>OY288279.1:90954174-92154174 GCA_958450335.1 Hibiscus tridactylites | reverse complement strand
CACCAAACTACTCCCCTTCTTATTCTCTTCCTTTCATCGTTTTCAAACTCGTGGAAAAACCTTTCAATCTCCTCAAATACTATTCAAAACTAAAAGTTAAAATTTTTTGGTCCGTCATTGTCTACTGTCGGTTCATCTTGAAATTAAATTATGTTAATCTTTCGGTCAAACAAATCTTTTTCACCCTTAGGATTGACTGACGATCGCTCCATTCATCTAAAATTTATAGAATTTTATATCATAGGTTTGTCCCGCCACGTCATTCGTGATCTCAACCAATAAAAATCATTTGTTTCATTAATTTTTTTCATGTCATCTTTTTACTAAGTGAATCTTCACTCATATTCAATATAAATCAAATTTAACAAATAGTTTTTACCATGCGAATTTTCACTTCGTAAAATGATGACATGAAAAAAAATAATGAAACATATGATTTTTATTAGTTAGAAATATGAATGACGTGGTAGAACGAATCTACGATATAATTTCTCATAGAAATTTGACCTTTGTGATAGCTGTAAATTTGGAAACTTTGGGTTTTGCTTTAGGGAAGAAGACTTATTTCTAAACGACAATAACTATAATGCTAGTTTTAAACTTTTAATAGTCAAAGTAAAAGCATCCTAAAAAAATCAATGACTAGCAACATATTTTACCAAAAAAATTAATTAACATATGATTAAAAGAATTAACAAAATTTATATAACTTACGCAACAAAATTTACATGGATATATAATATTTCAAATATATATATAAAATAATTTAAACCTTATATAAGTGAAGTATAATAAAAATGATATCCAACTAATTAAAGGATAAAAATCATCTGCCCCTTTTTGGTGCCCCTACCTATGTCCCAACATTAAAAAAGACAATAAAATTAAATTCTAAGCCCTAACTTTAAATTTTAAATCCTAAACCCTACACCATATACCCTAAAAAATACACCCTACCCTAAATTCCTTAAATCATAACTATAACCCCTAACCTAAAAACCTAAACCCTAAACCTAATTTTGAGTGTAAGGCATAAGTAGGGACACCGAAAAAGGTAGAGGATTTCTATTCCTAATTAAAGAAGAAAAAGAAAGAATTGGGTCCCTTTAGCCTTTCTTCATTCTTCTTGAAGATCATTAAATTAATTTGAAGTGATCCATCAAAGCCTTAAATTTTGGGTAATTTGTTGGATTACAAGGAAATGTCTTTGAACTTTGCAATTGAATTGTTGACTTTGATAAATATAAACAACGTTCCATTCAAATGCCTCCCTATACAATAATCAATCAGTTTAGAAAGTCCTTCTTAGCTTTGCCTAAGGTGATTAAGTCAACGTTATCAATAAACCTTAATCAAATGCAAATGAAAAACCTTTTTTAAAAAAGCTATCTAACCATTTCCCATTTTAATGACCATTTAATCATTTAAAAATCGAATAAGATACCGTAAATGTTCAAAGAATAGTCAATAATCATTAGAGTAAATGGTTAAATCTCTCCATTGACATTCTTCCCTTCCTCTTAAGCTGTAGGTTCTAAACCCATTATAAGCAAATTTCTCTTGTCCTAGGTAGAAATTATTAAAAAAATATTCAAGGAATATAATTTTTTTATAATCATTTAAAAATCGAATTAGATAGTGCAAATGTTTATTTTGAAAATTTAAAATTCAAATGTTATTCAAATATCGTCTTCTTTCCATGTTCGATGTTGACAATACAAGAAATAACTGATTGTTGGAAAATTCTAAAGTAAACGTCAAGTACTTATATATACCATTAATCATATGTATTAATATGTACCATTAATAATTTTAATAACTTTTGAAATCACAAAGAATTAAATAGTGCTTATTCCTTTTTTTAGAATAAAAGTATAATTTTAATTTATTTAATCAAAAGTTAAAGTAGTAATTATTGTTTTAATAAAATTTTATTATTTTTTATTGAAAAAAATTGTACAAAAAGTGTTTT
Source organism: Hibiscus tridactylites (assembly GCA_958450335.1). Classification (NCBI taxonomy): domain Eukaryota; kingdom Viridiplantae; phylum Streptophyta; class Magnoliopsida; order Malvales; family Malvaceae; genus Hibiscus; species Hibiscus tridactylites. The sequence goes on along the minus strand of OY288279.1, from coordinate 92,152,202 downwards.
AACATATATTATTCTTAAAAAGAATATTTAAACTTTAATTCTCATAATTTTAAAAGTTATTAAAATAGTTAATGGTGCATATCAGTGCATATAATTAATGCTACATATCAGTACATGTCGTTTTCTCTAGACTCATCCATGATTGTTGGTGAGAATAAAAGCATTTTTATTTTCATATTAAAATTTGATTCTTTTTCTTCCTTACAGTATATTAAGGATTGGATATTTTATAAACGAAGATCCAATTGTCACATGGGCAGCAAAATTGGTTATGAAGGGAACTTATTATTAGAGGGAGTTGGTTACATATTTCAAATGGCTGACTTCAATCATAAATCCAGATTTAATTAAGGTTAATGTCGAACAAAAATAAGGATTTAATTAATTAATTTATGCGATTCGTTTAAAAATTAATATCTGATTTCCTACATTGGACGATAAAGATGTGGTGGCCAACTTGTCTAAGCCGTCATTTAATTTAAGTTGGATTTTTATTATAATATTAGTTTTATAATTGGATGGAAAGTAGAGAAGAAAAAAATCTATGGCATATTCTGCTGGGAATTGGAGTAGATTCCAATGTATCCACAATCAAATTTTCATACTTATCATCATTGATCAATTCATCTATAACTTGTTTTATTTTATGGTAAAATCTCTTTATCATATTATTAAAATTGTGATTACATTTGTATACTTGTTGATTTGAAACGCAAATATATAAATTATTGATACTTGAGTTAATTGTATTATACGCATTCTTTGAATTATGGCCCTCATTTTAAATTAATTTTTATATTTTTAAACTTTTTAATTTCTTCTTTAAATTGTGACCTTCATTCTAATTTGATCCTAAATTTTTAAACTTTCCAAGTTCATCCTCAAATTATCGTTTATGTCACATCATATTATTATATATTGAACAGGTTTATATGGAAATATAATAATTTTATAATTATTTTAGTGTATAAAAACTACTAGATTTCTTTCACTAATTCTCTTTCACTAATTCTTATTCTACTTTTCAATAGAACCTATTAGCATGCAATTAATTACATTCTTAAAAAATTAAACATTATTGATTTAGGGTGTTTAATGTAATTAATAATTATTAAAAGGGTTTAGGTGTTTATGGTTTATAATTTTATGGTTTAGGGTTTGTTTTAGGGATTTAGTGTTGTAGTATTTTATGGTTCCTAGGGTTTAGGGCATAGTTTAGGGTTTTAGCGTCGCAGTATTTTCTAATTTCCAAGGCTTATGGTTTCTAGGGTTTAGGGTTTATTATTTTAGGGTTTATTTTATGATTTATGGATAATAGTTCTAAGGTTTAGAGTTTATGGTTCATCATATTTTTCTTATGTTTTGTTTTTTAGGAATGTAATTAATTACATTCTAATAGATTCTATTAAAAAGTAAAATAAGCATTAATTAATAATAGGAATCTAGTAGTTCTTATACACAGTCCTAAGGGTTGTGTATAGCAAAACCCTTATTTTAATAACATGGAATATGATTAGTATATACTGATAATTTGATTATTTTTGGGAATATAAGTGGAATGTTGAAAATTTTGAGACCGATTTAGAATGAGGGTCAGAGGTTGGGGAAGAATTTGGAACATTCAAAAGTTTGGAGGCTAATTTTGAATGAGTTTCATAGTTTGAAAGTGAAATTGAAATGTTTAAAAATTTGAAGAGCGATTTAAAATAAATGTCATAATTTAGAAACACATGGTGTGATTAACTCTTAATACATTTGATAAAAGTTGTTAATGAAATTTTAGTTTAATGATAAAGTTAAAAGTATTAAATAGGCTTATGGGCTATTTTTGTTTATGCAGTGGCCTCAATTTATTAGTTTTTTTTCTAAATTATATATATATATATATTAGAAAATAACTAATAAAATACAAAAAAAAATACCACCAACTTTTCATATATTTAGTAACCTTATATGTGGTAATGGTCATAGTGACACCTAAACCAACAATGGCAATGCTTTATGTTGACATATTTGAGTTGCATATCTTAATTAATAAAGTACAATATGATGTACTAAAATTTAAGACAAATCACTATTCGTAAGTCAATTTGTGAAATATATAATTATGACTACTTTTGTAACGTGTGGAGGAAAATAATCCATATTTTTGGGGTTAATTTGGTGCTTGCCTCAATCCAATATTACATCACCAAGCAAACATAAATTATTACCACTACACATCTATGACGTAATGGATGTGAAATAAAATATGGTTTATAAGTATGGTTAATGGGTGAATATTTGACACATTTCGATGTAAAAAAATTACTTAAACATAAAGTCAAAATTTAAAATTTTAGCCTTTAAACTCCTAAAATTTTAACTCAAAATTAAACCTTAAATTCTATTCATAACTTTAAATTATAAACCCTACAATTTAAACTTCTAATATCTAAATTTTAAACCTCTAAATAATATCGCTTGTAGAAACTTTATTTTCCACCACAATGTACAAGATAATAATCCTAGTTAATATACATAACTTTAACGGGTTTTCAGAGGATAAACTCAATCTACTAATTGAGTTTGAAATTTACTCAATGCAACCTTAGAGTTGGGAAATAACATCAAACTTAGTCACTTTCCTTAGGCTTGGAAAATTAAATTTCAAGTTACTAAAATTAATATGTCAATGAAGGAGTTGACAAAGCTTAGATATTTTTTTTAAAAATATTATTACAAGTGACTCAACAATTGAATCATTGGAGTTATCATATTATTGGTTTCAAAATTATCTTTTTAAGTGTATGATTTCTTTTGGTAGTCGTATATTCTAATAAGACATGAAAAATCATATTAGAATCAAGACTCAAAGAAAACTGAGACATTCATTACTTGGATCATGTTCGCGATTTATTTACGTACTCATACCATTATAAATTCGAAAGATTAAATTTTAAATTTGTAACTTTTATTAGATCTTTTAAAATTTGGATATGTTATTTTGGGGTTTATAGATACATGTTCGACTCTTTTAATATGTAAATATCATGTAAAGTGTTTTGATTTAAATTTATTTTAATTTAAATCAATTAAGATTGAAATATAATGTAATAATTAGTTCGTGAACTTGATTACTTTTCTCAACTTAATTTGTAAGCATGTTTGTGTCTATGTTAATTCTTAAATCCCTAAGATTAATATATAAATATATGAAGCATTTGATAAAGTGAAAAATATGACTTTGTTTGATAATTAGCGGATAACTGATAATTATTAGTAAATTATATTAGTTGATATCTTATAGTTGATTGTTTAGCCGATTGTACAAAAGTGTGGTTGTAACGATTGATAACAATGAAATGGAAGAAGGAAAAATGGATAGTGTTTGATTGTAAAGGAAAAATATGTTTCTCAAGTTTTTGCATAGAAAAAAACTAGTATGTTACAACCAGCTCATTTATACTCCACTTTGCTCAGTAGCGGACAAAATCGGTTAAGAAATTGGGAGGGCGTCTTGCTCTCGTTCCCCTGCGATTACCCAAGATTTCATTCTCTGCAGGCACGACTTTAGTGGTATCCTGTTGCTCCCCAACCGTAGAAGGTTCTATGTTTCCCACAGGAGGCTCGTCGCCCATAACAGTACCCCCTCCTAACAGAGGAACTTGTCCTCAAGGTTCGAGTCAGGCAGTGCATCAACGTGATCAGTATGCAACAAGGGAAGGGGGTTATCTGATGCATCGAGCGTCCACGACATGGCTTCAACTGGGACACATGGAAGACGGGGTGGATGCGACTATTAGCGGGCACCTGCAATTTGTAAGCCACATGATCGATTCTCTTCTCAATTTGATATGGTCCGAAATAGCGGGGACTCAGCTTTTGTTGGCAGCGCAAACGCAGGGAAACTTGACGATACGGCTGTAACTTCACGAATGCCCAACTATCAACCTCTAACTCGAGTTCGCGACGATTCTGATCAGCGCAATTTTTCATGCGCACTTGAGCATGGAGAAGGTTGCGCTTCAGCAAACGCAGAACTTCATCTCGATCCAGGAGTGCTTGATTGACTTGAGCATTGGAAGAACTGCCCTCAAGGTAATTGATGAGGACTGGGGGGTCGCAACCATACAATGTTTTAAAAGGTGTCATCCAGCCGATGTTTGATGTGTCGTGTTATACCAAAACTCGGCCCAAGAGAGATAATGTTCCCACTTGTTCAGATCTTCATCCGCCATACAACGTAAGTACATCTCCAAGAAACGATTCAACGCCTCCGTTTGTCCATCCGTTTGTGAATGATAAGCGGAACTCATACACAACTCAGTGCCTTGTAGCTGTGCCAATTCAGTCCAAACTTCACTAATAAACATGCGATCTCTATCGCTTACTATAGAACGTGGAATACCATGAAGCTTCACAACTCCGTGAACCAAAACTGAGGCCACCATCTTGCAATCAATGTGTTTCAAAAGAGCGAAAAAGTGACCATATTTGGTGAGGCGATCCACGACGACGAGAATTGTTTCTTTCCCATTCGAAGGAGGCAGAGCCACAATGAAATCTAAAGATATGTCCTCAAACACCTGGTGGGGAATAGGGAGAGGCTGCAACAATCCGGCAGGTAACAAAGTCTCGCTCTTCATTCGCTGGCAGACCTGGCAGTGGCGAACAAATTGGCGGACATCGCTGCGCATATTGGCCCAGAAAAAATTAGCCGCAAGCCTTTGGTGAGTGTGAAAAATACCAGCATGGACCCCCACCTTCGAGCTATGAAACTCTAGCAAAAGTATAGACCGCAACGCTGTTTCATTAGGAACGACGATCCTACCATGAAACAGGACTAACCCCCTTGCTCAGAATAACCTGGATCAACTTGGGTACCATCACGAATTGTCTCGCGTAACATTTTCAACGTCGGATCAGTGTCGCTGGCAGCACGAATATCGTCGAGGACCCTAAACATCGGTCGAGACAAGGATATACAACTAGCTCCGACCTCGCGAGATAAAGCATCGGCTGCCTCATTCAGTTTACTCGGACGATATTTAATCTCAAAATCATACCCAATTAGCTTGGAGAGCTAACGTTGTTGTTCCGGTGTCTGAATCGTTTGTTGAGTCAATTCACGAAGAGAACGTTGATCCGTAATGATAGTGAACCGGCGACCGAGAAGATAAGGGCGCCACTTGCCCACAGATTGAGTTATAGCAAACATCTCACGGTTATATGTGGAGGCCGCTTGCATGCGTGGACACAACTTTTGGTTGAATAAAGCTAACGGGCAACCCTCCTGTTGCAACACAGCACCAATGCCCACACCCGACGCATCTGTCTCGATAACAAAACCCTTGGCAAAATCGGGCAAGGCCAAGACAGGAGTAGAACATAAGCACGATTTCAAGTGTTCCATAGCCAATTGTGCAGGTTCAGTCCATTGAAAAGGTTCACCCTTGCGAAGCAGGTCGGACAATGGCGATGTAATTGTGGCGAAACCTTTAATGAAACGCCGATAATACCCCGCGATACCCAAAAAACCGCGGACGCCCTTCACCGACGTTGGAGTTGGCCAATCGCGGATAGCGGACACCTTAGCAGGATCAACTGAAAGCCCTGCACGAGACACCACATGCCCAAGATATTCAATCTGCGTTCACCCAAATTCACACTTTGATCGTTTTGCAACAAAGCCACTATCACGTAGAAGCTGCAACACGATGCGAACATGGTTGAGATGTGCCTGCCAATCAACACTATACACCAAGATGTCATCCAAAAAGATAAGAACAAAATGACGCAAATAGGGGCGAAACAAATCATTCATAGTTGCTTGGAAAGTAGATGGAGCATTCGTTAAACCGAATGGCATTACGAGAAATTCGTAGTGACCTTCATGCATACGAAAAGTCGTCTTTTCCACATCAGATTCGCAGACTCGAATTTGATGATACCCTGCTAAAAGATCTAACTTGGAAAAGAAGCGAGCATCACCCAATTCATCAAACAATTCATCGGCCGTTGGAATCAGAAATTTATCCTTGATGGTAATAGCATTGAGGGCTCGGTAATCCACACAAAAGCGCCAAGAGCCATCTTTCTTCTTCACGAGTAGAACCGGGGAGGAAAAAGGGCTAGTACTCTTCTGAATCAACTTGTGGTCTAACATATGTTGCACTTGAAGCTCAACTTCACCTTTTTGGAAGTGAGGGTAATGATAGGGCCGAACATTCACCGGTTGGCTGCCGGGTTCGAGATGGATAGCATAGTCGGTGGGTCGAGCTGGTGGTAACCCTTGCGGTGGTAAGAACACATCCTCGAATTCCCTAACCAAGGTACCCATATCCTCGGATTCCATAGCGGAAGGCACAGTCGCAGGTAAATCCAATTGGAGAAAATAATATTCGGCAACAGCATGGGTCTCGGTCATCCGACGCAAAGATTGAAAACAAACTTGTTGTGGCCCTGCACTCTTTTCACCTTGCCATAGATGTTCAACATTAGCTTGGCGAAACTGAAAACGCAGGTTGGTGAAGTCCATGGTAACCGGTCCCAATGTCGCCATCCAAGCCACCCCTAACACCATTTCTGTACCATCCAACGACAAAACATAAAAATCTATATGAATCTCTGTCCCTTGTACCTTCACTAGCAAGTTACGAACACAACCTTCATTAATAATTTTTTCGTCGTTGCCAACTAAAACACGAAAATCAGGCGCCGATGTCACCTTCAAACCCAAGTACTTAGCTGTGCGGGACTAAACAAAGTTATGGGTGCTGCCCCCATCGATCAAAATTCCAATCTCCCGACCGCGAACTTCCCCCTTGACATGTAATGTATTAGGAGTGATGCAACCAGCTAAAGCGTTGAAAGACACCAACGATTGCTCGTGGATGTCTGTAACCTCCCCGTTAGGAGCGAGAGGCTTGCGGTCGATGGATGTGTCGTCCACCTCCCCTTGAGTAATAGTCAAGGCATCATCCAATAAAAACAGTTTTGGATCCTTGCATCGATGGCCAGGAGCGTATTTGTCATCACAATAGTAGCACAAACCTTTCTCACGACGCTCTCGAGCCTCAGCTAAAGATATTCGGCGTGGTTGGTTAGATTGGCCACGAAGTGAGCTCTCCATCGGTGGCGGTCGACCAGTCGCCACTTTAGACCCAGATAGAGGCAGACCAGCACTGGAGAAGCCGAGAGTCGGTTTTGTCCCAGTAGAACGCCCAAATAGTTTCTTAGCCTCATTACACCCTGCTTCATGAAAACGAGCCAGAGCAAAAACTTCAGCCATAGTGGCTGGACGTTGAAAAAGTACCTCATGTTTGATATCCGATCGCAAGCTAGAAATGAAGCATTGGCTGAGAAACTGCTCATAAAAATTGGTGGTAGTGCGAAGAACTAGCTCTTCAAAATGCGTCTGGTACCCTTCGATGGATCCTGTTTGGGTGAGCTTAGTCAGTTGCCCTTCAACAGATTCAATTTCAGTGACAACAAAACGAAGACGAATAGCCTGCACAAGATGGTCCCAACCGACGAGTTGATGCTGTCGTTGCATCCACCGATACCATTTCTTCGCCATGCCCTCCATCCGAAAAGATGCCATTGTTACCCGATGGTGGTCCTCGGTGTTATAGAACTCAAAAAAATCCGTCGCGGAAGCCAACCATTCCTCCGGATCCTTACCCGTAAAGATCGACAACTCGACCTGAACCGGTCGTGGTGCAAAAGGAAATGCGTCGTCGGAGTCAGCCTTGACTTTGGCCTTGCCGCGATTACCCACCACGTCACATGCCTAGGACGATTGAGCCGAGATGCCTAAGTAGGAAGAAATCGCCGTCAACTGTTGGCCAAGAGTTTCCAACGTGCAGTGAGTGTTGTCATTCCAACGAGATTGGTCCTCTGTGAATTTCTGCAGATTGGTGAGAACTGTTTCATGACGACCCACGATGTCCTGCAAAGCTTTGATGGCGTCCGCGTTGTTTACCATGTTCGAAGCAATGAAAGCACCAAAATGTAACGATTGATAACAATGAAATGGAAGAAGGAAAAATGGATAGTGTTTGATTGTAAAGGAAAAATATGTTTCTCAAGTTTTTGCATAGAAAAAAACTAGTCTGTTACATCCAGCTCATTTATACTCCACTTTGCTCAGTAGCGGACAAAATCAGTTAAAAAAATTAGGAGGGCGTCTTGCTCTCGTTCTCCTGCGGTTACCCAAGATTGCATTCTCTGCAGGCGCGGCTTCAGTGGTATCATGTTGCTCCCCAACCGTAGAAGGTTCTATGTTTCCCACAGGAGGCTCTTCGTCCATAACAGTGGTAAAATTAATTGATAGTTGATAGTTGTTTTTATTTAAACAAGCAAAATGACATATAAAGACATGATTGTATTCAATACATGTTTGATAGCTGATATTTGGTCTACCTGAATGAGGTGTTAGGTCCCTTAAGTATGGTTAGATGTTCTAATTCTGACATTATGAATGAAGAAAACTGAGTTGGGAGGGTCGCCCCCATATACGGCTTATGTAAAATCCAATCCGGATTAGTCGACCAATGAGTTAAATATCGAAGGTTAAACCAAATATTATATATATATATAATATTATTAATTATTAGAAGAATATTTGAATGATGTATATATTAATTTATTATTTATGAAATTATTTTTTAATATAATATTATTAATTATTATATTTACTATTTAGATGTATATATATTAATTTTTTATTTATGAAATCATTTTTTAATATAGCTTCATTAATTATTAAATTTAAACGTATATATTAATTTGTATGTTAATTTTTTATTTATAAAATTATCTTTTTAATTTTATTAGTTATTTTTTTTGATAAAAAGCCGGCAAGGTAATTTATTAGAAAATAAAAACAAAATTCAACAATGGGCAAACCCAAGACTTTGGGCTTCAAAGACCAGAGCCCTAAAAAAAACTAAAAGAAAAAACAAAAAAGAAAACCATGGGATCAGATTTCTAAATTCAATCCCCAAAACTCAAGAGACGCAGCAAAGGAGAAAACCCTCCCCCGCCGTTACCATGCCAGAATCAACAGAAAGACCACCTCTCAACCTTCTTCACCACCGTGAAGCTAAAAAACAACTATGAAATAGCACATGCAAGAGGAGAAAGGGCTTAAAAGAGTAAGAACGGAAGCCCCAAAGAAAATCAGAAAACTGGCGGAGTTCACGGCGGATCCCACAACTGTTTATCCGCCTCCACCGCAGGCCGCGCACGCAACGGAACCTCTTTCACCCAGTAAACCTCCGGTAAAGCACCAGTACCGACGCGGGCGACCTCATGAGCAACCCTGTTTCCAGATCTCGGAACAAAGCGAAAAACGCACTCCTCCAGTGAACGGGCACGATGCTTCACTTCCCAGGTCAACGAACTCATTTCAGAGAACTCTTTATTTTTAGAAATTAAACTTTTAAACACTGCTAATGAGTCTCCTTCCAAAAGAATCATCATTTTAATTACCAAAGACAAAAGAGTCTTTATAACTCTTATATTCAATTATTTAAGTCAGCAAATTTGACTAATCAAACCTTTAAAAATAATTTAAATTTTTAATTTTGGCTCAAAACATTGTTTACCAAACACGACCAATCCCTTACAAAATTTTTAATTGTTGGGAGGATGATCGATTATGTTTGATATTCAAAAACATCAATTTTCTTGGAAATATAACTTCCGTTTGAGATTCACTTTCCCTCAAACATACGAATGTGATTTCATTAAATCACATGTTTTTAATAAGTTTTTAAAATTAATAAAATTATATTTTTTTATGATGGGAATTTCGACAACTACCATCATATTTCTTGCGAAGTGTTTAATAAACCAAATATATTAATATAACATTCTCATGATTTTATTTTTTTTAATATAATCAAGTGATTTTTTTATAAATTTTAATTTTAATTCTAATTTTACTTAGAGAAAGAGAAAGAAAAAATTCTGAGAGAAGGCCGAGAATACTCTTAGTGGGTCTAAAACTTATGACCTAAAAAAATATTAGAAAATAAAAATAAACAGTTTCAACCGAACAAATATGCTTATTCAGGTAAATTTAATTACTACTTCCCTACGTGTATCAAATATTGTAATGTAATTTCCTAACAATCACACTCGTTTTAAATATTGATATGAAAAACAATAAACGTTATTAATTAGAGTTATAATTAAATCTCGATTAACATTAGATTTAGTTACTTAAGCAATCTTTTCCCTTGTTTTTTTTTTTTGGAAAAGATCTTTTTCCCTTGTTATTATAATACTGATATGATAGATACGTAGTATAGAATACAAAATACAAAATCATGTAAGAAACACTCAACCCATCTTTTGAGATGAAATAAATAAGAGAAAAAGACAAGTCATCCTGACTCGGATCAACCAATTGCAACCGGCTCGGCCTGACCCACTCCCCCACCACCTCACCACCTTATTAACCCTTCTCCCATCACCCTCTCCTCCTCACTTTCCCACAACATATTACCTCTCCCTCTGTCTATGTCCCCACCGCAACCACCGCAACCACCGCCAACTGATGATTCACCTCAACCTCCAACCATGTCGATGATGATGCCGCCTTCGGCTCCGCTTTACAAGCACCCGTCATGGTCGCCGGACATCTTCCGCGACGAGGCGTGGCTCAGGAGGAAAGGGAACAGCAAGAAGAGGAGGAGCAAGAGCGTGACGGACGAAGACCTGGACGAACTCAAGGCTTGTATCGAGCTGGGGTTCGGCTTCGATTCGCCTGAGGTGGATAAACGATTGTCTGATACTTTGCCTGCTTTGGGTCTTTATTATGCTGTTAACAAGAACTACAACGACACCGTGATCTCCAAGCCCTGTACGTCATCTCCTTCGGTTGTGTCGGATTCTGAGAGTATTCCTTCCCCTGTTGGAAGCCCCCACGCCATTGTTGGCCCTGGTCAGTCATGGATTTAACACTTTAACTCGTATGATCTTCTGTTTTGTTGGGAACTTGTTTTTCTTCTGGTTTTTTGTACTGATTTTATGTCTTTTTTTATGATTGAAATTTGAAGGTGATAATCCACAGGCGGTGAAGACAAGGCTGCGGCAATGGGCGCAGGTGGTTGCTTGTTCGGTGAGGCAAAGCTCATGACGATCGATGGATGTGTCCGATAATTTGATATGATCATCTGGTTTTTCAAGATCAAATGCTAAGAAATCAAATCAAACCGAAGAAACCAGAGTTGTTTATCAATGTAAAAAAAACCAAACATCAATGATCAAACGTGTTTTGTTTGGTAACTTAGGTTAGAAATTCCCAGAAAAAGAAATGAGAAAAATCCACACGTTAAATGAACAGAAATATCTTCTGGATTGACTTAATCAGGGAATTTCGCACTGCTGTCACAGTTTGATTTATCTTTTACTTTTCCCCCCGCCTTGGTTTATCCAATTTTACATTCTTTAGGTTACGTAATTTGTCTGAACTATGCTCTGCAAGAAACAAAAAGGCAGAACATGTGCAGCTTGTATATTGTGTATATATTTTCTACCCTATGTTCCAGAACCGACTTTAAAAATTTAACAATATCAATGTTTTTTTTTTACGAAGATCATATCAATGTTGGATTCATATCCATATTTGATAATCATTTATAAAATTATCTTTAATAATTTAAAATACAGAAATTTTTGTATGTGTAAAATAATCTTACTGTGTGATATTAATAATAAGAAAAATCCTTGCCATTGATGGAATACAGCTTGCTTTGATTCATGGACAAACAAATTAATCATTTTCCTTAGTTGAAAAGAAAGGCAATTTGGAGTAAAAGTTTTATGCTTATTCCTTAATACCAGACACGGAATTAATACTTCTTGTTGCTTTTCTTTATACATTTAATTTCAACTCTGCATGTTCTAATCATTAGCTTAAGCTTTGAGATTAAATTGATTCTTCAATGTTACTCAAACGGTGCATAGGTACCACGATTAAATTAATTCTTTTATTGTAAAGATTTAAAATAACTAAATCGATGAATATAAACTGAATTTAAAATCTACGCACATGACAAAAATTGATAGTAGAATTTGATTTGACAACTACGATATAGGTCAGAATCGAAATTTTAAAATATAAAAAGTACAGAGATTAAATCGACCGAATTAGAATATAAGGAATAAATTGACAATTTATGTATAGTACATAGACTAATGGAAGAATTGGACCACAAAATATATTAACCTTTTAGAGAATATGAAAACGAATGCATTGATGGGTAATCGATTTTCAGGCCCAAACGAAACAAAAATTCATGATTATGGAGAAGTTATTAGATGGATCCAGCTTACAACGTCATTCATGGTCTCAGCTAATAAAATTCACTCACTTCAAATAATCACCTAATAACTACCACTCTTTATCAACATGTAAGAAAGAGGTGATGGTTCACCTTGAAAAATTATGAGATGAATGAATTTTATTGGCTGAGACCACGGATGATGTGGTGAGCCGAGTCGATCTAATAATTTTTTTTATTAGAGTCTCAGCTGCTCATATTATCTCTACTTCATAACCGAACTATTTAAGGATAAGCGCGAGATTTTATGTTTATTGAACGTAAATTATTATAGAGCTATACTAAAAATTTAGGGGTACAAAATTTAAAAATTTTAAGGATACGACTCTCCTTCCGGTCCTTCAGTTCATCACTGTAACAATTACCAAAAGAACAGTATGGAATGATGGATTTTGACCCTAGCTTTTAATAGCCTCTCATTACACATGATGTGTATATATCCATAGATGATTTTGCTTGCATTATTCCCCTCACATATTCCCCCACGTATGCCAAAACTACAAATCACCATAATAAGTGCGATTTAGCTGGGAAAGGGTGCATATATTGACAGCAAACAAGAACCCACTAAGACAACAAAGGTTGACATCTACAGCATATCGATGTAAGAGAAAAAGGGTGCAATTCATGACAAAAAAACACATGATATATCACATATATTAGTGCTCACTCACTACATCTTCCAACATATAAAACAGCGACTTAGTGCTTCACCCTATTTAACTCATCGGCTCATGGGATGAAGATAAAGTTTCAGACACAAACATGGTCCATTGAAGGAACATGATGATGGATCTTGTTCCAATGAGTTTGTAACAGCTGTTTCACCATTATTTCCCACTCATTTCTTATTAACTTTGCCAAGCATGTTTTAAGGAAAATACTAGGTTTTGGTGAGATCAATTTCAACGAATGCCTTCCAACTTCGTTACAATCAATTGGTCTAGTGTGATGAGACACAAAGTCTCTTAAATAAGGTCAAATATTTTTTGATATTACGAATGGAGAAAACTGGGTTAAAGGGTCGTCCCTATATTAGGCCTCTGCAAAACTCGATCCGAATTAGTCAGCTGAATCAATAATAGTGGTTAACCAAAAAAATGAAATTTCAAATCAGTTTTTATGGTTTAATTACCTTTTCAAGATCCTATCAGTTTTAATGTTAGGTAAGTTGGTTTTTCATATAGTTTCATCTTGATTCCATCTTTGACCGTGACAACTTAAGAGTCGTATATGCTTGTACTAATTTTATGTTTTACTTTTATATCAAGCACATTAAAGTAGATTATCTCTTTATTCGCTCTAAAGATCAAGATAATGTGATCCAAAACTCTTACCTTTCATCTCCAGATCAATTTGGCAAATATCTTAACCAAAGTTCCCATGAAAGGATGTTGAGCGTCTTCGAGTCAAGATAGTGTTGTTAGATCCGCCATCTTGAGAGTACTACTAAAATTTAATTTTATTAATTTTAAAATTAATAGCTCTTATAAAGTAAAGATAATTAAACTAGAAAAATTAAGGAACTCTCAATGCTTAAAAAACTGTAAGAGACATCAAATACAATTAGATCATAAAAATTAAGGGACATAACTAACCCCTGCCACCATGCCCATAACTTTGGCTCTAATTTGAGCATAAGAAGGGTAAATGATGTATTTTTGGACAAATAAATGAAGTTGTTTTTTAAGTCTGAAAATTCAAGTGACTTGTGAGGACTATTCGGATGAGACATTAAAATATTATGACATATTTCAACCGAACGTTAGGAACTTAAGATACACATATTTTAGCAAAGATAATGTGTGCAAAGTTGTTTTACCAGCTTCTTTTCTGGTATATTTAACATTAGTCTAAAAGACATATAATTTTTTAGGGTTTTAGAATTTATAAATATTTTATTAATTATTCTTTGAAAATCAATCAACCAAATGTAACTCCTATGTATTTTTATCAATCAACCAAATCAATAAACATGTTTCTTGTATAAAAATTATTTTAAAAGTTTTTCTTCAAAAATTTTATTTTGCGGTGCGTTGAGGGATTTTTCCCATCTAGGTTATACAGACGAAATATCGTTGGAGGGTTAGAAATTCATTTTGCATGGCTCAAAGCTCTCGTATAAATCCGTAAAGTAAAATATTTTTTGAGGGTTAGACGTTTCAGACATCCACATCTATCGTTTTTTATTAGTTCACATCTAACGTTTTTAACCAGAACTTCTATACATTCTTTTCATTTTCATCCACCCAAATTTATTTTTTTATCCGACTCCGTCTTTTTTTTATTAATCAAGGAAAAAATTACTATGGCGAGCCTTATTAAAAACCTCTCTAACCTAGATGGAGGAAAAAAGTACTCACCATAGCATTACATCATACCGAAAGTCGACACATAGACAAAAAATTTAATCCGAGCTAGACAATTCATCATGCAACAAACCCAGCACCGCATCAGGTGGGATATCCGACTCCGTCTTTGATCACAATACACAACCAAATTAATAGTAATAGGTTAGGATGTTCAAATTCAGGTACCTAAAGTACCGGGTACTCGAATCTTCGGGTAGTCTTATGGCCAACCTGTATCCTGGCTTGGGTATTGTGGGTACCCAAATATAAAAAAATATGTATTTTTTAATATAAAAATATTTTATTAGTTTATTTATTATGTATAAAAATATAAAAAAAATAAATTTTTATTAGTTTAATATATATATTGGATATAAAAAGATCAACTTCAAATATATTAGGTACTTGAAAATTCGAATTTTGTGATCCGGGCTCACCCAAAAAATAGCGGGCCAAATACTTGACTTGGGTAAAAAATTCAAATAAATAACTGATTATTTATGTTCGAATAGTCGAATTGAGTATTTTTAAACACCTAATAATAGGAATAGAGAGGTCTTTAAACAAACTGATCACTAGCACACTTAAGTTGTAATCATGGATATTAGCGAAGAATTTAGTTTTTATTTCCTAGATATCTTCTTGAGCCTCGGTTGGTTGGTTGTTATTCTTTTTGTTGAGTTGTTTTTTAATTAAATAAAAAATTTCGATTATAAAATTCTCATAAAAATAGTTATTAATTTATTTTTATAATAAGCTCTTTATTTTATTTTTGAAATTTTAGTTTGACCCTTTACATTTTAAGAAATTCATATTAGACATTAAAGATTTTAAAATAATTTTTAATTAAATTCTTTAAAATTTTAATTTGCCCATTTTTATTTTTCGATTTAATGATAATTTAGGTCTCTATAAATTTTAAATATTAACTAAAGCATTGTTACTATTTTTTTAAACTAAAAGCTTGAATTTATTGAACAAAGAAAAATACAGAAACAAACAGAGAGATACATGGGGAGAAAGAAAACCACAACAGTAAAATAACAGCAAGAACAAAGCTGGAGAAACAAAAGAAACAAAACACAAAAGCAACTTAAGGAAACAACAGAGAGCAGAAAGAAACCAACATCCCACACCCAACCATGAGGGGAGAGACAGGTTCAAACAAGGGGGAGGAGGAACACCTAGCCAGCTGCTGATTTTGGGACTGCATATCCGCTTTTGACGACGCAGAAAGATAATGACAGAGAGTAGGTGATGCGCCAAGAAACCCACCATTGTCAACGCTTCGGGATTTGAGTATGACGAAGACATGAGGCGGGAGAAACAAGGGATTATAAGGTAGTATTTGTTTATTCATATTCTTTAACTCTTTGACAATGCACACAAACCTTATAGACAGAACGATTAAACTCGGGTCTCCTAAGATGAACATTATTCGATTTTCTACTGAGACTACTTGTTGAATTCTCATTGCCACTATTTTAAATTTAAATATTTAATAAACTCTTATATTTTTAAATTTAATAATTTTGTCTCTTCTAATATTCGATCTTAGCTCCGTATCTCTAAAATCATGAATATTCTAAAACTGCTACTATCATCTTTATATTACTTTTAAACGGAGGGAATAACGAGTAAAATTAGAAGCTTATTCAAAGTCAGGCGGAACCTACCGCGTATGACAATTCTGATTGCAACTTTAACTCATTTGGCTATATATTGCTCGTGTAAGTTGTAACTTCGTTTATATCGCTTTGGAATTTTGAATTTCAGTTTCCGCAAAAAAAACTAAAATAAATATAAACATTGTCGATGGTTAAAATGACTTTTAACTTTTTATATTAAAATTATTGGTGGTGAAACTAAAAGGTTTCCCAAGCAACTTAATTTTATGGTTTATAGATTTAGTTTAAAGTGTAGGGTTTAGTAGATTAGGCGTAAGAGTTTAGAACTTAAGAGTAATGGCTAAGATTTAGGGGTTAAGTTAGGATTTAGGGTTTAGATGTTAAAGTTTAAGTTTTAGGGTAATATATTGAAGGTTTAGATTTTAATCTATAAACCCTAAATTTTAACTCTAAATTCTAAATTATATTCACAATTCATAAATTCTAGACTTCTAAAATTAAATCTCTAAACCCTACACCATATACTAAATCTATAAACCCTAAATAATTAAATTTTTTTACAGCAAGCCAGTGTATCAAATAATTATCCTAAAATTATATGGCAAGTAATGTGCGGATAGATAAAATAACCACAAACGTTGGAATTCTGAAATGGACCAGTTCTTCAACATATGAAATGAATGTTTGACCAGATAACTGTTTGCTGTTTCCTACGAAAATCCTTCTAGAAAAAACAAAACAAAACAAAACATGAAAAGCTATATTTAATTGAATCCTTATTCTGACCAATTCATTACTCGGACATAATTGTCTCCTTTCTAGATGTTGGTTTTCGGTAATCATATTGACAACATAACAAAATTGAGAAGTTTTGGAGTTTTGTTTCTCGATACATAAAAAGGGTTTTAAAAATTTGGGTAAATTACATAAATTATCATTGAACTTTATTCTCAAATTTATTTTGACTATTGAAATTTTAAAACGTTCAATTTACTCTCAAAAGTTTAGAAATAGGACCTTTTTTGTCACTCATCCGTTAAGTTTTTGATGACGTCCGTTTACCGGCGAACGAAAGAACCTCTTCAAGATTCGAACGATGAAAAACTTCATCGGCACAGAGAAGCAACATACTGAGAAATAGGCTCCATCCGATGACGAAAGAGAGAGATCGACGAGAGAAAAACGAGAAGATTTTTTGTTGATTCATGAACTTCGAAGCACCTTCTGGCAAAATGGAGGTCGAATTCAGACTCGGGAGTCGAGACAAAGTAACTGGTGAAATATAAGATCGAACAACCACCATCTATGTAACCCCCTCGGCCCGGTCTAGTCGCAAGACTGAATCGGGAGAGTTACACGGGGATAACCTGAGAAAAATCCGAGAATCTCCCTCCGATTAACAACCTTAGATTAAGATTTATCTTGTCTAGATGCAAATTAATGGTCCTATGGTGATAATGGTCACAACGGAAGAACAACGTCTAAATCGGACATTAATCGGGTGTCCAATTACAGACAAACAGTCACGTAGGACCATTTTGCAAAAACAACACTAAACATGGGCAAAGAGGTAATTTAAATCTTACAAAGTAGTTTATTAGTCAAGTTTCAACCCACGAGGCAAAAACAGCACAAACGATACATATGAACTCATTTAGAAAGCATACAAGCATTAGGGACTAAAACGTAACGCTTGGAAACCTTCAAAGATGCCTTTTTAACCACTTTAACTACATGTGTTTCGAAACAGGGCTGCTCGTTTCGAAACGCGGGCTCTCAGCAAAAAGTAAAACTAGGTTGTTCCGGAACGACTCCTCATGGTTCTGAAACAGAAGCCTCCAGTGGCAAAACGTACTGAAACGGCACCACCCCTGTTCCGATACGGGTGCCTCAAAAGCCTGACCGTTCCAAAACCATACTAGATGTTCCGAAACGCCCGAGCACAGATTGGCCCGAAAATGCATTTTGGCATCCCCAAACATTCCCAAACTTACCCCGAAAGATCACAAACCACATGGCAACATATTAAGCACACAATCTAGAGGCAAAACACCCTAAAAACAGGCTTCAAACATGCATACACACAAACATGGATCTCAAACTCAAAAGCTCATATGAACACTTTAGCTCAAAAACACCAACAAGCCAAAACACATGGCAATTAACCAAAAGCCATAGCAAGTGTAGAACAAAGTGTTTAGATATAATAATTGAAAAATAGTTTGGACAAATTTGAAAAGAATTTAAAACTTGTCTTTAAGTCCAAACAACTTGAAAATATGTTTGAGGCATTTAAAAAGGTTTTTGGCAAAGTTTTTAATGATTTAAATCAGCCAAACTTAAGTTTTCAACAAGCTCGTACCGATACGGTGTACCCCGTATCGATACACTTTTGCCCAGGTTTTGATTCTGCCAAAACTCGTACCGATACGGATAAGACCGTATCGATACAGATAGGGATCGTTTCGATACGCCCCTTAAGCGTATTGATCCATGTTTTAACGTCCCCAACGGCCTTTTAAATGACATACCGTACCGATACGCCCTCAAGCGTATCGATACGCTTAGGCTGGTAAGAGCCCAACGGCTAGTTTCTAAAGAAGGTCGTACCGATACGATTCCACGAGTATCGATACGGAAGGCTGCATAACAACATTAAAGATGAGAAATAAAGTCTCCAACGGATTGTCAGAGAATTAACTCAATTTTCTCATTGGTTAAAATAAAATAGTAAAATTTAATATTGTTTAAAATAAATTATACTTGTAACAGGAAAAAAAAGAAAGGATTGTCAGAATAGGCATACATTAAGAAGAGGAGAAAGAGGAAACTACTTATATCCTTGAAGCATTACAAAATTTTCAGGTAATGGATTCTTATCGCAGAGTTGGTCCGAGACTTATTCATCTTATCATCATGTTCGTCGTTTTTGATGACGCCGTGTTGGGGGAAATGACCGCCTTGATCCGCTGATCAAAGGGGTGTGCTCAAGTGCGACAATCGACGGCAGAAGCGGCGGTGATTTGGGGGTTTGGGGTTTAGGTAATTTTAGGGATTTGAGGACTATTTTGTGAAATTTTCAAAATTTCGGGATTTATAAAAAATTTAAATATTTAGGTGTTGTTCTTTAAAAAAAATCAAATTTGTGTCATGTGTCAAACATTGATTGGTTAAATATTTTTTTAACACACGTTAACGGTTAGACACCTTAAATTCTAACTTTTGAAACTTTAGACACCTATTTTTACAAAAAAAAATACTTTCAACACCTAAAATTCAAAAAAAAGTATACTTTAGGCACATATTTTTCATTTAAGCCTTTATAATATTATTATACTAGTTGATTGCAAAGTTTTAGGGTTGAAAAATGAATTTTTAAAATTCAAGAGTGAAATTAGAAAGAAACTTTTTCAGTAGTGAACATAAAGTTTATTTTTTAAAATCGAATACTAAAAATGTACATGGGATAAACTTTAGTGGCCATTGCAGTAATTTACCCTTTTTTTCGCTGCCAGGTCACCAAGCCGTCAACGTTTAACGGCAATAAACGGTTGAGTGACCAAAAGTTTACGCCCCGAAAACGTAAGTGACCTTACTGGTCGTTTTTCAAAATCGGTGACCAACTCTGTACTAGGGAGAAACATAAGTGACTATTCTAATAGTTAACCCTTTTTAAATTTGTTGGTGTAGCGCGTCGTATCACAGTGTTGTCACTTAACATTTTCCGAAATTTTTATTTTAATAAAATATTTCTATAAAAGTCCTAACAATTCTAAAAATCTATAAAACTTATAAAAATATTTTTTTAAAAAGTTGTAAATGCAACATAATAGAGTTGCAGCTTATTATACGGTAGTAATATCTAAAAAATCTGTCAAGTTTTGATAGTTAAACTTGATCAAAGGGCTTAATTGATTCAATTTATTAGTACAAAGACTTAATTGGGTGAAAAAAAATTCAAGAACTTAATTAATTTTTGGCTTAATGGTGCTTAAAGCCCTTAAACTTTTGAAAAAAATCTATTAAGCCCTTAAACTTTTGAAAAAAATCAATTAAGCCCCTAAACCTTTTTGCACTCAATTAAGACCTTGAACTAATAAATCAAATCAATTAAGCCCTTTACCTAATTTTGGCCATCAATTTTTTACAAATTTTTTTCTAGAGATATTACTGACACATGACACAATATAGTTCTGTCAAGTAACATTTAACAAAAAATTATTTTTTACAAGTTTTATAAGTTATTTTTTAAAAAATTAGAACTTTTAAAGAATTTTTAAAAATAAAATAAATTCTGAAAATGTCAAGTGACTGTTGGTAAAAATGACACATCCGCATGCCTTCCGCTATGATGTCCGAGACAAGATTCTCGTAGTCATGGACCTGGTCCATGATGGGCTTGTTGTCGGTCATCTGGAACATCAACCACTCACCCACGACATACTTTTTGATCCCCGCATCATCGGTGCCATATTTTGTGTCCAAGGGATCCCATATCACCTTTGCACTCCTCTCCTTAAGGTACATGTCAAATAATTTGTTGGACATGTGACTTAGGAGATGGCCACGGACCGTCTTGTTGTCCTTCTCATATTTGGAAAAGGTGGCAGCAGCAAGGGCATCGGCGGCAGCATCATTCTACCCTTAGTTATCGACAAGAACAACAACGGTAGGGGGAGCAACTGGTGGTTCGTTGAGCAGCACATAGTCGAGGTCCAATTGCTCAAAGAAAATCAAGATGCGCTGGGACCACCTTCGATAGTTGCTGCCATCCAATGCATCAAGCTTGGAAAGGTCGGGAATGAGCTTGCTTAGTAGTGCGGATGAAGAATCCATTTTGCAGAATCGGAGAAAAGTTTTGTTTCTAAATTGTTGGTAAAATTGAACAGCAAAATCGGTTGTTAGCACTGACAACAAAATCGGTTGTTAGCACTGACAGGAAATTATAAAAACAGTAATAAAAAATGTGTTTGATATCTCAAATGGTGCATGCAACACCTCTATTTATAGGCTAGACATCATGTCTATAATAGACATTTCACTGTCCAAATAATTAAAGATTTAATTTTGTATAACAACAAAAACAATTATGTTGTAACAGCTGCAATAACAGCCTCCATAACCATGCAATAAACAGTGCTGTTACACCTTGAATTTGACTGAAAAATAGTCTAAATTCATCCACTAAACAGATTGTTCATATTCGAAATTATTCGAATAAACTGCACTGGAAAAACTGAATCAAAACGTTCGAATCAAACAATTATGCTGAACGTTGTAGTTCAGATGTGAATTTAATTTTAAAAAATAAATTCGGATTCGAATAGTTTTCTCAAAAGCCTATAAATAAGAAAAAATTCTTTCACATATAATCTTTTGTTCTTAAAAAAATTCTATATGAATTTTCTCCAAAAAGAATAGAACCGCGCACGTACGTGTCGAAGACACGTGTTACCCGAGCCCGAGCCGGCCGGACGGCGGCGGCCCGCGAGGACTTCCCTTGTTCTTTCCCACTCAACAAGGGAGGGAGGATGCATGGGTATAAATACCCTTCACTAGCTATTTTCCCAACCAATATGAGATATAGCTCTAGTAATACTTGAAGCATTACCAACATTCCCCCAGTAATGCGAAAGAATTCATCTGTATCTCAAACACAGACCTCCTCAGGCGAGCAATAGCGGAATTAGTTGCTTAAGCACTAGTGAACGTATCTTGAACTAGTACATAGTGATAATGAGCGATCCTTCTCTTAGATAAGTGAAACTAGTCTTGAACTTTCTAAGATAGGGGTAAACTCATAACACACAACTAACTCCTTCATCCACCGAAGTTCTCGATGTGTAAGATATATATACACAAGTGTATATGTGGCCATCTTACCTCAGGATTCTAGTAAGTGTTTTTAGAAAAATGGCCCAACGTTTTTCACAAAAGGTGGCTAATCCTTCTCACTTACATAGGTTATTTCATCAGGTTTATCTTGATATAAACCACCCTGAAACCGGGCTATGAAATAATTAAGAACCATTTGTAATGGCTCAACCTCTTATAGAAATATGGTGATTTCTTCAAGTTCATTTAAAATAAACCACTCAGTCTTGGGATAAAAAATCATTAAGAATAAATATTCAACCTCATTATCAGTGAATTCAAAATGTCCTTCTCAATAGGATCATTCAAACTTTGAATTCATTAAGAGTTTCTTGAAACTCAACCTTTTCTGGCGGTAAGTTCATCTTGTCCTTCTCAATAGGACAACAGATTCAGACTTATGTTATGAACTTATTAAGAATAAGTATTGAACCATGATTCGGTAAATTCATCAAGTCTTTCTCACAAAGACCACCCATAACCTGGGCTATGAATTTATTAAGAGTAATAGTACTCAACCTAGACATGTACATCATTCGTCATAGGGATAGGCAGTGAGAAATGTACACAATGAGTCTTTCCATGGTTTCGTTTGACCACATTGAACTTAGATAACTAAGTTGGGTATCCACCATGAATTCCTCAACCAATGGGCTTTAGACCCATCCCCCTCGACGAATCTAGGACCAATTTCGACTTAACCCTTTGGTAAGCGGGTCTACTAGGTTTCTTTCCGACTTCACATACTCTAAAGAGAGTACTCTATTCCTTATTAAGTGTCTAACAGATTCATGTCTTATGCGAATGTGTCTCTTTTTACCATTGTCTCTTACTTATTCTAGGCTCAAATTCAATCTCTTGAGAAGACCTAGCAGGCACACTAGAAGAAGTGGATGGCAAGTTTTCTATTTGTGTTTCAACACTTAATCTAGGTTTCTTGAGAGGAAAGATTTCTTCAAAGAAAACAACATCCCTAGATTAACAAATAGAGGAGTCTTGTAAAGTCATAAATTTATATGCGGCACTGTTAGAAGCATAGCCTATAAACACTGCATCAACGGTCTTGGGTCCAATGGTGGACTTCTGAAAGTCTGGCAACCCCAGTTTGGCCAGACACCCCCACACTTTCAAGTATTGTAAATTTGGGGCATACCCTTTCCATAATTCGTATGGGGTAGAATCAATTTTCTTATGAGGTACTCAGTTCAGAATATAATTAGCCGATAGAATGGATTCCCCCCACATGTTGTTGGACAACCCAGAACTTATCAACAATGAGTTCATCATCTCTTTTAAAGTTCTGTTTTTCCTTTCGGCTATATCGTTCTGTTGAGGAAAGTAAGGGGCTGAAGTTTCATGTATTATGCCATTCGTCTCACAAACCTCTTTTAGAAAATTAGATTCATATTCACCACCTCTATCAGACCTAACACGTTTTATTCTCATATCTAACTGATTTTCAACTTCTGCCTTATTTAAGAGGCCACCACTGATCAAATTTCTACGCAGGGCAGGCACATATAGGACATTGTTAAGTGCCAAAGTTTTACCGGAAGTCAGCTTAAGTAAAACCTTGCCTTTTCCCATCACTTGAGAGCTGCTGGAGTTCCCCATGTACACACGTTCACCACTTTTCACGTCATCGAACTCGATGAAGAACTCCTTCTTTGCGCAGAAATGTCGAGAAGCTCCAGTGTCCATGACCCACTCGGTGTTCTTCTCTACAAGGTTGACCTTCGAAACCACCGCAGCAATGACATCATCATCCATGTCCTCCGCCACATGCATGCGTGGTCTTGTCTCGTTTTGGCGGTCCAAACGGCGCTGACATTGGTATGCCTTGTGACCAGCTTGCCCACACACGTAGCACTTCATGGTTTTCACGTCGGGCTTAGCCTTGATCGGTTTCTTGAAGTTGGTAGTCTTCTGTGGTTTGGGCTTTTTGCTCTGGGGGCCTTTCTTAAAAGGCTTTTTGGACCATGAAGCACTACTAGACTCAACTATGTTAGATTTAAAAGATAAGTGACTAAAGTTGTTCATAACCTTGTCTTTCAAACGGTTGGCCTCCTCAATTTTCATGTGACCGATCAGCTCCTGAAGTGGTATGTCCCATTTCTTGTGCTTGAGGGAATTGCGATAATCGGACCAGGATTTTGGCAACTTCACGATAAGGACATTTGCTTGCAGAACCTCACACATCTGCATGCCTTCCGCTATGATGTCCGAGACAAGATTCTCATAGTGATGGACCTGGTCCATGATGGGCTTGTTGTCGGTCATCTGGAACTTCAACCACTCGCCCACGACATACTTTTTGATCCTCGCATCATCGATGCCATATTTTGTGTCCAAGGAATCCCATATCGCCTTTGCACTCCTCTCCTTAAGGTATATGTCAAATAATTTGTTGGACATGTGACTTAGGAGATGGCCACGGACCGTCTTGTTGTCATTCTCATATTTGGAAAAGGTGGCAGCAGCAAGGGCATCGGCAGCAGCATCAATCTGCCCTTGGTTATCGGTAGGAATAGTAACGGTAGGGGGAGCAACTAGTGGTTCGTTGAGCAGCACATAGTCGAGGTCCAATTTCTCAAAGAAAATCGAGATGCGCTGGGACCACCTTCGATAGTTGATGCCATCCAATGCATCAAGCTTGGAAAGGTCGGGAATGAGCTTCCTTAGTAGTGCGGATGAAGAAGCCATTTTGCAGAATAAGAGAAAAGTTTTGTTTCCAAATTGTTGGTAAAATTGAACTGCAAAATCGGTTGTTAGCACTGACTTAAATTTATAAAAAAACAATAATAAAAAATGTGAACCGTGTTGTGGTATGGTGGCCACTGCCTTAGAAACAAAACTGCCCCGAACAGTGTAGTCGCTTCACAGGCAGAATGTCCCCCGAGGTGCACACGGACGCTCCAAGAACCGTACACTCGACTCCGGAGTGAACAACAATGGTACTACTCGAACGAACAATGGAGGAAACAGAGAGAATTGAAGTATTTGTAATGTGTTTGATATCTCAAATGGTGCATGCAACACCTCTATTTATAGGTTGGACATCATGTCTATAATAGACATTTCACTGTCCAAATAATTACAGATTTAATTCTGTATAACAGCAAAAACAATTATGTTGTAACAGCTGCAATAACAGCCTCCATAACCATGCAATAAACAGTGCTGTTACACCTTGAATTTGACTGATAAACAGTCTAAATTCATCCACTAAACAGACTGTTCATATTCAAAATTATTCGAATAAACTTCACTGGAAAAACTAAATCAAAATGTTCGAATCAAACAATTATGATGAACGTTGTAGTTCATATTTGAATTTAATTTTAAAAAATAAATTCGGATTCGAACAGTTTTCTCAAAAGCCTATAAATAAGAAAAAATTCTTTCACATATAATCTTTTGTTCTTAAGAAAATTCCATACGAATTTTCTCCAAAAAGAATAGAACCGCGCACGTCAAAGACACGTGTTACCCAAGCCCGAGCCGGCCGGACGGCGGCAGCGCGCGAGGACTTCCCTTGTTCTTTCCCACTCAACAAGGGAGGGAGGATGCATGGGTATAAATACCCTTCACTAGCTATTTTCCCAACCAATGTGGGATATAGCTCTAGTAATACTTGAAGCATTACCAACATTCCCCCACTAATGCGAAAGAATTCATCTGTATCTCAAACACAGACCTCCTCAAACGAGCAATAGCGGAATTAGTTGCTTAAGCACTAAGAGCATATCTTGAACTAGTACATAGTGATAATGAGCGATCCTTCTCTTAGATAAGTGAAACTAGTCTTGAACTTTCTAAGATAGGGGTAAACTCATAACACACAACTAACTCCTTCATGCACTGAAGTTCTCGATGTGTAAGATATATATACACAAGTGTATATTTGGCCATCTTACCTCAGGATTCTAGTAAGTGTTTTTAGAAAAACGGCCCAACGTTTTTTACAGAAGGTGGCTAATCCTTCTCACTTACATAGGTTATTTCATCAAGTTTATCTCGATATAAACCACCCTAAAACCGGGCTATGAAATAATTAAGAATCATTTGTAATGGCTCAACCTCTTATACATATATGGTGATTTCTTCAAGTTCATTTAAAATGAACCACCCAATCTTGGGATAAGAAATCATTAAGAATAAATATTCAACCTCATTATCGGTGAATTCAAAATGTCCTTCTCAATAGGATCATTCAAACTTTGAATCCATTAAGAGTTTCTTGAAACTCAACCTTTTCTGGCGGTAAGTTCATCTTGTCCTTCTCAATAGGACAACAGATTCAGACTTGTGTTATGAACTTATTAAGAATAAGTATTCAACCATGATTCAGTAAATTCATCAAGTCTTTCTCACAAAGACCACCCATAACCTTGGCTATGAATTTATTAAGAGTAATAGTACTCAACCTGGACATGTACATCATTCGTCATAGGGATAGACAGTGAAAAATGTACACTATGAGTCTTTCCAATGTTTCGTTTGACCACATTGAACTTAGATAGCTAAGTTGGGTATCCACCATGAATTCCTCAACCAATGGGCTTTAGACCCATCCCCCTCGACGAATCTAGGACCAATTTCCGACTTAACTCTTTGGTAAGCGGGTCTGCTAGGTTTCTTTCTAACCTTTTCATACTCTAAAGAGAGTACTTCATTCCTTATTAAGTGTCTAACAGATTCATGTCTTATGCGAATGTGTCTCTTTTTACCACTGTAAACTTGACTCTTGGCAACACAAATCGCAGCTTGTGAATCACACAATAAGGAAACAGGAGGAGTCGGGCTTCCCCACAACGGAATATCGGCTAACAAACTCCTTAGCCACTCAGCTTCTTGCCCAGCTAAGTCAAGAGCTATAAACTCTGACTCCATAGTAGAGCGAGCAATACAAGTATGATTTGAAGACTTCCAAGAAATTGTTGCTCCTCTTAAAGTAAATACATACCCACTCGTAGAGCTTACTTCATCACTATCAGAGACCCAATTGGCGTCACAATATCCTTCTAATGTAGCAGGAAAGCCAACAAACTCAAGTCTCTAGTCCATAGTACCCTTAAGGTACTTAAGTAAGCGTCTAAGAGCAACCCAGTGCTCACCACTAGGGTTATGAGTATATCTACTGAGTCTGGTAACAACATAGGCAATATCTGGCCGAGTATAGTTCATTAAGAACATCAGACTGCCAATAATTTTGGCATATTCCATTTGAGAAACGCTACTTCCTTTATTCTTAAAGAGATGTATACTAGAGTCATAAGGAGTTCGAACAGGGACGACATCAAAACTGTCAAATTTCTTTAACACTTTCTCGATATAGTGTGTCTGACTTAAAGAAAATCCCTTTTCAGATTTGATTACTTTGACTCCTAAGATTACATCGACTTCTCCCAAGTCAGTCATCTCAAACTTAGTGGACAAGAAACTTTTTGTTTTGTTAATGGACTCAATGTTAGTACTGAAAATCAACATGTCGTCAACATACAAGCTTATGATGACACAATCAGTACTAAACATCCTCGAATACACGCATGCATCCGAACCATTCACAACAAAACCAAAACTAAGAATAGTTTTATGAAATTTCTCATACCACTGTTTAGGAGCTTGCTTCAGGCCATAAAGTGACATTTTAAGTCTACATACTTTGCCTTCCATACCAGGCGCCTCGAAGCCAAGAGGTTGCTCCATATAGATCTCCTCATCTAGATCCCCATTCAAAAATGCAGTCTTTACATCCATTTGATGTACTTGCAACTTGTGAATGGAGGCTAGTACAAACAATGCACGGATCGTTGAGATTTTTGTGACAGAAGAATAAGTATCAAAGAAGTCTTGACCAAATCTTTGAGTGAACCCTTTGACTACTAGCCTTGCCTTATACCTTTGGATAGAACCATCTGGTCTAAGTTTCTTTCGAAAGACCCATTTACTGTTGATGGTTTTAAATCCTCTAGGCAAGTCAACTAATTCCAAATTATGGTTAGACATTATTTATTCTAGTTCATCTTTTATAGCGTTTTTCCAGAAACTAGCATCAATAGATCGTATAGCTTCTTCGTAAGTTTTAGGATCCTCATCTAACAAATAAACTTGAGCTATAGGATCAGAAAGAGTGTCTAAATCATTTATCTCAGAAATAAAGGAAGTTATGAAGTCTGGTCCAAAAGAGGTTTCAACTGTTTGTCTCTTACTTGTTCTAGGCTAAAATTCAATCTCTTTAGAAGACCTAGCAGGCACACTAGAAGAAGTGGATGGCAAGTTTTCTATTTGTGTTTCAGCACTTAATCTGGGTTTCTTGAGAGGAAAGATTTCTTCAAAGAAAACATCATCCCTAGACTCACAAATAGAGGAGTCTTGTAAAGTCATGAATCTATATGCGGCACTGTTAGAAGCATAGCCTATAAACACTGCATCAACGGTCTTGGGTCCAAAGGTGGACTTCTTAAAGTATGGCAACCCCACTTTGGCCAGACACCCCCACACTTTCAAGTATTGTAAATTTGGGGCATACCCTTTCCATAATTCGTATGGGGTAGAATCAATTTTCTTATGAGATACTCGGTTCAGAATATGATTAGCCGATAGAATGGCTTCCCCCCACATGTTGTCGGACAACCCAGAACTTATCAACATTGAGTTCATCATCTCTTTTAAAGTTCTGTTTTTCCTCTCGGCTATACCGTTCTGTTGAGGAAAATAAGGGCTGAAGTTTCATGTATTATGTCATTCGTCTCACAAACTTCTTTTAGAAAATCAGATCCATATTCACCACCTCTATCAGACCTAACACGTTTTATTCTCCTATCTAACTGATTTTCATCTTCTGCCTTATAAATAAGAAAGAAAATTTTAGCTTCATCTTTAGTTCTTAGGAGATAAACTTTTATATACCTAGAGAAGGCATCTACAAAAGTTATGTAGTAGTGTTTTCCTCCTTTACTTTCAATGTTTCTAAAGTTTGCTAGATCAGTATGAATAAGTTCTAACAGTTCAGTCTTTCTTTTAGAAACATTTTTAAAGGTAGGTTTTGCATGCTTGGTTTCTACACAAACTTCACATTTATTATAGTTTGTTATGTCTAGTTTAGGCAAAATATTCATATTCATCATTTTCTTTAGGGATTGAATATTTACGTGTCCTAATCTAGCATGCCATATATCAACAGACTCAACAATATAAGCAGAAGTGGTAGCTTTATTATTTTCATTAAGTTGAGTTTCTATGACAAATAAACCTTCGCTTAAAAAACCTTTCCCGACATAATCACCATTACGGGAAAGTAAAAGTTTATCTGCCTCAAAAACTAACTTAATGTCTGCCTTATTTAAGAGGCCACCACTGATCAAATTTTTACACAGGGCAAGCACATATAGAACATTGTTAAGGGCCAAAGTTTTACCGGAAGTCAGCTTGAGTAAAACCTTGCCTTTGCCCATCACTTGAGAGCTGCTGGAGTTCCCCATGTAAACACGTTCACCATTTTTCACATCCTCGAACTCGGTGAAGAACTCCTTCCTTACGTAGAAATGTCGAGAAGCTCCGGTGTCCATGACCCACTTGGTGTTCTTCTCTACAAAGTTGACCTCTGAAACCACTGCGGCAATGACATCATCATCCATGTCCTCCGCCACATGCATGTGTGGTCTAGTCTCGTTTTGGCAGTGCTGACATTGGTATGCCTTGTGACCAGCTTGCCCACACACGTATCACTTCATGGTTTTCACGTCGGGCTTAGCCTTGACCGGTTTCTTGAAGTTGATAGTCTTCTGTGGTTTGGGCTTTTTACTCTGGGGGCCTTTCTTAAAGGGCTTTTTGGACCCTGAAGCACCACTAGACTCAACTAAGTTAGATTTAAAAGATAAGTGACTAAAGTTGTTCGTAACCTTATCTTTCAAACGGTTGGCCTCCTCGATTTTCATGTGACCGATCAGCTCCTGAAGTGGTATGTCCCTTTTCTTGTGCTTGAGGGAGTTTCGATAATCGGACCAGGATTTTGGCAACTTCTCGATAAGGACATTTGCTTGCAGAACCTCACACATCTGCATGCCTTCCGCTATGATGTTCGAGACAAGATTCTCGTAGTTATGGACCTGGTCCATGATGGGCTTGTTGTCGGTCATCTGGAACTTCAACCACTCGCCCACGACATACTTTTTTATCCCCGCATCATCGGTGCCATATTTTGTGTCCAAGGAATCCCATATCGCCTTTGCACTCCTCTCTTTAAGGTACATGTCAAATAATTTGTTGGACATGTGACTTAGGAGATGGCCACGGACCGTCTTGTTGTCCTTCTCATATTTGGCATAGGTGGCAACAGCAAGGGCATCGGCGGCAGCATCAATCTGCCCTTGGTTATCGGCAGGAACAGCAACGGTAGGGGGCAACTGGTGGTTCGTTGAGCAGCACATAGTCGAGGTCCAATTGCTCAAAGAAAATCAAGATGCGCTGGGACCACCTTCGATAGTTGCTGCCATCCAATGCATTAAGCTTGGAAAGATCGGGAATGTGTTTGCTTAGTAGTGCGGATGAAGAAGCCATTTTGCATAATCGGAGAAAAGTTTTGTTTCTAAATTGTTGGTAAAATTGAACTGCAAAATCGGATGTTAGCACTGACTGGAAATTATAAAAAACAGTAATAAAAAATGTGAACAGTGTCGTGGTATCGTGGCCACTGCCTTAGAAACAAAACTGCCCCGAACAGTGTAGTCGCTTCACAAGTAGAATATCCCCCGAGGTGCACACGGACGCTCCAAGAACCGTACACTCGACTCCGGAGTGAACAACAGTGGTACTACTCGAACGAACAATGGAGGAAACAGAGAGAATTGAAGTATTTGTAATGTGTTTGATATCTCAAATGGTGCATGCAGCACCTCTATTTATAGGTTGGACATCATGTCTATAATAGACATTTCACTGTCCAAATAATTGCAGATTTAATTCTGTATAACAACAAAAACAATTATGCTGTAACAGCTGCAATAACAGCCTCCATAACCATGCAATAAACAGTGTTGTTACACCTTGAATTTGACTGAAAAACAGTCTAAATTCATCCACTAAACAAACTGTTCATATTCGAAATTATTCGAATAAACTGCGCTGGAAAAACTGAATCAAAACGTTTGAATCAAACAATTATGTTGAACGTTGTAGTTCAGATATGAATTTAATTTTAAAAAATAAATTCTGATTCAAACATTTTTCTCAAAAGCCTATAAATAAGAAAAAATTCTTTCACATATAATCTTTTGTTCTTAAGAAAATTCTATACGAATTTTCTCCAAAAGGAATGGAATCGCGTGCGTATGTGTCAATGACACGTGTTACCCAAGCCCAAGCCGAGCTCAAGTCGAGCCGGCCAGACGGTGGCGCACGAGGACTTCCCTTATTCTTTCCCACTCAACAAGGGAGGGAGGATGCATGGGTATAAATACCATTCACTAGCTATTTTCCCAACCAATGTTGGGATATAGCTCTAGTAATACTTGAAGCATTACCAACAGTGACAACATTGTAACACTACACGTTGCACCAATTGATCAAAAAAACTATTAGATTTAACCGTCAACATTGGTGAAAGTGGTGAATTGATGAAATTTTAAAATATATTAACTTAATTGGGTGCAAAAAAATAATTTAGGAACTTAATTAATTTTTTTAAAAGTTTAAGTGTTTATGATGCCCTTAAGCCTTAATTTTTTAAGTTCAAAGGTTTCTTGCACTATTAAGCCAAATCATTTTATTACACTTTATTAAAAAGTAACTTCATCACAAACATATGATAGTAAAATATTTGTAAAAAAACCAACAAGCGTTGGGTGCATTGGTAAGATACATTGCACTCCTAAAAAAAGGACGTGAGTTTAAACCTTGGCGACGATATTGTTGGGAGGGACAGCCTCGCACCCCGAACATGGACCCTAAGACGGACATGCGTGTAACTATATATATATATATATATATATTTCTCCTATGCATTCGAGTGATTAAAATTCCATACCTATATAAACCTTCCTTGTAGCCACTGCCACAAATCTCTTCCCATCAACAGTACTGGAATGTGTTCCCACCATTGGCGTATCCTTTCTCTTTCGATCAACAGTCTTTCATGAATTCGTCCCTCCCAACGAATATTCAATTGTTGCATCCATAATTACAGTTGCCACACAGAGAATAAAAATACCATAAAATGATGTAGGTCCTACGGATTGAATCGCAGCATCCTCGAACAGTCAAAAACATCTAACATTTGTTCCTCCATTTGCATCAAATCCCCAGTTTCCTCTAATCCAAGAATGGCAGTTGATATATCAGATGCCAAAGGAGAACCCTTTGGAAATACCTGCAACACAAGACAAAAGAAGTTCACATATCAACAAACAGAAATCGAAGAATATGAAATGAATTAGATTACAAATCCAAAACCGCCTATATCGTAGACGTAGGTAGTGAAGTCTGCGCAGTGTTTTGCAAGAAGAAGTTTTGCATAAGGTGTCAAAAGGAAGGCAGCCTTTATAGATAGAGCTTCCTCATAGTGATTAAATGAAGCAATGATCCTAATATTTCTTGGTTTTCACCAAATGAAAGATGACTTGAGATCGTCCATCACATCCAATCACGCCATTTGTCCATCTTAATGAATCAATATCTAATATAGATGCCTCCTGCTTTGCGAGCCATTGGACTAGAATTCCCGTGCAGCGCCATTTTAGATCCAGTTATGCTTTTGAAACCGCTTACATTCATCTCCCAAGTAATATGGTGACAGTCTAAAACTTGTTGAAAAGAATCCCTACTTTCAGTCTCCTTTATCTCTGTATTACAATTTACAAGGCCAAGAGTGCAAAAGATCAGCATCACAGGAACCAGGGACGGACCCAGGACTTTAGGTTAGGGGGGCGAACCTATAAATTTCTAGGGGGGGCGAAAATACATTTTTAATAGAAAATACATAGAAAAAATTCTAAAATTTTTCTAAATCATATATGATTTTCAAAATTTTAGGGGGTGCGGTTGCCCCCCCAGCACCCCCTCGGTCCATCCTGACAGGAACCATATTGCTGCTACCCATTGTAGCAAAAGATTATTGTAATTCAATATTTGACAACAAAAGTAGAAATTTAGGTGACAAATATTCTGTCACGGTTGTAGCCTGTAGGTGGTAATCAGGCATCATCAGCGATATATCTTCCAAAGCAGGAGTTTACCCTAACTTATGAAGACCACTGCGTCTGCAATCTCAAACTCATCCACATAGGCATCATCAGTCATATATCTTTTACCGTTTTTTATTTTATGCAATCTATCATTTTCTTCTTTAATTTTATTTTGGATTAAAGGTCATATTTGCTTTCAACCAAAACTCAAAATATAAATTAAACTTTTCTAAAATTTTACACCGAATTTAGTCCTCACAATTCATCGGCTATTGATTTGATGCAACCAAATCCCCAGTTTCCTATAATCCAATAATGGCTGAATTGATCGCAATTTAAATTATGAT
The DNA here is from genome assembly GCA_958450335.1 of Hibiscus tridactylites. Taxonomy (NCBI): domain Eukaryota; kingdom Viridiplantae; phylum Streptophyta; class Magnoliopsida; order Malvales; family Malvaceae; genus Hibiscus; species Hibiscus tridactylites. Next base: position 92,118,481 of record OY288279.1, on the reverse strand, counting down.
AGCTAAATTGGATGAAAAAAATTCATAAAGGCTTAATTGATTTTTTCTTGTTGAGAGCTAATTTGACCTATAATTTTTTTTATTTTATTAACTTCATAACAATTTCATTTAATGTAGTTTATCACAATATTTATTAACAACAAATTCTATTTTTCATTTTTATAATATTTTTTTTGGTAAAACGACATTATTTCATTAGAAAGAAATCATACATAAAAAATATAATTAGTATCTCATTAAAAACATCCCTAATTCTAATTAGAGTAAAATAATACAACTGAACTGACTGTACTAAAAAATTCGGATAGAATATACCATAAACAACCATAAAAAGCCATACTAAAACAAGAACCAAGCAAATAAAGTCACAAACTCTCCATATCCGCCAGCAACATTGCCTGAAGCCCTGAATCTCGAACCTGCAATTCCGAGGCAGCAGCCAGCTATAACAATTTATTGTGGTAATTTTGGGTGAAAAACCCCTTTTAAAATATTATTTTTAATAATGGCTCCCAAAAACATTTATTTGGCAAAATGACCCCCTTTCTTGCCAGGTCGGCAGACCTCGCGTTTTGTAGAACGCGAGGTACGATATCGCGTTGTACAGAACGCGAGGTCTGTCGACGTGGCGTTGCAGTCCGTTTTAACGGTTTAACAGTACCTCGCGTTCTGCAGAACGCGAGGTCCCCGAGATATTGAAAAGGCGGCTGGGAATATATCGGACGGACCTCGCGTTCTGTAGGACGCGAGGTCTGTGCAATTCCAGGCTAAACCCCAAGCAAAAACATGCGTAAGTAGGCCTTTTCGAACCCAATTTCGAGCGTGTAAATGGTATATTTTTAGCGATCATCGAGTTTGGGGTCGTAGTACTGAAAATTGTCTATCGTATGATACCAACATCGTTAATTTCCGTCCATTCTACAATGGTTTAAAATGGCTTCGAAAACCCTATGCTAGCATACTTTTTTCGATTGAAGTTGTATTTCAACTAATGTCGATAGGCATGTTCGAGCTGAATTTCATACGTATAAATAGAAGTAAACTGACTTTATTGATTAGATTGTCATGTGCGAACTCGCATATACAAATTAAAAATAATTAATTAATACGAGGGGCTGAGCGATTAGGACACTTAAGAGCTGTGTGCCCAGTATTTCGACATATAGAACAATGCTTCTTTTGTCCGGTTTTCTCTCGATGTTCGACCAAATCCTCGGCACAATATATTCTTGTAGAAGGTGGACGTCCTTTGGCTCGTAGTAGTGCTGGATCTGGGCGTATGATCGGTTCAGTGTCCACAACATTTGGATCAACCTCATTTCCGATTGGAGGAAACTCTTTTTCGTAAACTTTAAGCACCGTTTTGAGTAAGTATATCGGATCAACCATACGAATGTATTCTATTCGTTGGTTAGTGCAAGCAGCAATGGCGTGTGCGCACGGGTATTTGAAAGTTTGGAATATTCCGCACTCGCAGGTTTTTGCCCTCAGATCTACAACGTAAGCGTTGTGCTGAATGCCTTCTAACCGCCTGGAAAATTCTGCAACACGAAACAAGTGTCCTTCTCGCGAGAAGAGGGTTGCTTGCACCTGTCTTGATTGGGCCACTTGAATATGCAGTCTGTCGCGGAAATCTGGATGGACTTTGTGTCCACCTGCCATGTACTCAGTTGCTTGCTTGCCCAAGGTTGCAAAAAGGGTAGCTAAACGATAATAGGTCGCCTTGACAATGGAAGTGATAGGCAACTGTCGAACTCCCTTCAGTGATGAGTTCACTGCCTCAGCCAAGTTCGTTGTCATGTGACCATAACGTTTACCTTCGTCATACGATCGAAGCCATTTTTCTTTTGGGATTTTTTCAAGGTATTCAGCGCCCTCTTTGTTTCTCGCTCTCAGTTCCTCGAGCATTTCAGCCACCTCTTGTTTGTAGTGCGAGTTGCCTACGAGATGACAGTTGAATAGTTTGGTCGAAAAACACATGAAAAAAGGTCGTAAATTGAAGCGAGTAACAAGTAATATAGTAAATGAAAATGACATAAATGACGTACCCATATCGAGCACAATTTGACGTTCATCACGGTTCTTGTATTTCAGCAGGTAGTTTGCGGCTATGTGCCGCAAGCAAAAACGGTGGTGAATGTATGGAGGCTTCCAATAATCACCCAAATTTTGTATCGCCCACAGCAGCGCTGTGCCTCTGTCAGAAATAACACACACCCCTTCATCACTTCTTCTTCGTATTACAGGATCAAGGACATATTTTCGTAGGTTCGTAAGGAAGAACGTCCAAGACTCCAAATCCTCCTTCGGGACGATTGCGAATGCAACAGGAACGCATTTGCGATTGCCGTCCTGTGCTATAGCTAGAAGTAGGATCTGTGTATATTTTCCGTACAACCATGTGCCGTCGATTTGGACCATCGGTTTGCAGTGCTTGAATGCGTGGATGCACTGGGGGAAAGTCCAAAATAACCGGTGGAATTGACAAACACCTCGGACGACACGATCATTTTCGTATGCCAGAACCGTATCAAGTTTGACAACCATTCTGGGGATGTGTTTCTGCAGGAGATTAAGCCACGGGCGCAACTCTATGTAAGATTCCTCCCATCGGCCATACAATTCCTCTTTGCCCTTTTTCCTTGCATACCATGCTTTCGAATAACCTGGACGGAAGCCGGTGACAGCTAGAGCTGCAGCCTGATATGTGGGGACCGACACAGTGGGATTTGTTTTCACCAGTGTGGAAAAGATGTCGGCGAGGTACTTTGCATCCAGGTTCTTGTGATCCTGGTTGAGGCTACCAACGGTGCATGTATGGGGCCCCTCAAGTTTTGTTATTTTCCAACGGTTGTCTGCCCTCTTCAAGTCTGATATACGAATTTTCCATTTACAGCCTTGATCCTTTTAGACGCACTGAGCCTTGTAGTATTTTGCTTGGGTTTTCTTCACCGTCGTCTCAACATTATGACGAAGGTTGTACTGCTTAACTGCCGCCACCGCAATTTCCTTGTTCGCGAACGCCATACCAATTCTTAGTTCACCATCAGAACGGTGGACTCGGCCATCTATTGTGTCGTCATGGGGAAAATCAGGGACGTCCATTGCATCCATATCAACCGTTGTGAAGTGGGATGGTGGCTGGAACACAGAAATTGGTCTTGCGTCTACAGGAAAGTTGGTGGCAGTCGGTTCTTCGTCCAAATCTGGTGGTGGAACGGCAGTGTCTTCTGGGTCTTCTGGTAACTCTGTCAAGTCTTCTGGTTCCGGATAGAATGGCCCCATCTCGTCTCCGTCTGGCCCGGGTTCTCTAATCGGTTCTTCGTCAGAAGCATCCTCCGGGAGCTGGAATAGTAGAGCTTCTGGAATCACTACCCTTTGAGGCGACGATTGGGGTCGAGGAGCGGGAGACCTCTCACGAGATCGCTCAGGAACCTCATTTCCAAGACCAAAATCAAGATCACCATGCGAAGAATGTATTCCCATTGATGGTTGAACGTACTCCGTGCTAGGGACATACGTTGAGTGTCGTCCATATGATGAATCTGGTTGTGGAACGACAGTGTCTTCTGGGTCTTCTGGTAACTCTGTCAAGTCTTCTGGTTCCGGATAGAATGGCCCCAGCTCGTCTCCATCTGGCCCGGGTTCTCTAATCGGTTCTTCGTCAGAAGCATCCTCCGGGAGCTGGAATAGTAGAGCTTCTGGAATCACTACCCTTTGAGGCGACGATTGGGGTCGAGGAGCGGGAGACCTCTCACGAGATCGCTCAGGAACCTCATTTCCAAGACCAAAATCAAGATCACCATGCGAAGAATGTATTCCCATTGATGGTTGAACGTACTCCGTGCTAGGGACATACGTTGAGTGTCGTTCATATGATGAATCATGGTCGTGCATAGCGTAATTATTTAGGATACTTTATTAAATATTTAGGTTGCCTACATTAAATATTTAGGATACTTACAATTTTATTATTTAGGATGAACTTACAATTTTTTTAATTAGGATGCCTTTATTAATTTATATTTTCACAGCGGTATGCGCGAGCCCACATCTTGCGCATTATTGGCGGGATATTAATGCCCGACAAAACTCGCAACAAAGTGCACGTTATGTGGCTTCATCATCTCACAAATTTAGCCGAGTCTGGACAAAAATCTTGGGGGTCAGCTGTCTTGGCATTTCTTATCAGAGACCTCTGCAGAAACGTTGACGCCTCCAAAGCATCGATGGGAGGATGCTGTTTATTCCTGCAGGCTTGGGTTTGGCTTCGGATCCCTACTTTGGCACCACAGCTTCGGATTCCCAGTCCTCTGTCATTTCCGCTTATACGGAGGTACTACATAATCTACTATATTTTTTTATTAAATTATTTTATTTAACGATCTTTTTCATTATTTAAAGGTGGACCGCCAACCTATCCCACGTCGGCCTACCGGACTCCCAGAAAGCATACAGATATAGATTCGATGGCTTGACGGAGGACGAGATAATTCAACAATTATTTTGGTTTTTTCCATACTATTTTTTCCAATAATATTTCATATAGAAATTTTACTAACTTTTTTCATTCTTTTTAGTTCGTGTGGACGCCCTACGATTCAGAGGAGATTCGCAACATTACTCCAGCAGATATTGTGCAACAGCGACAGCGAGACCTCTGGATTTCCGTATTTCCGCTGCTGAACTACGAAGTTTGCGTGTGGCATTCTGCGGATCGGGTACTCCGACAGTTCGGGTACGTCCAAGATGTTCCACGCTCTCCGCAAAATATGGACGAGTTCCACCATCTTACGCGTCAGGGGAAGACGGAGACTGACTGGGCCGAGCACCACGCTGTCTGGATAGCGCTTTGGGGTCAACGATTTCACAGACGCCCACATTTTCTCCAACCAATTATAAAAGGGGGTCCTTCGGTCACTTTCAATTATGGCCAGTGGTATAGGGACAATGGGATGCGACATATCCTTACTCCGGAGGAGCTGCAAGCCGGGCTTCCCCAGCGACCCCAAAACCGCCCACGCGGGAGCGGGCGAGCGAGCCAGACCCAGAGCCAGTCCCAGACCCAGAGGCAGACCCAGCGGCAGTCGACGCAGCGCGGTCCGAGACCACGATATGACACTCCAGGGGCATCATCTTCTGCCCCACCATTGCATAGCGGTCCATCGACTTTCCAGCAGACGATGCCTCCACCCCAGTTCGGCTCCACTGATGTCTATCGCCCCCAGACGCCCACGACTGACCTTCTACTTATCGATTATCCACCTCAGTATGAGTTTCACATGGTGGAGAATACGCCGATAGATAGTTTGTTTTACTCCCCGCCTAGGCCCAGCACAGATCCGCAGATCGCGCACGATGGTCAGGATGATAGGGACTAGGGACCACCACACGATGGACCGAGGAGGAATCCGGATCGCCAGCGTCATCCACCCGACTGCGGAACGGGTGGACATAGGCATTTTTAGTTTTTTTGTTGTTTTCTACTTATGTTTTTAATATTTATGTAAAACACTTTAAAATTTTATAATGTCGTATTCTAATTTTATTTATGAATTATAATTTTGTTTGCATATTATAATTAAACTTTATAATGTTTATTTAATTTTTGTTTTTAATAAATTTAATAGGATTAAAAAACAGAAAATCGACATTAGTTGAAATACAACTTCAATCGAAAAAAGTATGCTAGCATAGGGTTTTCGAAGCCATTTTAAACCATTGTAGAATGGACGGAAATTAACCATGTTGGTATCATACGATAGACAATTTTCAGTACTACGACCCCAAACTCGATGATCGCTAAAAATATACCATTTACATGCTCGAAATTGGGTTCGAACAGGCCTACTTACGCATGTTTTTGCTTGCGGTTTAGGCTGGAATTGGACAGACCTCGCGTCCTACATAACGCGAGGTCCGTCCGATATATTCCAAGCCGCCTTTTCAATTTCTCGGGGACCTCGCGTTCTGCAGAACGCGAGGTACTGTTAAACCGTTAAAACGGACTGGAACGCCACGTCGACAGACATCGCGTTCTGTACAACGCGATATCGTACCTCGCGTTGTACAAAACGCGAGGTCTGCCGACCTGGCAAGAAAGGGGGTCATTTTGCCAAATAAATATTTTTGGGAGCCATTATTAAAAATAATATTTTAAAAAGAGTTTTTCACCCAAAATTACCATTTATTGTCTGATTAAAATAATTTATTTCTCCTTTTATTTAATTATTTTTTACTAAACACCCTGGGAATGCAGGTTTTGTAGAAAATCTATGACGGCTGAATTATTTAATTATTCATTTCCTCTTAGGATGCTTGTCTTGTTGTTTTTCTGTTGGAACGTTTAGAGATACTTTTTGTGTTTGAGATAAGATTTATTATGGTCAGTTTAACACTGTTTTTAAAAATTACGGTATAAAAAAGAATTTATATTATAGGTTCGTCACGTCATATTATCTATAGTCTCAACCAATAAAAATTATTTTTTTCAATGAATTTTTTTGTCGTTTTTTACCAAATAAATATTTTCATTGTAAAAATTGTTTTTAAAATTTAATTTACAGTAAATATAAGTGAAGATTCAATTGGTAGAAATAATAATGTGAAAAATTATTTAAAATTAATAATTTTTTATTGGTTGAAACTATAGATAATGTGGTAATTTTTTATTAGTTGAAACTATAAATAATGTGACTGGACTCTGAACGGGCCTATGATATAATTTCTCGGTATACAGATATTTTTTAAAATGTCTTTTTAGATTTAGGGACGTTTAGAAAATCATTGCTATTGACGGAATACAGCTTGCTTCGATTCATGGTCAGACATATTAATCATTTTTTAATAGTTTTATATATATATATATATATATATATATATATATATATATATATATATATATTTGAATAGACACATTAATCATTTTTGTTACTTCGAAAGAAAGACAATTTGTAGTGAAAGTTTTATGCTTATTCCTTAATAACAGACGCGGAATTAACACTTTTTTAAATTTTGTTTGCTTGGTTTATGTTTTTTTATAAATCCTAAATATAATCTTAAACCTATAGAAAAAAAGGAAAAAAAGACTCTAGGAAAAGAAAGACAATACTCCTAGTAAATTTAAAACTCATGACCTAAGAGAATATGAGAGAACAAAGATGAACAGATTGGCTAACCGGCCAAATGTGTTTGCTCAATTTTACTTGTTTCTTTTTTTTAAATAGTCTAAAGGTGATTACAAGGTAGTATATGTTCATACATATTCTTAACCCTTTGACAACGCACACACACCTTGCAGACAAAACGATTGAACCCGAGTCTCTTAGGATGAAAATCATCCACTTTTATTTATACATTTAATTTCAACTTTGCATGTTCTCATCATTAGCTTATATTTTGAAATTATATCTATGATTAAATTGTAAGGACTTAAAATAATTAAATTGATGAATAGGAATTAAACCTATAATTTATGCACAGTACAAGAATTGATAATAGAATTTGATCGGTGGAATGACTCAAATATTATTGTTTATTTTTTTCAAGATTATTTCAAGAAATATGGTTGATTACTGTAGCAGCTAGAAGCCGGATTGTTTTTACCCTGTTTTAAACAGTATTTTACCAGAAAATATTTAAAAAAATAATGTTGCAGTCGTTCTCCATTGATCCATGCACGCCATGTGTGAAAAACACTATTTGAAGTCAGACTGCAATCTATCCGAGTTTATTATTTTAATATTAAAATGGAAGTCATTGTTTGAAGTCGGGTTGCAATCTATTCGAGTTTATCATTTTAATATTAAAATAGAAGTCACTTTTGAAGTCGGGCTACAATCTAACTAACTTCTAACTTGCTACAGAACAATATTTTTGAAAATAAACTTAGGAGGACTACATTGTTGGGGAAAAAAAAGAAGAACAATATTTGGGTAAATTTACCGAATTTGATCTGACAACCATGATTTAGGTTAAAGATCGATTTTTAAAATTTAAAAGCACATATATTAAAGTCAACCAAATTAAGATATAGAAATTAAATTGACAATTTATACATAGTACATGGACTAATGGAAGAATTTGACCACTAAATATATTCAAATTTTAGACAGTAGGAAAAAAGAATACATTGATGGGTAAACGATTTTCAGGCCCAAAAGGAAGTTGTAAAGAAACACAAGTTGTTGTTTAGGGTGTCGGCTGCTGATGTCATCTCCAGTTGAGAAGCATTACCAAAAGAACACATCCGAATGATGAATTTTGACAGCCTCTCAATACAAAATTACAAATCACCACAAGTGCGATTTAGCTGAGAAAGGGTGCATATATTGACACCAAACAAGAACCCACTAAGACAACAAAGGTTGCATATCGATGTAAGAAAAAAGGGTGAAATATATGACAAAAAAAACACATGATATATCACATATATTAGTGCTCACTCACTACATCTTCCAACATATAAAACAGCGACTTAGTGCTTCACACTGTTCAACTTATCGGCTCATGGGATGAAGATAAAGTTTCAGACACAAACACAAACACGGGTCCATTGAAGGAACATGATGATGGATCTTGTTAGTTGTTCCAATGAGTTTATAACAGCTGTTTCGCTATTATTTGCCACTCATTTCTTATTAACTTTGCCAACCATTTTTAAAGGGAGAAAAAATAGAAAAATTGAGGAACATACAATAGTTACAAAACTATAAGGAACTTAAAGTACAAATAGACCATAAAAGTTAGGGGGCATGACCCCTGCCACCATGCCCAAACTTGGCTTTGATATGAGCATAACAGGAGAAAATAGGGTCTCAGGCTCCTCTATAAGTCTTAACAGTTTCTTAGTTATTCAACTGAACCGAGCTTTAGCATTTATGAGCGAAAAGTACGCACCCTTGGAAATTCTCATGAATATTAGCGAAGAACGAGTTTTTAGTTGCTAGATCTCTTCTTTGGCTTCGGTTGGTCGTTTGTTATTCTTTTTGTTAAATTGTTAATTGAATAAGCTTTTTCGATTATAAAATTTTCATGAAAATATTTATTTATTTTTTTATAGAAATAACTAGTTTTATTTATAAAAAAAATGATATATTCCAGAGTTTACAATCATAATCGTAAACTAAGCACATAATTTGCACATTTTCCTATAACCATTGACACAATTAAACTAGCCATTTGAGATCATACAAAGAAAAGGTTAAAAAAACTCAACCAATAAACTCAAACAAAAGATAGATACTGCATCGGCAAATAAACCACAAAATGGGATCAAACTACTAAAAAATTACCGACAACACAAATCAGAGCCGAACATCGTAAAAAAATTATATACGAACGCAAATTGCGTATCCAAATCCAATATGAGGGTCCAAAGCAGGGAAGATCAGCATGATAACAAATAAGCGTCATCTTGATCGGTTGAGACAACGTCAAATCTAACTATAAAAAAAAAAAGTAAACGAAAATAAGTAAATAACAGTCAAACGACATATGAAAAAAATCAAAATCATACCACAAAAATAGAAAAAATATGATCACATAAAGACAAAATTATTTACATCAAAAATAAATAAAAATGAAGATTAAACATATAAAAGTAAAAGAAAAAATAATATATACCTGAGGTCGATAAACAGCACAAAGGCTGGTGCTGCCGTCGAACCAAGACAAAGAGTAAAAGAAGAAAAGCAAGCCGCGGTTATATATATATTTTAGTTTGTAAAGTCAAAGATGAATTTAATAATACTCAAATTTTAAATTTTTGTTGGTATAATTCATGTGATTGTGATTCTTCCCCTCGTAAATTTGACCCGAAACTTAAATCGATTTATAAACTCGAACATTACGATTTAAATTTGACTCGAGTCAAAATCGAACTGAATAAAAACCAACTTGAAATTCATTGAATCAAAAATCAATTTAAACCGAAAATAACTGAAACCGAAATCAACTCGAACTGAAAGTAATCTGAACTGAAAGCAACCCAAACCAAAAATCAACTCAAACCGAATGCAACCCAAATCGAAAGTAATCTGAACTAAAAATAACCCAAATTCAATTTGCCTAAATTCGATCCAAATCGAACATTAACCTAATTTTGACCAGATAATCGAAAGTAATATGAACTGAAATATTAGCCACTTCATACTCCTCTTCATCAGATGATGATTCTTCATCACTCCAAGTGGCAACATGGCCTTTTTACTTTTTCTTCTTATTGAACCCCTTTTTCTTGAGTTGAGGGCAATCCGATCTTATGTGCCCCGACTTCTTGCACTCATAACAAATGAGTTGATCATTTTTCTCTTCTTTTCTCCATTGGAACTTTCTTCCCCGGTTGGACTTCATGAACCGAGAGAATCTCGTGGCTATCATAGCCAATTTCTCAAACTCATCATCACTAGAATTGCTTTCCTCTTGAGATGCCTTAAGTGCAATTCATTGCTTCTTCTTCTTTACCTCTTGCTTCTTCACTCTTCTCTCTTCTTTTCTTCTTCTTTTCCTTGCTTTATGATCTCATGAGTAAGGAGAGAACCCACCAACTCATCGAGCTTCAAAGTCTTTAAGTTCTTGGCCTCGATGATTGCGGTTCTCTTCTCATCCCATGATTCAGGAAGAGAGTAAAAAAGCTTCCAGACTAGCTTGTCTTCGGGAATGATCTCACCGAAGCCCTTGAGAACATTTACAATGACAAAGAACCGATCAAACATCTTGGAAACGCTCTCATCCGGCTCTATCTTGAAATTCTCATAACTTAAATTAAGGATCTCAATCTTGGTCTCCTTTACATCGTTGGTGCCCTCGTAGGTGGTCTCTAGCTTGTCCCACACTTCCTTTGTACTTGTGTAAGATGACAATTTTTGCATACATATCGGGTCTAAGTGCACAAAAGATGATATGAAGAGCCTTGACATTCACTTGAACTCTTCTTCGATCTTCATCGGTCATTTTCGCTCTTATTTTCGGAACTAGCCTTCCTTCTTTATCTCTCTTCATCAAAATTGTTGGCCCATCTTCCACTACACCCCAAAGAACATAGTCATTAGACTTGATGAACAACCTCATTATATTTTTCTAATACGGATAGTTATCCTCATTAAAAAATGGCGGCTTGGTGATCGATTGTGACTCAATGAAGTTTTGGCCGGCGGTAGATGTCATGGCTTGATTTGATGGTTCATTGATCTTCTTCTAGGATCTTCTCTTGTGGATGTGAGTCCCTCAAAGATTTAGGCTCTGATACCAATTGTTAAGTTGATTAATCGAATCGAAAATGGCCAAGAGGGGGTGAATTGGCTTTTTAAAATTGAAAGGAGCAAATTGAAAAATAGAAAATTCAAGACAATACAGTTTATAGTGGTTCAAGCTTAGTACAAGCTTTACATCCACTACCTTAGCTTCCACTAAGGATTTTCAACCAATTTCACTAAAAATTCGTCCCCTTTTCTCGAATTAGGAGAAAACCTTACAAATCAGTTAATCTTTCTACCCAAAGATTAATCAAAACTCTCTCAAATACAAAGAAGATTGACAATCTAAAAAATGCCTCTCACAAGGTTGATAGATTGCCCAAATACACTTAAACACTCCCCAAACTTGAAATAAGATAATACAATAGAAAATTACACAAGTGGGGTACAAGAATTTGACTTTATGAGCTCTAGAGTTTGAATATGTGCTTGATTGTTGCAAATTAGTTCAATAGTTGTTGTTGTAGCTTTTGAGGCTTGTTTATATACCCTTGCATTGATTACTAGCCGTTTTGGTGGTTTAGATCATCAATGGGGCCGTTGGGCTTTATTCCCCCCCCCCCCAATAAATGCATTTCTACAACCTGTTATATCGGTAATCGAACAAGGATATCGATACTAGTCTCAAAACATAAAGATTTGTTGTGCACATTTAAAAGAGGGTATCAGTACGTGTATAGTGTAAAAAGAGAGACGTATCGATACTGTAAAATCGTATCGATACGATGTTTGCTCACTAAAATCCTGAGAAAAACTTTAGCAAAAAGTGTATCGATACGTTATATGGGCGTATCTATACGGTCCAACGACCGTTTGAAATTTTGTTGAAATCATAACTGACAAGCAATGGTCAAAAACTTTAAATGCAAAGATTTATCGAATCAGATCAAACAGTTTCGATACGGAGACTACCATATCGGTACGCTATGCCTTAAAGTTAAGCTCAAATAAAATATTGTATCGATACGGGTATAACCGTATTGGTACGCTTTTGTCGATTAAAATTCCATAACCTAAAAACCGTATCGATATGGCTATAGCGTATCGATACGCCTTAACATACAAGTTGGTTTTGGGCTGTAACACTAAGAAAAATTTTGCTTGAGTTCATGTTTGCTTGTCAATTTGTGAGATTTTAAAATACTTAAAAATTTATTTACTTTTACAAAAAGGTTCTTAGACACTTTGTTATATCAAAATCAAATTAGGTTTTGCACTATATATACTCAATTGAATACATATCCAACTCAACTCGAATTGACCTAAAAATCCGACATATGACTAAAATCGAAAAGTGGTCTATCTGATATTAACCCGAATAAAAAACCGACCCGATCTAATATTGACCTGACCCGAAGCATCAACCCGAACCGAAAACCAATCGATCTGATACTGACCGACCCGAAAAATCAATCAATCCAATATTGACCCGACCCGAAATTCATATGATCTGATATTGATCCGAACCGATACCCGACCTGACTTGAAATTGCATAAACTCGATCTAAATCTGAATCAAACTCGATCTGACACGAACTGAACATAAACCAAATGCGACCCGAACCAAAAATTAAACTGAACCGAATTGACCGAGCCGAACAACCCTGCCACCTATAACTGAACCAGGGACGGGACAAAGTGAGGAGCCAAGGCCTTAACCCCAACCATTTGAAAATTTTATAATAAACTCTTTAATTTTTTTGAAAATTTTAATTTTACCCTTTTCATTTTTAGAAACCATATTAAACATTAAAATTTTTGAATATTTTTAATTAAATCCTCTAAAACTTAATTTGGCACCTTTCATTTTTTTGGTCTAATGACAATTTAAGTCCTTATAAGTTTTCATATTAGATAAATTAAGCATTGTCACATAATTTTAAATTTAAATACTTAACAAACCCTTATACTTTTAAGTTTAATAATTTGACTATCTCAATATTCAATCCTGACTCCGTTCCTAAACTCAACAATTCTTATCCTCTCCAAAAGCATGAATCTAAAACTCCTACTGTCATCTTTATCTTACTTTTAAATTGAGGGAATAACAAATAAAATTAAAAAGTTTTTTTTTTTTGACCAAAAATTAAAAAGCTTATTTTATGACCGCGTACGTATGACTCCAAAAAAAAAAAACTACCGCGTATGACAATTCTGATTGCAACTTTAACTCATGTTAATTGTAAGTTGTAACTTCGCTTATATCGCTTTGGAGTTTTGAATTTCAGTTTCCGCATAAAAACTAATATAAATATAAACACTATCAATGGTTAAAATGACTGTTTTTTTTATATTAAAATTATATGCCATAAAGAATTTGTATTCAAAGTAATATGCGAATAGATAAAATAACCACAAACATTAGAATTCCAATATGGACCAATTCCAGATTAAGTTGTGTACAACATATGATAAGCAAACTGAAATGAATATTTGACCACAGAATTGTTTGTTCTTTCCTACGTAAATCCTTCTAGAAAAAACAAAACAAAACATGAAAAAATATTTTTAATTGGATCCCTGATTCTGACCAATTCATTACTCGGACATAATTGTCTTCTTTCTAGATGTTGGGTTTCGGTAATCATATTGACAACATATCAAAATTGAGAAGTCCTGGAGTGCTGTTTCTCGACCCTTAAAAGGGTTTTAAAATTTTGAGTAAATTACGTAAATCATCACCGACGACGTTCATTTACCAATAAACGAATGAATTTTTTAAAATTCGAACGATAAAAAATTTCATCGGCATAAGAGAAACAACATATTAAGAAACAGGCTCCATCCAATGATAGAAGAGAGTGATCGACGAGAGAGAAAGCAGAAGATTTTTTTGTTGATTCATGAACTTTTGAGCACTTTCTGACAAAATAGAGGTCGAATTCAGACTCATGAGTCGAGAGAAAGTGACTGGTGAAATTTGAAACCAAACGACCACCATCTACAACCGTTTGGGGCTTAAGAGTGACCAAAAACTTATAATGTCTAAACTTTAATAAACTATCAAGATTGAATTTCGTGACTTGAGAATTGTAGATTTCGGTTTAGACTAGGGTTTCTGATGTAAAAGAAAAATGAAAGTAAATTGGGGATTTTTCATTTAAAAACTCGGTAAAAAGTCAATACAATTGTTTGACCCAAGGTCAGACTTTATACATGGTAAAAATAAAGAAACAATTAAAGAAAAGCACAGTTGTAAAAAACTAACTTCCTAACTACCCAACTAACCAATATTCCTAATACCCCCCCCCCCCCCCCCCCTTCAAGGTGGAGCATACACATTATGTATGCCCAACTTGGAAATAAACCTAGTAAAATCAATAGAAGACAGGGCTTTAGTGAAGCAATCAGCTAATTGGTTCTTTGAAGAAACAGGGAAGAGCTTTATTGTTCCTTGTTGGATCTTCTCTCTAATTAGATGGCAATCGATTTCTATGTGTTTCGTACGTTCGTGTTGCACAGAATTTTCAGCAATCTTGATGGCAGACTGATTGTCACAGTATAGATGAGCTGTTTTTGTGTTAACCTGCAAATCAGAAAGGAGAAAGTTAAGCCACTGTAATTGACATGTAACAGCAGCAATAGCCCTATATTCTGCTTCAGTTGATGACCTAGAAACAGTATTTTGTTTCTTTGATTTCCAGGAAATTAAAGACTGGCCCAGAAAGATACAATAACCAGTTGTTGACTTTCTAGATTCTAGACATGAAGCCCAATCTGAATCAGAAAAGGCCTTTAATGTAAAATCATTATCAGATGAAAAGAAAATGCCTTGTCCTGGACCGTTCTTTAAGTATCTGAGCACCCTATGTGCAGCAACAAGATTAATAGTAGTAGGGGCAGACATATGTTGAGATAATTGCTGAACAGCAAAACAAATATCAGGCCTGGTATGTGTTAAGTACAATAATTTTCCCACAAGTCTTCTATATTCTGTAATGTCCACTAAGGTGTGTTCTGAGTTATCAACAGACTTAGAAGTAACTACCATAGGAGTGGCAACAGGTTTGGAATTTAAAAAATCATAATCTCTTAATAAATTCAGAGTATACTTCTTCTGACAAAGATTAATTCCTGAATGAGACCTGGTTACTTCTAACCCTAGAAAATATTTGAGAACACCTAGATCTTTAATTTTAAAGACATTATTTAGAACAGACTTGATATGATCAATTTCATCCATGCTAGGGCTAGCAACAATGATGTCATCTACATATATTGCAAGAGCTATAAAAGATGTACCAACACCTTTAATGAATAAAGAAGAATCAGAATTGGCTTGCTTAAAGTTTAAGGACAAAAGAAACTCAGTTAGCCTTTCATTCCACTTTCTACTGGCTTGTTTTAAACCATATAAACTCTTTTCTAATTTACAAACTAAGCCAGGATTAGGAGGATTAAATCCAGGTGGAAGATCCATATAGACTTCCTCTTGCAAAAAACCATGCAGAAATGCATTGTTAATGTCAAGTTGATGTGAATGCCATTTATTAGCAGCAGAAATAGCAAGTAAAGTTCTAATAGAGTTTAACTTAGCAACAGGACTAAAAGTGTCAAAATAGTCTATTCCGGATTGCTGAGTGAACCCTTTTGCAACTAAACGTGCCTTATATCTTTCTAAAGAGCCATCAGATTTCAATTTTGTCCTATATACCCATTTACAGCCTATTGTTTGCTTCCCTGGTGGAAGAGGAACTAATTTCCAAGTGTTATTTAATTCTAAGGCATTTATTTCTTCCTGCATAGCTATTTTCCAACACTCATGCTTAATGGCCTGATTATAGGTTTTAGGCTCACTTAAAACAGAAACATTATTAATGAAAGTCTTATTAATATCAGAAACATTAACAGAAGAATCAACCTTATCAAGAGTATGAGAAGAAGATCTTACTTTGGGCATAGAGACATTAAAATCTTTAAATTTTTTTGGTAACTGCCTCTGTCTGACAGGCCTTGAAGAAACAACTCTTTGTTCTTTAGAAGAAACTAAAGAACTTTGTTGTTCATTTAAAGAATCAACAAGAACAATAGACTTTTGACTTTTATTTGACTCAAAACTATTGTTATCAACATTATCAGAAATAGCATTGTGACTTTGTAAATTTTTAGAATTGACTTCAACAATATCTTCATGAGAATTATCAGAAACACCTTCAGCAGAAACAATTCTATCAGATGCAAGACAATTTTCAGAACTAGAATTGTTAGAAACATTTTCATTAGTTTGTGAAATATTCCTATCTGTAAGAACAATATCTTCAACATTGTTTTCTAGATTAGGAAGAACAACATCATTTGGAGCAGCCTTAAAAGATTTAAAAGGAAATTCATTTTCACAAAATGTTACATCCCTAGAAAGAAAAACAGACTTAGTCTGCAAGTCATACAGCCTATAACCCTTAGTATTTTTAGGATACCCTAGAAAAATACACTTGTAAGCACGAGGATGCATTTTTGTCTTGGGTTTAGGCAAAACAGAAGCATATGTGAGACAACCAAATACTTTTAACTGATTTAAGACAGGTTTAGAACCATATAGCAACTTATGAGGTGTTCTATTTTTAAGAACAGGTGTAGGTGTAACATTGATAAGATAAGCTGCATGAAGAACACAGTCAATCCAAAAAAATTAATGAAAGGTTAGCCTGAAATCTAAGAGATCTAGCAACAGACATGATATGTTGATGTTTACGCTCAACAGTACTATTCTGTTGAGGTGTGTAGGTACAAGAAGTCTGATGGACAATGCCTTTTTCTTTGAAAAAATCACACATGTCAAATTTCTTAGCATTATCACTTCTTATACATTTTATCTTTTTAGAAAATTGGACCTCAACATAAACATAAAAATTAGAAATAATATCTCTTACTTAAGCTTTTAATTTTAATGGAAAATCCATAAGAATCTGCTTTTATCATCAATGACAGTAAGAAAATATGAGTGACCATATAAACTTTTAATTGGGAATGGTCCCCAAACATCTACATGGACAAGGTCAAACACATTATTGCTACTAGAAGTACTAATAGGAAATGAAGGTCTTATATGTTTAGCTAAAGGACAGATTTCACAATTAGAAACACAACCAACAGGAATATCATCACATATTTCAGAAAAAAAATTTCATCCTCTTTGCAGAAGGATGACCTAACCTAGCTTGCCAAACAACTAAAGAAGAAGACTTGGAAACAGAGTTTAAGAAAGAAACCGTATTGAAAAGCTGAAGATGATAAAGTCCTCCAAATTGACTAGCTGTACCAATCATCTTCGAAAGAATAATATCCTGTATACAACAAGATTTGTGTGAGAAAATTAAAGCATACTTATTATCTTTAACCAATTGAGATACAGATATGAGATTAAAACCAAAATTAAGAATAAAAGGAACATCTTTTAAAAACAAAACAGAGTTTAAAAAGATGTCACCAATACTGGAAACTTGAACAAGTTCATTATTTGGTAACTTAACAAATTTATTATGAATAGGTTTACTGTTTTGAAACAAACTGAAATCATTTGTTATATGGTCAGTGGCACCTGAATCAATAATCCAGGTGTCACTAGAACCATGAAAGGCAGAAAGAACCATACCTGTGTCTGGAACATTGCTTTCAGGAACAAAGCTAGAAGAAAGAGCATTGATTTGAGATGTATGCATAGCACTTTCAGAAGCAGAAGAAGAATTCCTCTCTTGAAGCATGGAAACAAGGCTTTCATATTGCTCTTTAGTAAAAACATGAGAAGGAACAACTTCTTGATTCTTAGAAGAATCATTATGAGATACAGACTCATGAGAACTAAGTTGATTAGACTTAGAGGACTGAAATCTGGTTTTATAACCAGGAGGAAACCCGTGTTTACGATAGCACTTGTCTACTGAATGACCAGAAATTCCGCAAAAAGAACAAACAGGTTTCTTGGAAGCTGAATTATTATAGAACTTTTTATTATCAAAATTAGAAGCAGGAGGTTTTTGTGAGGAAAACCTAGAAAAGTTTTGGGAATTAACCCTCCCAGCCAAGAACACAGCAGAATCAGAACTAGAAACAGACCCTAGGGTTCGCTCATGTTGAAGAACTAAAGCGAAAATTTCATTTATTGAAGGCAAAGGCTTCATCATTAGAATTTGGGATTTTTGAACTGAAAAATTTTCATTCAACCCTCGTAAAAACCTAAGGATAAAATTATGTTTCCTATATTTGCTAGCATCACAAGAACATGAAATTAAAGGTCGAAGGTTCGAGATTTCATCCCATAATACCTTGAGTTGAGTGTGATAAGCCGTGACAGAAGAAGAGCCTTGCTGATGAGAGTAGAAATCTTGTAACAGATCTGAAACACGAACAAGATCCCCTTGGCTAAATCGATCGAATAAGTCGGACCACAACTCACTAGCGTTGTCGATCCAAATAACACTTTACGCGATCTCAACACTCAGCGCGCGCTGCAACCAGGACAAAACCAGATTGTTGCATTTGACCCAGGCACCATACGAGGAGTCGTCTTTACTGGGTTCTTGAATCGTCCCGTCTACAAATTGAAACTTGTTCTTCGAGATGAGGGTCATCTTCATCGATCGAGCCCAGCCATGATAATTGTTGCCGGTGAGAAGGGCCGACGTCAAGACGAGAGAAGGATTCTCGTTGGGATGGACATAAAACTCGTTGTTCGGATCATCGGTGCGAACGGAACGACCGTCCAACGTCTCAGAGGAACGCAGATGCAAAGAGTCAACTGATACCATATCAAGATTGAATTTCGTGACTTGAGAATTGTGGATTTCGGTTTAGACTAGGGTTTCTGATGTAAAAGAAAAATGAAAGTAAATTGGGGATTTTTCATTTAGAAACTCGGTAAAAAGTCAATACAATTGTTTGACCCAAGGTCAGACTTTATACATGGTAAAAATAAAGAAACAATTAAAGAAAAGCACAGCTGTAAAAAACTAACTTCCTAACTACCCAACTAACCAATATTCCTAATATAAACAAAAACGTTCAATATCTAAACTTCAGTAAACAAATTGAACGTTTTGAAACTTTAACGGCCAAAATAGATTTAAGAGTAACCTTGGTAATTATTAACGTAACTTACCTAAAAACTTCTAAAAAATGGTTTTTTTCGATTTAGAAGATCGTGTCGAGAACTATAGATTTCTAACAAGGAAATTAAACATTTTACTGTGGATGGATTTCGAATCTATGTTGTAATGCACGTAGGGGCAAGTGAGTACCATTCAACCAATGATCACAAAATATTTAATTTTTCCGGGTTTTGTTGCTATGCGCTCTCGAACCCTCTTAAGAAATAAATTTGAAATGGATAAAAAGCAGGGCGTCATACTCATGCATGCATGTGGTTCTGATTGTGTGTTTGGAAATTCAGCATATTTTAATAACTGTTAGACTTAGACCCAGTAAAAAAAAAACTATAATAACTATAATTTTACGTGAATATTTAATAACTACAAAAGGTTTACCATATCTATTGTTCAAAGACGCGTAAATTTATATGGCTAAGTTTTCTTTCTCCTCTTTACTTTCCTAGAAGTTACTCCTCCAATATTATAATATTAGACACCACTATGATAAACACAATTATGATAAACAAAACTATAACACGAAACGAACTTAACGAGTAGAACTAGTCGAAAATATAATGATGTTTATTTTAGAAAAATTAAGTTCAAACAGCTTTGTCCGTAAGGTGTGTGCATAAATTAAATGATTAAAAAATATAAATAAATATTATCTTGTAATTGCTTTACTACTATTAAAACATTATAACACAAAACAATACATAAATATATAAATGATACGGAGAAGTAAAAGTAAAAGTAAAGAATGGGCCAAAGCGATAATCAAACGCAAAACAGAAATTCTACATCACGAAATTCTACATTTTTACTTTAAAGAAATGCCTTTGTATATTTCATGGTTATTTACTTTAAAACAATTTAATTCATCAAACCTATCAAATTTGATTAATTGAATTCGATTCTGTTAATTTCCCAAAAAATCGTTGTTTATTTGGTTATTTCGAAATGTTTACCGACTTTATAATTGACAACCGAATAGATTGGTAGACTTTTTATTTTATTTTAAATATATATTTGTGTAATAACTTTTGCAAATAGGGTTATTGGTAAAATTGGAGTGTATGTTTTGTTGTACGCGATTCAAATTAGTCGGTCAATAAATTAGAATTGATAATTGTATTAAGAAACAATTACTTAAAATCACATGGTATATCATATATATAATGATTTCATATAATAATGATAATATAAAAATAATTTTTAAAATTGAGAAATCCATTTCAATTGAACAAATCCAATTTTTTTTATGATTTCCGTCTTTGACAATAATGTAAGATTTGTTTATGGTTTTATGCTGAATGGTTTCTTGACTCGGGTGTTGTTAATGGCAGAAAATATATTTTAAAAAACCAATAATATAAATTAGTAGAATTGGTAGCGTAACTCTTGTCATAAGAGGGGCTTTTTTATTTTTTTTAAATATAAAGCTCTCGGTTGACACACCTCTTAAGTAAGAGTGTTAAAAAAAACTCGATCCGATTGATCTGATTCGATTATTCGTTGATCTGATCCGAAATTTCGGATATTCGATATGTTTTTTATTTTTTAGATAATTCGGATCGGATATTCGAAAATTTTGGATCGGATACGGATCGTGGTTTTACATTCGGATCGGATATCCGATTATCCGATATCCAAAAATTCAAATTTTTATAAGTATAAATCTTGTTATATTCGATATTTTTACTTGTTATATATGAAAAATTGAAATTTCTATGGATACAAATATTGTTATATTCAATAATTTATTGATTTTTATATTCGAAAACCTAAAATTTTCATGGATAGAACCATTAAATTAAAAAAAACAATCAAATAAATTCATAAATTTCGGATATCCGAGTATCCGATCAATTTTTCGGATATCCGATTTTTCGGATCGAATACAGATCGTATTTAAGTGATCCGAATTTTTCAAATATCCGAAATGAACACCCCTACTCTTAAGTTGCGGGTTCAAAACTTATTAAGAATAAATTTTTCTTTCGCCTATCCTAAGTAAAAATTGTTTAAAAAAATTTAAAAGATGATTAATTAAACCCTAATGAGTTCCATGGTGGTATATATTCTATATGCTGAAATGCATTCCACAACGACTTGACAATAAATTAATCTTTACTTCAATGGTATTTAATAAAATAAAAAGAAACCATTTACCTATTGGATTTAACATATTTAATAGTAAGTAATTAAAATTAGAATAAGTTAAAGTTTGAACTGATCATAATAGCAGCTCATAAAAATAATGAGTTAAATAAGATCTTTTTGTCTCTTCGTTATGGCCCTTCCCCAGTTGTACATATACTGTTCATTAGTTTGACAAAGGAAAAAAAAGAAAAGAGTAAACTACATAAAAATTAATGACAAAGCTGATGTGATATTTTTTATTATTTTTTAATTTTCTCTCTTCTCTTGAAGAATGACACGTTAGTTTTACTGTAAAATTTTAACAGGGGAATATCAAAATAAAAACATAATATTAAATATTATTTTACTAAAAATATTTAAATGGTCAAAATAAAAACAGGAAAATAAGTAAAATACTAAATATGTAATTTACCAGAAAAGAAAAACAGGGTGGAAGAGAAAGTCAATATCATCTGGTGATTAAATTCCAAAATTATTTGGAGATATCCTTAGCTTCACGCAATCCAAGTAATTATTTTTCCCACGACAAGTTTGATTATGTAAAATCTATTTTAAATTATATAATAAATATTATTTAGAGGGCAAACTACATTGATTTTGGGTGTGCCATCAGTTTAATCGCCCTAAAAGAAACTCTTGCAATTGAGTCACAAAACTTTTAAAGTATTGTCAATTTAATCATCATAGTTTAAAAATAAAACTTTTATTTCAGTTCCAACCGTTAAAACCCTAAAAACATATGGCTCAACACGTCACCTCTAATCTAGTGATAACACGTGTTATCATCAAATTGATCGCAAAATAAGAAGAAAAAACATCAAATAAAACATGAACACATCTCACCATCTAATTGGTTACAAAATGGGATGAAAATTAGTATCCAAGCCTAGGGCTTTCATTCAAAACAAAACCACATGCACAACTGAGATATGTGTTATATGATTGAAAATAAATAATTTTAAGATTAAATTGACGTTGAAGTTAGTTACCTTTTATTTCGTAAAAATATATTAATTATAAAATAAATTATATCACCAATTGATGTTATAAGTAATTTAATCTGTGATATAATTTATGTTATAATTATCATATCATTTTGTGACTAATTATATGATGACATATGTGAAACTGTTTTATAGGAAGTGGTATGTTGAGTCGGACAACTTTAGAAGTTTAACGATCAAGGCTGAAACAAAAGGTTTATCTAATAATAGTGACTAAATTCATAATTTCCTAAAAGTTGGATCATCATTGGGATTGTTTGTCCAACTTTTTATACGAGTACTTATATTTCTTTTAATAATTCCTTTTTATTATTTAGATCATGGACAAATCTACACTGCTGCCATCAATTGACCACACCATTGTCAACACTATATATATTTTTCAAATTGTAGTGTATAATTAATTCCATACAGTTACACGTTTCCAGAAAGAGGATTCGTGTAAAATATACTTATAAATTAATTTAAATATTATTATGCTTCGTTCTACTTATTTCTATTTAATTTGAAAATGTTGATTAACATTTCTGGAAAAACTGTAAGAGATGGTGAAAATGCTTTGATTTGAATTTGGTCAAAAATTCTTCTAACACTGCATTTTCAGTTTTTTTATTACATAGAGATATTATATTTTCAAAATAAATGTCGAGATTCGAACTTATACAAAATAAAATAATATGAGTATCATTGACGACTCGACTAATTAGTAGATCTGTGCATTTTTAGTTTTAAAATTCTAAATGATAAATGAAAATCATGTTATTGGATGGAGAAAGTATTTTAATTATTTATTAGGATAAACAATGTTAACGGTGATAACCAATTTGCAATTTTTTTTATTTTAATGACCAAAATAAAATTTTATAACAATTAAGTGACTAACCGTGTAGTTTAACCTTATTATTATTTGGCTATATTGGAAGACCAACTCTAGTGGAGGCAGGGATGGACCGAGGGGGGTGCTGAGGGGGCAAACGCACCCCCTAAAATTTTGAAAATCATATATGATTTAGAAAAATTTTAGAATTTTTCTATGTATTTTCTATTAAAAATGTATTTTCACCCCCCTAAACTTATATAAGTTCGCCCCCCTAAAAATTTATAAGTTCGCCCCCCCTAACCTAAAGTCCTGGGTCCGTCCCTGAGTGGAGGCTTCTTTCTTTTTCTTTAATAGAAGGCGCCGGTTTCTCAAATTTTCTAGAACCTAACAAATTTTCTGTTTTTTTTTCCCGGCTTTCGTCTTCATCCTCCTCCTCCTCCCCCTATATAAGAATTCACAAAAAGGGGAAAATAAAAAAGAAATCTGCTTGGTTTTCTTCAATTTGAAGAGTTTTCCTGAGAAAGTTATGGTCTTGATCAGATTCCCAAAACCAGTGAGTTGGTTGATTTAACTCAATGGAAACTGAGTCAAGCAAACGCCGTGACAACCTCGTCCACCGATTCTTCCTCTCTGGATTCTATTGCTGGGGTTGGGAATTCTTGACCGCTCTTCTTCTCTTTAGTTATTCTCTCTAAATCCAAACGCACCGCCCCCGTCATCTTTGAACCACTTTTTTTGTGATTCTATATTAGATTTTTCTTTTGCTTTTTTACGTGTTCTGTGGTTGATCGGAGACAAAAATGGCGCAAAGGTCAGTTCCGGCGCCGTTCTTGACGAAGACGTACCAGCTGGTGGATGATCCGGTGACCGACGATGTGATTTCGTGGAATGAAAACGGCACCTCTTTTGTCGTTTGGAAGACTGGTGATTTTGCAAAGGATTTGCTTCCCACCTACTTCAAGCACAACAACTTTTCTAGCTTCATCCGTCAGCTCAACACTTACGTAAGTCTTCATTACCTTGCTGAATTAGTTCTCCAAATGAAAAACACATGATGATCCTTTTAAAAGTTCCAACAATTTAATCTGTAAAATATATTTATTAACAATTTAAAAATTATATAAACATATATTATTTTTTTAAAAACAATATTAAAAAATCATTAATAAACATTCATTGGAACTTATTAAAGTTGTTTAAGGATTAAAAACTTGCTTTTTATTCATTGAAATGATTAATTTTTATCGGGTAAGTTTTATTAAAATTACCAAGAATACCTTCCTCAAAGGTTGGGACTTGGGAGTATGATAATTGATGGGGATTGGTGAGCTAATTGAATAGATTAATTAACCTTTCAACTACTCAAATTTCAAGATTTTTTTATCTTAAAAACAAGGTTTACCCATAAATTTTCTACCGACTAATTTTAGGTAAGGGTTACGACCGTCTTTTCAAGTAATTACACGGAAGATTAAAATGAAATATGCTTTATAGCTACTTCCTGGCGGTAAATTGTTTTTCAATTAAACTTTTACCGCTTTCTTATAGGGATTTCGAAAAGTTGTTCCGGATAAATGGGAATTCGCGAACGAGAGCTTTCACCGAGGGCAAAAGGAGCTATTGACCAAAATCCGTCGTCGGAAGACGGTGACATCGTTACCGGCTGACGGTAAAACATCCGGCGCTGGAATTCTCTCCCCTACTAACTCTGGAGAGGACCTAGGATCGACCTCCACGTCATCACCGGACTCGAAGAATGCGGGATCGGTGGAGATGACGCCGGAGGAAATGAATCAATTCGCCGATTTATCAGACGAGAACGAGAAACTGAAAAAAGATAACGAGATGTTAAGCATTGAGTTAGCTCATGCAAAGAAGCAATGCAACGAGCTGGTCGCGTTTTTAACTCAATCCGTGAAGGTGGAGCCCGATCAGATCAATCGTATCAT
Source organism: Hibiscus tridactylites (assembly GCA_958450335.1). Lineage (NCBI taxonomy): Eukaryota > Viridiplantae > Streptophyta > Magnoliopsida > Malvales > Malvaceae > Hibiscus > Hibiscus tridactylites. The sequence goes on along the minus strand of OY288279.1, from coordinate 92,093,206 downwards.
GCGGCAAGGAAGGTGCGGCTCCACCAGCGACAGCGGCGATCCTGGACGTGGCCGCGGCGTCGATGATCTTGACGATCACAATAATGATGATGATGAAAAAGCTAGTGAAGAAGAAGGTAACGGAAGTTTGAAACTGTTTGGGGTTTGGTTGAAAGGAGCGGAAAAAAAGAGGGCCCGGGAGGAGAAAATCGTGTACGGTGGACCGCATGCTAAAGAAATGAAGACCGTAGATTTTCGCCACGTGTCTTTGATGATGGAAAGTGGCAAGGTTTGCAACTAACCAATCAAAGTCGGCGACGTTAGCAGGAAGGCTTCATGATTTTATTTAGTAAGAATATAGCAAGCATTTTTATATTTTTATAAAACATAAAAGAAAGATTGATTATTATTGATATTATTTGTATAATAATTTGGGTGGGTTAATTTAGTCAGCAATTGTGGGAGGCAAACAGGCAAAGGTCAAAAGGCAAATGGATCTTTGCCTTCTTCACTCATCTAGAAAAGTACCCTTTTGTGATGGTTCCTTTGCATACTACATGGCTGTTTTTTTTTAATTTAATTTTGCGTTAAAATTTTATTGAGTTGTTATGAGTTAATATCGTAAATTTAATTTTTAAATAGTTTAAATGTGATTATAAGGTAGTATATATTTATACATATTATTAATCTATTAACAATAGATACATATTACATATAAAACGGTTGAACCACAAAGCAAAAGAGTGATCAGATCATTCCTATCGAATTTGTATAATTAAGGATTGAGAATGGGATAAACTAAATTGTTAAACGTAAGTAATATATAAGAATTTGTTAAATATTTAAACCACAAATGTGAGGAATAAAATTTAATTTAATTAATATTTAAACTGGGATGACTTAACCAATAAGGGTTGAGTGCAATGGTAATACATGTTGCTTTCTCAAAAATAAAATTTATGTTCGAATTAAAAAAAAAACATTATTAAAAGAGAGGGCTATAAATTTCAAACATAAACAATAAAAGTATATGTGTATTATGCCAAGCTAAGATGTGTCAAGCTGAGATGATTTAAAATCCTATCAAATAAATTCTTTTGAGGGGTTTAATTCTATCACTGTTAATAATATTGTAACTTTTGTATCGGAATAACTGTGAAACAAATCACATTAGTGACCAATCTTTTAAATTTAAAAGGCTTAATATATAAATCCAACAAGTGGTTTTAGTGAAAAAAATGAATGATGTTCATCCTAAATGATTCGGGTTCAATCACAATGTCTACAAGATGTGTACATGTCAAAATGTTAATAATATCTATAAGCATATATTACATTGTAATCACATTTAAACTATTAAAAAAACTTAATATATTATTCGATCATTGTTTTATAAATGTAACTGGTTCATGTATTGTTTTTAAATCAAATTTGGTATTTGAATTTGTCAATTTTACAAAATTGGTACGTGTTTTTTATTTGATCTAATAGTATATATATTTTTGATAGGGTAATTGTTCTATACACAAGCGCTTGTGGAAATTTTTTTACACAAGCGCCTTAGTTTTAGGGGTTAGGGACTTCGTTTAGGGTTTAAAATTTAGGGGTATAAGTGTAGTAGTTTTGAATTTAGGGATTGTTGATAGAATTTTGGGTTTAGGGTTAAAATTTAGGGTTTATAGGTTAAAACCTAAATCCCCACCCATATTACCCTAAAACTAAACCCTAACCCTAAACCCTAAATTCTAACCATAATTCCTAAATTCTAAACATGAACCCTAAATTCTAAACCTTTACACTAAAACCCCTAAACTCTAAACCCTAAACACTAACCCTAAACCCTATAATTGAGGCGCTTGTAGAAATAAAAACTTTTCACCGCCAGTGTATAGGATATTAATCCTTTTTGATAAAGTACCTAATGGTATATTAAGCCAATGCAAAGAAATTAAATTGATAATGGGTTTGAAGTGGCCCAATTATTAGGTCATAGAAGTTAAGATTGGGCCTATTGAGGGAGTTATGGTAGAGTCAACAAAAGATCAAACAAGTAGAACCACGTAAAGTTGATTTTCTCTGGAATTCAAGTCTTTTGAAGTTTTGGGGACATTTCTTCAACTTGTTTTCGATCTCATGGTATGTTCTTCCAATTCAATTTACTGTTAAAGATTAGGGTTATGATGTTTTCCTTTGCTTTAAATTGGAAAGTATTCGCCGTTTACTTCTCTTCCTGCTGTTTGGTAGATTTGATCTGGGATTAATTGTCAAATTTTGGGTTCATTAAATATGTAGTGCATTAGCAGGAATAGGAAATAAACTACTTTTTCAATCATGTCTCTGGAAATTGAAACCCTTTAATTTTTGAACAATCCTTTAGCTTGAACAGTTTCATATGCTGAATGATGCTTTCTGTGTTTGGTTGTTTGTCTATATATCTATGTTTCTCTGGATCCGGATAAAACCCATGATATTTTCCTCCAAATAGGGAAAACATTAAACATACCGGTCTTGATTGTGTCTTTGATGTTTGTTCGATCAGGCTAGTGTTTACAGAGGACCATCGAGGAAAGACAAGGGTAAGGGAAGACACCATGGATTGAGCCAACAGAAGAGGCAGGAGATTAAGGAAGCTTTTGAACTTTTTGACACTGATGGATCAGGTACGGATTGACTCGCTTAATGCTTAATACAGGTGATATATGTGATATGTATTCCGTGTTCTTTTACAAAATTATAGGTTTGAATTTGCTGGCCAGGTACCATTGATGCCAAAGAGCTGAATGTTGCCATGAGGTATGAGTATTTTTGTGTCTGTAAACCGTGTTTTTAATTCATATCAACACATTGGAACTGAGTTTTAGCGTTACAGGGCTCTCGGTTTTGAAATGACAGAAGAGGTTAGTTTTGTAACAGAGAATGCTGGTTGAATGTTCCATATCCTCTGTTTTCTTTTTAAAAAAAATGATGTAATGGTTAGCATATTAAACTGATTCCCTTAGAATACTAATCTCTGCTCATACCTTTTTTCACAACAGCAAATCAACCAAATGATTGCGGATGTTGACAAGGATGGCAGTGGTGCCATTGATTTTGACGAATTTGTTCACATGATGACTGCCAAGATCGGCGAGAGGGACACTAAAGAAGAGCTTATGAAAGCATTCCGGATCATCGATCAAGATAACAATGTAAAGATCTGTTTGTTTAGATTGAATGTTGCGGAAAGATTGATTCTTCCTTCATTTGAATTCAGGGAAAGATATCTGGTGAAGATGTTAAACGCATCGCAAAGGAGCTTGGTGAACACTTCTCCGATAAGGATATTCAAGACATGATCGAAGAAGCAGACCGAGATCGTATGCTAACCCTTCTGCTTAAATCTTGATATACTACTTTATGATTGTCAATCATTAACCCAATCCGCCGGGGCAAACATGTTAATCAATGTTCAATTGGTGAATGCAGATGACGGGGAGGTAGGTATTGAAGACTTCATGAGGATGATGAGGAGAACTTCGTACGGCGGGTATTAGAGGTTCGACTTACGACCGGAGTGAGAATTCGATAGCATAGTTGTATAAATAAACTAAAAAACATATAATTGGATTGAATGTTTGGTCATGACTTTTAATTATGTTGAGTAATTATGATAGCTGATAGCTGTTTGATTATTTAAACAAGCAAAATGACATATAAGGACATGGTTATATTTAATACTTGTTTGAATAATTTATCAGTTATTAATATTTTGTATCTAATAAATATTAATTAGATTTGTAAAAATTATTTTTTAATATAAATTTCCTAAACACATTTGAAAGATTTATATATCAATTTATTATTTATATAATTATTAAATTTTTTATATGCACATATAAATATGTGATAGTAAAAAATAGAATTAACGTACAAATGTCACCATATAAATTATTAATAACAACAAATAAGTCCAATATTTAATATGCTATTATTTATATTAAAAATTATTATTATTTAATTTAGATTATTTGAAGATTTTTTTAATTGTTAAGGGTAAAAGAGTCATTACAACTCTAATATCAAACCTCTAATTTCAAAAAGCTCATATTAGGAGCTTTTTTAAAATTAGCTTTTTCACCCCAATCCGCTCTTTCAATCCCCTATTTACCAAACATCAATATTAGCGGATTTGACTAGTCAAACCTCTAATTATACCTCAAACCTCTTATTTTTACCCAAACCGCTATTTACCAAACAAGGTCATTATGTTTTGGATGTTCAAATGCATTAAATATTTTATTAAGTTTAAAAAATTAAAAAAAAATCTTAAGGGGGCGTTTGGTTCGCGGAAAAGATCATTACCTGAGGGAATGATCTTTTCTGGAATCACATACCCACGTTTGGTTAGAGAGCATTCCCACCAAGGGGTAATATTGTATTCCCAACAGTAGCCTTTTTTTCATTAAATGGTGGGAATGTGATTCTCTTGGTTTTCTTAGGTATTTGTCAATTCCCACAATTTGGACCATATTACCCTCAAGTTAATGAATTTTGTTCACATAGATCCTTTATTTAATTTAATTAGATGATTAAATATATGTGATGTAAATTAATAAGTTAAGAGGTAATATTTTCACACAACATTCTTTTACTTATAAGATATTTATCATCTTATAAAATATTTTAGTAGGTACTTATGATATAAATTCTTATTAGTATTACAGAACTTATTTAATTTAATTTACTTGACAATCTGTCACAAGTAATAAAAAATTAAAAATTTGAGCATATTAAAAGTTTAGCATTTAAAAAATTTACAAAAATATTTTAATAGAAGGTAACGAAAGTATGTAAATATAAATTATATTTTTATTAAAAATAGTTAATATAATAATTATATTAATAACAGGATAAATATATTATTTTTGTAAATTTTAAATAGTGTAACAAAAATAATTCTACAATTTTTTGTGCATATATTTTTAATTTAATATTGAAAGTTTAACACGTTAAAAAGAAAATATAACACATGGTCAATTTAGTAAATTTCACTTTCAGATAATCTTATTTACCTCCAACCAAACACAATAATCTTACATTCCTATCAAATAAACCAAACAAGGTAATGTAACATTCCTAGTAATATGCCAGGTAATGTTACATTCCGGAAATCTTATTCTCAGGACTAATCTTTCATTCCGTGAACCAAACGCGCCCTAAAGGGTATTTGACTCTAAATATTAATATATTTTACAATATTTAAATTTACAAAAAAATAAATAAATAATCATTAATAATTGAATTCTTAGGTAATAAGTTTAAGTCAGTAAAAATTGTCTCAAGCAACATATACAGAGAAGTTAATTTTGGTTAGGTTGGTCGATTTTTTTTACGAACAATTTCTACTTAAAGAAAGAGGACGAGAAATTTTATTCCTAAAGTTTTAAACTTATAACTTAAGAAAAGAGGAAGGTACCAACTTGAAAGCTTTAACCACATACTCTAAATATTACTTGAAAGTTTTAAACTAAATATATTAGTTTAGATGCATTTAAAATATATAATAAACATATGTAACACACAATATACATACAGTTGACTTGACTTAATTGATAGACTTAAAAAGTAAGACCGAACTGAAGGAAATTAAGCTTTGAAAGTTACTTATTTTGAACTAATTCATATATTTTTCACATTTTTTTTACTTTTCTTTTAAAATTAAAGTGATCTGGTTTTGCATTTAGAATGAAAAATGATCATAACTCTCATTTTCTTTCCCCACTTTTTCTTTTTTTTACTAAGCACACCGTCACAAATTGTTATGATAGGTCGTAATTAAGATGGACTTAAGATCAAACATTGGAAAAAGTTAAATTATTTTATACTAAAAGAACAAAGATCTATTAGTATATAAATCTAAAAATTAAAAGAAAGAAAATTTAATTTAACTAATATTTAAATTAAAAATTAAAAATATCATTATATATAAAAAAAATATAAAAGCACAGCCCTTCTATCCAGTTATGAAATATATACATATTCCTACTTACGTAGGATGTAAAACTTACAATCTAATACGTTTTTTTTTTGCATTGTTGAATAAAATATAAACTTGGTAGTCAGTTATTTCGTGACTTGGAAATTGGTGACGATTTGTAGTTGCATAAAAAATACATTAATTCAAATTTAAAAATTATTAGGGGTCACTGCATTTTAGTTAGTGTAATGAAATATTAAATATTCTATTTTAATTATAACATATAATTATATATATTTAATATTTATTATAAAATAAATAAAACTAATTTCATAAAATAGCATATATTAAAAATATTTCAATTTAATATTTATCAGATAAATATAAATTATAAATAACACATGTATATATATATTATAATTGATATTTTTTTATAACAGACAAAATTGTTTGGACCGGGATAGAATAACGATCTTATATATTTATTGGAACAGAATTTCGTATTTTATGTTCTTCCCCACTACAAAATACTATTTTTTTTTCTAATAACAAACTAATTCGTGGGTTCGTTTAGGCATTTTCTTCATGGCTTCAATCGAATCCACTTGAAACGTCCTTCCAATGGTTGGTCCTTGAGAATATCGTATTTGTACCTATAAACAGTGAACCCAAAACAATTTCCCTTTTCTTAGTTTGAAATTGCCAAGAAAAATACTTGTTTTAACAGAATGTGAGATGAACATACTTTTCAGCAAACTGATTTCGAAGTTTTTCCTCAGCAGCAGCGAAGAATTCTTCAACTTCAGCTTCGGTTGGCATCGTCACCGCCGTTGATCTACGCTCCGATGGCTTCCGCCTTGAATCCATGCCTTCCGGTTCCGCTCGAAGCTCTCTTGACCGCGTCGTTTCTCTCATGCTTCAATTCACTCCGGAGATGAAGAACACAAGAATTTGATAGGATTATATAGAGAGAACTTGAAACGGAAGAAAGACGATTTGAATTTGATATTCAATTGCACTACTTAAATATCAAAAATAAATAAATTTATATGTATAATTATTGTAAGATGAAGGGATTTACGAACCTATATCTGCTGCTGAAATGTGTGGATGTTTCAACTTCAATGCTCTCATCCTGCAAAATAAAAAATAAAAAAATTCTCGAATTTAATAGCATCAATTAAAGCTCGAGTAACCGATATTCCCAGAATCCATAAACACAACATTAATTAAATTTTTTCAAAATTCACCTACAGATCTGGAAATTCAATAATTTTTTTTTTTTGCTCGAGCTGAAATTGCTTGAAGAACATGACACATAATCAATTATGTTTCGAGTTAGAGCTCAGACACCGATTTCTACTCTACCAAATGTTAATTCCTAACAGAGTCGCCAAGCTGTTACGGTAATACAAAGAATGAGTAGGAAAAGCTTTAAGAAAGATTTTTAAAGACCTTTTGTTTTTGCACCTTCTTTAAGGACAGAATGACAAGGTTATTGCATTCGGACCAGTTCTGTTGGTATTAACACTTGTCTTGCATACTAAACTGTGAAAAAAATTTCTTTCTTTTGACTATCTATAAGAACTCAGATTTCATGTTTGAATTTGAAACGTTTCAGTTAAATTCAGATATTGGATTTGGAACGTTTCAAACTTGTATTTTTTTTACATTTTTCAGACATGACATTTAACGCAATTTAATTATGTGTTTGTTTTCGGACTTTTTTGCCCTCTGGTTTCAGCTTATAATTAATAAATATTAGACTTCTAAGCACATTTCCATCATCCAGCAACAAGTTCTGCGAAGACGCTTTTTAGAGAGACCATGTTAATTTTGGAGACATCATCCAATACAACGATAACACGAATCGGGAGGAATTTACTTCTAAGACATTGGAGACCGTATCGATACGACCAAGGAGTGTATCGATACTCTCCCCAACGATTGACTTCTCACGGTCAACGCTAAGATGACCGTATCGATACGCCAGAGACCCGTATCGATACCAAAATGGACAGTAGCTTCAGTGACCAAAAAGGTATCGATACGCCCCCTCGCGTATCGAAACACGAGGCCTGAAACAAGAAGGCCGTATCGATACGGGACCAACCGTATCGATACCCCTGCTACAAACTTACAGGTTTGAGCTGATTTAAGGCACAAGGAGGCCTCTAAATCCCTCTAAAACCTCAACCAACACACTAACATCAATCATAAGGCAAACCAACCATAAAAGCATGCTTTCACATGAAGCCAAAGGGCACTAATCAACACAAGGTGATGCACAAATCATACAAGCAACTTAGCATTCAAACTTGAACAAGGCATCCATTCTTGGCATTCCAACAATAGGCAATTTAGCATTTAAGGTCACACATGGTGCTCAAAGGCCTTAAAAGGCACAAGATAACACAAAAGAGGTTTGCACCATAACAAGGCAACCTAAACATCTAAAGACATGCCACCACACACAAGCATACATCATAGCATAACATGTTTTACAAACCAAGGCCAAATCAAATGTCAACATACATGAGTCATACATAGCTCATACAAAAACTCTTGTCACATTGCTAACTAATACAAAATTTACCACCGTACTTGAGCCACAAACTTGGAAAGCCATTTTTGCCTTGCTCCGAGCTAACACCACGCTAATGATCTGCATTGTTGAACATTGAGAGCGTAAGCTATAAGCTTAGTGAGGGTGCTCTAAAACGAAAAACATCAACAATGCAGGGTCCAAGCATGTAATCCCTAAACCTCCTATCGAACACGCATAGGCAATTTCACAAGTAGACCTAGCTAGTCTTTCAAGTGGCATAATATGACATCTTACATCATACTAAGCATCAAGCATCAATATCAACAATCATGTATCAACATCATACATCACATTATATGAACAAGTTAATTGGCTACTTTAAATTACCCCGATTGTGCGGATTTTAACCTCAACAACACTTTACCTCGGTGGGATTACACTCATCACCGGACCTTGCATGTGCGGAATTTCACTCATCGCCACATGCCCTACGGATGGGATTCCACTCATCATCCCGTAGAAATAAATAAAAACTTCCGGTGGAATATTACATCACCGTACTCCTCCTTGATGACTTAACGCCAACAAGGCCACGTACGTTTTGACTCAATTTGTGTGCACACTAATCCTAATGATCGAACCGGGAGGAATTTACTTCTAAGACATTGGACGAGAGTCTCTCGTCCATTTGTCTTCTTACCGCACCACAAATTCGTCGGCATCTTAATCGGATATACAACATCGTTGAAACAGTTACTTCAAATTCAATTTCTTATTCTTCTTATTCTTCAGCTTCATCATAAGTCTTCTTCATTTCTTCTAAACATGTTTGGTTGTCGCCGGCACCAAGGCTGCCGTTCGAACTCCGGCATCAGCTACCTCCATAAGCTCAATTCCTCAAACTGTAATGAATTTGAATGTCTTTTCTCCTTTTTTTGAGAGAGAGAATTCGAATTTGTTGGTTTTGAGCATTCGTTTTCTGATTTTGTTAGTTTTATTATGACAATGATGATGAGAGATGGGCAAATAATAAACGGTGAGGATTTGTTTTTCTGCTTTCAACAGGTTGGCTGTGGGTAATGAATTGATGGTGGTCCATTTTAGGAAACAGTGTTATTCAGCTTGGCTCGGGCTCGAGGCTCGTTGAGCTCGGCTCGGAAATAATACTATCGAGCTCGATTCGGCTTAAAATAGATAATATTTTATAATTCTTTTTATAAAAGATGAGGCCTCGTTAAAAGCACATTTCATAACCAACACTAAAATAAAATTCAATGTCGAGAAAGGAAAAAAGAGTGGCCAAAAATAGATTAATTCAAATAACCAAGAAATATTCGTACAATACAAAAGCATAATCATAGAAAATACAAAATCAAACAACAATCAACTAAGGAAAATGTCCAATTTATTTTAGTTAATTTACTTTTAGTGGATTTTTTCTAATTTATTTATTGCTTTTCTTTTGTTAAACAGATTACTTTTAGCACATATGTAGCATATATATAAAATATATATATATAATTATTCTGAACCTGTTTACGAGTTTTTCGGGCCGAACTTAGGTCGGCTCGATTTGTTAAAGTCTCGAGCCGAACTCGAACTCGAACCAAACTTTGACTGAGCCAAACTTGAATAGTTCGCGATCCGGTCAAGCTCTGTTAGAGATTAGATGTTATTAGTTGTTGCTATTGTTGTTATTCGTTGAGTTGAGTTTGTTATTAGGGTGTTAGATATTGGGCTTTATATACTCTATAATGTAATGGGTTGTTTACAACAATTACTCATTATTTTCAATAATATTTTTTAGGGTTATTTTATATCTATTTCTCTAATATTATAAACCCTAACTGTCGTTCTTTTTATTCTCCTCTACTAAGTTTACTACCGTCTATTTCGGCCACCATAGCCCTTTTTTCACAGTCTCATTATTACTTCTAGTCCATTTAATAAGATCTGTAACGACAAATTTGACAGAGTACGAATCGCAAACAACACACACGATGTGGGTGAACGAATTTTTTTTACAGAAGAATATATATTTGTAAAAAATGTCAAACAAATAACTATAGGTAAAATGGTAAGAAATTTAGATGTAAATTATTTGTCGCGTGTTTGAATCCTCAAGTGGTGAATTTTAATTGTTTATTTATTGATTATAAAAACATCCCTATAATAATAATACTATTTATTATTTAAGGTGTACATGTTTTAATCATTTCTTAATTGAGTTAAACCTGATTAATCTATTAAAAGAATAGATATTTCTTGTTCTCGGTCGAGTTAAAATTGCATTAATCTATTAAAAGTTCTTTCAATGTAATGTACAATTTCAAATTTTGAAATGTTAACATCTCTTAAACAAAATTAAGGGTTTAAATCCTAATGTAAATATGTAATAAATAGAATAAGTTAAACTAAAATAATATTCTATAATAAGTCATTATAATATTCGATTCATTTTAATCGACTACACCGAGAGTTATAATAAGAATAACAGTTTAGGGATAGAAGAAAAATGCTAATGTTGGATTCAAAAAATCGTTGGGCCTTATCTTATAAGTGCATGTTCATAAATCAGTTGTATTGAAGTCAAAAATAGACACAACAAGTGGAGATGTTACGGGGCCTACATTACAATTTAATAAAGATTATAGAACTCTTTCAAATGGGCCTTGGGTTACCCATGTTTTTTCTTTTCAAATAATAATACTTCCTCCGTCCCACTAAATTTATTCAATATTAATTTTTTTATTAATTTATTTTAAATTTGACTCAATATTACTTTAAATTTGTTTTTATTAACGAGCAGTATGGTTTTATTTAACGAATCATACATACTATAATATGGTCATAGGCTCATTAAAAACCTCTCTAAGCTTAAAATGGAGGAAAAAAGTACACCATGATCAAGTAGATAAAGAACGAACACAACGCCTGAAACAAAAAGATACCACAATGGTCCGAACCAACTAACACACCAAAATGTCATAATATAACCCCTCGACCAATACCAACAATCAAACAAAACAACTCCCCTCAACCAAAACTACACCCAGGACCAATTACACCACAACCTTGCACACACCTACTACGACATGGCCATCATTTAAATTCGTTAACGATAAATACATGAAAAATATGTTTTAAAAACCCTTCAATCAAATAGTTTAAAAATATATATTTTTAAAATTTAATTAATTAAAATGTTTAAAATAATTATGATTGATTTTTAGAAAATTAACTTTTAAAAAGTAATTATTAGACAAATTTAATGGTACAAAAAATAATAATTAAGCAACTAAGACCTTGTTCTTCGTTACTTTCCAAATACCTTTTATCATTTTGACAATGTGATACTCTTAATAATTTTAAATATTTTTTTGGATGATGACATGGCACAATGTCAACGTATCATATTAAGAAAATGACCAAAAATCTGAATTTATAGACCAAAATAGAAACGTTGTCAAATTCCGGGATTAACATTGATAAAAGAAAGTTGAAGGACAAAGTTGAAAAAAAATCAATTTTTTACCACTAAAACCTAACATATCTCATTTATTTATACACATCATATATTAAACTTTTGATTGAATTGACGTCACGAGTAATTTGACGTATATTAATCATCAATTGAATTAGAAAATGATTAAAAGATTTTTAATCTTTTTGAAGGGTTAAAAAGACTATTAATCTAAAGTAATAAATTTTAGTATAAGTATGTTTTTATCTTTTTATATTATTATATAATTTTTAATAAAACAATTAAAACTCCTCTCTTAATAATCGAATACAAAACTAATAACTTTGTATATAAATTTTGCATTTATATTCAATACACAGTCGATAGAAATAAAAAGTTTCCACAAGCGCTTTGATTTTAGGGTTTAGAATTAGATTTTAAAGTTTAAAGGTTAGGAGTTTAGATTTAGTGGTTTAAAATTTAGGTGTTGTGGCTAGAATTTAAGCTTTAAGATTAAAATTTAGGGTTTAGAAGTTAGGCATGGACGAACACATGGGGTGTTGGGGGGCAACCGCACCCCTAAAATGTTAAATTCCCCTATATTTTATATATTTTTTTGTATTTTCTATTGATAATCTAATTTTGCACCCCTAAAATCTTGTAATTTTGTACCCATACATTTCTAATATAGTTTACTGATAGTTTGCACCCCTTACATGAAAATTTGCGTTTGTCCCTGAGGTTAGGGTTTAGTGTAATATGTTTAGAAATTTATGTTTTAACCTATAAACCCTAAATTATAACCTCAATCTTTAAATTCTAATCACAACCCATCAATTCTAAACTACTAAACCTAAACCCTTAACTTTTAAACACTAAAATCTAATCATAAACCTTAAAATTAAAGCGCTTGTAAATTTTTTTTGTTTTCACCGACTATGTATTGAATAATTACCCATAAATTTTTTAATCACTCTATCCATTATATTTGAAATTTTAATATATATTTTTGTAATTATGATAAAAACTAGTTTATTTTAAAAACATACAAAAGAAAATACCGTGTATTTCGCCGACACATTGAAAGCATCAACCATATGTATTTCCATTCAATAATTTTTGGATTTCTCTATGTTTTGATAGATAGGTGCCACACAAGTATATACAACGTGGGGTTCACGTCGGCTAATTTATTTGGAATTTTTTTATACTTCAACAAAGGAGAATGGTTCCCACGAAAATATTGGGTAGGTTTACCGCACAACACCTTAATCTAAGGTTAAAAAGATAAGCTTTAAAACTTATCTAAATAACTTAAAATATTATCAAATAATATTTTATGTCAACTTTTTCTTGGTTTGCTCAAATTTCAAAACTTGTTAAAAAAACCACCACCTAAAAAGTTAAAAGAAAAACAAATTTCATAACTTATTAAAAAAATAACATAAAATATTATAAAAAATATAATATTTTAGGTTATTTGAACAAATTTCAAAATTTACCATTTTTCAACCTTAATTAGATTGCAGTTCTTAGGCTCGCCCAAATATATGGATAAGTTAGACTAGACGAAATATGATTAAAATACAGAACAACAATTAAAGCTCACATGAAAAGGTAATACTAATATAAATGAATATATACAAAATTTGGAGTAAACCTACCGCATTATATTTGTAATTTTTGTATTATAATGATATTTAAAAGATTATATTTATGTACCAATTGTTGTTGGTTGCATTGATAATACACAATACACTCTTAAGGAGAGGACATGAGTTTAAACTTTAGAGATGATATTGTTGGGAGGGGCAGCCTTACACTTCAGACATGGACTGCAAAACAGACGTGCATATTACTAAAAAAATATATTTATGTAATCAAATATGTTTTTCAATTTTCAAAAAATAAAAATTATTATTTTTAAATAAAAATAAAAAACTGAAAATATTTTCGAAATCCAAACGAAACCTTAAGACTTTGTTACATATATGTTTACTTTTATATTTATAATTAATTTTATAAGTTATTGTTATACTTTTAATAAAATTAAATATTAGAAAACAAATTTAGATTTTTATATTATATTTAAGAAACGAATAAGAGTTATTCTCTTAAATTCCATAGAATTATTTAAAGAAAAAATTTATACGACTTTTTTATTTCATGTAAATAAATAAGGGTTAACTACTAGAATAGTCACTTATGTTTCCCTTAGTACAGAGTTAGTCACCGATTTTGAAAAACGACTAGTAAAGTCACTTACGTTTTCGGGGCGTAAACTTTTGGTCACTCATCCGTTTATTGCCGTTAAACGTTGATGGCTTGGTGACCTGACAGCGAAAAATAAGGGCAAATTACTACAATGGTCACTAAAGTTTATCCCATGTACATTTCTAGTCTCCGATTTTAAAAAATAAACATTATGGTCACTACTGAAAAAGTTTCTTTCTAATTTCACCCTTGAATTTTTAAAAATTCATTTTCAACCCTAAAACTTTAAAATCAATTAGTACAATAATATTATAAATGCTTAAATGAAAAATATGTGCCTAAAGTATACCCTTTTTGAATTTTAAGTGTCGAAAGTACTTTTTTTGTAAAAACATGTGCCTAAAGTTTCAAAAGTTAGAATTTTAGGTGTCCGGCCGTTAATGGGTGCTAAAATAATATATATTTAACCAATCAATGTTTGACACGTGGTACAAATTTAATTTTTTTTAAAAAGAACTACACCTAAAATTTTCAATTTTTTATAAATCTTGAAATTTTAAAAATTTCACAAAACAGTCTCAAAATCCCTAAAATTACCTAAACCCAAACTCCCAAATTGCTGTCATTTCTGCCGCCGATCGTCGCACTTGAGCACGCCCCTTTGGTCGTCGGATCAAGGCAATCATTTCCCCCAACACGACGTCGCTGAAAACGATGAACAAGATGATAAGATGAATAAGTCCCAGACCAAATCTGCTTTTTAATTATAAATATATATATATATATATATACATATTTTGACAGGAATGTTTGGCCTCGTTAAAACCCCCCCTCATACCAAACCGATCCAAAAAGGATCAGTTGATAGCGGAAGGGGGGAAAGAGTACCGATTTTATTAATTAAAATAAGGTTTACAATTGAGTTCAGAGTACATAAAGGAAATACCAAATTTAAACAGTCCTGGCTATAGCTCTATCAACATCGTTAACCAATACCAGCTTTGCCAGGCTATCAGCTTCTATATTGCATGTACGAGGGGCAAATCTGAAGATGTAGTTTGAAAGGGACCCTAGTTCTTTGATTTCTTCAACAATTCCCTTATATACGGAGGGGCGTTGGGTCGTAGAATTAATCCAAGCGATAGCCAATGCAGAGTCGCTCTCAATAATGATCCTGTTCTTCTTAACTTCATCTTCTGTGGCTAGCCTTGATAAACCATATTTAATTGCCATTAGCTCGCCTAGTACCACTGACCCTGGGTTAATTCTTACTGAAAATTCAAAAAATTTAGAGCCTTGGAAGTCACGGAGTACCCCTCCGATGCCCCCCGATTTACCATCCCTAGATATGGCCGCATCGACGTTAAGCTTAAGAAAGCCTATCGGGGGAGGAAGCCATTTGAGAGCATTAGCATTGGTCTTGGTTCTAAAGCATGGAGAGTAAGCACGAGAAGGATCAGCCAAGATATCTTCGAAGCCAAGCTTACAGTTGGGGTTGTTGGCCTTGAACCAAGAAACCAAACGAAAGCGTGCGAGGAACATGGTGTTGCACAAGTCGGGAGGTTTCTTTTGGAAAACAGTCTCATTTCTCATGAGCCAAATGGTCCAAATAACAGCAGGAGGGAGATATGGCCAGATCACATTAGACTTAGCCCCTGGATGTAGTTCCGGCCACATTAGCAGCAGAGCAGTGATATCCACATACATGATAACATGAATTTTCCAAAAAGATAGAAGATAGGTCCACAAATTCCAGGCAAAATCGCAGTGAAGAAAGAGGTGGGATGTTGTTTCAGACGAGCTCAAGCAAAGAGGGCATTTAGTATCAAAGTCTTGTGGCATACCTTTGTGGATTAGCAGAGCTCTAACAGGGATTTTGTTTAGCGCAGCCTGCCAAAGGAAAAATTCAACACGGGGGGGAGCTAGACCTGACCACACTGCTTTTTTCCACGGGAAGAACGGTTCTGACTGCTGGTTAAGAATCTTGTAGCAGGAACTTACTGTATAGATTCCATCTCCAGTAGCTTTCCAAGTGAAGCAGTCTCTATCAAAATTCTCTTGTTTGAAGGCGTTGAGGCAGTTCATGCAGTCGTTCCACTGATCTAATTCCCAGTCGAAGGGTGTTCTTCTTAAATGTATATTCCAAGCCCAGGAAGAACCTTGTTTTGTTCCAAAGTCAACGATTTTTCCTGTTTTGTTGGACGCCAGTGCATAAATTCTAGGAAACTTTAATTTTAGGGGGGAGTCGCCAACCCACTTATCCGACCAAAAGAGGATGGATTTACCATCGCCAACGTGGAGGGAGTAATATTCATCTAGCAGCGACCGAGGAGAATCCTTGAGGTGAATAGAGTTCATTATTCCTTTCCACACCCAAGAGCTTAGGCGATTGCCGGAGTCACCGAGCATAATATTACTAGGGTTCCAGTTGAGTTTGCAACACAGCATCTTTCTCCATTCGCACTCCCTAGAGTTGACGTACTTCCATACCCATTTGCCAAGAAGAGCTTGGTTTTGAAGCCGTAGATCATGTATTCCGAGACCACCGGACTCCCTTGGGAGACATATATCTGACCACTTGACCCAGTGGATCGATCTTCTAGATTCAAGGTCACCCCATAGGAAATTAGCCATCAGCCGATTGAGCTTGGTGGACAGCGTTACTGGCATTTTGAAAATAGATAGAAAATACAGTGGAAGCGAGGATAGCACTGACTTGATGAGGATTAGCCTTCCACTATACGATAGATGGTTGCATTTCCACGATGCTAAGGCTTTGTAGAACTTCTCAATCACCGGCTCCCATAGGGCTTCCGAGTTACGGGCTGGGCCAAGAGGGAGGCCTAAATAATCTGCTGGGAGGCTTGCACTGATGCAGCCAATCTTTTGAGCCCACGATCGAATATTGTCCTCCGCCACGTTGACTCCAAACAAACGACTCTTGCATAAGTTCAACTGAAGCCCAGCAACAACTTCAAAGATTCTTAATATACGCTTCACATTCATAATATTGCCCAAATATGCATTACAGAAGACTATCAAGTCATCCGCATATTGGAGATGAGATAAGTGATAAGTATTCGATCCTCGACCAATTTTGAAACCCTGAAATAAACCAACAGCAGTAGCTTTTTCTAGCATTAAATGTAACGCTTCTCCGACTAAGTTAAATAATAAAGGAGACAGGGGGCATCCTTGACGAAGACCCCTTGCCATGGGAAAGCTGAGAGTAGGAATGCCATTGATTAGGATTGATATTGAAGCTGTTGAAATACATCTGAAAATCCATCTGCACCATACTTCTCCAAAGCCCATCTACTTCATGATTCTTATTAGAAAAGCCCAGTCAACCGAGTCGTAAGCTCTTTTGAAGTCGATCTTAAACAGCGAGCCTTTTAAACCCATTTTGCGAATGTAATCTATACCCTAATTAGCAATTAGGGAACATTCCAAGATGCTACGGCCCGGGATAAAAGCGAATTGGGCTGTGCTTACCACTGATTCTATACAAAGTCGAAGTCTCCGGGAGAGCACTTTTGCAATTATTTTATAAATCCCACCTACTAAACTTATGGGCCGGTAATCCTCTGGGCAAGAAGGGCCGAGTTTCTTTGGAATTAGAGTTATAAAGGCATGGTTGATCCCGGGGTCCCAATCTCGGTCCTCGAATAAATCCATGAAGACTGCCATTAGAACTTCTTTTATATCGGGCCAGAATTTTCTGAAAAAGCCCATATTATATCCGTCAGGCCCGGGTGCTCGAGAAGGGTCCATATCCGCTATAGCCGCCCATACTTCTTCTTCTGTGAAGGCTCTCTCCAAACCAGATTTCTGAGTGTTTGACAATTTCATGAAGTCAAGGGATAAGAGGTCGACTACAATAGTGTTCCCAGGGCCATAAATTTTGGAGTAGAAATCATGGAAGCAATTCTTTAGATCATTCAGCCCCGAAAAAATCTGTCCATCGAACTCCACAGACTTAATAAAGTTTGCCCTTCTTCTGTTTGAAGCAATCATATAGAAATAATGCGTATTCCTATCCCCCTCATGGAACCATTTTAGCCTAGATTGTTGAAGCCACATACTTTCTTCTTTTCGAATACAATCCCACAGGTTCTGTCTAAGTGCATTAAGATTAGGAACACACATCCCCTGTTGTTGCTTCCTTTCACCCTCTGTGATTTTGTTTTCCAATTCGAGCAAAAGAGTTTTAGAACCGCAAATCTTGTCCTTCGACCAGAACTTAATTTTTTTCTTCAATTCTGTAAGTGATCCGAACAGACCACCGATCTCCTGACATTTCTGAGGACATGAAAATGTAGACGCAACAAGATCAGCGAAGCCTTCCTCTTCCATCAGGTAGTTAAACAATCTGAAAGGACAGGGGCCGCCCTTATTTCCAGTGACTTCCAAAGCAATAGGGTTGTGGTCAGATATTGACTTGGTATGGAGGGTTTGCAGAACCGTAGGAAATTCAGTTAAGAGATTTGCATCCACCAGAAAACGGTCCAGTCGTATAAAAATGGGGGGCTCGCGGTTGTTTGACCAGGTGAAGGCGCCTCCAGATAACGGTAAGTCAATCAACTTGAGGTCTTGAATAAATCTTCTAAATCTTTCCATAGATGTTCTGTTGGGGGCGGATCCGAGCTTTTCATCCGGACATATATAGGAGTTAAAATCTCCCCCTAAGCACCATACTACTTGATAGTTTTCCATAAAAGACTGTAATTCTGTGAAGAACGAACCTTTCTCAGCTTCAGTTGAAGGGCCGTAGATGTTAATAAAACCGTAGGACAAAGCACTCCCTTTAATTTTACCGAACAAAGCAATGTATCTCTTGGCAATTATTTTATCAGAGACAGTAAGGAAATCTTTATCCCATACACATAAAAGTCCCCCAGCAGAGCCTTCAGACGGAGAGAAGATTCTATCAACATCCTGCTTAATCCCCATCCGTCGGTACAGAGAAATATTGAAATCTTTCATCTTTGTTTCCCGTAGAAAAACCATTTTTGGTTTTTTGCCCGAAATAATCCTCCTAACAGCACTAGCTTTTTCGAAACGGCCAAGACCTCTAATATTCCATGAAATAATAGACCAATCCATCACAATTGTAAGAATAACCCAAACATTTCAAAGCAGGGGAGAAGAGGAGATTAGGGCTTACCAAAGGTGCTACCCTTTTCAATTTCCACAACCTTTGACACCAGTGCTTCTTTACCACCCACAAAAGAGATCCCCAAGATGTTGCTTATGCCCCACACAGCGAGGGCTTCCTCCACGTAACTAATATGATCCGAATTTGCCGATGGGACGGACCTCGACACAGATTTCTCCATTTCCTCTCTTTCAATCGAGTCTCTAGTAGAGCTTCTGATCGCGCGCCTGACTTCCGAATTGTAAAAGTCTCCATTAATTTTACTTGGATTGGACACTATAATTTGGGGTAAGGAAAAACGGGGGGGAAGCAATAGCTTGATGGTTGTATGTCGGGGAGAGGAGGATTTCCAAATTTTCCAACTGGTCTTGGCTATTGCCCAAACTATCTGGTATAATCTCTTGAAGGAGAGAGTTTGCTTCAGATAATGGTGTTGAGCCCACAGATAACTCATGGCCCGAATTCTCATTTTCATTAGGCTCGTGAAGGCCTGGTGAAGGTTGAAAGGGTAGTTCTATTTCCGGGTTTGGGGGGCCCAGATCTTCTGTTTGGGGAGATGACTCTATAATATTGTCCAGATCCAGGTTGACAAAACCGTTATTTGAAGTTGCCACATCCTTTTGGGAAAGAACGCCACAAGACGAAAAAACGGGGGGCATAAAGTTTGCGGCTGGAGAATTGCAAGGGACTTGTGATCCTTGAATGTTGGGAGGATTCATATGGCATTGATTATCTTGGTTCTCGGACCCGATATTTCCCAAGGGAGGAACATCTACCCTCGAGACCCTATCATGTTTTGACCTTACACCTTCAGCTTCCGCTGCAAAACTTCCGTCTAGGGAGGGGTCGACGGCCGGAGCTTCCTCCTCCGGAATGTTTGGCCTCTGCGACTCAAAGGAAAACGGCAGCCTTGTTTTAACCTCTACATAATACGGAGATTCCTTGACAAGGATTTTGAGTGAGCGAGGAACACCATACTGGCTATGGACCCTAAGAAGGAGATTGGCTGAACTCAAATCGCTCTTAGTGTTGGTACTATCACTGATGTGGATGAGTTTACCCCATCTGTTGGCTAGTTGAGTGAAGAAGCTGTCATACCAACATAGTAAAGGAAAGCCAAATAAGGAAACTGAGCAGTAGCAGTAAGGAGTGTCATCGATACAGATGTCTTCTTCCAGGAATTGAAACCAAAAAGCAAGCTCTGATTTTTTTTCTCTCCATACTTCAGCCTTGATTTCTTTCGAAGGAAAGCTAACTAAAACAGCATTAGGGGCCGATCCCCAGCTAGCTACCTTGGCACAAATACCGTCACTCGCAAGTGCTCTTTGTATAAATTCAATCTCAAACCCGTTTTTGATGATACCCGTAGACGATGCTAGGATCCAATCCGAAGTCTCAAGGGGGATGATGCAGTTCAATAAATCTTGCCCAGCCTCATTGCTCTCATCAGTATCCTGGGGGGAGCCATTCTCCATAGGCTTACTATTTGTGGCTACATCTTTATACGATCTACCGTCGATGTTGTTATCATATATTGAGGCCTCCTTTCTAGTCGTCTGCTTCGGACCAGGCGTTGCAGGGCGCCTCTGAGGGGCTGGAACATCAGGGGGTCTTGAAAACCTTGCTTTGGATACAGTAACCCTCTTCCCATCTATCCAGGTATTGTTAACTTTCGCGATGGCCCTTGACATGTCTTCCCATCTCGCGA
This sequence comes from Hibiscus tridactylites, assembly GCA_958450335.1. Lineage (NCBI taxonomy): Eukaryota > Viridiplantae > Streptophyta > Magnoliopsida > Malvales > Malvaceae > Hibiscus > Hibiscus tridactylites. The sequence continues at coordinate 92,072,180 of OY288279.1, read as the reverse complement.
AATGAATGAAAGCAAACGTACTGTTCCTATACTTTGGTCTCTTGTTTTGCAATGGAATATAGACCCTGATCACCTTTCCATGAAAATTGAAAAGTTCCCACAGGGCACCTCTGGAAACTCTCCTGCTGAGGTTGTCAACAAAAACCACGCAGTTGTATGCTGCCGATGAACGCCATACCGCCGAGTTCTCCTTGCGATTGCTAATGTTTCTGAAACTGACCTTTTCGCCGCCGAAGTTCTTCCTTACCTCTCTATCTCCTTGGCGCTCCATGGATCTATATATATATATATATATCATCTCATGTAATATATATTACATTTATGCGATAAGAATTCATTACGTGAAAATTTTATAATGCTTTAAGGATATAAGCAGTTTCCTCTTTCTCCTTTTTTTAATGTATGTCTATTCTGATAATTCTTTCTTTTTTTCTCTGCTACGAGTATTATTTATTTTAAACAATATTAAACTTTAATATTTTATTTTAAGTTGATTTAATTTTTTAAAAAATAACTAGTTAACATTTTATTTTTTATCACTTTAACATCTACTAACCTAACCATTGTAATTATTAATTAATATATAAATTTACTTTTCAAAATAAATAAATATTATAAATTTAATGAATTTTCCATCCATTTTGGTTAATACTAACATGTATTGGTACGAACTGATTGGTACAATATGTTAATATTTTAAATCAATTTGTTAATAATATTATTGGTACGAATTGGTTAATACTTTTGGCACCTAAAATTTAAAAAAGGTATTCTTTAGGCACCTATTTTTCATTTAAGCCTTTATAATATTATTGTATTAATTGATTGCAAAGTTTTAGGGTTGAAAATGAATTTTTAAAAATTCAAGGGTGAAATTAGAAAGAAATATTTTCAGTAGTGACCATAATGTTTATTTTTTAAAATCAGATACCATAAATGTACATGAGATAAAGTTTAATGTCCATTGCAGTAATTTACCCTTATTTTTTTCGCTGCCAGGTCACCAAGCCGTCAACGTTTAACGACATTAAACGGCTGAGTGACCAAAAGTTTACGCCTCGAAAACGTAAGTGACCTTACTAGTCGTTTTTCAAAATTGATGACCAACTCTGTAGTGGGTGGAAACATAAGTGACTATTCCAGTAGGTAACCCAATAAATAAATAAATTTACTAACAAATGTTGGATGCATTTGTAAGGTAAATTGCACTCACAAGGAAATGACGCGAGTTTAAACTTTGGAGACACTATTGTTGGAAGAAGCAGCTTCGCACCCAAAACATGGACCATAAGACATACATGCATATTACCAAATTAATAAATAAATTTAATCCATGTGATGTATGGGTCACAAACTAATGTCAATATATTTTTATGAAAAATACTTTGATGCATAAATTTGTGTAAAGTTTAGTTTACACAAGTCTTTCAATTTTAGGGTTTAAGGTTTTAGGTTAGAGATTATGGTTTAAGGGTTTAGTGTGTTGGGTGTAGAATTTAAAGTTTATGTTCAAAAGTTAGAGTTTAGAGTTTAGGTTTTAGGGTTTGGGAATTAGATTTTGAATTTTATACAAGGGTTGCAACGTTTTTTTTTGTAATTGAATCCACTAATTTTATTAAACGGGGAAATATCCGAAATTACAATGAAAGTTTATCACTAAGTAAACAAACACCTAAATCCAAACACAAACCCAGCAAACCAAATTAGCGGCTCTAGATCATAAGAGGACCATACAAGGAACATGTAAGAACCTAATCTAAAGACTCGAAACAAAAGACGGATACAAACATTCCCAAATCGACGATGATGGGAAACCATCAACAAACAACATTGACAAATGCATATTATAGTGAGCGTACATTGACAATAAGGTCATTGTTGAGTGTGTAAAAGTTCTATTATTTATACCCTTTTTAACCTATATTTCTGCTGCATTCAAGCATCATTGCATTGCATTTAGGTTAGTTTTTAGTAAAACATCATAAATGGATTAAAAGCACGGATTCTACTAAAAGATGGCTATTTTTGCAGGTATCTGTCATAGTTGACAAAGAAGGCGGGCGCAGGGTAGAGAAGCAGGAAAGCTGAACTGAACAAGCAGACGAAGAAGACGAAGCTGCCATGGACTTGTCGTGACAGCATGGTGACAGCAGACTTATGAAGAGGAAAAGTAAAGTGGACCTCGATAGATAGAGAAAAATCTGCTCGTCTGTCGTGTGGAAGCCACATATTTTTCCAAGCCCCGGATCAAAAGATATGTCAAGACAAAGCTCAAGGAGAGGAATTCCCATAAAACAAGGAGGCGGCTGAAAAGTAGGAATCCTTAGAGATTAAGCATTTATTAGAATCTTACTTTTCATTAAAGTTGTAATCCTTGTTAACTTAGAATACTTGAGCCCAAAGCTTATATAAGGGCATAGATTTAACCTAGACCTCATCGAATACCCCATAACCGAAACCTAAACCCCTCTGTCGTTCACCCGTCACCGACATGTTCTAAATTCCCCCTAGGGCTACGGGTTGTTTTGTAAAGTAGTTGCAAGGGTTGTTTTGTTTTAGGATTTTCCAAGTTCAATAAAATAGACTTCAAGTTCTCTTATTTTGGTTTTAATATCTTGCAAGAGCATCGGGAGAGCATTGTGAGGTTATCCATTTACTTAGCATCGGGAGAGTTAAGTATACGAAAGAAATAAGAGCAAGTTCTCTAGTTTATAGTTGAACTATCTTGTGCCTAGGGATAGGGCAAGGTTAAGTGGCTAAAGAAGAATTCATACACATTGGTGTTCATCCTTCGATTCACGCCGGGAGGTATCATCAAAGACGTGATCATCGACAGACTTGGACCTAGGGATAGGCCAAGGCAGATCTGGGATTCTTGTCAAGCTTGAAGTACAGAGTTGGTGTGTCTGCTGCCGCGACAGCCAACGGACAGCCGCCGCGACAGGTGCTGTCGACGACGGGCACGACGACAGAACTGGAGTTCCTAAGCAATCCAATACCTGCACTACCGAGCAATTCAATACCAGCCCATTCTCTCTATCTTGATATCTCAATCTTTTATTACGTTTTTATTTTATTATTCTCGTGACAAATCTCTCAATTATTTCCTTTACTTTCGTGCAGTAAACAAGGTGAAGCTATTAGCCCAATCCTTGTGGAGACGATATCCGATACTTCGTATCACTTTACTACTTGCGTCGTGTACACTTGCACTACAATTGCGATAGACTCTTTTACACGCAACAATCATTACCACAACTCAATCGCGAATAAACGGTAGATGTAATCGCGTATTCGAATCCGATTCAAGGGCCCGAGACAGGGAGATCAACAACATAATGAAAGGAGCGCCATCTTAATTAGTTGTGGCGATGTCAAATTCAACCCTGATAGAAAACAAATAACAAAAAAGCGTGCCAAGAGGCAGAAAGTGCTAAGAAGCAGAAAAACGTACCAAACGGTAAAAAAACGTGTCATGAAAACATATTTATTGAATTAAAAATTGAAAATAAAAAACAAAAAAATAAATAAAAGTAAGTGGCCGACGGTCGACAAACAACCCTAAAGTTGTTGTTGTCGCTGGCCTAAGTTTAACCAAAATAAAATAGCGGCGTTAGAGAGAAAAGAAAAATTAAGGCTGCAAAAAAGTAAGTAGTAAGGGTTGCAATATTTTTTTTTACATAATTTGTGTATCAAAATATTTTTTTTATTAATCAGGTAGGGTGAAAATATAAATAGAAATTTAATTTGATTAGTATCATTATGTGATGTTAAAATAATATATAGTTATTATGTTTTGAGCGTGTAGTGTAATACATTCAATTTAAAGATTTTGTTGTTGGAAATTGCGAGTAATTTTAAAATTTAAATATTACGTAAAAATGCTAAATACATAAGAAATAATTATAAAGTCATACAAATAAATAAATAAAAGTATTTATTTTAAATTAATTAGGCAAAAAAGGATCATCAGCCACTTTTTATGTTCTAACACTAAAAAATATTAAAAATTTAAATTATAAGACTTAATCTCAAATTATAAATCCTAAACCCTACACTCTAAAAAATAGTCTTATCCAAAATATTTAAACTCTAACCTTAAACTTAAACTCTAAACCTTATTTTTAGAGACATAAATAAGACACCAAAAATAACAGATTTCTCATAAAGATTGAGTTCAATAATTTGTTTAGAAGATCTTGTGGGACCTTTAAGCAAATCCTAGGCGTTTGGTGGAGACCGAAGAGTACTACGCGCCTTGTTCCTTTCAATAATTCCATACCATCCACCTTCACTCTTTGCGATCCACTCCACTCCCATCTATTCATATTCATAAATACTATTATCTTATGACATAAAAATAAAATTATAATATCAATCATTTTAAAATATAGTTTTTTATCGGTATAAATTAAGACGAAATAATAATTTAAATAAAATTTATTATATTTTAACCTTTTAAATTTTCGTCGATCACTCTTTTACTACTACACTTTTGCATTACAATCTTTGAACCTTCTAAAATTTTCTTGACACAGAGGTAATCTCTTTATATTTTTTATTTAGATACGGCTTTTTATATGACTGTTGTCAAATATTTATTCATCAGCTGACTCTACTAAATGACAGTCGAATTTGTACTATAAATCTATTTATATTTATTAATCTTATGCCTGACACCATCTATCAGTCAGAAAGCTTATATAATCACATAGTTTAGACCAAAAGGACTCTCTCTACAATCTCACTCTACTATTCATAATTTCTCCCCAAATTTAACCTTTCTCTTATAATTTCACATAATTTCGACCGCGACTCTCTATTCAAAATATAAAAAAAATGAACCGCCTAAACCATCACCGTTTTATCCCTAGTATCAACAAAATTACATACTAAAAAGAAAAGACAAATATAATTTAAAGATACATTAATGTATAAAATTGTTTTATTGTTTACTCAGTCTTTCACTGTCAGCATGTGATCAGTTGAGCAGTATTTAATGAAGGGATTATATTACTTAAAACTTGATAGGATTCAAATCTCACTTATCTTAAACTAAAAAAAAAACATTTAGTTTTAGAAATTTGAATGCGATGCGTATGTTGGGTTTTATATTGATACTTCAAATGGATTGGATAAATTAAAATATTCAAAGCTTGGATTAGAAGTTTGTTAACCATCACTTCAATTTGATTATTTCTCACCCTGCGCCACAGAGAATACTTATAAATTAATTAATTAAATTATTGTTTGACAAATTTTAATTATAATTAATTAATCTAACATAGAGCGGAAAAAAAGAGATGCTCTTAATAAATTTAAAACTCACCTAAAGAAATATAAAAAAAATAAAGATGAACAAGCGACCCAAAGCCCTTAATTCCTTAATTAAATTACTTAAAACAAAAGCAAAACTTATGTTTCAATATAATTTAAGCTTAATACGAAAATAGGTGTTTAAACTATCATTTTTTTAAGTGCCTAAATTTTTTTCACACTTTTAGGTTGTTTAAACTATCATTTTTTTCTTTTTAGGTGCTTAAACATTTTTTGTCCATTTTAGTTGTTCAAATTATTAGTTTTTGGTCAAAATATGTGCCACAAATATAATTTTTTGCTCAAAGTATATGTCTCAATTTGACCTTAAAAGGGGCAAAAAAAATAATAGTTTAACACTTAAAAGGGTTAAAATTTAGGTACCTAAAAAGAGAAAAGATGATAGTTTGAGCACTGACAAAATTAAAAAAAGTTAAACACTAAAAAAAATTAGATAGTTTGAGCATGAGACTAAACCTATAATTTATTAATTGACATTAAAAAATAAAACCAAAGTCCAAGACTCTAAGTCAAAGGAAGAGAAGAAGCTTCCACTTGTTTGATCCGAGCTTCGTGCTTTGCTCATCGCTGGAAGTTCACCCATTTATTTCACTTGTATCTTTCATTTTCTTTAATATATCTGCACTTGTCAGTAGAACAAAGGAAAAACAAAAACAGCTGTTTCACTTCCATTTCATTGATTTCCAGTTTTCCACGAGGTAAAACAGAGAAAGAAAAAGGAAGCTAAACAAAGATTTGCCTCTTTACTTAAGAATACAAAGGTGCCCGTTTTCTTCTTCTTTCCTGGGTTCGCTTAAGCTTCTGTGGAAGACAGTACATTAATGGCTGAGTATATCTGTGTATTCAGCAAGGTGCCCTTTTATTTTCACTTCATTTACATTCTGGGTTTCTTTCTTTTTCTTTGTTTTATAGAAGGAAATGCCTAAAAAATACCTTTTTTTGTTCAATGGCTCTGGACTGTGTCGGTTAGTGCTAAAGCTCATAACTTTTTGAAGAACATGTTCGATTTTTCTTGTTTTCTTGGTTTGATCTGTTTGTATTGGCTACTGTTTTAACTGTGTTTTTCTTTCCCCAGGATACTCTAATTATAAAGCCTCCTAAGAAATCTCCATTGTTTTCAAGGACAATAGCTTTATGGTTTGCAATGATGTGCGGTGTTTATATCTATGGAACATGTTTAAAACATGTCGGTACTTTCACTAAGCTCAGATTTCATAGCATCCAAATCATTGAGAAGCCATCTTTGGAAGGTCAAATCCCCACTTTGCATTATCCGAAACCTGAAAGTTTTAGCAGGCAAGCAAGCACAGTTTAATTCGTTTTGGTTTTGTTTTCGGTTTTGTGTTTAGTCAAATTTGCTTAGTTTTGCTATTGATGCTTTGCCAGGGGTGAATGTGCTTCGAATCCGGTCCGGTTCTTTGCTATATTGTCGATGCAAAGGTCCGGAAGTGGATGGTTTGAGACTTTGCTAAATAGTCATATCAATGTAAGCTCGAACGGTGAGATATTCGCGGTAATTGATAGGAGGAAAAATGTGTCTAATATTATGCAGACTTTGGAGAATGTTTACAATTTAGATTGGTTCACTAGTGCTTCGAAGAATGAGTGCTCGGCCGCTGTTGGCTTCAAGTGGATGCTAAATCAGGTAAACAATGTAGCTTTTATTATAGTCTCGACCTTGTGATCTTATGATGTTCAAGTGAGAAATGTGCTGGCTTGTTGTCGAATTGTCAGAACTGTATGAGAAGTGAGAACGAACCAGAGTTGGCGATGTATTCTGTTTTAGCATTATTATTTGTTCACATAAGGGAGTTTAGTCATTGTCTCGTCTTTAGATAAACGGTGCCAGTCCTGTTTTACTAATCTCCCTGTATGTGTTGTCGATCCGGTTTCAAAGGAAACTAGACTTATTTTCTAGATATCAACCATGCAAAAGAACACTGTAATCAATATGGTGGCAAATTTTTCCTGCAGGGATTGATAGAGCACCATCGAGAAATAGTAGAATACTTCAATCATCGAGGTGTTTCAGCCATATTTCTCTTTCGAAGAAATTTGCTTCGAAGGATGGTTTCAGTACTGGCGAATTCGTATGATCGCTATGCTAAGCTATTAAATGGAACCCACAAGTCTCATGTTCATTCAGAGCAAGAGGTCTCTCTTCGTACCCTGCACTCTCTGCTTTCTATCGTGGACTCTTCTTTTCTGCTTTTTCTTCTCTAATATTTGAACTTATTTCTGGTCACTATATTTAGGCTGCCGCACTTTCGAGTTACAAGCCAATCATCAATTCTACATCATTAATAAGTGATCTGAAAGAAGCAGAAATGGCCGTTGTTAGGGCTTTAGAATACTTCAATAGCACCCGTCACATGGTATTGTACTATGAGGATCTTGTCACAAACCGTACGGTAAGGCTGGTGACTAACTTTTACAGAATGTTTATGCTATTTCTCGACTTGAAACAACATTTCGTGGTGTCCAAGAATAAGCATCTTCTCTTTCTCCAGATTCTTGTATTAGAAATTTTCTAACTTGTGCTCCGTGTCGTTTTTTCTTGTGTTTGTGCCAGAAACTCAAAGATGTTCAAGAGTTTCTAGGCCTTCCGCAGATGGAATTAACAAGTGGCCAGGTTAAGATACACAAAGGTTCGTTATCCGATTTGGTGAACAACTGGGACGATGTCAACAAGACACTGAATGGGACCAAATACGAGAGATTCCTTCATGCCGACTATTAAGAATGACAGTTGCTCACAAAATGATCCGTGTGGAGTTTTTCTTGCTGAAACTGACTGGACATTTTCCCGGTTTGCAAGTCGTCTGCCACGAAGTCACGATGTTCACCGTGCCAGAAACAATCAGGTAATCAATACCGTGAAGCCCTCAACCATATATTGCCTCTTGATTTGGATTTTATTGTGATCATATATAGACGGTTTATACATTTCAGCTAATGAAAATTTGGGTGAACCAATCGTTCATCCTTGAATAGTGTTTTTATTCCATCGGGATTTTGTTCATTTGAAATCCGTGCATTCAAGTCATAATTCTGTTTTAACATGTTATATATTCATACAAGTTTTGAGGTTATGTAATCCTAACTTGGTGTTCAAGATTCCTTTTTTTCGATTTTTTTTTTAATTTATAGAAGAGAAATGGGTATGGATTGCATACAAGACACGGAGAGAAAGGGAGAGGAATAAGAAAACATATGAGAAATTAGGAAATTTGAGATATTTAAATTTTATGAGTATTTTGAATTATGATTTAATTTATAGAATATATAAGTTTTTGGATTAAACAATTATTATATCAAGTTACGTTATTATTTTTATTTTTCATAAAGTCAACGTTTAAACTAATTTGAAATAAAGTCAACGTTTAAACTAACATCAAATGCCAAAAAAAATTAATCAAACAAAAAAATCCATAGCTTTTTGAATTAATCAAAATTTGTTATAAAATTTTAGTTAAATAACACAAATATTCACTGAACTATGCTAAAATAACTTTTTAAAATAACTTTTTAGTGACTGTACTTTTAAAAGTTAATTGTTCCACACATCTTCGACCTCATTCTAAGTTAGCCTTTGAACTTTTAAATATTTTAATTTCATCTTTAAATTATAATTTTTATTTTAAATTAATTCTGTTTTATTTTCATCTCAAACTATAAAACTCATTTTAAATTGATTCCATACTCTTAGAATAATTTAATTTCATCCTCACATTATCGTTTACATGACATCGTATTATTACATCATATTATAATTTCATGAAAATTAATAACGATTTTATTAACATAAGAAATGGTTGGCGTGCTCTTCGTGCCTGTTTGGCATTATTATTCCATTTGGCATTTCAATGCCCGTTGGAGAAGCATTGTTAAATGGGAGTTGTACTGGTGTTCTTGGTTCAACTAATTAATGAAATGAAATCATAACAGTGAATTACAAGACTATGATTGCGTATAGGATGAGTATGTATCCGATATGAGTATTTATATCAAATAAAAACTTGTCTTGTGCGTATAAAATGATAGTTCGGACAATCTCAAAGAAACATGTAAAATAATGATAAAGTTTCTATTAGGCAAAAAATGCCAATCTGCTTCACTAGAAATGAGAAGGAAGAAACTACCATCTCAAATTAACATCCATCCAACTTAACATAGATCTTGTAAGTTTTTGCCGAAGCCGAAGCCTGCGTAACGGAATAAAACCGAGACAACATTAGAGTTGAAAAGCATGCTCAAGTCCAGAGAAAAAGTTGAACAAAAATGCATACCTGATTTTCCCTCAAGCCAACCAAACTATAAACAGAAAAACTCTATACATAAGTTTTTGCTGAAGATCTATTGAAACATTCTAGAGTATGCTTGTTTCTCTTGGTCTCTCCGATCGGCAATCTGTGGAAGTTTTACAAATCCAATCACCTCGTGAGACAAAATTAAAGGGAAACACATGGAGAAAAGTGTGGAACATTTGACAGGTTCGATAAAGGAAACAGTGATGATCATTAACCTTCTTCCTTGCAGCTGCAAGCTCTTTCTTTATTCCACCTGAAGGATGGAAAACACGGTATAAGATGATTACCGAGTTCCACTTGAACAATTTCGATGAAGTAACACCAAGGATAATAGTTAAAACTTATTAAAAAATTAGCCTGAAGATTCATACTGGAGTTATGGTCCCTAAGCAATTTTACCATGTGAAACAACAATGTCAACTATATTAACAAAATATGAAAATCTAGCAAGCATAACAACCTCCTTCCGAGGATCGTAGCAGTAAAATGGAAGAGAACGAAAGAGAGAGTGGGGAGAAAGCGGAAAAGGGGGCTCAAAGCGGATTACATATGCCAGACAAATTTGTTAAATGACAGTTGGTATTTCATAAGAACAAGATTGCCCTTACCATTATTTGGCTCCAAGTCTAATGCCTTTTTAAAGCTCTCAACTGCAGCATCGATCTCCTTAAGTGCCATATATGCCTGACATAGGCAAAAATAAAGCAACTTAAAAGAAAGAAAAAAGTATCACAACACAATTATCGGTTCAATAGCTTGAACCATTTGCCTGTAAATGCAATAGCATGCAGTATCAAAGAATGAAAAAAAAAACTTGGCTTTGAATATCTTGCAGATAGTAGGCACTAAGCACTGACCTGGCCTTGTCGAAAGAAAGCTTTCACATTATCTTCACCATCACGAATTGCAAAGTCCGCATCCAACAATGCTCCTTTTAAGTCACCAAGTTTCAACTTGCAGGCCTGAAACAGACAACACGGAGAGAGCCGTTACATTAAACGAAACAAACATCAATAACACAGAAACAGTGTGCATAAGTCACATTCGATAATAAAGTAGAGGAACTCCGTATTGTCACATACTTTCAAACCAATCATTACAAAGAAGATTCAACAAATGGGAATCTGAAATATGAAAAAGAATATTGAAATGATCTAAATTCACTATTTTAGATGATAAACATATGAATTATCTGCAACCTAACATTTTCAAGGAAGTCAAAATCTTACAGAACAATTTGTCAATATCTGAGACTTGGTCTTCCGCAAAGTCGAGCACTTGCCTGTGCAATGATAAATTAGACAAGAATAAGAAAAACATAAGCTTCATGTCAATAGTGGTATAATATCACGATCATCAAAGAAAAAAAATTATGCACCTCTATCAATGCCCTTCAGCTCCCAGCAAACATCCAAGTAGCGCAAAGCCTTGCAATATTTTCTAAGAGCAATCTTATAATCTTGTTTCTATAAGAGGCAAAACAAAATCAAAGCTCCAAACAAAATAAGTCCATAAACAAGTGAATTATACCATGGAAAACTGTATAATTATATTGAATACCTTGAATTGCTCATTTCCAAAAGCTTTGATAGAGTCGATTGCCTTTGTCCACCAAGAAAATTCATCTGGTTTGTTGTCAAGGTCAGCAGGCCAATCAGGATAAATATCACCATCCTTAAAGAAGTTCGATATTCCCTCATCTTCCCCGTCAGGAATTTCTCCACAATCCGCAATTATAACCTCTTGAGTGGGGTAATTAGTACCATCCTCAGTAGCAACATGGTCGATAGAACGAAGAACACCCATTCCTTTTATAACCTTCCCAAAAACCACATGTTTCCCATCAAGATGAGAGGTTCGGTTAGTTGTAATAAAGAATTGAGATCCATTGGTGTCAGGCCCCATATTAGCCATCGATAACATTCCTTTCCGTTCATGTTTTAACTCAAAGTTCTCATCCTCAAATTTAATGCCATAAATGGATTCTCCCCCAGTTCCATCACCACCTGATATATCCCCACCTTGTATCATAAAACCCCTGATAATTCGGTGAAATCGAACACCCTGTAAAATTAAAATTGCACTGTAATCAGTATGAACATTCATCTAAACATTATCATTGCAGCTACACATAATGTTGCTTCTGAATATGCAATACACAATGTGCAAACATAAAACATGTAAACTCTACAAAATAATCTTTTATTAACATCTAACACTGCAGACTCTTAAACTTCAGTATAGAAACACACACACAAAAAAGATGTTAACCCTATTTTAACATTCCATGAAGAAGGAAAAAACATAGTAAAACGCTAATAAAAAAATACTTCCATGCATTTACATATAAAAATTGAGTTTTTATGCATATAGGAAAAAGAGAGAAAGGGTGAACCTTATAATGCAGGGGAGCAGAAGTGTTGGGTCCAAGGCCTTTCTCACCAGTACACAAAGCCCTGAAATTTTCAGCAGTTTTAGGCACAACATCCTTGTATAACTCCACTATTATCCTTCCTTCTACTTCTCCTCCTATACTTATGTCCAAATAACACCTTGGGTTCACCATTTTTTTACCCTTTTCTCTCAAACCCTGTACTTCAACCAAAAGGGAAAATCCCAGAAAATGCCTAGAAAAAAAAGGGACTTGGTTTATGTGCTAAGGTGTGGGTTGTTTGATGTTTTGAACCGTCGGATTGTTGGGTTGGTGAGCTACGTATAATGACACGACACCGAGTTTTGAGGTTATGTGGGGTCGAAATTCTGTTTTCGATCTTAGACTTTAGCATTAGGTCAAGGGAAGAGGATGTCGACGTTGGGGGCCGTCGCAAAGTTGGCTTTTCACCAGCCGTACGACATCGTTTGTAGACCTGCCTATTCGCTGATTTCCGGATATTATATGTTATAGTTATACTATAAAAGATTGAGACATTGATATTTTGATTCTCAAATTTGACTTTAACGTATGATTTAGTATTTAAATTTTACTTGTTAGTTTAAATTGATATAGGAATTTTATTTTGGGTTTTATTTTGATGCACAAGCTTTGTAAATTTTTTTTACACAATCCTTTTATAAAATTTAAAATCTAAATCACAAACCCTAACAACCTAAACCCTAAACCCTAAGCCCTAAACTCTAAACTCTAAATTCTAACCATAAACCTTAAATTATATACCCTACATACTAAACCCCTAAACCCTAACATAAAACCCTAAACCCTAAACCCTAAAATTAAAGGGCTTGTGTAAACTAAAGTTTACACAGCTTGTGCATCAAAGTATTTTCCTTTTATTTTTTAGTCAAAAGTAGGAGAACCCGACTCGTCACGTTATTTTTGGTCCCAACTAATAAAAATCATTAATTTTATTAAATTTTTTCATATGATCTTTTTACCAAGTGAATTTACAATTGGAAAAAAGTGTTTTTTAATTTAATTTACGGTAAATCGGAGTGAAGATTTATTCGATAAAAAAATGACATAGAAAAAATTAATGAAATGAATATTTTTTATTGAATGTAACCATGAATGAGGTGACGAGCCGAGCCTATGATATAATTTTTCGTCAAATGACTTATTTCAACCAAAAAAATCAAGTTTATATCAATTTAATCTTAGAAAAAACAAGTATTTAATTGGACAAAAATATTTAGGTACCAAATTAAATTTTAAGGTTAAATTCAGTATCTAATTTGACTAAGAGAAATTTAAGTATCTAATTATACCCTAAAACAAAATTTGTTTATCAATATATATATTTACCTTGAACGATAATCCAATAGTTACGTTGAAATATAATTATATAAAGAATCTAATATAATATTGTATATGAAAATACTTTGATACACAAGTTTGTGTAAACTAAAATAAATCTTTTAGTTTTAGGATTAGGGATATAGGTTAAGACTTAAGGTTTTAGGTTATAGTGTGTAGAATTTAGGGTTTATGGTTATAATTTAGAGTTTAAGATTTAGAGTTTTATTATTAGGGTGTTGGGGTTAGGGATTTAAATTTTGATTTTATAGTTTAAATATGAAATGTTATGTATCAAAATATAACCTTAATATATATTATTAGAGGATAATTATTTGATACTCTAGTGGTGGAAACGTTTAGTTTCTACAAACACCTTAGTTTTAGGGTGTAGGTTTAGTAGTTTAGAAATTAGTGATTGTGAATAGAATTTAGAGTGTATATGTTTAAACCTAAATCCTTAACATATTGTCATAAACCCTAAATCTTAACCCTAACCCATAAATTCTAACATTGCCACTAAATTCTAAAGCCATGCTCCTAAAACTAAGGTACTTGTGGATACTAAAAGTTTTCACCACTAGTATATTGGATATAAATCCATTATTAAAAGGAAAAATTTTTGATACACAAACTGTATAAACTTTAGATTACACAAGCTTGTTTGATTCAGAGTTTATAATTTAAGATTTAGGGTTTATAGGTTTAGAATTTAGATTTTAGGGTTATAAATGATTTAAATTTTAAAGAAGGTTGTGTAATATTCTTTTACATAATTTGTGTATCAAAAATATACCTCTTATAGTCTTATTAGAATATTTTGTTATCATGTCCCCGACAAAAGTTATGAATGATGTAGGTCATGTTTGGCAATTAGTAAATGTTTGATAGCTGATTATATTAGTTGATAGTTGATTGTATTAGTTGATTTGACTAGCATATTGTATTAACTATTTGTATAAAAGTGTTTGGAAAATTAAGTGATAATTGTAGTTGTTTGATTAATTAAACAAGCAAAATAATGTATAAGGACATAATTATATTCCATACTTGTTTGAGTAGTTTATTGATTATCAATATTTTATATCTATTAATATTAATTAGATTATAAAAACATTAATATAACACCAGGAACATATTTGAAGGATTTATATATTAATTTATTATTAAATTTTACTAGAAATATAAATATGTGAGAATTAAAAAAAAATAATAGAAAAATATTAGTTTACAAATGTGACAATGTAAAAATACCTAAGAGTGAAGAATTAAACTAGAAAATGTTAAATTTAGGTTATTTAGAGATTTTTTATAATTGCTAAGTGTAAAAGAGTTTTTATAACGGATGAAGATCGTTTGCCACCTCACTATGCTGGTACCCCACTTTTAAAAAATTGAGTTTAGGGTTTAAAGTGAGGGTTTATAGTTAGGGTTTAAGAAATTAAGGCTAGAGTCTATTTTTAGGGTGTATGGCTTAGAGTTTAGGATGTGGAATTTAGAGTTAAGGTTTAAAATTTAATTTTTAGTGTTTTTTAGTGTGAGGCATAATTAGGGGCAGCATATTTTTGTTTCTTTATAATTCTTATGTCAAAACATTTAATTTATTAGCAGCTTTTTCAAAATTATAAATGTCAGCTCAATCCGCTATATCAATTCACTATTCACCAAATAATTAAATTATTGGATTTGATCGGTTAAACCTCTAATCTTAACTCAATCCTCTAATTTTAGCTTAAAACGCTGTTTACTAACCGTAATCTATCATATGCTGATGTATTTAGAAACTTTACGCAAGTGAAAGTATAGATAGGGTTAAGTCGTCTATACTTTCAGTTGCGTAACAAAGATGCTCAAATACTACAGATTTAAGTAGTCTTGAACATGCAATTTTCAAACATTTGTTTGATATGCATACCATTTGAATACATGCTTTTTAACTCAAACATTACATGTTTAAATCACTCGAACCTGCAACTTTCGAAAATCTGTTTACCATGCATGCCATTTGAGTTACTGCTCAGTTGTCTTGTCTATACATGATTTAACTTAAAATCCCCTGAAATCTATTAATTCATTCAACTAATGAGATAAAAACGTCACCTTTCTGTAAGATATGCATGAAAAAAACAACTCAAATTCAGAATCTCTAACAATGAACATAAATAAATACAAAATCCTGCCTTTTCTGCTTCTATGCATAACATATATACATATATGTATGTATATATATATAATGTTCTACCTATGGTTCCAGATCAGCAAGACGAGAACAAAGTTTTTTTGGGGTTATTTAACATATATACATATATGTATGTATATATATATATATCCTGTCAGTCCAGCTCTCAACGGCAAGGCTTGAAGCTGTCTTACCAGCAGAAACCTTGAAATAGTGTCCACTGCTTCTTCCTCTCTTCAACATCATCTGAGAATACAGTTCTTGAAGCGACACTCGTGTAATTCTCATCAAGAGGTTTCTCCGGAGAAAAATATTAATGCATGAAGCTGCCCTGATAGGTCAAGAATAGAGCACACGTTTACCGACTTGATTGAATGGATCGATAAGGATACGCAAATCGAAATGCAACATGCAACTCTTACCTGTTAGAAGTCACAGTTTTATTCCCATGGAGGATCTGCTGAACTGGCAATTGATCTGGGTTATGTTCATATTGGTTGCTTGTTAAACCGATAAGTAAACTAACAATTACATGTCAGCAGCAACGGAAGGGGAAGTGTTCTTATCTATCATGGACATTATCTATTAGATGACTAGACATCCGACCATTTGCGCCTTTTATAAATCGGTGATCTAGTAACATGCTCGCAGATGGTCTCTCTGCCGGGTTTCTTTGGAAGCAGCAGCGCAGGAAATCCTTCCCCTCGGGTGATAATGTTTCAGGTGTTGGAGGAGTATCCCTCATCACTTTAAACATAGCTGCAGCCTGCATTAACAGTGACAATTTTGAGAATTTGGCAATGGCTTTTACTTAACAATGTACTAATTGTCTCTGATCAATTGAACAATGTTCGTGTTGTTGAGTTGAGACAATTAGTACATCCTTAAGTCTTATTTAGCGGACAAGAAAAGCCATTCAACGCAATTGAAATGGCACACTCTCCAATCCAGCTATCATTACTGAAGTGAATTAAGTTAGATTAGCAGCTTACCCCTTCGTATTCACTCCATGGCGCTTTACCGGTATACATTTCAATAATTGTGCAACCCAAGCTCCAAATATCAACAGCAAGAGCAAGTTCAGAACGATTATCTTTCTGCATTACGGCTTGCAAGAGCTGCAGTGAAATGAATGAAGTCAGCATGTTTAAATTACAGACCACCGTATCGAAATAGTTGCGAGATGGTACCTCCGGAGCCATCCAATATGGGCTTCCCTTCAAAGATAGATTAGCTTTTTGTCCAGTAAGCTGTGCATTAAACGGATCCAAAGTTATTTGATCGGAATCAGAATAATAACTAACAGCAGTTGCACCAAGCTAATCAACTCTATTTTTTAACAATTCGTCTCTGCCACAGTTAGCTATTCATATTATAGAATAAGATAATTATTTGATACAGTTAGCTTTGCCTAGATCTGGATTCTCTCCTCCAAACTGGCAGCGTGGAGAAGATCCTACGGTTACGAGTTTACAAGCCTTATCTGTGACTAGCATGTATCCAAAGATGATGGGAATTTACGGAACTTACATGTTTGGACATCCCAAAGTCAGCAAGCTTGACAACTCCCGATGCATCGACAAGCAAATTAGCTCCCTTAATATCCCTAAACAGAACATATAAACAGCATATTAAGCCACCGATAATTCATGCAAGAATAATAAGACACATTCGTACTATAACCGGCTATTTTAGTGTGCATGCCAAGCCTTATTTTAACCCGGAAATCACTATATACCTGTGGATCGTCTTTGTGCTGTGCAGGTAAGCCAACCCAGAAAGAATATGGCGGGTAAAATTGCGAATAACAGATTCGGTTATGGCACCGTAGTGATCACGAACATATTTATTAATTGAACCAGGATGAACATACTCCAAATATATATAGAACTTATCTTCAACCTGTGTATGCACAATTTGAATTTATGATAGAAATTTTGGAGATAATAAGTGAGGCAAGAAGAAAGAGTGAAACCCTGAAAATGCAATTGGCATGTTACTTACTATTTCGCTACCATAGTACTGAACTATATTCGGATGCCTGAGATGGCTAAGAATCTTAATCTCCTGCAATGAAAGAAAGTAGTTACGATGACGGTAGAAGAAACAAACACTCTAGAGCGAAGAAATGTAATATTTGCTGCAGACAGAAAAACCTGTTCTAGTTGCTTTATACACTCTGCGGATTTCGGGTCATCGGGAAATATCTCAACTTCCTTCATTGCACATAAAGCTCCAGTTTGTCTGTCCAAAACAAGAAGCAGCTTTAGTGTTTAGATAGCAAGAGCAAGGGGCAACCAAGATACAGAAAACTTGTATACCTGTTACTGGCAACATAAACACTTCCGAATGTACCACGTCCGATAAGCTTGCCTTTTTGCCATTTACAATTCATCCGCAACGGGTCTGGATTAGACGTAACTTGGGGGGGAATGGAAGCTGATGGTGAAGTCATTGCTGCTCCAGGAGGAAGAGGTAATGGATGGACATTGACAGGGCCAATTTCGATTCGAGATGGTGAGCTATCAAGTGAAACCCTTTGATGTATCGGTGAAGGAGGTCCACTACTTTGCCTTTGATGAGGACTTCTATTTGGTGGAGTATGAAACGGAGTATTATCATTGCTAAATGCACCGTAATCGTAAAATCCTAAGGGAAAATGCCCTGGAACGTCTAATGTCGGCATCTCCGGAGCAGACCAAGCAAGATTACCTGTAGGAGGAGTCATGAAGTGTAGAAACCTGTGACTTACACTGCTTCTGGTGGGGCTAATTAAGGCACCGCTTAGCGGACTCCCAGGGGCACTCCCGATCGGGACATTGGCCCTAAACTCATCCTCGAAGCTGTCCCCTCTAATCAATTCTGGATATAACATTTTCTCAGATAATCTTGGTTTGGCATAATCCGTTGTCTTCCATGAGCGACGAGAACCAAACATACTGCAATCACAAAAATCAAGCAACTCTCAATTATTACAAAAACCACTAAAATGCTTATCAGAATGTCTGCAATGACTAACAAAAACAAGCTTTAAGCTTTCAGATTTTCAGACCACCAATCCAAAACTACTGCATTTCACGAATAAATTCCCTCAAGCTCATAATTTACTTATAAAACATCCCTAAATTAGCGGAAAAATGGAATTTCAATCTCCTTAACAATAGAAATTATACTAAAATTGCAACCAAATTTTAATTAAAACTAATAAATGAAAAGAAAGCAAGAAAGAAAGAAAAGCAAATTCACCTTGAATTTGGCGACAACCGTGGCTCAAATTCCTTTTCTTTATCTCTATCCTCTAAACCTTTACCAAACCCAACTTCTTTCGAAGACAGCCGATGCTCGCATTCTCCTTCGGGAACCGGAAGCGGGAGCGGCAACGGCATCGCCATTATCGGCGGTGGCGTTCTCGAAGTCGGCGACGAAGATGGAGTATGGTAACTGCTGGGCAACAGCGCCACCGGCGCTTCCTTCGTCGGAGCAACCTCCTTATCCCTGACACGCCTCAGCTCCTTTGTCCTCGTCAGCTTAGATAATCGAAACCCAAAGCCGAAACGATGCTTATTACAAGTACAACTTTTATTATCGTTATCTTTACAAGGTTTCTTGGGAGAGGTGGCTGAAGAAGACGACGCCGACGAAGAAGAAGAAGAGAAAGAAGAAAAAGAAATACTCCGAAGCCAACGCATGGCTAAAAGATCATTCTAAACCCAAGAAAAATCAGATTTTCAATTCCAATAATAAAGGATTCGAAATGGGAATTTCGATCGGAAACAAAAGGACGAGAAAATCCATGAATTCTTAGGTTTGACAAAAAGAACAAAGATTCTGGTTTTGAATTCGGTATGTCAGCAAATCGGTTTCTTTTACGTTCTGTCTGAAAAACGACAACAACACGGTTTTACAACAGAATAGAATGCCCTTTTGTCTTTTCTTTTTATATATAGTAGCTATATAAATATAAAATTTTCGTATTTAGTAATTTAGATTTTATTTGTATATGAATTAGAACATAAACGGAATTATTTATTCATATACTTAGTTTATATTTAGAAAAGGCTGAATTAACGAATTTATGATTAGTGATGGGTGTTTAGTGGTTCTAGATTCTATAATTAAGTAGAAAAATAAAACCAACATTTTGCATAAATAGGTAATTATGATGACATTTTTTGGGTTCTAAGTTTTTCGGATTACATTAATTCTTGAATTTGTATTTTATAACACGAATTAGTACTCTCTTAAAGTCATTAGTTTATAATCATTTTGTCCATATTAGTGCAGATGTTTTTTTATATATTTTTATTGGTTAAAAAATTATATTAAATTTAGAATATAATAAAACCCAGTTCTTCGGCTTATCAGATTGTGAAGTTTAAGGATTATGCAGCTGAAATATTCTACTTGTATTCTTAATAATATAAATCCTAGTTTAAATAGCAGAGCCTTTTTGCTAGCAGATAGGCAAAACATCAAGCTGTAAAATTTTACTCACTACTTGGATGTGGACAATACAACTCTAATGTGATAAGATGGAAGAGTTTGTGTTTTAAGGGTATTGTTAATTTTAATATTTCATTTTTTTTTTATCTCAATAGCTGTTATACCCGGATATACCGGTAACGAATAATAACAATAAACAAAGATTACAAGTATGGTCAAAGACGGAGCCATAATTTAAGGTTGGACGAGTAAATTTAAATATTAAAAAAGTAAGGTGGAAATGTGCAAATAATCTATTTTTTTCAAAAAAAATTACATTATAAAGGTAAAAAAATTGAGTTGGAGTAGGCTGTAAACGAACCGAACGAGGGTATGTTCATGTTCGTTCGTTTAATTTTAACCAAACAAATGAATGAACACGAATAACTAAACAAACATACTTTCTTGTTCGTGTTCGTTTGTTAAGGAATGTAGCTTGTTCGTGTTCGTTCATTAAAATGATAAACGAACACAAACAAATGAGCATAAAAGGACATATATGAATAAATTTAAACGAACATAAACGAACGAACATATGTGAATAAATTTTTTTTAATATAATACTTTTGTTATGAAAAATAATGAGTGTAAATGGATATATGTGAATAAATTTAAACGAACATAAATGAACGGATTACCGAACGTAAATGAACGAATGAGTCCTTTGTTCGTGCCCGTTCATTTAATTAAACGAACAAAAAAACTTATTCGTGTTCGTTTAATAAATAAGCGAACATAAACAAATTTTCTGCCGAACGGTTCATTAAACATTTAATTCGTTTGCAAACCTAATTGGGGATAGGTCCCTCACGGACTCATGTCCCTCCGTCCCTAAGTATAGTGTAATTATGTTATACTACACACTATACAATAAATGAATGAATAAATCCCTAATCTTTACATGTATATTTGTAAGGATATGCTACTTGCTTACAACTAAACTTGCATAGTAAATAAGACATGTAAAGTCGAAAAGTAGAGTTTTACTTGGCCTTGAATTCTTACATATCGTGAATGATATCTATATATAGCAGAGGACTTTAATCTACGGAAGACACAAACTCGGCGAATACTAATTAGCGAAGAAAATTATCTCTTTTAGAATAAATTATTTGGGTCACAATTCTAACCATAACAAAGGTATTTGTGTTTTATTATCTTCAATATTTATTATAAAATCTTATCTTCATTTCCCCCCTTTTTTGATATTGACTATTATATTATTTTAGAGTTTATAGTTTATGGTTTAGTGATTAATATTTATATTTTAGGGTTTTAGTTTGGGGTTTAGAGCTTATGGTACATTGTTTAGAGTTTAGTGTATGGCTTATGGTCCATGACTTAGGATTTAGTGTTAAGGATCACGATTCATGATTTAGAGTTTAAGGTTATTGTTTACGATTTAAGGTTTATGTTTATATGGTTTTATGATTTAGGGTTTAAGATTGATGTTTAGGGTTTAGGGGTTAGGATTTATGGTTTATGATGTTGTATTTTAGGGTTTTAGGGCTCATTGTATTTGATTCAAAGTTCATGATTTAGTGTTCAAGGTTTAGGGTTTATTGTTTAGGGCTTAAGGTTAATATATTTAAATTGATGTAAATACGTGAAAATAACATGAGAGTTTAGTGTTTAGGGTTCATGGTTTAGGGTTAGTATATTTTCATAGATGTAAATACGTGAAAATAGTATGAAGGTATAATTGACAAAATTAACGTAACACAGGCGTGTTAAATAAATACTACTTGTGAGTTAGTGATAAATATCACCCAACTTTTTTTTGGATAAATAAAAGAAATATCACCCAAGTTGCTTATTAAATAATACGACGTGTTAAATATCAACTCTATCAAAAATATGATTATTTGTACTATCCGTAATACAAACGTGTTAAATAATGCATCATGCCAGTTACAAATCAACCAAACATGGCCTAACAGGGTTAAGGGCATGGATTAACTTGTGTTGTGTAATACAAATTCAGGGACTAATATGGTCCATAAAACCCAGGGACCTATATGAAAAAGGTAGCCAAATTCATGGACTAAATCAAGCTTTATCCCTATTCCCTATACACTTTAAAAGTCATTGGGCTATTATATTCGTGTTATTCATGTCAATCGGCTCATCATGAATGTACTCTTTGAAAGGATGGCCCATGGGCCATGACATTGGCGACATCACTTTTTTATACTCACATTTTTTGAATTATACCATTATTCATTTCTTTTTTGGTAGTTTTTTTCTCTCTCCAGAATTTGCGATTAAAATTCAAAGTACTACCACACATCTCATTATTAGGGCAATTTATATTCTAAGTCACTGAATTTAACATCAATTTTATGTAGGTCACAAATCTATTTTTTAGAAATGTTTAAATCATTTAAATCCCTCCCTCCCTATAAATTGAAGGATATTGTGTGATTATGCATGTTCGAATCTAAAAATCTTTAATTTCATAAAATTATATCATTGAAATTTTGTTTTTAACACATTAGGCTACTTATGCTTATTTCATTAAATAATATTAATATAAAAGCTGCTTCTACATGTGTAGGTAAACATATATTTGGGTGTCCAAACTTGACTTCATGGTACAATTTGATATCTAGTTTTTTTGGTCAAATTAAGTACTTGAACTTAGTTTTAAAGTTTAATTTGGTACCTACATTTTTGGGGTCTAATTAGCCACGTGATCCTGGCTTTTAGGTTCAAATTGATACCTAAATTTGAATTCATGGGTCAAATAAATTATTTATCATAAGCACCAATTTGGACCAAAAATTGAAGTTCGCGTACCAAATTTAATCAACAAATCAAGTTTAGGTAACTAATTGGACAAAAAAGTTTTAAGTATAAAATTGCACCTAGTTCATTTGTCAAAATATATATTTACCTAATTACCTTTCATGTATAGAGGGCTTAGCAACAAAAACTGAAAAATTGTAAACCGATCCGAACTTTAGTATTTGAACGGTTTATGGTTCACAAGTTAAAAAACCGTAGTTACTCAAATCAAATTAAATTTGATTTTTATTTAATTTTAATTATTTTATAAAATAAAAGTAAGTATTTTATACTTAAAATAGTGAAATAACTTAAAAATAAGCATTTTATAAATTAATTTTTATTTACTTCAAAAAATTAATTTTTAAAGAAATATTTATGGAAATTGTTAAAATTTTATCGAATAATGTTTAATAGCCATTAAATTAAGCTATTTTATCAAAATAAAGTACAAAATCCTACTAACAAGTGTTGGGTGCTATGATAAAGCACATTGTTCTTCCAAGAAGAGAACCAAAGTTCGAACCTTGGAAAAAATATTGTTGAGAGGGTGAGCCACGAATCTCGAACATGGACCATAAGATGGACATGTACTTTACAAAAAAAATACAAAATCTTAAAATCTAAATTGAATACGAACAAACTGAAAATCAAGATTTACCGGATCGAAAACTAATAGACTACAAAAATAACTTAGTGAGTCAAATCGAACAATATTATATACAACCCTATATGTATATACTATTTATTAAAAAAAAAACATATTTAACTTTGAGTTCAGATAGCATGCTAAGTCAGAGGACAGAGATGCATGGTGAGTCAACATTTCCTTTAAATTATTTAATAGAGTTAGTATAAGTGACTTTTTCTTCATAACCAAGTGACCTAATTTGTTAACAGTAAAAAAGTTTGGTGACATAATTTTATATAATAAAATATTTCTGACTTGTATGAAAACTTATGCCGGGATAAGAGACTTGCGATGCAAATAACCCACTATTTATTATGTTTTAAATGTGTATGTTCAAGTTTCATAATTGCTTTTTCAACGATGTTGTCTATCAGTTTTGAACATGAGCCATTTTTTAACAAAATAATATAACTTGTTTTTGTTATTACACCCAACACTAATCAATATTAGATTATATATTCTTCGTTGCATCCAGATGGGATATGCTAAAACTGTGATGATAATTTGCAAAATAGCCACAAATTAATGAAGTTGAAGTTTGTTGGCCAACCAAATGTGTGAACCCTACACTAAACAACCACTGAGATTTTAGTTTAAAGCTGGCCGCTAGCAACCCAATTTGACTCACGAGCCATGAACCCTTTTTTTTAAATATACGGGTGTTATTACATGTGCTATCTGTTTATATTTTTTCTTAATTTTTTGACAAGGCACACACATATATTTAAATTTTAGTCTTCGTAAAATGGATGTCATCTTTTTTTCTGCCAAGCTAAAAAATACGCAAATTCATTCATACCTGCACGTGAAGTGCTACATCCCGATCTTTTAGAGCTTCTAAGAACCATATTGAAGTCGCCCCAACACAAATCAAACCAATATACGTACATTTCGCAATCTTTTCGAGCTCGACCTTTTTTGAAAACTAAAATACGGAGTCACCACCAATCTTTTAAAATGTGTGATTGAATCACCTAAAAACATTTCATTTTAATAAAATATTTTATTTAATTAATACAACAATTTTGGTCTACGAGAAACACAAAAAAAAAACAGGTTCGGAAGTTGTTTACGCGTGGAGAAGGGTTAGCACCCTACAACGCCCAAAAATTAGTATTTAACCGATTACAAAATGTTTTAACGTCGGAATTTACAAATTCAAGTAAAATTCAATTTATTTGTCCACTTATGAATATTATTCTTTTTTAATGGTCTTATCATTCGGGAAAATGAACTTCAATCACCGCCAATATTCCTGGTGCTAACCCGTCATTTTCGTTTGATAAGACACCACACTAACAATTAAGCATTCAAACATATATATATAATACGAACAAAATTAAAGAAAAATATTATAAATGAAATTTAAAAAACATATGTACAAGTAAATAAATGAACATTTTAAAAAATAAAATTTCAATTTTGAAAAAGTGTATCATTTCTTAAATCTGGTCAACACTTGGATTCGAGCCGGAGTTTAAAAGAAAGCACAAAATTGTAAAAAAAAAGAAAAGAGAAACTATAAAAATATACCATAAATTTTAAAAAAATATTAAATAGAATTAAAAAATAAATTGGAAAAGTTATGAGTCAAATTGAAGTAAAAGAGCCAATTTGAAAGGTTTAAAAACAAGGTAGTTGGCAGAATAAAAAAAGAAAAGGGCGGAGGGATTTAATTAGCATAATTTTCCCACTTTTATTTCAAAATGACATAGGTATAAAACCAAATTACACAAATACAATTTTATTTCTTTTCCTTCAAAATTTTAGATCAAAATCTCCTTTAAATTTTTCTCTCAAATATTTTTAGTTATTCTTCATGAAATGTAGAACACCAAGAACAACTACCACGTCGGCCGCCTTTCACTGGCGCCGGCTGCTGTCTAATGACGGTGGTAAATAAAATAAACTTTTTTCGAATTTTTGTTTAAAAATCCCAACTCGAACCTTCTTTTGAAATCATACAAAATAACCTCAGAGTTTTGAAATAAATTTTGAGTACCATTTTTTAAAGGAACCAAAATACGACCACCACGAAACTTGGACCCCGATGGCGGCGATTTACAGCATTGCAAGGTGAGTATTACAACCACTTTTTACATATTCGAATCATAACTTGAAATAAAATAAAGATAATAACAAAGAGAAAAGGAAGTAAAGAAATGCCCTAAAGAAAACTTGATTCTTGTATTCCACTCGAAGATTCCACTACAATGTGCTGTATAAATATCTTATGTATCTCGTATTACAAGTGGTAGTGATGGTGGTGTTGATTGTGTGGTAAGTTACAAGAGTGAATGGTAAATGAATAGTGTAGTAGCGAGTGAAAATTACAAGGGAATGTGATGGTATTTATAGGTATTTACATGTCTAATTTACAAGGAAAATTAGAATAAAAATCCCTAAATTATGGTTGATTGCCTCCGTATTTATTGTGATTTAGATCCTCTTTCCCCTTTAATTCTTTTATCTGATTTAGCTCTGATTTGAGACTGATTTTCCCTATTTTCATATTCGATTTGCAGATTTATTTTCTGCACATGTTGTCTTCAATAAAATGAGCATATCTTGAGCTTCCGATGTTCGATTGAGGCGTTTCAAGATGCGTTAGAAGGTAATCGAAAGACGTTCAATACTTAAGAAGACATCTTGGCCTGAAAACGCTTGGATCCTATCAGAAATTTTCCATAAGCCCATAATGAGGAATCCTTGACTTTCCATGTTTATTATGATTATGCTCGATTTCTTGCCTTACTTGAATGATTCAAATTTCCCTTTGACTTTGGTCCGATTTTCATTGATTTGGGATTTGTTTCCATTTTTTCATATTTGATGCGATCTCTTCCCTTGTTTTTTATGTCAGGCTAAAAATTAGTGACAACGGTACCCAAATGTGCTTGCATCACCTCCTATAGAAGTACCTGCTCCGACAGCTCACATGGCGCGTATACAGACATTATACAACACTCACAACCTTCTTGCACCCAACTACCTTTCAATAGAACAAAATGACGTTACACCACAAAAGATTCCAACACAAATCGAGACATCTCTCAAATAATTATGAGAAGTGTGAAGAACTTCTTTATTATTGATGGAATTCAATAAATTTTACAAGAGAGAACTGATCTTTATATATAAGGTTCGTCTAGGTTTAAGTAAAACCATTCCTAACAAACGTAACCAACTAACTACTTAACTGCTTGTTTAACTAACAACTAATCAGCTACATATAACATCCCCCCTCAAGTTGGAGGCTGGTGGATATTAAGAAGACCCAACTTGATCAGGAACGAATGAAACAAAGAAGTAGTGAGAGCTTTAGTGAAGATATCAGCCAGCTGATCAGGAGAACGAATGTGAAAAGTCGAAGAAAACCACTGGAGATCTTTTCCCAGATAAAATGACAGTCAACCTCGATGTGCTTGGTACATTCATGAAAGACCTGATTTGTATCCAAATGAATTGCAAATTGGCTGTCACAATAGAGGAAAGACTGAGGGACAGAGATATGAAAATATGACAAAAGTGCAGCAAGCCAAATGAGTTCACAGGTTGCAGTGGCGATGGCACGGTACTCGTCCTCACAAGATGATCTGCTGATCGTGTGTTACTTCTTGGATTTCCAGGAAATCAAGGTGTCTCCAAAGTATGTGCAAAATCCAGTTGTTGAACGCCGCGTATCTAGACATGAATTATAATCGGAATTCACAAAACTACTAAGCTGTAAAGTTGAAGCAGATGAGAAAAATAAACCAAGTCCAGGTGATTACTTGATATATGCAAGGAGATGGTAAACAACAAGAAAATGTGGTTGCCTTGGAGAGGAAACAAATTGACTAAGCAAATGCACAGCATAGGTTATATTAGGACATGTATGTGTGAGATATAACAAGCGGCCCACTAAACAACTGAGGATCATCGAGCAATTCCCCTTCTTCTTTACTGAGTTTATGAGGAGAAGCCATTGGTGTATCAACAGGCTTCTTACCAAGAGAACATGTGTCATCCAATAATTGTAGAGCATACTGCCTCTGGGAAAGGGATATGCCAGACTGGTTGCGAGCAATCTCAAAGCCAAGAAAATATTTTAAAGTGCCTAGATCCTTGAGCTTAAAGTGGTGCTGCAAGAAGGATTGTACGTCCGCCAAGAGCTGCAAATTCTTCCCAGCCAATACGATGTCATCAACATAAACCAAAAGTGTAACCATGTTATACCCAGAACCCTTTCACAAACAAAGAGTGCTCAAAAGGTGATTGAAGAAAGCCAAACTGAAGCACAACTTGAAAGAAAGCATGAAAACACTGCCTCGATGCTTGCTTAAGCTCGTAGATCGATTTATTGAGTTTACAAACCAAATTCTCACCCTGAACATTAGGTTTGTAGCCAAGAGGAAGTTTCATGTATACTTCTTCATCAAGCATGCCATTGGGAAAGGCATTATTTACGTCCAGCTGATGAAGATGCCAGCCATGCACAGCAGCCAAGGACAATAAACCTTAAACGATGTCATCTTAGCAACAAGGAAAATGTATTCGTGTAATCCACACCTTTAATCTGAGTGAAGCCCTTAGCTACGAAACGAGCCTTACAACAATCTATAGTGCCATCAACCTTGCATTTGAGACGATAAACCCACTTGCAATCAACAGCTCATTTTCCATCAGGCAATTGGACAACGAACCACGTAGAGAGGGAATCCATTGCTTGTAACTCTTTTTGCATCGCGTTACGCCATTCAGGAAACTTGACAGCTTGATGATAAAAAATAGGTTCATAGGAGGATGAAATATTCGCAATGAAATCAGTGTACATAGGAGAGAGCTTAGAAGCAGACATGTGTTTCTCAATAGGGTACAAACAAGTGGAAGAAGAAACAATGTTGTTGCAGTGATACACATCAAGATAAGAAGGCCTGCTAATGGTACGATGTGATCTTCGAGGGGCAGGAACAACTATAGGATTATGTTCGGTAGCATGCATAGAAACATACACATCTATGGGAGCAGACTCATCCATGGGAGCAGGCTCATTTAATTGAACAGCACCATCGTTGACAGGTATAGAATCAGGCTCATCTGTTGGAACAAACTCATGTGTTTGAAAATCACTATAAACATGTACAACAGCAGGCAAAGAGACACCAGGAAAAAGATTCACCAAGGCATCAGTAGGAGTACTGGTATGAAAATGAGAAATGGTTTCATGAAAAACCACATTTCGAGACACAACAATAGCACGAGTTTGCAAAATATAGACCTTGTATCCCTTAATTCCAGGAGCATAACCAAGAAAAATCCCAGGCAAAGCTCGTTTAGAGAATTTGTCCCGCTATGCTTTGAGAGTAGACACAAAACATAAGCATCCAAAAACCTTAATACATGAATAAGTTGGTTGTTGAGAGTGAAGCAATTCATAAGGAGACTTGTTACCTAGAACCGTAGAAGGAAACTTGTTGATTATGTAGGTGGCAATCAATAAAAATTCTCTCTAGAAACGAATGGGAACCCTTGCTTGAAAAAATAAAGCACGTGCCACTTCTAGAAGATGTTGATGCTTTCTTTCAGCCACTGAGTTTTGTTGAGGAGTCTCAACACACGAAAATTGGTGAACTATGCCCAAAGAAGAAAACAAAGCTGTGAATTTTAACTCTGGAGCATTGTCTAAATGAAAAACGTTTATATCATAGCCAAGCTGCCTCTTGATCATAGCTATGAAACTAGGAATTATGGATAGCACATCAGACTTATGTTTTAGCAGAAAGATCCATGTATAACGTGAATAATCATCAACTAACATTAGGAAATAGCGATTATTATCACGTGTGTTTGTTTTATAGGGACCCCATATGTCACAATGTACTAATTCAAAAGGCAAATTAGTAGTAGAAGATGACATAGGAAAAGGAAGACGTTTCTGTTTTGCCAAAGGACAAATCGAGCAAGAATCAACTTTATTCGAATAACATGGTAAAACATCTTTTAATATGTACAATACAAGAGAACTAGGGTGTCCTAGCCTAGAATGTCAATCACCTTCAGGTGTATTACAAACAAAATCAATATTCAAAGCTAAAGATTTATCACGAGCTTGTGGAATCTGCAGTAGATACAACCCTTGAAAGCAATCACCCTTCCCAATCACATGGCAAAGATCCTAAATCAAGCAATGAGTTTTGCAAAACAAAACAGTGAGATCCGAGTCTTGTATCAAACGACTGACAGCAAACAGATTAAATAAAAAATCTGGTACGTATAAAACATCCTTGAGAACAATTCGATCTGAAAGTTGAATTGTACAAGAAAAACCAACTAAAACAATAGTCTTGTTAGGAAGCAAGATAGTACCAGTATCAATGGGGTGTAAAGATTCAAACAAATTTTCACAATAGCAGACATGTCTTGAAGCACCCGAGTCTATGATCCAAAAATTTGTAGAATCAAAAGAACTCAAACTATTAATAAAAGATAGAATCTTGCCTTGTATAGCTAAATTGATAGAAGATGAAGAAGTATCTGAACTGGATGTAACACCCGGGTTTGGGAGTCGGGTGAAATTAAATTATTAAAATATAATTATGGGCTTCATATTTTTAAAACAAATAAATATATGTTGGGCTTGTTTTAAATAGGGAAAACTACACCAGTGACCACCGAAGATATTGGGGATACCTATTTGAACCACCGAACTAAAAAAAATGTCAATCACACCACCAAACTTATTAAATCAACTTATTTTGACCACCGCCGTTAAAAAATTAACGGAGGGGTGACGGAAGTGCCACGTGGCAGTTAACATGACATTTTTAAAATTACATGTTTAGTCCCTATTATTTACTTATTAAATCAATTTGATCCTAATTTTATTTTAATTAAATAAAAATTAATCAACCAATCAAATTATGACACGTGTCATCACCCAATTGGATTAATTTAATTTAATTTATTTAATATTTAATATATTTTTTCCTCCAATCAGGTGGTGACACGTGTCACCACCTGGTTAAAGAAAATTTAAAGAAGAAAATGAAGATGAGGTTATGGTGGTTCGAACTTGGGACCAAGGGGATAAAACCCCCAAGCTTTAACCATTGAACCAAACTGCTCTTAGTGCCATAGTTTGCACCTTTTATATACATAACCTATAATTTAGTAAAAGTTAGGGGGTAGAGGTAAACACTCTTTGCTTAATGCGCCAGATAGTTCGAGATTTCCGCGGTAAACTACTTGTTTCTTTGCATATACAGGTGGTTCAAAACCTCTGCTTGGAGATGCACTTGTCATTGCTGGCACACTCTTCTTTTCCATGAGCAATGTTGGTGAGGTCGGTGAATTTGTCTTGAACACCTATCAGTTCATGTCCAATGGTTTATTTTATATCAGTGTGATAAACCATGAAAGCTATAAGGTTGTTTTGAAACCACAGAAACCATACAAATGCCGGATCGCCGGGACTTTCCGAAACTTCCCTCCTTCTGCCTTGTCTCTTGTCGAACAACTCCTTTCGATGGAACCCGAAAATAGAGGGACAGCTGCTTCAGCACTTAAATCTCAGGTATTTGTATACCCTTCTACATGTATAAAACTTATCATGCTTGTTTACTATTATTCTCCACTTCTTCGAATACGAATTCACTTACATTTACTTTGTTCCTCCTTTTCAGTTCTTTAAGACAGAGCCTTTACCTTGTGATCCATCAAGCTTGCCAAAGTATCCTCCCAGCAAAGAACTCGATATCAAGCATGGTGACGATGAAGCACAAAGGTACTTTTTTCAGCCTCATTTGTTGTCACTTCCATGAAACCTAGCCTTGTGTGTTCATGTTTATTTCATGTTATCTTTTGTGTATGTTTAGATGATGTTGCATTACAGTTGTGTTCTCTCATGAAACTTCCAGAAAAAGAGCTGAGACTATAAAAGGGCGAGGTCCTGCATTTGTTAGAAGAGGTTCAAGAGATTTTAAGGCAGTGCCTATACCAGAATTCATTGCCGAGGGACAGTCGAATGGTGAGGCTGATTCTACAGGAAACAATGGCGAGTTTTCAACGCATAAGGTTGTTTATTTTATATCAGTGTGATAAAGCATGAAAGCTATAAGGTTGTTTATTTTACTAAACTATAGGTTATGTATATAAAAGGTGCAAACTATAGTACTAAGAGCAGTTTGGTTCAATGGTTAAAGCTTGGGGTTTTATCCCCTTGGTCCCAAGTTCGAACCACCATAACCCATCTTTATTTTCTTCTTTAAATTTCCTTTAACCAGGTGGTGACACGTATCACCACCTGATTGGAGGAAAAAATATATTAAATATTAAATAAATTAAATTAAATTAATCCAATTGGGTGATGACACGTGTCATAATTTGATTGGTTGATTAATTTTTATTTAATTAAAATAAAATTAGGATCAAATTGATTTAATAAGTAAATAACATGGACTAAACATGTAATTTTAAAAATGTCATGTTAACTGCCATGTGGCACTTTCGTCACCCCTCCGTTAATTTTTTAACAGCGGTGGTCAAAATAGGTTGATTTAATAAGTTTGGTGGTGTGATTGACGTTTTTTTAGTTCGGTGGTTCAAATAGGTATCCCCAATATCTTCGGTGGTCACTGGTGTAGTTTTCCCTTTTAAATATACCCAAATGGGCATGGGTTTTACACTATTGTAATTACCCATTTTCATTAAGGGTAAAAATGTCCTTTGACTTTTAAAATAAAACAAAACAAATAAACAAAAACTCATATTTTCATCATCTTCCTTCCATCCTCTTTCAAAACCAATGACACTCCCCCCCTTTGCAAGTTACTATTCAATCTCCTTCTCTCTTCATTCTTGAGGATTTTTGAAAGGTAATTATGTTTTTGAGTTGTTCTTATCTTCCTCTTCATTTCTATACCATTCGTTTTTAATAAAACCTATTATATTGCATTTTGGGGTTTTGGGGTTTTGAGATAAAAATGATAACTTTGATAGCTTTTAGTTAAGCTTTTGATTTGTTGTTGTTAAATAAGCTATATATTATTCAAAAGGTCCAACATATCTAATTTTTACATGGTTTTATAATTATTTTCGGACTTGGGTTTTAGAGGGGTTTTAGGTGGTTCAAAAGATGGTTTTTGGGGCTGTTTATGAGTGGGAATCGACGGCTGATGATTGTATGATGTTTAAGGGTTAATTTGGAAGCTTGTGAGTATGTTAAAAGTGTTGCAATTGATGGTTAATTGATGGGTGTTTGGGCTGCTCGAAAATGCTAGTTTGGGGTGTGTTCTTAGTTGGCTAATTGCTTGAAAATGTGTCCCAAGTTTGCTTCGGTGATTGATGATTAATTGTTGATGTTTTGCTTGTGTTGGATTGCTTAAAACCAAGGTTTTGTGTCGGTGAGACATCGGGAACTAATCCGGGAAGCTTGGAAGATTAATTAGCTAGAGTTGTTGAGCTCGGAGTAGTCGGTGAGTGGTTCTCCGGTTTTTAATTGGTTTTCAAAATGTTTGGTTCGAGCATGTGGACCTAGGTCATGCTTGGTAAACCCGCCTAGAGTTGAGATTAGATTGGTAGTCTAATTCCAAGCTTTAGTTTAGAAGATGTTGGTTGAACTTATGAATATTGTGTTTATGCCTCTTGTTCCATATTTATGTGATTGATGTTGTTAGGTATATTGTGATATACATGTGTGCGGAGGCATTATGTTTTATGCATTGTGACATGCATAATTGTTGGAATGTAGTTTGTGCATAATGGTGGATCATGGTGGATACGTGCTAGGCACGGGAATTGGTAAGGATATTATGTTATGATGATCTTGTGATGAGTTAGTATTGGCACTAGTATGCTTGGGTAGAAATGATCGATCGTTAGGATGTTAGTGTGCACACGAGTGTCGAAATGCGCGCGTGGTTTTGGTGATGGTAGTCACCAAGATAGATTATGGGTACGCCCAGAAATCTTCATTTATATTTTAGTCGATGATGAGTGGAATCCCATCGACGGGGCGTGAGGATGAGTGGAATCCCATCGACGGGGCGTGAGGATGAGTGGAATCCCCTCCGCGTGGAACGGTGATGAGTGGAATCCCACCGTAAGGTAATGTAATGGTTGAGTTGTTTGATGTGAGTTCCAACGGTTGTTATCCGCGTATTCGGGTCATAGCTAGGTGTCAATACGATTTATTAAATGTGATTCATATGGTTGTATTATGGACATGTTGAGCATGACATGATAATTGAGGTTATGTTCATGCATTTCATATATTTGATTCATGTGGTTCCGAGAGTAAGGAATCATGCATTTATCCTTGGTTTTGTTGCTCATGCTTGGACTCTGCATTGTCGAGGTTTGTTTTATGAGCTTACCCTCACTAAGCTTTGCCCTTATGCTCTCTTTTGTTCGACAATGCAGATCCTTAGTTCGTGGGTTGCTTGTGCGAGGAGAAGGGCCACCGAGTGTGCTATTTTCTACCTTCAAGTATGGACTTTTAAGTTAATTGATGTAATAGCTAAGCAATATATTTGAGTATGTTGTTTTGTGTTAAGGATCTTGTTAAGACTCCTTTAGTATGTTGATGTTTTGGTTGTAGCTTGTTTATGCTATGTATGTTGGGCATGTGGCCCTTGTCTCTATGCTTTTATGACATGTTTAAATGGTTGGATCTTTAGCTTCTTCTATGGTATGCTATATGAATGTTGTTGATGCTCTGTTGTTCGTCTTAAATGTTTCGTATGTTGATTCTTGGTTGTTATATGTTGTATGAATGTTTGCTTGTGGCTAGGTGAGTCTTGAATTGCATTTAGAGTTGAGTCTTAGTGTGTTTGGCTGCTAATTTGAGTGTTGCAGTGCAGGGCGTATCGGTATGCCCAAGGGCCGTATCGATACGGTCCTACACTTTGGGACTCAGATTTGGCTTAACGTACCGGTACACGGAGGTGTACCGATACGCCGAAACCTCTCTGGAAATCTGAGTTTTTGACGAGATTTTGGCGTATCGGTACGGTTCTTGAGTGTATCGGTACGGTATTTTCTTGTTGACCGTGAGAAGTTGACTAGTGAGTGCGTATCGATACGGTCAACTAGTGTACCGATACGGTCTCCCTATGTTGACTTTGGGCTGTTGACCTAGTTAAGGCGTATCGATACCCTCTTCTAGTGTATCGATACGGCCTATTGTACAAGCTAAAATGGGTTGTTTTAAATTACTTGTTTGATTGTTTCGCTTCGCTTCGTTGCTTCCGCTGCCGTTGTTTCACATAGGATGTATTAAAGCTTTTAGACAAGATAATAAATAAAAGAAATTTTCTAGGGTCATTAACCGAAGTGGAGCCTTAACGGGTTTCGCATCGGTTTTCCCCGTATGACCCGCTCGGATCGGTCTGTCGCCCAGACCGGGACGAAGGGGTTACACTTGTTGGTATCATAGGCTGAGGTTTCTGAGACCTCAGGCAGGTAAGTGAGGTAAGTTGAATTCTCGTATTGCAATTGCACGGTGTTTGCTTACTTATCAAGTATGCTTTGATACTTGTTTAATTGATTGTATGTGTGTGTTGTTTGAAGCATGTTGATGTGTGATTTGTCCGTTAAGTGTTGAGTAAAGTCTCATTGCTTCTATTACATCGGAGAAAGAGATTTTTAAGTGAGGGAAAACATACTTGAGCCACTTGAACCCTTGCCCTTTCTAACCCGATTTTGTATGTTGTTGTTGTAGTTGTTATCTGTGAGTTGTTATATCGAGGCCTAGAGGTAGACCCTGGTTGGTTCGTTAGGAACCTCGTGTTGCGACTCCTGCTGTTGAGTCGGTGGTTGGAGTATAGACTCGTGTGGAAGATCTTGTTGCTGGAGTCAGAGCTCCTCCACCACCACCACCTCCTCAACCTGATGAGGGAGGCGAGGCTAGAGCTGAGGGAGCGGGACCTCAAGTTGGCCAGGATGGCCAAGGTCCTGCAGGTATAGACATGGCTCCGCTAGTCAAGCTATAACGGGAGCATTTTAGGCTGCAGTTGCCGAAGCTCAGGCTGCAGCACATCCAAGAGGAGATGATGCTAGCTTACCCTTAGAGAGGCTTCGTAACCTCGGAGCTGATGAGTTCAGGGGATCTACGCCTGAGAGATCAGAGTTATGGCTAGAGAAGACGGTTCGTATTTTGGCTCAGATGGGATTTGTTGGGGCTCGTAAGTTGGGCTGTGTAGTTTCGTTGCTTTAGGGTAATGCCTACACTTGGTGGATCACCATTACTTCTGGCGTGCCTGAGGCAGAGATCAGTTGGGACTTCTTTGAGACTGCTTTCAAAAAGAGGTATTTAGGCTCAAGATATTTAGATGAGAAGAAGAGGGAGTTCATGGCTCTTGTTCAGGAAGACACATCAGTGACAGATTACGAGATCCGCTTTGTCCGATTGAGTTAGTATGCTCTAGAGTTGGTTCCTACTAAAAGGGACCGTTGTGATCAGTTCAGGTATAGACTTCATGATGAGGTCAAGAGGTACACCTTGGCTACAGATGATTCTGATTTTGATGTCTTGGTCGCTAGGGCCAAGGACATCAAGCATAGCTTGGGGCTGACCAAGCGTTCGGGAGGATCCAGTTCAGTGAAGAGGCACAACAACTTTGATCGTGGTGATGCCAAGAGGTATCGGGGCAGTGGACAACAGTATGGTCATAGGGGTAGAGGTGGCCACCACGGTAGAGGCCATCAGGGCCAGAGAGTTGGAGGTCGTTTGTCCGAGTGTGCCCAATGTGGGAGACATCATTCTGGAGAGTGTTGGGGAAACTATCATGCTTGCTGGAACTGTGGATCAAAGAGACCACTTCAGGAGAAAGTTTCCGCATCAGGCGGGACATGCATCGATTTAGGCACAGGCTCCTACGAGAGCGATCAACTATCCGAGAGGTCGTGGGCGTGGGCGCGGTCGTGGTTACTTCCAGTCGAGGGCTGATGCACCTAGGATAGAGGCACCGAGGAATCTTGCTCATGTAGTGGAAGTTCAGCCAGAGGCCGGTGGACCAGCTAGAGTCTACGCACAGAGAGAGGCAAGGAATGACACAGATGTGATAGCAGGTAATTTCGAGTTGTAGTCCATATCTTTGTTTTCCTTAGTCGATTCGGGTTCCACGCATTCTTATATTTTGAGTGAGCATGCAAAGAAGTTAGACATACTTGTTGAGATTTTAGACATAGGGATGCATGTGACTAGTTCCTTCGGTGAGACAGTTGTAGTTAGACGGATGTATAGGAGGTGTCCGTTGAGGATTCAGGGTCATGTGTTTCCTGTTGATATGATGTAGCTTCTGTTCTATGGTTTTGATATCATTTTGGGTATGGATTGGTTGGTTGAGCATAGAGCTAGTGTAGATTTTGAGACGAAGAGAATTTCGTTGAAGCTTTTTTATGACTACGAGGTAGTGGTAGTAGGCGAGAACGTTAAGTTCTTGTCGAACGTTGTGTCGGCTTTAGAGGCTCATAGGTTGATGGACTCCGGTTGTAGGGCTTATTTAGCATATGTGATGAATCCGAATATGAGTGAGGTTAGACCGAAAGATATCAGGACAATTTGTGATTATTCGGATGTGTTTCCAGAAGAGTTACCGGGTTTTCCTCATGACAGAGATGTAGAGTTTGTGATTGAGACTGTTTTAGGGTCTACTCTAGTTTCTATTGCTCCGTACCATATGGCTCCGAAGAAGTTGAAAAGTCGGCTTCAAGAGTTGCTAGACCGAGGTTTTATTAGGCCTAGTAGTTTGCCTTGGGGTGCCCCCGTGTTGTTTGTGAAGATGAAGGATGGCAGTATGAGGATGTGTATCGACTATAGGCAGTTGAACCAGTTGATAGTGAAGAACAAGTATCTGTTGCCACGTATAGATAACTTGTTTGATCAGTTGAGAAGTGCCTCAGTGTTTTCGAATATAGATTTGAGATCAGGGTACTATCAGTTGAAGGTAAAAGAATGTGATGTACCGAAGACAGCTTTTAGGACTAGATACGGTCATTATGATTTCCTTGTGATACCGTTTGGGCTCACAAATGCACTGGCAGCTTTCATGGACATGATGAACAGAGTTTTTCGACACTATCTAGACTGATTTGTAGTTGTTTTCATAGACGACATCCTTGTGTATTCGAGATCAGAAGAAGAACATGATGAACATTTGAGACATGTATTGCAGAGATTGACGAGCAACCAGTTGTATGCTAAGCTGAGTAAATGTGAGTTCTGGATCAGAGAGGTTATGTTTCTTGGCCACATTGTGTCGACTGAAGGTATCTGAATTGATCTGAAGAAGATTGAAGCCATTGTTGAGTGGAAACAACCTAAGTCAGTTACCGAGATTAGAAGCTTCCTAGGACTAGCTGGTTACTATAGGAGATTCGTTGACGGATTCTCTAGGGTAGCTGCTCTGTTGACTAAACTTTTGCAAAAGGGAGTTAAGTTTGAGTGGTCATATGCGAGACAAAAGGCATTTGAGAAATTAAAAGAAGCCTTGACGAATGCTCCAGTGTTGGTACATCCAATTTTAGGGAAAGAGTTTGTAATCTATAGCGATGCTTCCTACGTAGGTTTAGGTTGTGTTCTGATGCAAGAAAGAAGATTTGTTGCTTATGTTTCGAGACAGTTGAAGGTGCACGAGAAGAAATACCTTATGCACGACATTGAGTTAGCAGCAGTTGTGTTTGCGTTGAAGATTTAGAGTCACTACTTGTATGGTGAGAAGTGCACGATTTACACTAATCATAAAAGCTTGAAGTATCTGGTGACTCAGAGAGAGTTGAAATTGAGATAGAGAAGATGGCTTGAACTGTTGAAAGACTGTGATTTGACTATTAAGTACCATCCGGGTAAGGCAAATGTAGTGGCTGATGCGTTGAGCAGAAAAGTTGCAGTTGAGTTGCGAGCTATGTTTGCTAGGCTGAGTGTATCTCAGGACGGTGGTTTGATTATAGAGTTGCAAGTGAAGCCTTCGTTGATTTAGATGATCAGAGAGAAACAGTTGCAAGATGTATCATTAGCTTTACATGTTCAGGACATTGCAGAGGGTAGACCGACAGAGTACAGTTTCTGTGATAAGAATGTGTTGTGTTTCAGAGATAGAGTGGTAGTGCCTGCAGATGTTGAGTTGAGACGTATGATTCTGAGCGAAGCACATTCGAGTCCTTTTTCTATGCATCCGGGCAGTACTAAGATGTATCAAGATTTGAAGAGTGATTATTTCTGGGTTGGTTTGAAGAAGGATGTAGCCGAGTATGTGAGTCGTTGCATGGTATGTCAGAGAGTAAAAACAGAACTTCAGGTTTGTTACAGCCTTTGAAAATTCCGGAATGGAAGTGGGAATGAATCACTATGGACTTTGTGTCAGGGTTGTCGTTGTCTTCTTCGAAGAAGAATTCTGTCTGGGTGATAGTTGATAGATTCACTAAGTGTGTTCATTTCTTAGCAGTGAACACCACAGATTCTTTAGACAAACTGGCAGATTTGTATGTCCGAGAGATTGTGAGACTACATGGAGTTCCGAAGTCTATTGTATCAGACAGAGATCCGAGATTCATATCAAGGTTCTGGAGTTGTTTGCATAGTGCCCTAGGTAGTCGTTTGCATTTCAGTACTTTATATCATCTGCAGTCAGATCGTCAGTCAGAGCAAGCGATACAAGTATTAGAGGATATGCTCTATTGTTGTGTGATTGATTTCCAGGGATCGTGGGAGAAGCATTTACTCTTAGTCGAGTTTGCTTACAACAACAATTATAAGACTAGTATCTAGATGGCTCCTTATGAGGCATTGTATGGTAGGTGATGTAGGACTCTGATCTGTTGGGCCGAAGCGGGTCAGAAATTGTTACCTATGCCGGATTTGCTTAATGGGATTACTGGTAAGGTGAAGTTGATTTGTGAACGTCTGAAAGCAGCTTCCGTTCGTCAGAAATCTTACGTAGATTAGAAGAGAAAAGAGATTGAGTTTTCAGTGGGTGAAAAAGTGTTTCTGAAAGTGTCTCCGTGGAAGAAGGTAATGTGATTTGGTCGTAAGGGCAAGTTGAGTCTGAGGTTTATCGGTCCGTATGAGATAGTTGAGCGGATTGGGCCAGTAGCTTACCGTTTGAGATTGCCTTCAGAGTTAGAGAAGATCCACGATGTTTTCTATGTGTCGATGCTTAGGAGATATAGATTGGATCCGTCTCACGTTATGCCCGTTAAGGAGATAGAACTGAATCTAGACTTGTCGTACAATGAAGAA
This sequence comes from Hibiscus tridactylites, assembly GCA_958450335.1. Taxonomy (NCBI): domain Eukaryota; kingdom Viridiplantae; phylum Streptophyta; class Magnoliopsida; order Malvales; family Malvaceae; genus Hibiscus; species Hibiscus tridactylites. Next base: position 92,032,424 of record OY288279.1, on the reverse strand, counting down.
CCAGTTGAGATACTTGCTTCGGATAGCAAGGTGTTGTGTGGCAAGACCATAGAGTTGGTCAAGGTGTTGTGGCGACATAGAGGCGTGGAAGAGGCCACATGGGAGAGGAAAGCCGATATGCTTGAGCAGTTTCCGTACTTGTTTCCGTCAGGTAACTTCATGGACGAAATTCCTTAAGTGGGAGAGAGTTGTAACACCCGGGTTTGGGGGTCGGGTGAAATTAAATTATTAAAATATAATTTTGGGCTTCATATTTTTAAAACAAATAAATATATGTTGGGCTTGTTTTAAATCAAACTCAAATGGGCATGGGTTTTACACTATTGTAATTACCCATTTTCATTAAGGGTAAAAATGTCCTTTGACTTTTAAAATAAAACAAAACAAATAAACAAAAACTCATATTTTCATCATCTTCCTCCCATCCTCTTTCAAAACCAACGACACTTTTCCCCTCCCCTTGCAAGTTACTATTCCATCTCCTTATCTCTTCATTCTTGAGGATTTTTGAAAGGTAATTATTTTTTGATTTGTCCTTATCTTCCTCTTCATTTCTATACCATTAGTTTTCAATAAAACCTATTATATTGCATTTTGGAGTTTTTGGGTTTTGAGATAAAAATGATAACTTTGATAGCTTTTACTTAAGCTTTTGATTTTGTTGTTGTTAAATTAGCTATTTATTATTCAAAAGGTCCAACATATGTAATTTTTACATGGTTTTATAATGATTTTCAGACATGGGTTTTAGAGTGGTTTTAGGTGGTTCAAAAGATGGTTTTTTGGGGCTGTTTATGACTAGGATTCGATGGCTGATGATTGTATGATGTTTAAGGGTTAATTTGGAAGCTTATAAGTATGCTAAAAGTGTTAGAATCGATGGTTAATTGCTGGGTGTTTGAGCTGCTCGAAAATGCTAGTTTGGGGTGTGTTCTTAGTTGGCTAATTGCTTGAAAATGTGTTCTGGGTTTGCTTCGGTGATTGATGACTGATTGTTGATGTTTTGCTTGTGTTGGATTGCTTAGAACCAAGGTTTTGTGTCGGTGAAACATCGGGAACTAATCCGGGAAGCTTGGAAGATTAATTGGCTAGAGTTGTTGAGCTCGAAGTAGTCGGTGAGTGGTTCTCCAGTTTTTAATTGGTTTTCAAAATGTTTGGTTCAAGCATGTGGACCTAGGTCGGGCTTGGTAAACCTGTCTAGAGTTGGGATTAGATTGGTAGTCTAATTCCAAGCTTTAGTTTAGAAGATGTTGGTTGAACTTATGAATATTGTGTGTTTATGCCTCTTGTTCCATATTTATGTGATTGATGTTGTTAGGTATATTGTGATATACATGTGTGTGGAGGCATGATGTTTTATGCATTGTGACATGCATAATTGTTGGAATGTAGTTTGTGCATGATGGTGGATCATGGTGGATACGTGCTAGGCACGGGAATTGGTAAGGATATTGTGTTATGATGATCTTGTGATGAGTTAGTATTGGCACTAGTATGCTTGGGTACAAAAGACCGATCATTAGGATGTTAGTGTGCACACGAGTGTCGAAATGCGCGCGTGGTCTTGGTGATGGTAGTCACCAAGATGGAGTACGGTACACCCGAAAATCTTCATTTATATTTTAGTCGATGATGAGTGGAATCTCATCGACGGGGCATGAGAATGAGTGGAATCCCCTCCGCGTGGAACGATGATGAGTGGAATCCCACCATAAGGTAATGTAATGGTTGAGTTGTTGGATGTGAGTTCCAATGGTTGTTATCCGCGTATTCGGGTCATAGCTAGGTGCCAATACGGTTTTTTAAATGTGATTCATATGGTTGTATTATGGACATGTTGAGCATGACATGATAATTGAGGTTATGTTCATGCATTTCATATATTTGATTCATGTGGTTCCGAAGGTAAGGAATCATGCATTTATCCTTGGTTTTGTTGCTCGTGCTTGGACCCTACATTGTTTAGGTTTGTTTTATGAGTTTACCCTCACTAAGCTTTACGCTTACGCTCTCTTTTGTTCGACAATGCAGATCCTTAGTTCGTAGGTTGCTTGTGCGAGGAGAAGGGTCACCAAGTGTGCTATTTTCAACCTTCAAGTATGGACTTTTAAGTTAATTGATGCAATAGCTAAGCAATGGGATTTGAATATGTTGTTTTGTGTTAAGGAGCTTGTTAAGACTCCTTTAGTATGTTGATGTTTTTGTTGTGGCTTGTTTATGCTGTGTATGTTGGCCATGTGGCCCTTGTCTCTATGCTTTTATGACATGTTTAAATGGTTGGATCTTTAGCTTCTTCTATGGTATGTTATATGAATGTTGTTGATGCTTCGTTGTTCGTCTTAATTGTTTCGTATGCTGATTCTTGGTTGTTATATGTTGTATGAATGTTTGCTTGTGGCTAGGTGAGTCTTAAATTGCATCTAGAGTTGAGTCTTAGTGTGTTTGGCTGCTAATTTGAGTGTTGCAGTGCAGAGCGTATCGGTACGCCCAAGAGCCGTATCGATACGGTCCTACACTTTGGGACGCAGATTTGGCTTAGCGTACCAGTACACGGGGGTGTATCGATACGCCAAAACCTCTCTAGAAATCTGAGATTTTGACGAGATTTTGGCGTATCGGTATGGTTCTAGGGTGTATCGGTACGGTCTTTTCTCGTTGACCGTGAGAAGTTGACTAGTGAAGGCGTATCGGTACGGTCAATTAGTGTACCGATACGGTCTCCCTATGTTGACTTTGGCCTGTTGACCTAGTCAAGGCGTATCGATACCCTCTTCTAGTGTATCGATAAGGCCTGTTGTACAAGCTAAAATGGGCTGTTTTAAATTGCTTGTTTGATTGTTTCGCTTCGCTTCGTTGCTTCCGCTGTCATTGTTTCACATAGGATGTATTAAAGCCTTTAGACAAGATAATAAATAAAAGAAATTTTCTAGGGTCGTTAACCGAAGTGGAGCCTTAACGAGTTTCACCTCCGTTTTCCCCATCTAACCCGCTCAGATCGGTTAGTCGCCCAGACCGGGACAGGGGGTTACACTGGAAGCTACCTGAAGTTGACTCGTGAGCATGGAAATGAGTTTTTGACATTGCTGAGAAGTCAAGGAATTGGTAGAGGTGGATGAAGGTGCACCTGAATTGTCCACAACAGTGTTGGCATGAGTAGAATGAGAGTTCTTGGCTCGGACGATATATCCAGGAGGATATCCATGAAGCTTATAACACCTCTTTTAGTAGGGCCCAATAATTCGCAATGAGTGCATTGCGGATGAGTATTGCGTGAATTTGATATGGTTTTAATTGCAAAAGTGGCATCAGCAACAAGATTCGGTAGCGCCACAAGTCTTTGATTTTCTTCTTGAATCACCAAAGAAAAAACTTTCGTTATATTAGAAAAAGGGTCGATGAGCAATATTTGACCACGAACTGTAGAAAAAGATTCATTAAGCCCCATTAAAAATTGCATGGTGAGGTCCTTCTATTGATCAGTCATGACTTTCTGAAGACCACCACAGTTGCATTGTAAACATGTGCAAGATGGCTTGACAGAAACTAGCTCATCCCACACAAACAATTTTGAGTTGTGTATAATATGTACTAACGGACATAGAACCCTGAACAAGATCACTCAATTTCTTCTTAAGTTGAAAATTTTGAGGAGCATTATTATGTGCAAAGTAATCTTCCAAATCTTTCCAAATAGCAGCAGCTGTGGAATGATAGAGAAGGCTGGCAGCGATGTCCTTCGATATAGAATTTAATATCCAAGAATTGAACATGTAGTTGGCCCTTGTCCAAGAATTGAACTATGCAGAGGTAGACGCTGGTGCAGAGATAGAATCATCGACAAAACCGAATTTTTTCTTGACAGAGAGTGTCATGATCATCGATCGTTTCCAGCTGTTGTAGTTGTCACTGACACGAGGCTGAGTGACCAACATTGTTCCAAGGCTATCAGACAGGTGAAGATAGTAAGAGTTTGTGCCATTCTCGAAGTTATCGTTATAATTTGGCATGATGAAGAATGTTGAAAGTGAAAGAAAAACGCTAAAAACATGAGGCTTTGGGATGAGAAAGCAAAACCTCTTATACCATATGAGAAGTGTGAAGGACTTCTTTTATTATTGAGTGAATTCAATAAATTTTACAAGAGAGAGCTGATCTTTATATAAAAGGTTTGTCTAGGTTTAAGTAAAACCATTCCTAACAAACCTAACCAACTAACTACTTAATCACTTATTTAACTAACAATTAATCAGCTACATATAACAATAATCAAAACACCCCCAAGCTCCTAACGATGGTGAAAAAAACATACCCAAAGATATCCAAGAATCATCAACGAGCCACTATAAAGTTCGAAACTACCTCTAATATTCTTTCTTGTAATACAACCATATTACATTTCCTATCTATGTGTCGAGAAACATATTACATTTTTATAAGCTTTTACTAATATATATATATATATATTTTTATTTTTATTTTGTATGTATTTTATGATCATTATGTACTAGAATGAATCCCGAGCTATGTTTGGGGAATTTAATTTTTTTAAAAAAATATTTAATTAATCAGTATAAAAATATGTTTGATTATGTTTATTAAAAATATATTATTTATAAAATGTAATTAAATTATAAACAACCTTTTTTATACCTTTTATTTTACTTGAATTTTATTTTTGAGCTAATTTAAGGCTTAAAAAATAAACTAGACTTTTATATCGGTCATTTTTTGTACTTACCCAAAATCCTATGTATATAAATAAGGAAAATTCTACAACGAGCGACGAACATTGATGAACACCACTAACGATGAACACCGATGAACACCATTAATTTTTTTTTAAATTTTAAAAATTTAAAGGACTAAAATTATAATTAAAATTATATCTTAAAAAATAAAAATCAAATTTAATAGTTACTTTATAATATTTTTTAATAGGTTAAAATCAAATATACTCAATTCGCCTAAACCCTAACAAAATCAATCTCTTATAAAAATAGAAATCGATTTATAATTTTTTAATAGATTAGAATAAATATGCTGATGTGATTTCTCCTCCGCAAGATGTGTATGGGGCATGTTGGCTTTCCACACTTCATCTCTACTTGCAGGACATCTAATAGGGATCTGAAATTCTAAAAGCAATTTCGTCGGTATCAAAACTAACTGAAACTACAAAAATCTTGACTGCTAGCTTAAGCAAAAGAAACATCACCAACCTTGTAACCTTTTGCCATGTACATCGCGTCTATTAAATTTTAATTTATTAAAAAATTATAAATTGATTTCTAGTTTTTTAAGAGATTAATTTTGTTAGGGTTTAGAAAAATTAAGTATATTTGATTTTGTTAGGGTTTAGGAGAATTGGGTATATTTGATTCTAACATATTAAAAAATATTAAAAAGTAATTATTAAATTTGATTTTTATTTTTAAGAGATAATTTTAATTATAATTTTAGTCCTTTAAATTTTTTAAATTTTAAAAGAATTAATGGAGTTCATCAATGTTCGTCGCACGTGGTAGACTTATCCTATAAATAAAGGATATCTTTTGAGCATAGGCTGAGTCAAGGCCTAGACAGATCTAGGCCTAGATTTGTCGTTTGATATACTACCTTGTAATTCTCTTAAGATTATTTAAAAGAGAGAGGGATTATGGTAACAATATTTTTTATTGAAAATTTATTGTATTAATTCAAATATTTTGTAAATCCAATTTGAATTAATATTTTTAGTTATAGTGTGATTTTATATATACTAGCTTCTAACTTTACAATTTATAAAGGATTAAATCTCAAATTTATCATTTTAAGGGTAAAATGTAAATTTACCATATAATAGTTTATAATATTATAATTTAAATAAGGATTTATTCAAGATTTTACCAATTTTGGGGTCATTGCCCCTCTACCGACAAATGGTTAAAAGAAGTGACAACATACATTCAAACCAAGTTTGAATCATAGAGTTATCATTGTTGGGAGGACTTTACTTGAGTATCACCCCCGACTCAAATAAGATTAGCCTCAAACCGTAAAACAAAGGAAGATACATTAGTTCAAATGGTCGCTAAACTATCGTAAAATATCTTTTGTGCACTAAATTTTTAAAAATTATAAAATGTGTATTAGATTTTAAATTTTATTATAAAATAAACATCGAATCATTAAATGTTATTAACAGCCTAGCAGCAAACTGACTGGGCATGTCTATCTAATTAAAGTAACATAATAGTTGTTACAAAATGATTATTATACTTTATAAATGTTGTAAAATAACCATTGAACTATTTAATTGTTAAGAAATAGTAAATTTACATGTTATACTACAAGTTTTTTTTGCACTTGGTTTCAAGAGACTTTGTTTCTAAAAACTTCTCAAATGAATGAATAAGCTTTTTTACAGTTAAGTAAATTTATTCTCAATTAAATTAAAATTAAGAATAAATTAATAGAATACGTAAGTAATGAGAATTAAATGTGTGATTACATAACTTCATTTAACTAACCCATCAACATTTCTTGTTAACCGTTAACGACAAATAATTTAATTGATATCATTTCAATAGTTAAGTGACAAAATTAATAAATAAGTGGTCAAATTAAAATACCCCATAATGGAAACCTGCATATATCAAAATAGAAAAGGTACATACATTAAAGGCCATATTGTGAACTAAGCTAAAATAAAAACATGAAAACTTAAAAACATCGAAAAAACTTATTAAGTAAAAAAACTTACAGATGTAAAATGCATGCTCATATGGTATCATATTGAAAATAACAAATAATAAAAGCATGAAGCCCAAACATAAAATCTATAGCAGAGAAGAGAGAAAGGTGAAGGGGTGTAAACAATAAATGGAATGAATCAGTCTGCACGCAATCGCCCACCAACTCACTCCACCTCATCTCTGCACTGCCTCCACGGCCAAGCACCGGCAGGCAGCTATTAAAATAACAATCACATTATTCACTTTGGGTATATATAATATGGGTGAGTCTAAAGGGCAGCATGTTTAGGGTGCGGCTAAAAACGGTAAGTTTTAAAATTTGTCTAAGAATTTAAAATTTTATATTTTTATAACATTTTAAGTTGGTTTTTTCGTGATTTTTGACAAATTATGATTACAAAATAAGTTTTGATACTTGTTTTTTTTACGACATTTTAGTTTTTCAGACAAAGTATCGAAACTTGTCAAAAATCACGAAAATCAACCTAAAATGTTATTTAAAAGTGCAATATTTTAAGTTTTTGAACAAGTTTCGAAACTTGTCATTTTTTAGCCGCACCCGATACTCATACAATATAATATGGCATTTATTTCATATATCTGCAACAAAACAACAATAAACACACGATCGAAAAGCCAATTCATTACTCATAATGTCCTCTTCTTCCTTCCTTTTTGTCTCATTTCGTGGGTTCCACGCCTTTTTTTCTTTATGTTCTGACGGTACTTAGGGTTGTGGCTGACGATCCCTGGCGTCCCCGATAAAGGAAAGGGATTCAAAATTACTACGTGGTTGTTTGCATTTGCTTCCTGGTCTAACATGTGTTCCATCAAGTATTAAAGGAAGATTAAGTGCAAGTTATTTTTAACTAGTTTGGAAATGACTTCAGATTAATTAATACCTTATTTATAATAATAATATCCACCATATGATTTATAATGAATAAAATTTTAAGGGGTCACATATATTTCTTTCAGAGAAAAAAACATTAAAAATTAATAAACAAACAAATAAAAATACATTAACATATTTTAAGGGGTAAATAAACCGAGCTTGAATGAACAAAGCTCTATTTGTGTTCGTTTATTTACTTTTGAGGGTGTCTGTGTTCGTTTATTTAGCGTTTGTGAACATGTTCGTTTAAAACAAAATTGGTGAAATTACACATTTAGTCCTTAAGCTCTTTAGACTTCACAGTTTGAACTTCAAAGTTTACCTTGTGTTGAATTTAGTCCCTATCTTCACCAATATTTAAAATGTAAAAAAATAAAAGGAAAATAAGAACAAGATAAATGAGCTTGTTCATAAACATAAACGAACTGAACGCACCTATGTTCGTGTTCGTTCGTTTATTAAGTGAACATAACAAAAAATTTGTTCATACTTGTTTATTTAACTTAATTAATAAATGAACATAAACGAATATTATACAAATAATTCGTTGAACGCTTGTTCATTTATACGCTAGACAGTAAACACATTGCCCCTCTATGTTTAATTAAATTTTATGCCTAGAGATAATAAAGTGTACTCGTTGAGCATAAACTAACTAATATTAGTAAATGAAAAATGTTACATCCAATGTACACTTTTCATGTGGAGTATCAGTATGTGTTGTTTATTAGGGTAACGGTCTGAGGGAGTTGAGTAGACAGTTGAGGTTGAGGAAGGAGGAGACAATGAGTGAAAAGTGGGAAGGGGTTGAGGTTTAGTCATTTCCGTAATGAATGCGAAAAGCAGAATGGAATAAGATGAAACAGTTGAATCCGAAACTGTGACGGTGGACAGTGAGGCACCACCGCTCTCCCCCTCGGCCCTCATCACCGGAGATTGAGTGATCCGCACGCTCCCCCGTTGACCCATCCACAATGGAGACCTCTTTTCTTGTCTTTCGGGACTCGTGCATGCTAAACCTCTTAAACAAGAAAACTAATATTAATTAAATAAAAGTAAAAAGAGTATTATTAATTAGAGAATCGATAAACGATGTGGTTGATGGGTCGGAAATTACGACCACACCCTTGCTGCTTCGTTCTTGGTCTTGGAGAGACAACTGTCAATTTTCAATGGCGGTGGGATCGGAGAGAGGTGATGGATGACTCACTCGCTCCGAGTTGCACGCACTCTAACACAAATTATGTTGCTAAAATAATGCTACGTCCGCCATCTATCCGGCTGAAACGACACATGACATAGTTATTAATAAATATAATATAATATATTTTTTAATAAATAATATAATTAATACATTTTTATCAATAAACAAATTTCAAGATTGCAAATATAGTATCATTAATACATCTTTTAGAGGTGAGTAAAGTTTGACTCGAGTTTAAAAAATTGAATTATTCGACTTGTTTTATTGCAATAAAAAATCGACTCGACTCATAATTTTTATAAACTTGACTCGAAAAAATTCAAATAAACTTTGAATTGTAAAATAGAAATTTGAATAACTCGAATTTTTCATAATTAGTAGATTGATTTTTAAGTTCAAGTCAAGTCTCTCAACTATGTCTAATATATGTATATCGCATGTGAAAATATGAGAAATATATAAGTATATCGTATATAGATATAGAAAATTGTTTAAATTGTAAACAATTTGTACTATAAAAAATATAAATAATTACAATTAAATTTGTACAAAAACTCAAAAACTTGACTCGACTCGAATTTTATAAACTCAATATGTAGCAAAAATTTTCAAATAAAATTTGAGTCTTAAAATAGGACTCATAAACTCGGAAAAAACATTTATTTCACTTGATCGAATGCTCTCCCCCTAACATCTTTGCCCAATAATTTTTTTTCAAAACTATAAATATAATATAATTAATATTTTAGTTTTTAATATAATAAGAAGAGAAACTAAGCTAACTCAAAGAAACAATTAGCACGTCGTACTATCATGATGCAATTCTTTCAAAATTTCAATAGAAGTCTCTAAAAATTTACAACATTTGAAAGGAGTGTCCTTATATAGCTGAAGCGAATTGATCAGTCCCTCTTTAATAAAGCATCCAAGTGCAGCAAAAGTGAAACTCTCAAATTATTATCAATATCGTAATATTTTTTTTTGGATAAATGTGTGTTGTTTGTATTATCCAAGAAAGCAGGTAAAACCTGCATCAGTATAACCTATGAAAACTTGGAAGACTGATTAAAAAAGTCCCCAAGTTATACACATATCTCTATTTACAGAATCCATTCTAATGTTTTTGCTATGAGTACGTATCCTTATAACTTCCTTTATACAATCTATGAGACTACCACAGTTTCTAATTGTGCCCCTAAACTTCCTATGATTTCTTTCCTCCCAAATATGATAAACATATGAACTCCATGCTAGCTTGAGGATGAACACCAGCAAAGACTTTCCTTTCAAATGACTGCACAACCAACAAATTTCATTGTCCCAATTCAACATCTCCCTGTGTAAGCCACACATCTTGAGGATGGCACTCCAGACTTGCCTCCAGTAGGTACATTCTGCAAATAAGTGATTTCTGAATTCAGGAAGATCAACACACAAAAGGCAGCAATTCTCTGCACATACACCCATACGCTGTAGTCTATCCAAAGTAGACAAACGATCAAGGATGGCCATCCAAAGAATCACGGATTGCTTTGGTACGTGCAAGCTGAACCAAACCAATCTATGCCAAGGCACTTTAGCAGCCACCTCTCTGATTTCATGCCATATACTTCCAGCCTTCATGTCACCTCTAGAGCTAAGAGAGCGAAGAACAGGCCTGAGACTCAAAATTTTCCGGATCTCCCAGCTGAAGTGGGCTTTAGATTCAACATCCCACATAGCTCTTCCCTTGAACACATAAGTATGGATCCAAGCTACCCAAAGGGAACCCGCAGAACACAAGAGTGCCTTTGCTAATTGCAGTGTACATGCCCTATTCCAAGTTGTAAGATCTTTAATGCCCATACCACCCTCACTCCTAGGCTTACAAATGACCTTCCAACTCACACGAGCACCAGCAGCAGGTTCATCTTTCCCCCTCCAGAAAAATCTCATACAAAGCTGTTCAAGCTTACGAATCACAGGAAGAATAACCTGCCTACACCAATAATTTGCTATGCTGAACAGCACAACATTGATAAGCTGAACTCTCCCAGCATAACTAAGGTGCCTGCTAGACCATTGTCCCAACCGAGCCTTCACTTTGTCAATGAGAGGCGGACAATCCTTCTTTGATAGCTTTCTTGTGACCAAAGGAATTCCAAGGTATCTGACAGGCAGCTTACCAATCCTAAAACCAGTAGCAAGCCCCAATTCATTCATATCATCTGAGCTTACCCCTGCCACAAATAACTCTGTTTTGGCCACATTTAATCTAAGACCAGACAGAACATAGAATTGTTCAAGAACACACTGCATTCCCACCAGTGAATCAAGATTGCCTTTGCAGAAAATAAGCAAATCATCTGCAAAGCATAGGTGAGTGATACCTATTTTCTTGCACTTTGGATGAAATTGGAAAAGACCATTCTTTGCAGCAAGGTCAAGCATGTGAGACAACACATTCATGGCTAACACAAAAAGATAAGGAGACAGTGGGTCTCCTTGTCTTATCCCTCTCTCCCCCTTAAAAAAACCCACCAAACTCCCATTGAGGGAAATAGAGAATCTGCTTCCAGTGAAACAAGCCCCAATCCAATCTCTAAATGTCTGAGGTAACCCAATAGCATCCAAAACATGCAACACAAAATCCCAATTTAAGGAATCAAAAGCTTTTTGCAGATCTACTTTCACAACACACCTAGGGGAGATAAACTTTCTACCATACCCCCTTACCAATTCTTGAGCAATGAGTGTATTATCCACAATGCTTCTACCTTTAATAAAAGCTGACTGATTTAGAGAAATTATACTAGGCAAAAAAGCAGTCAGACGCTCAACCAAGATTTTCGTAATAGTCTTGTACACTACAGAACAACAAGAAATAGGTCTGAAGTCCTTAGCTTTGCAGGCATTAGGGATCTTTGGCACAAGTGTAATGGCAGTGGCATTAAAAGCTGGTAATAATTCTGAGGAAGTAAAAAAATACCTCACAGCTGCTGTGAAATCCGCTCCAACAATGTGCCAAGCTTTCTTGAAAAACCGTGAAGTGTAACCATCTGGCCCAGGTGCCTTATCTTTGCCTTGTCCAAATATTGCAGCCTTGATTTCCTCACTTGTAACATCGCGCGTAAGCAAACCATGCGCATCAACTGGAATCTGCACTTGAAGGATACTCCTCAACTCTTCAACAGCACAGCTTCTCACTCCCCCATCAACATAGCCTATTTGCTTTGTGAAGAAGGCAATGAATTCCTCAGACATCTCCTCGAAAGAACTAAGCCTCTGCCCCATCTCATTCTCTAGAAATAGTATAGTATTTCTTTTCTTTTTTGCCGTTACTGCAGAATGGAAGAATCGAGTAGACTGATCCCCTTCTTGTAACCAATTAACTTTCGCCTTCTGTCTATAGAACAACATTTCAGCCTTCTCTAGTTCCTCCAACTCTCTCATCAAATTCTTCTCATCCTTGACAGCATCCCCATTCACAGGTAATGAAGATTTAATAGTTGCAAAGACTCTAGCTGTCTTCTTTTATCAGCAACCTTCTTTGAAATATCGGCATAATTTTCTTTATTCAATGCTCGTAAGCAAGGCTTCAATCTCTTCAACTTACTAAACAGAGATTGTAAAGGATTGCCATTAGTAGGCAAGGCCTAGGACTCTGCCACCACTGTCTCAAAATCCTTATGTTGTGTCCAAAAATTAAAGAATTTGAATGGTTTAGGCTTATGCACAGGAGCCTCCACCAAAGTTTTCACCACAACTGGACTATGATCCGAAACCCCTGGTGCTAAGAATTCCACACTAGTACAGGGCAAGCTAATAAACCACTGTGAATTTACCAATACCCTGTCAAGCTTCCTTGCAAGAAAAGATTCCTCTTGCTTGTTTGACCAGGTAAATATCGGGCCAGAGAAAGGATGATCACTCAGACCCACCTCTCTAATGCATTCCAAGAATTCCTCCATATCAGAGGAGACATGTTCAACACCATCAAAAACAGAACTCTCAGCAGCAGATCCAATGACATTGAAGTCTCCCCCAACTATCCAGGGAAGTACTCCCACCATGGCCTCAATCTGCCGAAGTTGCCTCCATAAATCTCTTCTTAATACACAATCATTGCTCCCATAAACTGCAGAGACAAACACCTCTTTACCATCTACTAGCCCCCTAAGTGTAATAGCTTGAGAACCAGTAAACACCACCGAGAACTGTAGTTGCTTCTTGCACAGAACCCAGATCTTCCCCAAATCAATGCAATTATAGTTATCAAAACAGTTCCAATTATCAGCATAATGTTGCAAAACAGAACCAAATTTCTCTTGCCTTACCCTGGTTTCGAGCAAGCAAACCACATCAGCATTCAAGGTTTCCATCCTATGCATCACTTTCCTCTGCTTTTTGGGGTCATTAAACCCCCTCACGTTCCAAAATGAGATAATCATTTAGCATTCTTAGCAGCAGACCCCTTGGTCTTTACTTTGTCCAACTTCTCAGCTTTCTTCGTTTTCATCTCTTGCAATAATACTGCAACACCAAGAGAAGCATTCCTTGGCTTTCGGGGTTCATCAGCTTCCAATCCATTAAGCACTTCAAACTTATTCGAGGATTGTGCAAATAACCCAGACTTTCCCTTACACTTGGCCTTTCCATGAGGACTATGCAGAGGGGGAAATTCATTTGCCATAATATCCATCCCTCCTACCAAAACAGTGACATCAGACTGAACTGCAGCAGTTCCAGCCATTGTTCCTTCAGCAACAGCTTCTGCATTAGGAACTACAGCCTGCTCATCAAGTTCTGCATTAGGCACAGCAGAAACAACATCAAGGGCCACAGCATGTTCACCAGATTCTGCATTAGGCATAGCAGAATCAACATCAGGGGTTGCATTTTGTTCACCAGTTTCGACAGCAGCAGATTCACCCTGCAGATTAGCACTCATAGCCACATTTAGAATGTTATCTGGGGCCTTGGAACTCGATGCACCATCCCCAGCAACAACATCTTTAATCCTCCATTGCGAAACTTCCTTTCCAAGCACTGCATCAGTAGGATTCTTCGCAGGCACTAGCTCACATTGTTTATCAGAGTGTCCGAAGATTTTGCAGTGAGTACAGAAAGCCGGCATCCATGGAATTCGCACTTTCACAGTAACAATGGAACCATCCCTCAACTTAACTGGAATTGTGCGAGGAATTCTATGACCTGCAACTACCTCAACACACACCTTCGCAAACTCCAGTCTCTCCCTAGAAGCCGTAACCGAGTCCATGTATAAAGGAACTCCCAAACCACTGGCAATGTAACTCAAACCCTTGCGCGTAAACAAATCCAACGGAACATTGTACAACTGAACCCATATCGGCATCCTCGTTAAATCAAAATCCAGCCGCTTCAAGTTCGGCTCCCACTTCCTTAGCACAAGGGGCTTATGTTGGATGTGCCAAGGGCCATTCTCTAACACCCAATCCTTAGCAGTATCATTCACGAAAGAGAAAACGTACAAATTAGGGCCTGCGAGACTGACCTTTGTTAATGACTCCGCTCCCCACAGTGAACCCACAAGCTTCTTCAACGCGATGAAGTTCGGAGCAGCTCCGATGAACTGACCCACCAAAGAATGTCTCCAATCCGAAACTCCTTCGTTGAAAATTTCCGATGGGGGATCAATCAAGAATGAATCCTTAGAAGCAACGGGGGAAAAATTCAAGGGCCTGTTCATCCCCACCCCCACAGAATAGCGATTTCCAATCCACCCGACTCATACAAGACAAAGAAAGCGAATCAATGAAGGAAAAACCCCCAATTTTGGTGCAAAGACGAAGAAGAAAAGAGGAGATCTCGAAGACCGTTAGGTCTGCTAACATACGCCTCGAGAATCCGTAATCAATACCGTAATATTTTTCCAGTAAATAAACTATTAAAAAATATTTAAGGTGAACACATAAAAAAATTTGAACAAAACTCATTTCATCCTAATACTATGTTCTCTCGTCATAAAAAATAAGAAATTAATACTCATTTTTTATACCAGAATTTATTAAGACTAATACCAAAAATTTATTAGGAGTAATGTTAACAATTTATTGATCACGCAATTTAAATAGTTTTTTCTACCTAAACTACCATATCAGCTGGGTAGAAGATTCAGTGGGTGTATAAAATTCTTTTCATAAAAAATATTTGAATTAATTTCTTATACAATGTTGTTGACAAGTAATAACTACTGTTGAATTTTATTGACTAAAAATATTCTAAACTTACAAAAAAAAGAGAATTGATATTTTTTTAAAATATTATAGTGCACCAACTAGTCGTTTTAAAAAAATAAGATCAGATAAATAATGTATTAAAAATCAACCAAATAACTCAAATAAAGGATAAATACAAACATCATTGTTGATTAAAAAAAGATAAGTATCATCAATATACAAGTAAAAATACATATAACAATGATGATTTATCGAAAATTTGACATTAACACAAACCAACGTATATTTAGTGATTGTGATTGCTTACCAATTTATGTTAATATTAAGTCCGATGATTTAAAACATGAATAGATCAACAAGATAACACGAAAAAAAACGTTATTTAAAGAGACGCCGTCAAATTCAACCCACAATAGCACATTATCAACGTGTCACACAATACATACAAAATCATAAACTAAATTCTAATCCTAAATTCACAAAATCACAAAACAGACAAAATCACATAATAATAATATGTTGAGGATTTAGGTTTTAACTTATAAATCGTAAATTCTAACCCTAAACCCTAAATTCTATTCACAATCCCTAAATTATAAACTACAAAACCTAAATCCCTAAACCCTATACCCTAAAGTGACTCCCTAAATTCTAAAACTAAGGCGCTTGTGAAAACTAAAAGTTTCCACTGCCAATGTAACATATAATTTTCTTTTTTATATAAAAAAGGTTAATTATACAAAATAAAATAATTAAAAAAACCCAAGATAAAAACAAGAGGGGAAAAAAGAAAAGAAAAAAATTAATAGCCAACTGTTAATCCAAAAATAATATTCACCGTCAGTGATGGAAAATATATATAAAACTAAGATAAATGATTAAAAATAATTTTTTACCTAATAGTCAACTTATTTGTAACCATTTAAACTTCTTTAATAAAAAAATAAGTATACTTAAATCGCAATCAAACCAATGATAATTAGTAAGTTATCGAAACAAATTAGTCAAGGATTGATTTAAACCCACGTACCAAAAAAAAAAGCGGTTTCTATTTAAAAAATCGTGGGCATAAAGTATTTTAGAATATATTTATGCGGACAATAATAAATATATATATTTATATTAATTTATAAAAAGAATGAATATGTTAATTATTTTATAATGTATTTATTTATCACAATTAAAAATAATATTAGAATAAAAATACAAGAGATCGAAATATAAAGTACCACTAATTAAAAAATTATAATTATAATAAAAATCAAAATTTATACTAAAGTTAATAAATATATTTCGTATAATGCGAATAAACATATTATTTATCTAGAATGGAATATTTTAATCACAATTATATTATTTATGCACTTATATTATGTAAAACATAATTAGTTTTGTCAACAAACTTTGAAGCAAGTGGTTAAGTCTCTTGTTAACATTTCTCTCTCATCCTTAGGTTTCGAGTTCAATACTTAACAAGAAATTTTTAAGGAGAAAAAGAAAGAAAAGTGTGTTTAATCTTACATATTTATTTCAGTCATTGAATAATCGTAAATTAGTGTAAAACTAATCGAATTCTACTTAATATAAGTAAATTTTAACCCATATATATATAGTTTATTTTCTGAATTAAAGAATTACTTGCCGCGACTCTCCCCATACAAAATGAGGGAGTTGCTTCAGAAATACTTATAAGTTCTGTATGATAACAATTTTTTTTGTTGAACATTATTATTATTATTATTATTATTATTATTATTATTATTATTGATTAATTGATTACAAAGATTAAAAAACAATTTTTGTTTTTATATAAGTATAACATAATTAAATGAGATTCCTCAATTAAAAAAAACTTATTAAATTAGAGAATGAAAGTAGGATTTGAACCTTAAAAATATAAAATTGAACCTGAAAAATAATAACAGAAAAGTCAAAGTCAAAATTCATGGGTAGTTAATTTTAACCATTATCCCATTATTAGACAACTTCGTTGAATTCTATGCAAATATTTAATATTAGATATCAAATTTCAAAATTGTTTATTAAAAAAATCCAAAATTACTGATAATAATCGAGTGCAATTGTAAGGTATATTGTTCTTTTAAAGAGATAATTTGAATTCGAATTTTAAAAACAACATTATTAAAAAAAAACTCCACACATTTTAAATAAAACCCATAAAATATACATATACTTTATAAAAAAATCTAAAATTGATTGTTCTTGAATATTTTAATTGTCTATTAACAATTAATGATTTTCCATAGTACTGAGTATTCTGAAGATCCTTTTAATTGGTATCAATAACTAATTATTATTTGAAAAATTATACCATAAGCCTGGTTAGCCACGTCATTTATGTTCCCTAATCAATAAAAAATATCCATTTTATTAAAAAAAATTCATGTTATATTTTAGCAAGTGAAACTTCACTTGGTAAAATTTATTTTTAATTTAATTTACAGTAAATATGATTAGATTCACTTGATAAAAAATGTGACATAGAAAAATTTAATAAAATTGATGATTTTCATTGATTTGGGACAATAGATGCCGTTGCGAACCAGACTTATGATATAATTTCTCGTATTATTTAGATTTTGTTTTCTTTTGTATTTAATGCATAACTTTTCCTATATTAAAGAACATAGAGTTAGTTCATTATTTTTTATGTTAAATATCGTTTTAGTTAGTCTCAATATTTTTAACCTTAATAATATTTATTTTCAGAATAATGCTATTAATTTCTCTATTTTTGACTAAGTAAAAATATATTATTTTTTTAAAACAAAATTTAAATTCATACAAAATGATACAATTTAAACTTTTTATTCACTCCACAATTATTTGATCATAAATTCTCTATTTTAACTTAGCGGGAATAACAATTTCTTTCTTCCTAATCGTAAATGATAATTAGATCATAATTGGCAATCTAAATCGTAGAGAATATCACAAAGTTTATTTTTACTAAGCTTAATTGATTTTATCAATTAAGTATATTTGATTACTTAATTTAAAGTTAATCAATTAAAAACACAATTATTCAAATCAAATCAAATTAAACTAAACTAAACTAAAATTATCTTTTATTTAAAGAGAAACAGCAAAGGAGAAAATAGGTAACTCTGAGAAGTATTCAATAGTTTGGTCATGCCACGTAGTAAAGACAAACCCTTTAAGGCGATAATAAATTTGCTTTTTTTTATAAGAGATCTGTTCTTTTAACTTTTTCATTATACCAATTTTATAAATAAAAAATAAATGAAATAAAGAGTAAATATATTGATAAAATAATAAATTTATTACTATCAATTGAAAGGGATTTGTCTTTATTCTAAGTCATGAACTGAATGCGTCTCTGAGTTACCTATTTGTCCCTGCGTTGTCTGTCTGAGTAAATATAATCTCTATTTCATTTAGTAGTTTTTTATTTATTTTTCTTGAAAATAAAATTTCAGTAGTTTTATTTTTAACATCCCAAAAATAAAAACCTCAGATTTTGATCTTAAAAGGATCCTGTCGTCTCTAGTCTTTAGGGTTAGGTTAAAACTTTCTTTGACTATCTGTTTCGTTTCTGTTAATTTTTTTCTGAGGGGAAAAAAGAGAGAAAGAAACAGAAGCTTTTGAGAGAAGAAGAAGATTTTCCCAGAAACGACAACATAATTTTCTTGTCGTTTCGTTTAAGGTTTTTGGATCTGTAAGTTTGGAAATGAAGGACCCATTCCTGTAAGTTTGAAAAACATGTTTTTTTTCTTGTAACACTTTGTTTTTTCTCTCTTATTAGATCTCTTTGTTGTCTGGATCTCATATGGTCTTACAAAATATGTCATCTTCAAACTCCCCCTGCGCGGCGTGCAAGTTCCTTCGCCGGAAATGCACTCAAGAATGCGTCTTTGCTCCGTATTTTCCACCGGACAACCCTCAGAAATTCGCCAACGTTCATAAAGTGTTCGGCGCCAGCAACGTCGCCAAGCTTTTGAACGAACTGAGTACCTCTCAGCGTGAAGACGCCGTCAACTCGTTAGCCTACGAGGCGGAGGCTCGTCTCCGAGACCCCGTCTACGGCTGTGTCGGCCTTATCTCGATCTTACAACAGAAGCTCAAACAAATGCAACACGATCTCAACGATGCCAAGAAAGAGTTGGCTACTTATATTGGCCCCCAAGCAATGCTTCCCGTATTACAACCGCCGGTTTTCTTGCAACATGTCGGAAACCCTTCTTATTCTTCATCTGTTATGCAGCATAATATGATGCCGACGATGAGGATTCCTACAGCGGCGGGCTCGGGGCGGTTAGTGATGAGTGAACCACATCAGCAACAATTGGCGGCGGTGATTGCAGCAAGGGAACGACAAGAGATGTTCGGAGGCCAACAACCTGAGATTGTGAGGTTTAACAATGTGTTCGAAGGGTCTGGTTCGGGAACTACAACCGGGTTCAATCAGATAACAAGTGCATCAGCCACCATGGCACCACCTTCATTGGCTTTAGGTAGCTTTGGAAACCCTTATCAGATTCAAGCACAACAAAATCATCGCCACCGTCACGGGAGCTACCATCCGTTTGAAGAACAGCTTTTACTTCAGTCTCAACAAGTCCAACCACCGGAAAACCACCAGCAGCAACCGCAAAGATCAGGAAGCGAGGAGGCAAGGAGCATTGACCAAGTTGAATAAATTAACAAAAAAAGAAAAACAAAGAAACCGTCTATTTTTGCCCTCCTTCCTACAAATATTCAATCTAGGTAAACTTAATTAACCATGTAGGCTGGTTTTTTTCTCTTGTTTCGTAAATTTGGTGAAAATATCATTTGATGGCAGTGGGAAGATAGAAATTACTCTTAATTGTGAAAGGGCAGAAGGGTTGGTAAAGGGAATTATTGTCTTTTCACCGATGTGGGATATTCCCATTTTCATCAGCTATAAATGACAGCCTTCGATCGACTTGAATGAAATGAATGAGCATGGTTTTTTTTTTTTAAATTGGAATGAGCACGGTTTTGATTAGTATTGTTGACATAAGTGTTTGAACTTAACATCATCTTCTTTTCACTAAAATTATTTGTTAGTTCCAAGCGTATGTGCGTGTAAGATGTGAACCTCTTATTAAAGAGTTAAGAAAAAGTATGAACAGATAAAATCCAGTTACACAGCATAAGAGTTTCTAATTTTTACACGTTTTTTTTTGTTGTATTAGTGAAATGGATGACTGAGAGTAATAGTGGGTTATGTGTAGATTATTGCTTGAAAAAAAAATTTAATTTCAACCATCCATTTTACACATCAAACGATTTTCAAAATGTTTAAAACTATGAGTTTTATATTCTATATAAATAGATCTAACTTTTAAAAACTCAGAGTTAACAATATCTGAGTCAAATTTGATTTTTTTTTATTTAAAAAAGCTATTTGGTAGCTAGTTATGATTTATACCTAAGCATGAGACAAAATAGATGAAACAGTGGATATTTGTGGGAATTTGGTGTGGTAGATCAAATCCATGATATTGACATCTCAGATTTTCCTTTCAAAGACAACAGTGTGTGCTTATTTCATAGCTTCCTTTTACATGACAAAGGACACTAATTTCAGATTTCTTTTTATGATAAATATACTAATGACGTAGAAATCAGTGTTTCTCGAGAGAGAAAAAAAACTTTATTAACATTGGGATTAGATAAAGTTTCAGACTTCTCTGGTCAGCGCTTCTGTATATGATTTGCATTTGTTCTTTTTGTCAAGGGAAATGAATATATATTAATATATATATAAACCATTAATTAAGCTGTTCATCCATAAACTGCGATTCTGCCATTGGTGCCTTTTCATCCATATGATGCAGATTTTCAACAATTTTTTCCTGCAACATACAATTGAAGAACAAAGAGAGAAAGAAAGATCTTAAGTCAACATTGTGTTTTTGGGGCTTGACGAAGAAGTGAACTTTATGCATTTGAAGTTTTGAACATTACAATTAATATAATATGTATAGGGATCTGCACTTTTCCCTTGGGATTTCAGTGGCTTTCACTTTTTCTAACATTTTTTTTGAACACGGTACTTGTTTTAGTTTGATTCTCATATTATTTGTTCATATATTTTTTAATTATTTTACGGTACACACATATTTATAGTCCGTCTTAACTATTTTTTTTGACTCGGGGCAAAATTAAAAGAATAATGACCCCCTAATTCAAAAGAAATTTAAGAAATATATAATATAATTTTTTTATTTATTAAATTAAACAAATAGTAATTCAGTACGATCTCAGAAATGTCAAAAAATATATTTAAGCATACAAATACTTATAAAAAAACATTGCCTTCGAGCATTTCTTGATGCAAATTCATTGATGATGATGTCAACATCAATGTTTTTCAACATACATTAAAACCTCTATAAATTAATACCATTGAGACCATTAAATTTTATTAATTTAGAGAGATATTAATATACTGATAAATTAATAATGTATTAATTAAAAGAAAATTTCTCAATTCAGCAAATGACCATCCCTCTATATGTGTCTATATGTCGATGTATGAAATTAATGATGAAGTTGAAGATGATTCAACACCACTTGAACTAGTCACGCGAAAGGAAGCATTGAATGCGTCAACAACTCTTCACAACTTTTTATTGCAGTTGGAGACCTCAACGCCGGAACTTGTGGGTGCAATTAGAAAAGTTAGAGATGAAATTAAATTTGATTTGAATTTTAAAAAGAAACAATTTACAATAGATTCATATTTTAGCAAGTTACCAAAGTAGTAATTGTAATATTTATGAATTATTAATTTATAGTTTTGATGGGACCTTTATAAAAGCGATCTCCAGAAAATTATTATATTATTATCTTATCATATTTGATGATTTTTTACATTGGCCTAAGTCGGGACCAGAAAAATTTATTATTTAATAGAGTTTATTAATTTATAGATGTTTTACTCTATTTTTCTCGTTACATAGCATAGCTAGCACATTCAATTTGTCTTGTGACATTGTTGTCCTTAAATAAATTTTTAATAATTTTAACTTTGAAAAACTTCTTTTCGCAGATGTTACCGTATTGGCATTGTTAATAAGATTCAGTAAGCAATTAAAACATTAGAATAACAATCTGCAGCTTTAGCAAACTTAAGAATTTCAAGCGCTGACATGAACACATTTGGCAAAGTCATTTGCAACACTTTCATTTCAAAGAAAAAGTCATCTACATCAACATCCGACAAATTATTATGAGAAAAAATAATCTTAAAATTATCACAATATTTTATTAATTTATTATCATCCAATTACTTCAACATTATAAAATCAATTAAAAAGTTAAAACAATTATTTAAAAATTTTAACTGTTCAAATCTATCTTTCAAAAAAGCAATCGCCATATCAACAACAATAAAAAAATAATTAACTCTAAAAGACTTCTCTGGTGATTGTACTTCTTTATCATGATCATTCTCATTAAATTATTTTTTTTAAAACACGACGCTTAATCGAAAAAGTTGGCTCTATGTTCATATCTAATGCAATAGTTTTGGCAATATTTATACTAACTTCAAACCCCTCATTTCTATAGTTTTCAAAATATGTCATTACACTTTCCAACTCTTTTATGGTAGTATCAGAGCGCATTGATTTAGATTGTAATTTTTTACTCATCATATTAATAACAAATAAAACGTCATACCAAATAACCATTTTAAGTAAGAAATCAAAACTTTGAATGGCACCAACTAAACTTTCTGCTTCACTTTTTGCTTTAGCATCATTACCACATGATTCATATAATTGTAACAAAGCTAGCCTTATTTTAGGAGCATTACATTTAGGGGTGGGAATTATCGGGTACCCGGGTTTCGGGTACTCGGTTTTTCGGGTACCCGATTCATCCGGGTACCTCAAATAACGGCCCGTGTCCCGGCCCGCCTTTTCCGGGTACCCGAGATTCGGGTACCCGACACACCCGGGTACCCGTGTAATCGGGTACCGGGTACCCGTCAATAAGTTTAAAACCAAATCAGTAAGTTTAAAACCGAAAATTTACATGTTATAACAGAAAAAACACTGATATGTCAACACATTTAAGAATCTATCATCACTAATAATGAATACATCTTCAGAAACAAAAAAAACAAATTTTTCTGAATTATGAGAATTAAATTGAGCAACAATCAACTCGAAACCCCATTTATATTGGAACACCCAAAACAAAAGCTCAATGTAAAATACAGATACAGCAGTAGTAAATTCCATTAGAAGAAAACAAAATGTTTTACTCAATTTGCCTTTCATGCTGCAACCGACGTAAATTGGTGTAGGACACATCAGTTAACTAACCATCTTCCTTTTCCTAATACAAAGGAATCTCTCATTTATATTGGAACACCCAAAACAAAAGCTCAATGTAAATCGTAAACATGGACAACAAGCTATGATTAGATGAATAGCAAACAAATCCTTCATCCCACTTTAAACATTCTAGTAAAGGCAAGCAAGCCTATGATATTGCAGGCCACATCAACTTTGCTTTATCTGCAAAATTATCTAAATAAGCAAGAAACCCTCATCCATATTGCAAATTATCATAAGAAAAGATAGTAGTCCATAAGCAAGCAACATTCAACAAGGACAACAAATTATAATTACATGAATCTAAATCAAACAATTCACTCGACAATTGAATAAACTCAGAATAATGTTGTACTTTAAACACTGCAAATGATAAAAAAATTAGCTCATACAATGCATAGCTTCTGCTCACCATTCGGCGTCCAAACTGCAAAACTGTAAATTTTAAAGTGGCTATAAAATTAAAGTACCTTTTGGGAAAATTCAGCGGCGGGCGAACGATGGACCGGCGGGCGGCGGCAGGCTTCTGCTCGACTGCAAACTGCAAAGTGCAAACGTGAAATGAGTGGAACTTTCGAACGTTTATTGGTGACTGCCGTGTAACCCCCTAGACCCGCCTATGCGTTTCACGGATCCTAGGAAGTCACATTAGGGTCACAAGAGCGACCCACTGAAAAATTTCAAATAAACATATGGTTAAACCTTTAAAACCATAAAATAAATATCTGATTTAAAATACAAGTTCAGAAATCGTTCAAAATGATAAAACAATCATAATACCAGTTGCGGAAATTAGTTTCAGACTCATTTGTATAATACAAACACGACACACATGCCCCCTAGTTACACAGATACCATACTCCTTAACGAGCCGAAGAAACTCCCATACCGACGTTGATAGGTGCAACTTGTCTGATCTTTTATCCTGAAATGGTAAAAACAACATGAGCTTGGGAAAGCTCAGTAATACAGAACTACCAAAAGATGCTATACGTTCATGTAGACATATGGTAAGCACAACATTTTCATGATGATCCAAGAAGTGACAGTTCTCTTTTCCCTTTCCTTTATTTCAGGGTAACATTATACTTGAGAATAACGACACTTGTTCTTTATTCACTCATCGAGTAACAGATGAGAATATTACAATCTGATAGATTGAGAAGATGAAAACAAGGAGTTTAACGCCTAGTGTGTTCTTTAATCAGACCTTAAGAATTAAACGGAAATTATATAGGCTGGTAACATACAAGGTAGGAATCAGAGAGTTTGGCGTCTAGTGTGTTCCAATAAGTACAGATCAATATACATAAGTACAAATCAACATGCATAAGTACAGATCAACATACATAAGTATAAATCAACATACATAAGTATAGATCAACATACATAAGTACCTAACATTATATCACATGAGCACATAACAGATTAAATGCAAATGTCCAATGTTTATACTGAAGTTTACAAGAAATACCCTCCAACCTTACACCAATATGCAGTCCCCCAGAACTGCATCCATAAGGACTTACCCTAGGCCCGATGGGCGTAGGAGCCACCTAAGGGGGTGCCTTAGGTCCATAAGGACTTACCCTAAGCCCGATGGGCATAGGTGCCACTCAAGGGGAGACCTTGAGTCCATAAGGACTTACCCTAGGCCCGATGGGCGTAGGTGCCACCTAAGGGGGTGCCTTAGGTCCATAAGGACTTACCCTAAGCCCGATGGGCATAGGTGCCACTCAAGGGGAGACCTTGAGTCCATAAGGATTTACCAGCTTGATCAGGGCTGTACCGACAGAGACTTCATATCATAACCCAACAGTATACCCCAGACAGAATTCAGTGTTCAGATTCCAGACATGGTTAACAGAATATATATAACATATATTTTATTTATAACATCAGAAACGGAAGAATTCATACTTTTGACAGATAAATGGGCATACTATTGAGTAGAGCAGACATTTCAGTATAAATTATGTAAACAGATTGTTCCATCATATATCAAGCTAACATATCATACTATCAAGTAGGCAGAGAATGTCATGCAGTTCATTCAACAGAATATAGTACACACATGGAACACACTAGATGGGACAAATCATTTCTTAGAAATGCTTGGCATTTACGGAATGAGACATATTGAACTTGTGACGATTTGAATGGATTTCTAAAACGTGGCCCCTATTAGAAGGGGTTCATACTAACGGTTTAACCCAGATATTCAGGAGATGATATATCAAGATCTTTCAGAGCTTTGGCATATCCTGAGTGATTCAGCCATTTAGGCTTACAAGGGCATTATGGTCATTTTATCATACCCGGACATTTTGGTAATTTATACCAACAAGGCGTAACCGATGGCTCAAAACTTCTATTTGCCCATCAGGTATCCAAACAGGCGTTCAGAGATTTCTACGTCAAGATCTTTCACGATATCAGTTATATTCGGGGCTATTTTGATTACTTGGGCCAACGAGGGCTTCTTGGTCATTTAACTATCAGGGGTGATTTTCGTAATTTAGCCCATTAATGATGATATGACGATTCACAATATTTAATATTTCCAGAAGTTTATCGAGCCTCCAAAACCATTCGAACTAACATACCTTGTATTACCTTAATTCCGAGCTATATCTTTCAGTTCATGAAACCCCATTCGTATCGAACTAACATACCTCAACCTTGTATTTCTAACCAACCCTTCTAATGTATCTGGCTGTATAGTATATCTGAACGGTTGCTTTCGTATTTCACCACCAGACTTGCTGCAGAGTAGTCGAACTTATATTCTGTGCGGAAAAACTTCCAACCTTATTTTAATATCAGGAGTGATTATCGTACATGAGTGTGCTTCCTAACACTTAGGGGCGTTTTAGCCCTTAAAGTTTTATTAGAAATCTCAGAGTTTCATCAACTGCATAATTGCATATTTAGCTCAAGAGGGCTTTTAAGTCATTTTGGAAATTGGGGTAAATCCACCATTTCTTTCTGAATTACCATTCAGTACCTTCATCATTCACGTACTCAAACGAGACTAAGTCGTCATAACTCTCCGCCCCTTTGCAGACAATTCATTCAATATAGAACTTGAGGGTATAACGTCATTCAAATTAATCAGACATTTCGGTGCTCGAGGGCATTGCCGTCTTTTTGGTCATTACGATCATTCTCATTTAATTCACGCATTACTGTCATAAGGATCGACTTATAATTTCAACAATATTTCCAGAGAATTCTCATTCAAGTGTTATACAGAGTTTGAGGGATTATCCGAGTTTGTATCACATGTATTGCATAATCAGGTCGAATGCAGATTTTAGGTCATTTCCTTTATCAGAGGGGTAGTTTAGTCATACTTATGCTCCAAGGGCATTTTCGTAAAATTCATAATTAACATCTCACACTCCGTAACCTGGGCCTCGATTCTTACACAGTGTTGATTGAGTTGCAGATTAACTGAATTTAACTATTATAACTTCTGATACTGTTAGCCCATTAGTAATCTTATTCGGATAATTTGGTCTTATTAATATCCATATTTATTGCTCGAATCTAATTCAGTTTAGGCAGAATTTACAGCATACGCCATCATAAGCATGCAAGCATTAACCGAATATCGACATGTACATAAAGCATACAAGGGGTAATAGTGTATTACCTTTAATACTTGTTATATCGGTCGACCATTATACTCCGTTCGATCACTCTCGAACCCGAATGCGACGTCCTCAACATCCCGAATACAAGGAACTTTGAATACCTTCATCAAAAATATTCCACTTTCAGTCTTTAAACACCTTACTCATAATTGATTATTTAAAATACATAAGTAGACTCGGGTTCAAGGTCCAATTCGGAGGCTTTCGGGTTAGAATTTCACAAAACGGGCTTCAAAATCGGACTCAGAACGTCGAAAAACATAAAATATGACTTTTCAGAAAATTTGACTTTTTGGTCAAAGTCAACGGTTAACGGTCAACACTGACGTCAACAGTCAATGTCAACGCTGACGTCATGCTGATGTCACTGGTTTGACTCGGTCAACGGGTCAACGGGTCGGTTATACGGGTCGGACGGTTCTGCAGTAGACCGGGTCTAAGACCGGTCCAGTTCCTAAGCCACTACCAACGGTGGCCGGATTTCGCCCGAAGCGGCGCGTGGTTGCCACGCGCGACCATTTTAGCCGAGAAACACCACCAGAATACAAAAACAAAAACCTATAAACTCAGTTATCACTTCCATTAACCGAGATCTGGTCGAGGAACTCACCGGGCTTACCGAAATAGAGGTTTTATACCCGTGAGTGGCGTAGCTCCGATGAGAGGCTAGCCGGTGTCGGTCAGTCGATCGGACGGTTGGGTTTCGCTCGGCTTGAAGCGGGGAACACGATGGTGGCAGCAGCACACCGAACGGGCGTCCGACGGCAACGGAATCGTCGAGCAAAGATTCGATCTCCAAATTTTAGGGTTTATTGAACCCTAATCCCACGATTGACAGCGATCAAGACGGCGGCTGCGCGAGTGGATAGGGGCGTTTGGCTCGGGACTCGACGGTGAGCACTCTGGCACCGGCGGTGACGGCCACGGTGCGACGGTAGGGGCAGATCGGGGAACGTGAATGGTAAGGAGGGCTTAGGTTCGTGGGAGATGATTGGTTGCAGATCCATTTTTTTGGAAGAAACAGATCTGAAATAATTGTCATAAATGGGGGCAGGTAGGATATTTTGTTTATTTTATTATTTATGGGTCTTAAACATTAACCCTTATTTACCCTGGTGGAACAATTAACTAAGAATTGTGTTAGCTCAGTTGGTTAAGTCATTAATCCATACAACAAAAGGTCATGGGTTCGAATCCCTTGGTTCCCTTTTCTTTTTCTTTTTTTATTTTTAGGGTGTTACAGCCGACTGGTGAGGGCGAACGACGGACCGGGGCGGGGAGTGTGGACTGCTGAGTGCTGAAGCCGGCGGCGACGACAAGGAGGTGGAGCCGTGGAGGACCGCCGGGGACTGCCTAGATTAGGGATTTAACTAAGATTTGGGGGAAAAAATGAAAAATTCGGGAGGGAGTCAGGGAGATAGGGCAGAGATGCTGAGATGGGTTAATTTTTTCTTCTTCCATATTTTGACTTTTTTAATTAAAAATAATAAAATAAAATATATATTATAATTATAATTAAAATAATATATATATATATATAATCGGGTCGCCGGGTACCCGACTGAGACCATTTTTTCGGCCCAGTCCCGACCCGAGTACCCGGGATAAAAACCGGGCCGGGTACCCGACACGGGAAAAAAAAATTTCTCAAGATATTACCCGTCTAATTTGATTCGGGTCATCGGGTATTTGGGCCGGGTCAATCGGGTCGGGTAATTTCTTAAGATTATGACAAGCGCATGACATATATAAAGCTCTAGGATTTATTTCAAGCAATTTCTTTTAAACACTTTGGTGTTTTCTTTTCATATTAGAACCATTATCATATCCTTGGCCCCTTACATTATCAACATTCACTACAGCAAATTAGATTTTTTGCGGCATTTTTAACCCTATAACGGCGTTTTTAAACGTCGCTAAAAACACTCCCGGCGCTAAATAAAGCACCGCGAGAAGTGCCGCTAAATCGAGCGCCGCTACAGTTAGCGGCGTTTGTGAACAAAAAACGCCACCAAAGGTCGATGTCTATAGCAGCGTTTGGTAGTTCAAACACCGGTAAATGTCTTGGGCTATTGTGGCGCTTAACAAAAAAACGCCGCTATTACCTTGTCTTTAGTGACATTTTTTTTCTTTCAAAACGCCGCAATATATGTGTGATTATTAGTGGCGTTTTATCCAAAAACGCCTCTGTTGCCTATGTATTAGTGGCGCTTCTATTGACAAACGCCGCAAAAGCCTGACTTTTAGTGGCATTTTATTTTTCAAACGCCGCTAAGCTTGATGGAAATAAAATTATATAAAAAAAATCAATTTTCACTGTTTCTATTTCGTAAAAAAATGTAAATTACAAAGACAAAATATTTATTTCATCTGTAAAATATAGTCACAATCAACTTAAAATATTTGTTAAACATATCAACACCCCAAATCAATCTCCATGTCGTTCTCTCACTATGTTTTTTCATCATCATCACAAGTTTGGTCTTACTTCCTCACTACTCGGTGTGTAAAACGTTCCGAAACTCTGAGATTCATTTATTCCTCTAGGTCTAGGAGGATTGGTCGGAACGAATCCACAAGCATTGTTAACATGACCAGATGCTCCGCTGAATAGATTACTGTCTCAGTTGGCTAAATATACATCAGCAATTGCTCCACTGACTATAAGCTCCTGCCTAATCTGGGCATGACAATCTGCAATAGAAAGGATATGAAATCATTCTGACAATTGAAGATAAAATTTGTGTCAAACAATTCTTCTCATTCCATGAATATGAAATCCACATTTTTTTAATGTCCATAGCTCCTTGAACATAAACTCAAACTTAACAGGTGAAGTTTGAGCGGCTAGACAGCTACACTTAAATTCAATATTCAAGAAAAAATTTCAATTCTCAGATAAGTTAAATCCATATATTTCAAACTTCCATAAATCTTTAAACATAAACTCAAACTTAACAGGTGAAGTTTGAGCAGCTAGCTAGCTACACTTAAATTCAATATTCAAGAAAATTTTCAATTCTCAGATAAGTTTCATATTTGAAATTCATATATTTCAAACATCCCATAGACTTCCAATTTAAAGTTTGAGCGGCTAGCCAGCAATACTTAAGTTCAATATCCAAGAAATTTCTAATTCTCGGTTATGTTTCTATGTTTATGGAGCCGATGAGGTATTTTAATAGCGAATAACACTCTAGCCTTTGTCTACAAAATCTAAAGAGATGACAAGGTAAATAATGTAATCTTTGCCATGGCACAACCATTTTAATGACAAAGAACTTATTTCATGATGACACAAGAGAATCCATTTTAAGAACTCTCTTACACAGACAAAAAAAAAAACACATAAATTTATTAAAGCAACAATGATTGAACTTAGACATAATGGAGTTAGGAACTGACTATAAGCTCTTCAGGAGAATTGAGCAGCTCCTTTTCTGATTCAGATGTAGGAACAGAGACAGAGACAAAAGTTCTTCTCAGGAAATCCACAGTGAGGTTGTTCCCCCTAAAAGCGACAACAAATGTAAGAGGAATAGAAAAAAAAAACATAGCATCATAAAAAATGTTATAGTTTATAATAAAATTTCTGCTTTATGAAGATAAAAAATAATTGATCAATTAAAAAGATTCAATTTGAGTTGAAGCTTCTTGGATAGGTCCATTACCTTCATGCACTGCAAATTTATTTCAAAAAGTTGATAAGATTTACCCATCTGCTTCAACATCAAAAAAATGCCAAATAAACAAAAACAATAAATCATGGTAGACAATGCATGTCATACCTTAAAAATAGGACTTCATCCATGAACTCCCATTGCCTCTGAATGATAACATATGCCAAACTTTTCTAACCCATCAACCACCAAAGCCATTTGCAGGGTAAATAACAAAAGGAATTAAATAAATGGAAACCCATAATAGAAAAATATGTTCTTGACTCGTATTTGCCAAAAAACGAGTAGAAAATTAGGGTTTAAGAAGAAAGGAAGAATTACCATTTGGAGGAGTTGAAGGCGTTTTCGAAGAGGGAGAGAGTGAGCTTCATTAGCTTCTTTGAATGGGCGGCGACAACAGTGGCAACAGTCATGGTTTGTACTCTTTGCCCTTGCAGAAATAGAAAGAGGAAGACATAAGATATGAGTGGTTTTATTCATTCGTAACGGCTCCAAAGTAATCCCTAAAAATTTCGCAATCTCAATCAAATCTGCAAATTTTAACAATTTCCCCCCAAACCAAACAAAAAATAAACACAACCCAAGTCCAAAAAAAGAAGATGAATTCAAGAGATAATAAACTTTACATTGGATTTTAGAAGTCTCCTCATCGCCATTCGTAGCATCCCCCTGCAAATTTTGTTGACAAAACGGTGACTTATCCCCTAACAACATGAATTCAACTTAATTTAGAATACCAAAGAAAAATCTAAATTCCAAAAAAGGAATTAAGTGTTGAATTTAAAATTACCGGAAAAAGAGCCGTTCAAGAGGAGAATAGTCTGACGATGAACAGAGGCAATGGAAACACAGCAACAGAGACGACAGAAAGGAAGGATCGAGAAGATGAAGAGGAGAGGGACACGAGCAATAGTAGAGAAGTTGAAGAAGAGGGGCATAGGGATCGAGAAGTATTTGGGAATTAGGGATAAATGGTTAAATAAAATCGTTGATTGTAGTGTTCGTAAAATCAAACGACATTTATGTATGAATAATTTCGGCGTTTTTATAAAAACGCCACCTATATCTGTTTATAGCGGCGTTTTCCCACAAAAACGCCACTAAAAGTACATAAATATCGCGGCGCATTTCCATAAACGCCGCGACATTTGTCAGTTGTGGCGTTTGTACACCAAACACCGCGATATGTACAAAATTAGCGGCGTTTATTCAAAAAAACGCCGCTAAAAGTGCCGCCAGAAACCTATTTTGGTGTAGTGATTCAACTCAAGAGATTACAATGCATTTACTAATTCATTAAAAAACATCGATCCAAATGTATCATCCACTTTCAAAAACTCTAAAAAGTACTTCTGTATTTTTATTTTGTTGCTTGGCATATTTATGCATCGCACTATTAGAGTCATTTGTTCTTAATGGCTTACATCAGGGGCACAATCAAGAATAACAGAGAAATACTTTACCTTCTGGATATCTTTAGAATAGAAATTTTAATAGGGTAAACTACATAAATGACCACCATACTATTAGAAAAGTCGCGATTTGACCACCTTACTTTTTTTCGAAGCAATTAAACCATCAAACTATTTAAATGGTATAAATGTGACCACCAGCCGTTAAAAATAACAGAAAAGTTGAAGGGACTGTTAAATAAAATTGGTATAATTACACATTTGGTCCTTATTATTTACACATTTCTTTCAATTTAGTCCTAATTTATATTAATAAAATAAATAAATTAAATAATTAGATAGTGACACGTGTCAACACCTATTTAAAGGAGAAAAAATGAATTCAAGCATATGCTTGACGAAGGAATCGAACCCAGGCACTCATGTTTGAAGAGCAGTGGCATAACCACTGCACCAAACTCAATCTTATGCTCCAATCTACTCAATTAGATATATATGTCTTATGTTTCTACATTTATTCTTTTAATTCAACATATATAATCATCGAATTAATTTCACATATATATCCCTAAACCCCAAACCCTAAACAATAATTTCACATATATAATTATCAAATTAATTTCATATAAATAACCCTAAATATTTAACTTAAACTCTAAACCCTAAATACTAAACCCCAAACCCTAAATACTAACTATAAGTGTTTATGGTTTTAGTATTTGAGTTTGGGGTTTGGGGTTTAACATTTAGCAATTAAGGTTTAGGGTTACTATATGAAATAAATTCGATGATTGTGAAATTAGAGTTTATAGTTTATGGTTTGGGGTTTGAAGTTTATAGTTTAGTATTTAGTTTTTTGGGCTTATGGTTTAGCATTTAGTTTTGGGGTTTAGGGTTTAACATTTTAGTTTTGGGGTTTAGGGTTTAACATTTAGTATTATATATGTGAAATTAGTTCGATGATTATATATGTCGAATTAAAAGAATAAATGTAAAAACATAAGACATATATATCTAATTGAGTAGATTAAAGCATAAGATTGGGTTTGGTGTAGTGGTTATGCTGCTACTAGTCAAACATGAGTGCTTGGGTTTGATTCCTCTGTCAGGCATATGCTTAAAGTCATTTTTTTCTCCTTTAAACAGGTGGTGACACGTGTCACTACCTGATTGGAGGAGAAAAAATGATTTTATTAAATCAAATATAAATAATTAAAGTCTTCCAATAAAGTGTTGACACGTGTCACTATCTAATTATTTAATTTATTAATATAAATTAGGACTAAATTGAAAGAAATGTGTAAATAAAAGGACCAAATGTGTAATTATACTAATTTTATTTAACAGTCCCGTTAACTTTTCTGTTATTTTTAACGGCTGGTGGTCACATTGATACCATTTAAATAGTTTGATGGTTTAATTGCTTCGAAAAAAAAGTAAGGTGGTCAAATCGCGACTTTTCTAATAGTATGGTGGTCATTTATGTAGTTTACCCATTTTAATACTATAGTATGAGCCAAGAGAGAGGTTATTTCATTTGAATTTTATGACTAAAATAATGGTAATATATATTTTCATTTCGAATACGTCTAATATGGCCTTGCATTGACAAATCAAATTCAACAGCCATTTCAATTAACCTCAAAAAAAATTCATTGCTCTCATCGTAAATTTTCTCACTAGATCCTCAAAAAACTAAATTATTTTTAGCAAGACATTTTACAACACTTATTATTCTTATTAAAACTTGCCCCCAATGTTCTTTCTCCTTTGAAATTTTTATCAAGTGTTTGATTAATTTTTAATATTTCTTAATTCACTCTAAACATTCATGTTAATCATATGCTCAATGTTATTCTCATGTTGTTCGAGTCTTTCACAAAGATGCTTCCAATCATTAAATTCATCATTTGCTAAACAACTCGTGTTGTTTTGCTTTGTAAACAATTTACAACAAAAACAATAAACTTTGTCCACATGTTTAGAATAGACCAACCATTTTCTATCGCTGATTTCTCTATTACTCTGTTAGAATGTAATCAACAGTTAATGTGTTTTGAATTTAGTTAATCTGTTTTTTTAAGTTTGTTAATAGTTGGTTATTAGTTTGGGCTATATAAACCCAACTTTTGTAATCCATTAATACACCCATTGATAGAGTGTTTAATAAAAATCAGAAATACATTTTACTATGTATTTTGCTAAAACACAAAACCTTACTCATCTCTCTTCTTATCACCGTTCACCATATCATCACTGCGGCCACCATGATTGCATTCTCACATGGTATCAGAGTCATCGATCTTTAGGCTGTTACGATTTCGCTGTCAGTTTCGCTAAGTCTTCACCGCCACGTTTTTCTTTGCTGACGTATCTGTTGTCAGTTCATTTTCTTGCTTCACCACACTCATATCTGAATCAAATCTGTTTTTGTTAAACTCTTTGTTGACGTCGTCACGACTGTTGTTATTTCAGATCTGAATCAGATCGACGATCTTATTTTTCAGCTCTACAAAATCTTTAATTTCGTTTTTCTTCCGTTGCTCACTTCGTCAATTGACTCTGTTGTTGCCGTTCAAATCTATAGTTGCTGCATTTTTCATTTGTTGATTCCATGTTGGTTCATCATCCGCTCATTAATTCTGATTCATGCATTTCTGACATGCAAATGCCTTTCTCACCGTTTCTTCGTCAGATTCATGCTCGTCGAAACCAGACGAATTTCTGGAACAATCCTCTCCTAGTACAATTTTGATGCCGATTTTAGAGACCAGGTGTCGGACTGGTTCAATTTCCAGCTTCACACAATTCTTCTTTCGATTATTGTTCAATTTCCAGCTTTACGCAATTCTTCTTCCTATTACTGTTTAATTTCCAGCTTCACACAATTCTTCTTCCATATACTGTTCAATTTGTCACTGTTCATGCTGACAAGTTCAAACCGTTTCATTTTTCTTGAGGGAGCATCGAAAGTCAACAGATTTCAAGTATTGCTCGTAAGTATGAATTACAAGGTTTAAGTGAGTTCCATGTTGCTCTTTACTGCAGATTAAACCTTAGATGCTTTGATGGTATTACTACTATGGTATGAGCATAGGTGTTTGGCGTTCTTACTAATGTTGTTGGTTCTTACTCGATTAGTGTAGCCTAGATCGCTTGTTTCATTCGCAATAAGTTTCTCAATTTGAGATGTTTGCCTTTAGTTACTGAGCTCGTATCAAATGGTGCTACAATTAGTTGTGAATATTTTGAATTTTGTGGTCTGAGTTGCTCGCATTCATACTTTAAAGAGTAAATTGGATATTATTCTGATTTGGCTAATTAATCTGAGAATCTACAAAGGTTGGTGATGGAATATCACAATAGAGTGCTATAACTTTTTTTTAGTTTGTAGTTCAGTTGTTGATTTGAGACATGATGTTCTAAGTTGATTACACAATATGATGTTGAGTGATTACTTTAGTGATACACTTAGTGGTTCTGAAAAATTGGATATAATTTGTTGATGTTGAATGCTATTGGTTTCTACTGGTACAATATAACTTGTTCATTGGAAGCTGGTTCTTGCTGGTTATTTTGTTCAAGATTTGTGGTGCAAGCTAGTTACTTCTCTTTGATGCTTCACTTGTTGATATTTTGTCAACTTTGAAACTCTTGAAACACTGCTTAATGAGTTACAAGCTGGTTATTGTTGGTTCCTATAACCAATAAATTTTTGAAGGATATCTGAAGAAGAAAAATGGTAAGACAGAAAGGTGAGTAAAGAAGAACGAACGGATGAAGAACATCTTCGATTCTCAATAAACCGCCAAGTAAGAAATACGACTTTTGTTTTTAAAAAACTCCGGATGAAAGAATGGCGATTGAAGGAAGAAAGCATTTTTCTTTTTGTGTACCGACTCTATCAGCTCACTGTGATTGTTCATTTGTTCCAAGAGTTTCAGTTCATTGACTACCAGCTAACAGTCCAGCTTATTCAATCAGTCAACTCTTTGAAGAAATTCAAAAAAGTTAAAAAGCAGTGTGAATGTTAGAATGTAATCAACAATTAATGTGTTTTGAATTTAGTTAATCTGTTTTTTAAGTTTGTTAATAGTTAGTTATTAGTTTGGGCTATATAAACTCAACTTTTGTAATCCATTAATACACTCATTGATATAATGTTTAATAAAAATCAGAAATACATTTCACTCTGTATTTTGCTAAAACACAAACCCTTGCTCATCTTTCTTCTCATCACCGTTCACCATATCATCACTGCGGCCACTATGACTGCATTCTCACATACTCAACTTTCTAGAAAAATAAGCATATGAAAAATGCCTAGAGTTATTGACTAAGGAAAATTTTAAATTTAATTCTCATATAGGTCATTTTCAACTAAAATATCTTAGATTTATTATCAAGATTATCCCAAGATCTTCAACATTAGACTCATTTTGTGCATGATTATGATCATTTAAATTAGAAGCATCCTCGTCGACATGATTTAGGACATTATCATGTTCATTTGCATCAATAATACCTACATTGTATGTTTTGGAGAACTATCAAGATCATTTAAATTCACAGTAACACCATTTAAATTTTTATTAGAGTCCTCTCCTACTCAGAGATTTAAATAGCGTTCACGGTCGCGTTTTCGGTCGTGCTGCGTTTATTGCGGTTACGGACATAGCGGATATTATTGTGGTCACTATGGGTGTTGAGGTCGTGAATATTTTTCAAATTCGCACAACTTATTGTATAGAACAATAATTATTATTATAATTATTTAAAATCACTTCTAATAATTTTTAGAGTGCATTCTAACGTTTAGATTAGTATATTATTGAAATTAAAGGACTACATTGAACGAAGTAAACTTTACACTTTAAATTAGAGATTTACTATATTATAGGGGTAATTTGTTATTTATGAAAAGTTTTGATTTTTTTTGTGATCTCTTAAAGTTTTGGGTCGAAAAAAAATCCTAAAAGATTTTAGGACTAAGCCCCGATTTCAATCTGCTTTAGTATTTTTTTAATTTAGCCACATGTCTTTAATTGAAAATAAAGAAATAATAATTAAAACTATTAATGTGCACCGTTCAACCCCACCAATAAAGAACGTCTTTTGTGTAGTGAAAAATAAAATAATAAAAATATAATATTTTTTTTTACCATTGGTCCCTTTAGTTTAGGGTGTGTTCTATTTTGGTCACTAGAATTCAAAAAAATTATTCAGGTCAGTTACGTTTAGAATTGTTTCTATTTTGGTCTCTTAGCCGTTAGTCACCGTTACTTAAAAAAATTAGTTTTTAATTTAACCCTCAAACTTTCAAAATTTTATTTTTCACCATCTTCCCCAAAAATTATAAAATTAAAATCCCAGAAAATTAAATCAATGGCTATAACCCAACACTACAACCCTGAGTTATATTTGATTGTACAAATAATCTAGTGGAGATATTAGTTGCTCAAAATGTCTTCATGTATCTACTTATCATTTATTTTATATATAAACATGTTAGGTTAGTGTAGGATTTTTTTTCTTTGCAGACAAAGATCTACAAAAAAGTAGGCTAAAAATAGAATATATACGCATTTTTTTTAATCAAATGACTATCTTCGTATTTATTAATGCTTTATTAAGGAACACAAAGAAATTAACTATTTCAGAAATTAACCATAATATTCTAACCAAAGTTTATTCAATTTCACTGATTGTCAACTAAAAAGCCAATTCTCAATTTTCTTAAAAAAAATAAAGGAAATAAAACATAAGAAAATAACTTTAGAAATAGAAAAAGACTAAAAACTAGAACCCCTTGCACGTCTTAACTAAGTTAAAGCTTGAATGGCTATGGTGCAGGGACAGAAAGAAATGTACTTGCTATCGGGTTCTTTACAACAATGCTCTTCCGAGTGCAACCATTAAGGGATAATTTTTTGGTCAGATTAATGAGGGTATTGAATCTGCAGTGTTCTTTATCTCTTCCAATTTTCTCTCTCTTGCTTTGGTTTGATTATGTATGAAAAAAATGACCTCAATATCAAACGATGAAGTAATAAGTTACAAAATCAAATATAACTCATGGTTGTAGTGTTGGGTTATAGTCATTGATTTAATTTTTTGGGGTTTTAGTTTTATAATTTTGGGGGAAGATGATGAAAAATAAAATTTTGAAAATTTGGGGGTTAAATTAAAAACTAATTTTTTTAAGTAACGGAAACTAACGGCCAAGAAAACAAAATAGAAATGATTCTAAACGTAAGTGATCAGAATAATCTTTTCTGAATTTTAGTGACCAAAATAGAACACACCTTAAACAAAAGGGACCACTGATAAAAATTACCAAAAAAATTAAATTAAAAGCTTGAAACCCGTTCATTTCCTATCTTCATCAATATGAAACTAATTTCCCTGTTCATTTTCTCTCATCACCAGAATGAAAAACCCATTCATTTCCAATTTTCTCTTTTCTTTTCCTTCATCTTTTCTACTATACTTTTACTGTTTTTTCTTTGCCACCATCCAATCATTATTTAACACGTGATTTATTTTAAATATTTATTTTGACCTAAAAAAGTTTGAGCACTTATTTTGATCAAAATAAACTTTAGACATTTATTTTTATCAAAAAATAACCTTATACATCTATTCTGATTAAAATAAACTTTAAACACCTAACACAAAATAAATATAATTTGGATACTTATTTTATACCGTGGTAGATGCATATGGCCATGGAGGACATAATTTGTACCCCATTTTGGGAAGAAAACTTAATTTAGTGTTAAATTTTTTTTCTAAAAAATTTAATTTAGTATGTTACTAAATAAAAAAGTATGTACAATCATTTGAGAAAAATTATTATTTTGGACCACATTCTTAATTTTTAGACTCGTCACTGATTTTATACATCATTTATAATACATTTGAGTGCTCAAAATCAAACCGTATTGAAACATTACAATATAACGTCCATTGAGCTAAACTAAGAGCATGGGTGGTTTAAAGATTTAAAGGCTCTGTGCAATTTATTGAAATTGGATCCTTACATTATAATATAAAATAGATATAATCTTTTTTTAATAAAGTTCTCTTAATTCAAATGATGTTAGATTAGTCTCTTGAGCAACATAAAATTACTTACAAACATCTAAAAATATAACATTTTCACTTAAAAAGTGTTGTTCTTCTTGCATATATTTAGAAGCAAAATCAACTACAACGCTTTTAGTATCAACTTCTTACAGAATAGTTGTTCATAAGTATAATTTCACAAACTTTAATTTTAAAAAATTTAGCATTTCTTACAAAATAGTTGTTCATAAGTATAATTTCACAAACTTTAATTTTAAAAAATTTCATTCTGCAGAAGCAATAATAATAAGAATAGTAAGACTATAATATGCAATTTTTAGTACATTTAGAAAACAATTAAAAGTTTCTAAAAACTCTAACAAGTCCATTACTCTACATCTCAACAAATAGTTTATTTCTATTATTGAATAACTCGCCTTTTCTAAAAGAATTTTTAAAATAATTATAATAAGATTTGAGATTAGCGTTATGAATGAATGTAATTTATCAACATTATTGTCTTGGTTCAAAAGACGCAATGTCTCACGTAAATGAATCCCTACTAGAGATAAGTAGGTTCTGGAGTTAGACATGCGGTTGACAATGGTAGCAACATCAGCACCTGCTGCCACCCTTTCTCACATGCGAGTCTGACGTCCTTGGTGAAAGCTGGAGCCTCCACCAGCTCCACAACATGCAAGTCATTAATCTTTCGGACATGGCCAGGAACCAGGAACCACCAACCCATTATGGTCTCGCCGTCTAATGCAGTGATGGAATTTAGAGTAAAAATTTAATAGGGTTAACTAAAATTTTTGGAGACTTCAATTAGGGGTATAAATGAACTGAATTTGAACGAATATAATTTTGTTCGTATTCGTTTACTTATTTTTTGAAAATATTTATGTTCAGTTCGTGTTCAGTTAAAATTTCAATATCGTGTTCGTTTATTTAATGTTAACGAACATATTCATGATTGTGTTCGTGAACATATTCGTTTATAGCCAAAATGTTGAAATCACACCACTACTCTTTAAGCAACTTAAACTTCACATATTGAACTTTTAAGTTCACATTGTGTTCAATTTAGTATCCATCTTCACCGTATCTCATAACCCCCTCTCTCTATATATATATAAAATTCTCTCACATAACTCTACAAGTTAAGGCCTACCTATATTTATGAAGTCAAATATTTGACCTACCTCTATATATATATATAATAATTCTCTCACATAACTCTAAAGGTTAAGACCTACCTATATTTATAAAGTCAAATATTTGATCACAAAAAATCTTTATTCCACAAGACTTCTTACTTAAATATAAATATTTACTTATTTATTAAACTTAATTAGCGAACAAAACTTGACTCGACTTGAAAAAATTAAATTATTTGATTCAACTCAATGTAAAAATACTTAAATCATCTTGAATCGACTCAAATTTTATAAACTCGACTAAATTTAAAAAAATAATCATAAATTTTGAGTTATAAAATATAAGACTTTTTTAATAGTCTTAAGGTGATTACAAACTAGTATATGTTCATACATATTCTTAACCTTTTGACAATTCACATACACTTTATAAACAAAATTATTGAACTCGGGTCTTCTAGAATGAACATTACCAGCTTTTTCATTGAAATCAATTGTTGGATTCTATAAAATAAGACTCTTAAACTTGACTAACCTGATTTTTTTACTCGACTATGTTGAATGCTCAAACCTAATTGGTTTCAAACCCCATATTATATACGATCAAAGCCAATTGTTTTGGTTATATTTAAAAATTAGCAAAATAAAGCAGCCGTTTGAAATTAATCGTTTTTTTATCGAAATTCCCACACCAAATCCAAAGTAGGATCTCAACAATTGGGAGAGTTTATTTTGCGTGTATATTAGAAAACGATATTTCATATAAAGTTTATAGAGATGTAAAACGTTGGCCCGACCTGAAAACTCGACTGAAACTGTCACGAGCAGTGAAGTTGAGGTAATGACCAAGGGGCAGGAAGGCAAGGATGATGAGGAGCTGGCACCAACGGTATTGCAGGGCAATCACATGAGTGTCAGAGAGAGAAAGACCCCTCAGTCGTTAACTGACTTTGTCGTATACTGAGGAGAGACTAGTATAAATAAGAGGCTTTTTATTATGTAAAGGCTATGAACATTCTGTGAAAACCCTTTTTTCCTGAATCTAAATATATTCTCATTCTTCTTTATTTCTTGTGCACTATTGTTGTTAGGAACAAGCCTAACATTGGTGCTTTCATCGAGTCTGAACGATGGTCAATAACTCCGAAGCTATTCGTATCTTCCAGGACGCATCGGCGCGTCATGATCAGTCGTTGGAAGTTCTTCAATCAACCACCAAAGAGAACGCGAAGGCACTACAAGATGTGTTGCGACAACTCACTTCCATTTCGGAGCAACTGAGGCAGTCTTCACATGCGACGGTAGCTCACGAAGCGACCAGTGGCACAATTGCGACGCGAGGGAAAGAGAAGCTCCAGGCAGACAGTGACGAAGGATTTCCTTTTCCATCGAAACCAGCCTTTGTCGAACTCCCTCTGTTTACCGGAAAAGATCCCGAGGAGTGGATTGCGTCAGCTCAAGATTTTTTTGACTTCTATGGGACAGAAGACCACCATCGTGTAACAATGGGATCTTTTCAGATGGACGAAATTGCCAAGCGATGGTTCTGGTGGATGCAACATCGTCGTCAATTAGCGGGCTGGGATCCTTAATCGAAGCCATCCGTAAGCGATTTGCTATCACCGAGATCGAATCACCCGAGGGACAACTAACAAAACTGACTCAGTTAACAACAGTGGAATATTATCATAACCGTTTCGAAGAGATGGCGTTGAGAACCAGTGATTTACCAGAGGTTTTCTTGGTTCAATGTTTTATTTCAGGGTTGCGGGTCGATATAAAGAACGAGGTGTTGGCCAGCCGCGTCCATACCATGCAGGAAGTGGTCGCAGTAGCCCGTTTTCATGAGGCCAAGTTACTTGAGGCCAAACATTACATGGGTCGTAGTGGAGGGCCCAAACCACCACTTTTACCCACCCCGAGTCACAATCCATCGGGTATGAAGACCTTGCCCGGCCAGCCCCCACCAAGTGATAATGCCCTAAGTCCCCAACAACCACACCTCCGTAAATTGACCGCCACGGAGGCACAAGCTCGTCGAAAGAAAGGCCTCTGTTACCATTGCGACGCCAAGTTTACACCAGGGCACAAGTGCAAAAACCCCAACTTTTCCTTTTCAACGATGAGAATGAAAGCGAACGAAAGGAAGAAGTCGAGGATGTCACACTCGACACTGAGGAAATCAAGGAGCAACCATGGGTCTCATTTAATGCTCTCGCGGGATGTTATATGCCGAGCACGATCCGTGTCAAAGGCAAAATGCGGGGTCGGGAGATCTGCATCTTGCTGGATGGGGGCAGTACTCATAATTTTATTCAGACGAGAGTGGCAAAACATTTGGGATTAACCGTTTCGCCGGCGTTGAACTTTCGCGTACTAGTCGGTAATGAGGAAAAGCTGAGTAGCGACAGATTAGTGCAACAGTTGAAAGTGGGAGTTCAAGGAATGGAGTTGGTTACGGATTTCTATGTCCTACCATTAGAGGGAACGTATATGGTCCTTGGGGTCGCGTGGATGGCCACGTTGGGACCGGTTACTATGGATTTCTCGAGGCTCACATTTGAATTTCAGCATGAAAGAGTAGCACATCGCTGGCAAGGTGAATCGATGATGGCACCTCAGCCAGTACAACTTCAAGCCTTGCGTCGATTTGCTGACACCCAAGGAATTGCTGGGTTCTTTCGATTGCAACTACAGGAAACATATGAGATGGTCCCTGAGAACCGTGAGGATTTGCTGCAGTTGTTGGAGGAATTTGCCCGTGTGTTTGATACACCCCAAAGTCTGCCTCCTAGACCCAATACAAATCACGCAATCCATTTGGAGTCGGGGAAACCACCGGACAATGTACGACCATATCGCTATCCTCATTTTCAAAAGGGCGAGATTGAACGCCAAGTGCAACAAATGATAGACAATCAGTCGATATAGAGAAGTAACAGTCCGTTTTCTTCACCCGTGCTTCTTGTAAAAAAGAAAAATGGAACGTGGCGCTTTTGCGTAGATTACCGGGCTCTAAATGCTATTACGGTTAAAGATAAGTTCTCGATACTCACTGCGAACGAGTTATTTGATGAATTAGCTGGTTCACAATTTTTCTCTAAATTAAACTTGTTGGCAGGATACCACCAAATCAGGGTGAAGGTTAACGACGTACCAAAAACGACTTTCCGCGCCCATGAGGGGCACTACGAGTTTCTCGTCATGCCATTTGGGCTCACGAACGCACCTTCAACCTTCCAAGCGACCATGAACAATATCTTCAAGTCATATCTGCGGAAATTTGTCCTTGTTTTTTTGGATGATATTTTGGGGTTTAGTCAGACATGGCAGGATCATTTGAGTCATCTCCGATTGATGTTGCAAGTATTGCTGACTAATGGATTTGTGGCAAAGAAATCAAAGTGCACG
This sequence comes from Hibiscus tridactylites, assembly GCA_958450335.1. Lineage (NCBI taxonomy): Eukaryota > Viridiplantae > Streptophyta > Magnoliopsida > Malvales > Malvaceae > Hibiscus > Hibiscus tridactylites. The sequence goes on along the minus strand of OY288279.1, from coordinate 91,988,644 downwards.
TTTGGGCAAACTTCAGTAGAATATTTGGGGCATATTGTCTCAAGGGAGGGATTGGCCATGGATCCGGAGAAAATTAGAGCCATTCGAGACTGGTCAGTTCCAAAGGATGTCAAAGATGTACGTGGATTTCTGGGAATTGCGGGGTATTACCGTCGATTCATCAAGGGATTTGCCACTATTGCTGCACCAATTTCAGATTTGTTACGCAAGGGAGATCACTTCGAATGGACAGTAGCAGCGCAAGAAGCCTTTGATCGACTGAAAATGCTCCTCACCACCGCACCAATTTTGGGTTTGCCTCGCTTTGATAAAGAATTCTAGGTAGAAACAGATGCATCTAGGGTTGGAATCGGGGCAGTTCTTACACAAGACAGCAGACCATTGGCCTATTTTAGTCAAATTAAGTCCGAGGATGCAGGGCGCATCAGCTTACCATCGCGAAATGTTCGCTATCACTCAGGCAGTTGGGAAATGGAGGCATTATTTGCTCGGCAGAAAGTTTATCATTATCTCAGATCAAATGGCACTTCGCGGACTCACTCAGCAAACGATTCAAACTCCGGAGCAACAACGTTGGCTCTCGAAGTTAATTGGCTACGATTTTGAAATTCGCTACCGTCTCGAAAAAATGAATTCAGTGGTTGATGCTTTATCTAGGGAATGTGATGCGAGTTTGATGGCCATTTTGAGTTTAACAATTGGTCTAATCGAGGACATACGGGTCGCAACCAAGGAGGATAGTGAGTTGCAAGAAATTCGAGATCAACTAGCAACAGGAACCACTGCTCATTCAGGTTTCTCTAGTCAAGATGGGATACTATTATTTCGAGGAAGGCTTGTGGTACCAAATGAAATTGCTTTGCGTTCACGTATCCTTAGGGAATTTCATGCTTCAACAATTGGGGGCCACGCCGGTACGCTGCGAACCTTTCATCATGTAGCAGTCAACTTCTATTAGAAGACGATGAGAAAAGATGTTCGACGTTTTGTTCAAGAATGCCAAATTTGTCAGCGAATGAAGAGCGATAGCCTGTCCCCAGTAGGGCTACTCCAACGCCTTAACATTCTGAATCAGGTTTTCAAAGATATTGCCTTAGATTTTATCACGGGTCTACCTAAATCCAATGGGAAAGGCATGAGTTTAGTCGTTGTGGACCGATTAACAAAGTATGGCCACTTCTTCACTCTCCCTCGACACTTCAATGCGGAATTGGTGGCCAAGATAATGGTGCAAGGGGTGATTAAGCTCTATGGCATTCCCAGGTCTATGGTTAGCGATCGAGATAGGATATTCGTTAGTGAGTTGTGGACTGAAATGGCTAGATTACATGGGACAAAAATGTGTATGAGCTTGGCCTACCATCCTCAAATCAACAGGTAAACTGAGGCCTTGAATAGATGCCTTGAGATGTATTTGCGTTGTTTGGCGGAAGATGAACTACATCGATGGGAACAGTACTTAGCCTGGGCTGATTCTGGTACAACACAACCTATCAAGCCTCGGCATGCATGGCGCCGTTCAAAGCTCTTTACGGGCGCGATCCCCCAACTGTGGTAAACTACTTTGAAGGTAGCGCATCTAGTGAACAACTTGACAGGGAGTTGTTGGACCGAGATGCCCTGCTGCGAGAATTAAAAGGAAACTTGGCTAAGGCGCAAGCAAGGATGAAAAACCAGTGCGACAAGCATCGGCGAGAATTGGAGCTAGAGGAAGGTTCATGGGCCTTTGTGAAGCTGCAACCATATCTCCAAATCTCCCTTCGATTACAAAGACATCAGAAACTGAGCCCTCGATTTTTTTGACCATATCGTGTGCTGAAGCGAGTTGGTGCAGTAGCTTACAAGCTGGACTTACCATAATCGACCCGAATTCACCCAGTCTTTCATACCTCCAAGCTTAAACCATGTCGCGGAAACCCAACGCAGCAGATCACACCACTTCCATTGATGCAAGAAGCTACTGATTCTGGTGGTGAACCCCTTGAGACAAACCTTGAGGACAAGGTTCTTCAAAAAGAGGAAGGCAATGTCACGTGCAGTGAAGTTGAAGCAATGACCAAGGGGCAGGAAGGCGAGGATGATGAAGAGCTGGCACCAACGATATTGCAGGGCAATCGCAGGAGTGTCAGAGAGAGAAAGACCCCCCAGACGTTAACTGACTTTGTCGTATACTGAGGAGAGACTAGTATAAATAAGAGGCTTTTTATTATGTAAAGGATATGAACATTATGTGAAAACCCTTTTTTTCCTGAATCTAAATATATTCTCCTTCTTCTTTATTTCTTGTGCACTGCTGTTGTTAGGAACAAGCCTAACAGAAACTTGTTCGAGTCAGAACTTAGTTTTATCCGAGGATGTGATAACCCAAAACTGATTTGTAACCGACTGTTGTTGACTCGAACCCGAGTTGGACCTATTACTTTAGTAACCAAACTCGACATGCATCCGACCGAGAATGACTCAAACCCGAAGTGAACATGTTACTATGGACCCAAAACCCGACCTGCACCCGACTGAAACGAACCCGAACCCGATACTGACTTGGCAGATAATCGATATTACCTGATTGAATCGACTCGATATCCAATTTTACCCGACCTGTTTTGAACCCGACCGTTTAAATGACCCGACTTATTTTGTACCCAACTTGTTATTGACCCGAACTGATATTGACCTAGCTTGATATATACCTGACATGTAATTGAGCAAGTCTATGATTTGATGATTTGATTAATTTAAAGTGTTGATAAATGTAAAGTATTAAGTGTTGCTAAATGTAAACTATTACTTTTTTAAATTAATTTAACGTGTTCAATAATCTTTTTGTTATATATATATAAAAAGGAAAGATTTGATTTAGATATTCATTGAATTAATTCTGATTCAACTTGTTAATTTATGAATTTGAATTGATTAAATATTTAAATCAAAACTTCATGTGTACAATTGAACTAAATTAAAGTTTCAACTTTAATGTGTACAATTACATGTTTACATCCAATTCAAAAATTTGTGTATAATATATTAAATATAATAAGGAAAACTACCTAAATAGTACCCCCAGCTATTGGTGCGTTTATCGTTTTGGTACCTAACTATTTTTGGTAAAATAACACCTAACGTTACGGTTTTAAAATGGTACATCTGCCATTAAAAATTAACGAAAAAGCTTATGTGGATTTTTTTTAATTTCCACATTATTTGTTATTTTTTAATATTTTTATTTGTCCAACTAGAAGGTGACATTCTGATTGGTTAAACAAAACCAAAGGAAATAAAATGGTCTCCTTTGCAACTGGTGGGAAGCAAACCATGGACATCATGCATAAAAAGTTGGGCACTCAACCATTAAGCCAAGCAACTAATAGTAATTAAAGTCAAACACAGAAATATTTAACTTAACCAAAATTACCGCCTCAAAATAAAAAAAAATTGTTACTATAAAGAATCGAACTTAGGACCACTTGTAAAATAGATATTATGCAAAGTCATTAAACTAAGTTAAAAATTCATTTAAAAGTCATCAGAACTAACATTTAAATTTCGCTATTACTAAACTAAATAAATAAATAAATACTTTTTTATAAAACTAAAAAACTAATATTAAAACATTCATAAAAATAAATTTATAATATTTATTTGAAATAAATATAAATTTTAAATTATTTTTAAATTTATTATTTTAATTTTTATATTATCTAATATAATATTACGAAAATAAATCCATAGTTATTTTTTAGTTATTTTAATTTTCAAACAAAATGGGAAAATAATTTATTATTTTATATTATCAAATATAGACCTTGTTTGGTAAAGAGAGGTTTGTGCAAAAATTAGAGGTTTGAGGCATAATTAGAGGTTTGACCAGTCAAATCTGCTAATATTGTTGTTTGGTGAATAGCGGATTGGGGTGAAACTGCTAATTTTGAAGAAAAAAAACTCATAATAGGAGCTTTTTGAGATTATATGTTTGATATTAGAGTTGTAAAGACTCTTTTACCCTTACCAGTTACCAAAAATTTCAAAATAACCTAAATTAAATATTTTTTCACCCTATTTATAAGTTAATCTATTTACTTTTTTTCTTTTTATTATCACATATTTATATGTGTATTTAAATTTATTAATTAATTAAATTATATTAAAACAATTATATAAATAATAAATTAATATATAAATCATTTGAATATGTTTTGAAAAAATGAATTAAAAATAATTTTATAGATCTAATTAATATTGATTATATACAAAATATTGATAACTAATAAATTATTCAAACAAGTATTGAATATAATCATGTCCTTATATGTCATTTTGCTTGTTTAAATAATCTAACAACTATCAGCTATCAGTTAATTTTACCAAACACTTTTATACAATCAGCTAATACAATCTGCTAGTCAAATCAGCTAATGCAATCAGATATCAACTAATGTAATCCGCTATCCACTATCAGTTATCCGCTAATTGCCAAATAGGACCATAATATAATATCTGATTATAAAGACTTTTACAAATAATTTAAAATGTATATTTTAAGCCAAATAAATATTATAAATTTATTTTTAAGAATATTTTAATATTAGTTTTATAAAAAAAATATTTATTTATTTAGTTTAGTTGTAGTGTATTTTAACTTAAATATTAGTTCGATTCTTTATAGTAGCAATTTTATTTTATTTTGAAGCAGTAATTTTGATTAAGTTAAATATTTCTTTGTTTAGCTTTAATCACTATCAATTGCTTAGCTCAATGGTTGAGCGCCTAGCCTTATATGCATGATGTCCCTAATTTGGTTCCCACTAGCAGCAAAAAAGTCATTTTATTTTCTTTGGTTTTGTTCAACCAATCAGAAGGTGACACGTGTCACTTTTTAGTTGGACAAATAAAAACATTAATAAATAACAAACAACTTGAAAATTAAAAAATTAAAAAATCCACATAAGCTTTTCCTTTATTTTTAAACGGCGAAGGTACCATTTTAAAAACGTAACGTGGGGCACCATTTTGTTAAAAAAATAGTTGGGGTACCAAAACGATAACGCACCAATAGTTGGTTTTTCTTAATAATAATAATAATAATAATAATAATAATAATAATAACAACGTCTGAATTGAATTAACTTGTTAAACTTAGAATCTAATTGAGCTAAACTAAAATTTAGAAGCATGATAAAAGAATTTAGTTTTTAAATGTAGAATTTTAATTAAGTTAATCTGAATTGGGACACAATTAATTAAACTTAAATATAAAAAAGAATATCCAGAATTTAAATAAAAAAACATATAAAATTAGAAGTGCTAAACAATCAATTACCTCTGACCTAAAACTAAAAGTTCATGCGGGTAATTTTAATATTAAAAAGGTTAAAAATAAAGGGAAAAGATATAATTGTAGAGAGAAATCAACCGCCCAAAATCCCTAGCCAAACGGTTGTTCAATCCCATATATAGGCCTGCAACCATATCTTATCAATTTTCAAATTAAAAGAAGGCAAACGGTCATTTTTATTTTTTAGAGGTTATTTGCACTTTAGGTCATTGCTACTTTAGGAGCTTTACACTTAGGTCTTTTCTTATTCTTTAGTTTTAGTTTGATTCATTTTAGTCCTAATTTTAGTTTAGTTTCCTTAAGGTTTATAGTTTATGGTTTATGATTTAAATTTTTAGGGTTTATGATTTAGTCTCAATATTAGTGAATGTTTGATTCATTTTATAATTTAGGGTTTATAAAGTAGGGTTTAAGGTATACGGTTTGATTCATTTTGGTCTCAATTTAAGTTTAGTTTTAGTTTGATTCATTTTAGTCCCAATTTTAATTTAATAATTTTGTTCATTAAAGTCCTCAAACTTTATTTTTATTCCAAATTGACTCCTATTGTTGCCCTCAAAGCAGATTTCTAATCAGACTTATTGTGATTCGTGTTTGTGAAAGGCGTTAAATAATTCACTTGGAATGACCCAACCCAAAGTCTATCGACTATTTGTACCAAACTCAAACTTAATATGAATTCGAAACCCGAATTAACTCGACCTAAAATGAAACCGACTTGAAATTACCCGGCCTGAAGTCTACCTGAACCCGAATTAACCTGTCAATTAACTGATTTGAACCCGAACCATTTTGACCTGACCTGAAATGAACCCGACTCGAAATGAACCCAACTTGAAATTAACCCGCACCCGACTCGAATCGAATCAAAACATCAAATCGACCTAAAATAACTTGTATTCGATTTAATCCGACCTGACAGGACCCGAACTGAAATCCATCCAATTACCTATTTTTACCTCCATAGTAGTTCCAGGAAACTTGATAACTTTATGGACAAACTTGTAACGTCAAATCAATTTACTACATTAATTTTCTCAAAGACAAGGTGATACTTAATTAAGTACATAAAATCTATATGTTAATGTATCTTTTCGGTAAAAAAAAATCACATTTTTTGAATAAAGTTCTACAATATATAATGAAATTCAAAATTTAAATTTCTTAAGATTGAAGATAAAAAAAGTCTTAACTTTTTCCCTTGGTCTGAAGAGTTCTGTTATAGAAAAAATACTTAAAAGTCGGATGTAAAAAATCATCAGAAACACTGTTAACTATTTGGACAATTATCATAATTTGCGAGTCCTGCTAAATTAGATGTAGTTGTATGTAATTGGAAAGTTCTAAAGTGTATTGTTGAGGAGGGGGTGAGTATTAGTGTAAGTATGTACGTAATTATACTCTTTAATTTTATTATAAATAGTAATTAACCAGGGATGGGGCTAGAATAGATTGTCGGGAGGGGCAATTTACTGAATTTTAGAAATATAAAGATTTATTAAGTATTTAAACTTAAAATTGAGGAGTACGACGTAATTTATTTAATATTTAAATTTGTAGAAACTTAAATTGTCATTAAACCAAAAAAATTGAAGGGGCAAAATAAAATTTTAGAGGATTTAATTGAAAATATTCAAAAAATGAGTAAATTTTTAATATGAATTTTTAAAAATTTGAGGGACTAAATTATTTAAAAAAACTAAAGGACTTGGTATGAATTTTACAAATTTATGGGGCCAAGGCCCTTGGACCTTGCTAGCGCCCGTCCATGGTGGTTAACATGTTAAGATTTTATTATTATATTATAATTTTTTATTAAATATTATATTATAATTTTATAAATAAATAACAATAATTTTAATATATGCATACACTTTTTTTCTTATAACATCAACTTTATACATATAACAAGTTTACATTTTTTATTTATATATCCGTGAAGTACTTATATATTATTTATTTATTTATTTATTTATTTATTTATTTTATTGCATACAACATCATCATACAATTTAGTATTATTATTGCTGCACATTGGGATTTTATAATATAATAGTTTTTTGAATATAATTTATAATATAATATATTTGTATATATAACACAGTTTCCAACCCTAGTAATCTTATCATCAAATACTTACGTATTGGGTTAAATTGGTCAAATGATGGAGTTTTTTTTTTAGGGAAATAGGGGGGTTGGAAATTTTTTTGGTGAAATAGGCCAATTTCTACCGTGCAAAGTGGACCTCGTCACCTACACTTGGCGTTCTCTGGACAACGACATTTCCAAACGGCGAAATCCTGTTGAATTCAACCTTCTCAGCTCGCTCGGCGCAACGTCTCAGCGCAGGGGATGACAAGGGCTGGCATGGGGTGCCTGACGTGCCTGCGTGGCACATGCAGCGTGAACAGCACCACGCCATTTGCAAATGGCGAGGTGTTGTTCACGCATGCATGTGCCATGCAGGCATGTCAGGCTTTAGATCAGGGGAAATTTATAACAGGCTTTAGATGCAGGCACGTCAGACTTTATATCGATTGGTATTTTTTTTAAAAAAAAACCTATTATAATATTCAAAGCATTGAAGTTTTATTTTTTTGTTAAATTTAGGTTTAGGGACTCAATATTTTGTAACAAAATAATGAAAAAGCACTCAATTCTCTGTATTTTCTTAATCATATGTTGAACCAAATTCACCTTAAAAAATGATATAGAAAATTTTATTGGATGAGACCGTAGATGATGGAGTCAAACCCATCTAATAATTTTTCAAAAACAAGAGTATATTATCTAGTCAATATTCACGTATGATTAAGCAAACATAATTCTCTGTATTTCATTGACGTATGTAACCTAATTCTCTGTAATTTTTCCAAACCTAATTCTCTGTATTTCATTGAAAATAAAAGTGACCCGAATCAACACAACTAACTAGGCTACGTACGTCAAGTAAAATTTTTCTATATCATTTAAAAAAAACATGTTATAAATTTACCCTGATAAAGCTTAACGTGCCTGCATGGGCATTGAATGAATATATATATATATATATATATATATATATATATATATATATAGGTTTAGGTACGAGCTATCAAAGGGGAGTAGTTTTTTTATATTATTTTATGTGTATATATATAAGGTTTAGGGAAGATTAGTGTGTAGGGGTTGAGAAAAAATTAAGAGAGTTTGAGTCGGAAAAGAGGGAAGAGTTTGTGAGTTCTGAAGAAATATTCGAAAACAGTGATTGAAGAGTTCGTAAAGGTCAGTGAAAATTAAGTAAGTAATTTTTGCTTTTTAATATGTTTTTTAAATTCTAGAGGCTTTGTATATTTTTTGTATAATTGAAGATATATTCGGATACTAATAATGTTTTTAAATTTTAATAAGAAAACCCGAAATTTTAATGTTTTGCTTATATTTTTTTAATATTTACAGAAGATAAGTTCATCAACAAATTGTGACACCGAACTCATAGTTGGTCGTTGGGGCGAATCGCTCTTAAACATGGTTGCAAGAAATAACCACGCCATAGCTCTTAAACCTAAAATGTGTGACTAATACACAAAGTAAAAATTAACTTTAAAAAACCAGATTAAAAAATACATGCACTTATCAGATTAAAAAAATCGAAAAACTAGCTTTTTTTTGTTCGAACCAACAATCAGAACCAGGACAGCTTCAACTTCTTCTCGTCGCAATTTCTCTACACACTCTTCCTACACTCTAACATACAACACTCATTTAACTCTCTTTAACTTCTTCTCTTCTTCTCTACACACTCATTTAACTTTCCCCATTTATTTATACACACTCAATAATGTAAAAAAATTCAAATTAACCATTAACCAGTTAGCTTTCACATGATTTTGCTCCACATGTGAATAGGACCACGCCATATGCAAATGGCGAGGTCTCACCCCTATTATTCTCAACAATACACACTAAAACGATGCGCAAGACTGAATCGTGGCAGGGACGTAGAGGCTCATGCATGAGTCGTGGTAGGGACGCTGAGCCGTGGCATGGATTCATCTTGACCTCGTCAGGAGGAGGTGGCGTGGTCTAACCTCGCCAGTATGAGGTGGCGAGGTCTTGTAGCAATTGTTCTATTTCCCTAAATTTCCCCCAACGTACCCTATAATCCAAAATATAAAAAATAAACGCCCATATATGCCTAATTCTGCCTACATATTAATATTTACGAGATGGCTTCAGGTTTAGGGTTGGTTTATTATTATTATTATTATTATTATTATTATTATTATTATTATTATTATTTAGAATTTAAATTACGGTTGTGACTGCATCTTTTGTTGTGTTGTTTTATTACGATTGCGGATATAACAAATGTTATTATGGTCACTACGGACCACTATTTTCCATAAGAGCAATTTTGGACGGTACTATTGTATAGCATCCGCTATTGCGGTAGCGTCCCGCTATTTGAATCTGTGATAACTATATGAAAGTGTAATTACTAGAATGGCAAACGGGGTGCACAGGTACACCTCACCCATACTCACCTAAAATTTTTATATCCACACCTACCCACCACCCATAGCATATACAATTTTCAAATCCACAACCACCCACACGGGTACATTTTCAAATCTACCTGCACCTATTACTCAGTTGGGTATCCATTACTAGGTCTATACCCGCATATACCCATAAAACCTATCAGCCAAACAAACACTAATATCAAACATGACGAAAATTCAAGCTAAATTAATTGAGTAGGGAATTTATACTCCAAGGTTTGGGCAAATTACAAGGCACACCATTTAGAATTATAGGGTATACAAAATAGCTCGTAAATTTATCCTTGAATTCATAATGGTTTAGAATTCATATGGTGAGTAGTGAGTGGGCGGATGCAAAACATGCGAATATGGGGTGGATAAGTTCTCAAATTCATACCTATATATCAACTATCAACAATAGGACTTTTGACATTCACACCCGTTCACTACCTACTAAACTCATACTCATACATGTCCAAACTAAAACATATACGGTGCAAAATCTACAAAATTATACCTGTATGTCATCTCTAATAGTTACTGAAGAGTGTTTAAGTAGTGAAATGAAAGGAAATGATATGTTTCGCTATATATTTTCAATCTTACCCCTTTTTAAAATTAAATTAATTTTTTATATATATTATAGGAATATTTGAAATTAGTTATTTAAATTTTTAAAAATTAATTAAAAATATCATTTTATCATTAGTACATATTAATTAAAAATTAATTAAAAATTAAGTAGTAAAGAGATACTTTTAAAATTAAATATTGAGATTCGAAATCATACAAGATAAGACAACATACACATCATTGACCACTTAATTAATAATAGAATATGTATTTTCATTTCCCCATATTTATGTGTTAATTAAGTAATTTTCCATTTGAAACATTGTTTATAAATTCAAAAAACATTACTTTGTCATAAAATTTAAAAAATAGAAAAACAAGATTATTAATAATAACATTATTTTTCATTTAATCGTCAAAATTTAAAGGCATGGTTAATTATGTTTAATATTAGAATAATGAATTAAAAATAGAATATAATAATGATGATATAAAAGTCATTTTATAATTTTAAAAAAGTTCACATCTTTCATTTTCTCTAGATTTATCTCAATTCGTTGTATTTTTTTTCTTCTGAAAAACGAGTGAAATGGTGGAAAGTTTAGAATCCTTTCTTTTTTCATTCATTTATTTTATGGAAAATATTATGATACATAAGCTTGTGAGTATGAGTTTACATGAGCCTTTTAAAATTAAGGGTGAGAGATTTAGGTTGTGGTTTAAGGTTTAAGAGTTTAGGTTATATGGTGTAGAATTTAAAGTTTACTATTAAAAATTAGAGTTTAGGGTTTATGTTTTAGGGTATTAAGACTAGCGATTTAATTTTAAATTTTATAAAAAAATTGTGTAAAAAAAATTACCTAGTTTTTTATCAAAATATAGTTCTTATTTTAATTGATATTCGAACAATAGAAAGGAAAGCCAACTTGCCTTGTTTAAGTCTTGTTTTGATCCTTTCTTTCAATTCCCTTCAATCCAAACGTAATTTTACCAAAGTGCAGTAATAAGAGATTAAAATAAAAATAGTAATAGGCTTAAACGTTTGTTTCGGGCCACTTAGGTACCTAATGTTTCATTCCGTAACTCATTTAAGGTTTTAGCCGTGACGGACGTTAAAATTTTCCATTATCCAATCATAAAGCGACACGTGTCATATTTTTTTATTTTTCTGATATTAACTAAAATAAAAAAATAAAATTAATTAATTAAAAATAAAAATAACCTAGATTAAATTCCCTTTAAACCCATAAACCCATCTTCTTCCCCATCAAACCGAGTCACCATCCCAACCCTCTCAAAACAACTTCCGAGTTCCATGACTTTCATCCCTTTGTACACTCGACTCTGCAACAATGGATTCCCCAAGTAGGATTCTTCTTCGAATGTTGCTAATTGCCCAATATCTAGAGTTTTACCACCAATCCCAGGGTTGAATGAAAAGTTGAACGTGCTTAACTCATTCAAGCTGTTGAGGTTGCCTGAAAACTCATTCTGTGACAAATCAAGATTTTGTAATCAGTTCAGATTCTCAATCTCTATTAGAATTTGACCTGAAAATTTGTTCTGAGAGATATTTAAGACCACAAGCTGCAAATTTCTAATCTCTGTAGGAAGTTTCCCATTGAATTGATTGTAACCCAAATGCTGCATTTTACTAATACTTGAAGGCACCTCTCCTGAGAATCGATTCCCAAAAGCTGCAAATTTCCATCTGTATATGAATTCCCTTGAAGAACAAGAGATTTCAACTATTTGAATCTACCAAAAACCTCTTGCATTTGTCCACCAAAATTGTTCATACTCAAATCCAGCAAAAGAGATTTCGAAATCACTCTGGAAAACGAGTTGTCTCCCAATAGTAAGCCTTCAAGGGTGGAAATTGATCCAAGCTCTGATGGAATAGGCCCTGAAAATTTGTTTCCCCACAGGTGCAACATAAAAAAATTCTTACAATTTGAAACCTCCCTTGAAATTTCACCCCAGAACTTGTTCACTGATAAATCCAAGCCTTTGAGAGTACAATTCTTTAAAAAATCTTAAAGCTGGAACTGGTCCAGTGACAAAGTTTTTCGAAACTGAAAACTCCACCGGTCTTGAAAAATTTGTCCAAATATTACCAATAAACTTGTTGGAGCTCAAATCCAAATACTGCAGATTCAAGCACCTATCAAAGAACTTGCCAATTCTACAAAAAAAAAAATCGTTCATCGAAAGGTTACCAACAACTAATCTATTGAGGTTGGGGTTTGCAATTGATAGTGAGGATTTTGAGAGGGTTGGGATGGTGACCCGGTTTGATAGGGGAAAAAGATGAGTTAATGGGTTTAAGGAAATTTAACCCAAGGTTATTTTTGTTTTTAATTAATTTATTTTTTTCGTTAATATCAGAAAAATAAAAAATGTGCCACGTGTCGCTTTATAATTGGATAACGGAAAATTTTAACGTCCGTCACGGCTAAAACCTTAAATGAGTTATGGAATGAAACGTTAGGCACCTAAGTGGCCCGAAACAAACGTTAGACACCTAACTGGAAAAAAGGTATAGTTTGGGCACCTATCTGACGTTTAAGCCAATAGTAATATTACGAAAGGTTTAATTTTGACAATAAGATATTTTTATAATTGTTACCACTGATATTTTTAAAGGCTAAAAGCTGGGTTTAAACTTTTTGACAAAAATCATCTGCATCTTTTTGGTACTTTTTTCTATGTTCCAACATTAAAAAAATTAAATTTTAAGTCATTGTTTTAAATTATAAATTCTAAATCATGAACTCTAAGAAATACATCATATCCTAAATTTCTTAAACTCTAATCCTAAACCTTAACCATAAATTCTAACTCTAAATATAAAATTTTAATATTGAAGCATATAAAAATATATCGAAAAGTAGCAAATTGTTTCTATTCTTCAACTTTGGACATGCAGTCTAAGCTTTGATATGCTGAACTTAATATGAATCTAACTTGTTCCACGTTGCATTATTCTACTATTGATATGCTTCCACTCTTATATTGCTTTTACGTTGTACCACCTAATTATAAGTGTTGTATTGTTTATACCATTGACATTTTAACTGTTCCAATTTAAGTATTAAATTTTAGTTTTTGTTTTAGTTATACCATTAAGTTATTAATTCAATAACAATATGATGACATGAATGACAATTGTCGACGTAAAAATCACTTTAAAATAATGTTATTTTGAATATTCAACTTCAACGTAACGTAACATTATAATTTTATTGGGTAAACTACCATAATGCTCATTTACGTTTGGGTGGTGTACACTTTTACTCACTGATTTTAAAAATTGAACTTTATGCTCATTTACGTTTTCAGAGTGTAAACTTATCCTCACTTAAACGTTTTTCGCCGTTAACATTTAACGGGAAGCTGATTTAGCAGATTAAAGGTTAATTAATAAAAGGCTTAATATCCAAATAGGTGCCCAAACTATGCTTATGGATCACTTTTAGTGCTTAAACTATTTTTAGCTCTAAATAGGTGCATAAAGTTTTAATTTTGGTCATTTTAGGTGCCTAACCGTTAACTGCCGTTATTTTTATTAAAAATATATATTTTTAATTTATTTATATTTTTTAATTTATTTTATTTTTCAACTTAATTTTTTATTATAAAAAACCCTAAATTTCCCAAAACTCACAAAATGGCCCCCAAATTCAAAATCCCTAACTTCCCCAGCTGAATCCGCCGTCGCCGGACTACCAAGATCGTTTCCCCAACCACCCATCGTCGGTAAACGGCGGTAGGTGTGTTGATCGGCTTTCTAACGTCGAAAGAAGCAAAAATCGCGAAAGAAAGTCGTCGGTACACCTACCGTCGATTATCGGCGATGGGTGGTTAGGGGAAACGGTCGTGGTGGTTTGGCAGCGGTAGTGGTGGTCTCCGGTGAGGTGGTAAACGGTGACAATGATGGTAATTTGGGGATTTGGGGTTTGGGTTTAAGAATGTGGGATTGTTTTGTAAAGATTTAAAATTGTTATTTTTTAGAAAAATTAGATTTTGAATTTCATTTAAAAATTAATTAAAAAATTAAAATTAAAAACAAGCCACTTGTTACAATTTAATTGGCTAACGGTTTTTTATTAACGGTTAGACACCTAAAATGACATAAATTTAAACTTTAATCACCTATTCAGAGCTAAAAATAGTTTAAGCACCAAAAGTGATCCACAAGCATAGTTGGGGCACCTATTTGGATATTAAGTCTTTTATTAATTAAGATTTAATCTGCCAAATCAGTTTCTCGTTAAATATTAACGGTAAAAAATGTTCCAGTGAGGATAAGTTTACACTAAAAAATGTAACTGAATATAAAATTCAATTTTAAAAATTAGTGAGCAAAAGTATACATAACCCCAAACGTAAGTTAGTATTACGGTAGTTTACCCTACCATTTAATACCTTCGTATACTCCTTTAAAATCCTTTAATCGTATTGGACCCAGTCCCACAATGAAGGATTCAACCTGACAAAAGGCTACCCAAGAGGAATGAATTTTTATTATTCTTGTTTACAATCTTTTAGTTAACACATGTGACAGTGGGGTTTTTTTTTTTTTTTGAATATTCGCGCCATGAGTGACAATACATGGCTCTTAATAAAGAAAAACTCTAAAGGAATTAAATTAAATATTTATATAGAAAAAATAAAAAAATAATTTAATAAATTATAGAAAAAATTAATTTTTTTAAAAAACTCTTTAATTTATTTATTTAAAAAAAAACCTTATATATTTATAAGATTATAAAGCAAAAAATATCGTTTTAATAAACCGCACATAGCTCCACAAACCTTTAAACCGTCCTTAACGTGTGATTATTTTACTATAATTTATCATGCAGGGACAAAACTACGGTTAAAAAAATATAGCCTTCTAATTTTCAATTTATTTGAATTTTGTTTCTCTCATTGTTTATAATTAATTACTATATTTTATCCCTTAATCTTAATTCCGGACTATGTTAGTGTGATCATAGATTAGGTGAATTGAATCCAATATGAATGGTTAATAAGTGGATGAATCTATGGGTGAAATAAGACAACAAACCAAATCACATGGCATTGGAACACAACAACAAAGGTTGTAGTTTTGTTTATACTTCCATAAAACCTATTAATTTACTATCAGACACACTAATTCACCTTCAAAGATACATGGAAAAGATTATGAACCAAAATATGACAATCACTTGAGCAAATTCCCACTGCTTGAAATGGCAAGTTCAGGCCAAGAGAAGCCACCACCACCACCAGGCCCCACTTCTCCGCCTTCAAACTGCCATGGGTTCCCCATTCCGGTTGCCGCCCCACCACCACCATCTCCCATTGAAAAAGCCCACATTCCTCTTCCAAGCCCAAACCCAACATCTTCAAGTGCTGGACCAATACCGAGTCCAAACCCACCAAGAGCCAGATAACCAGCTCCCTGAGGATTATTCAACAATGAAGCAAAACCATTGCCCTTGGACTCTCCACCAACACCCAAAGTTCCCTGATTTCCTGACAGTGGCAACAAAACCTGAGTGGCAGCCGCCGGCAACTGGAAGTCATTATAAGTATAACTACCGGTGGTGGCATCGGTGGAAGAAGAAACGACGGTGCCATGGGTTGTGATGGTGGTGGTGCGTGAACGCTTTGCGTTTCTTCTGGTGCCACCGCCAACAGGGATGTCCCTGAGGGTGCCGCCATGAGTCCAGTACCGGCGACATGACTTACAAAAATGGCGAGGCTGAGAGAAGTTGTAGTTGTTGTAGTAGCAAAACTTGGTGTTGCTGGAATCACAGCGCGGACAAGGCAGCTGTTGTTGTTCCGGTGGTGGAGCTCCGTTGTTAATGGCCTTTGTCGACCGCCCGGAATCTGATGGCATTTTCAGAGGGGGGAAAAAACAAAGTGGCTTAACTTAAGCTTTGAGATTCGCTTCTTGTAGGAGAAATAGAATGAGAAAATTGGTATTTATATTGTGGTGGAACTGGAAGGAATGTTGTAATAAATATAAAGCAACAAATTTAACATTGTAATACGATCAGTGGACAGTGAAACATGTCCCCCAAGGTTATATGAACAGAGACGAAGAAGCGAGCAGGCTTTACAGTGTTCTTTAAGAAACGACAAAACAAGAGGTTTATTCCAAACGAAAAAGGGTTTAAATATAGGAAAGATCCTTGCATTATTTTAAAATTTATAATTTGATCCATATCTTATACTTTTAAGATTTTTATCATTTTTACCTTAAAATTTGTAAATATGAAAGATTGAAAATTGTATTATTCAATAAATGGTATTTTTATTTATTTATAATGATTTTAAAATGTATAAGGTTTTGAAGGTTATTTTAACCTTTTATATTATGTTTGATTTCACGTTCTAACAGTAAAATTAAATGAAAATTATATTCAACAAAAAAAATTAAATGAAAATTGAAGATAAGATTAGAATTTTCAAATTAAAAATAATATAAGGATTTAACTTTAAAATGAAATATAATAATAAATTTTGAAATTTTGAAATAATAAAAATAATATTTAAAGAAATTATAATCATTAAATGGATAAGGGGGTCCATTTTGTAGTAATGTTTAGTTGTGTGCAATGATGTTCCACTATAGATATCGTCAATCGAAGATGACAAGAATTCAAAGATTACTGCTTCAAATCCTGATGGAAGAATTACTTGCATGTTTTATTTTGTTTTATTTCTTACATATGTATTTAAGTTTGATTTAGCGAATGGTTGGTTTTAGCTTGGTGTTCAAAATTTTCGATTGAACGAGAAAATATATTTCAATTATCGTGTCAATTGTTTGAATTTTGGACTTCAAACGTGATTTTAGAAAAAATAAGGTAGAAGTGGCTTTTGCGTTTCGTCGTGATTTTTGCACTATATTTTTACACAATCGTAATTTTTAAGAAAAATACTCCTAAACATAAATTACGATAATTTAAAAATATTTATACACAAAATCAATATATAAAATTACGATGATATAAAATCAATTCTACCATCGCAAAACTAACCACGCACACATCAAATTCGATTAGATTGTTTTTAATTACTAGTAATTTTGAAAAGGGGCGGAGACATAATGATGAGTGTCGGGGCAGCGTGGGGAGCAATGATAGAGTCTTCCCTCTGATTTCGGAGGCCTCCTGTCTTGTCTCTGCACCATCAGATTCCTCCGCCGTACTCTTCTCTTGTTCCACATTTTCACACGCCTCTGCTAATTAGTAATTACCATCAAACTATTATTCTTAACTCCTTTTTATTATGGAACTTCTAATTAATTCAATTTTAATATTAAATTTAATTCTTAAATAGTTTAATTTTAATACTAAATATAGTTTTATTTTTGTTTAGTGATTTATGATGTAGTTTACGCTATTACTGATTATCCAAAACCATATGAAATACACGTCAATTAGACTGTTTTTTTTTTATAAAAGCTTTTGTATGACATATTTTTATTTACTTTTTTATATTTTTTTGTGACACGTGTTTTCTTTGCCATGTGGCACGTCTTTGTTTTATGAGAATTTTTCGCATACTTTTATGGAAGATTTACGTTTAAAGATAGTTTTCTCATGGCATTCGACTCTGATTTATAATTTTTGGTGGTCTTTAAAAATTTGATTCCCTTTAGGGTTCGTTTGTCTATGCAATCAGATCTATTTTGCAAAGCAGCCTGCAAGATTGTTGATTTTGCTCACCACTCCTACTCCAATCTTTAAGCGTTTAGGTTGATAGAGACGAGTGGTTTTTTTCCTACTTCCTTTCTCTAGTGTTTCATCTCTTCTTTCTCGTTGCAACTCATTGGGCATGTTTTGTTGGCTTTTGGAATGTTTCTCTATTTTACTTTTTAATAAATTCGTCAACATATTAATAAAAATATATAAATATTTATTTTAATTATATAAAATATAAAAATAATTAAATATTCAATAAATATAGAATTTGATTTAATTTCAATTATTATAATTTGTAAACTTATAAACCATACTTCAAACTAAATTGAAACATTTTTATAGGCTAAATGAGATTATTGGTGAAACTCATCCTCATCACTGTAGTAGTAAATATTCAATTCAATAAACTATTTTTTGCTGACAATTTGAATACATTTTATTATTGTTCAAACTAAATATTACTATTTGAATCAATTTTAGATTTTCGGTTTTCAGTTTTTTTCCTCATCATATATTGAAATGTTGTTTTTCATGCAAGTTCTTTTTCGAATAAATTTTCATGCAAATTCTTTTTAAATAGTCTAAAGGTGATTAAAAGATAGTATCTCTTCCTACTTATTCTTAACCATTTGACAATGCGCATACACCTTGTAGACAAAGCGATTTGAACACGTGTCTCCTAGGATGAACATCATTCGCTTTTCTACTAGGTCACTTATTGGACGAATCGTGGATGCGAGTCATGGACAGTCATTAGGAAATTGGAAGCGATTGTGGCTTTAAATAGTTTGATGTAATGATATTTTAATTTTTTTAGTTTAAATATTAGTTAAATGAAATTTTAGTTCTGTTGAACCCAATGAGTGATCCTAGTTGAAAAGAGGATGATGTTCATATTAGGAGACTTGGGTTCGAGCAATTTTGTCTACATATGTATGTCTTATCAAAGAGTTAAAAAAATGAACAAATACTACTTTATAACGAGCTTAAATCTATTCAAACAAAAGATATTTTTTTGAATTGGAGATGAGGCGAAAGCCATTACATCACATGTCTCTCACGCGAGCATAGGAGGGGCCATTTATATCTCGATGCAGCTAGGATGCAAGACCAGGAGGTATTGAGTGGAAAACATGAAGAGATATGTCGTCATCTGGGAAAAGCTTAGCCATGAAATCGGCCACCATATTAGCCTCACAACGAATGGGAATGAGTTCAGAAATCCGATCACCAACAAGAAGGTTAGAAATGGCATGAACCAAGGCGTAGGGGCTGGAAGACGAGGGTTGTGTAAGAAGTTTGAAAGCATTTGCATTATCTGTCTGCACAATAATCTGATCAAAACCCAAATCACATGCAAGCTTTATGTTAAGCATACCAATGGTATGAGTAAATGACAGTGTCGACTAGGTAATGATAAGAAGAAGATGACTGCTATATCCATTGACGTTAAGGTTATTTATACACAAAGATAGACGAAACCCTAATTGTGTGCATGGACACGTGTAGCAATTACATGCAATACTGGCTCCAACAGAATTGGAGAGTGCTGGCACGTATTACAACTGGTATTCCAGCTGTTTTGGAGAATCAGTTTCGTCCTTATCTTCAATATTTCCCCCGCACGATTTTTCTTCTGGTTTCCTTGTGTGAAGCTTGGCTCGAAGTTCTTGGAACTGCTGAGGTGGTAATGCCTTTGTGAGGATATATGCAACTTGGCATCTGGCAGGTATGTAATTGATTTGTAACTGTTGAGAGCTGACTTTTTCCCTGACAAAGTGGAGGTCGAGGTCAACGTGCTTGGTCTTGGAATGGAGCACAGGGTTTGCGGCCATGGATATTGTGCTTGTGTTGTCGCACTAGAGGAGTGGTGGATTGCACATGGATACTCCCATTTCGTTGAGAACCGATTCCACCCACAAGATTTCAGACGCTGCATCTGCCAGGCTTCTGTATTCAGCCTCTGCAGATGATCGAGAGATAGCTCGCTGTTTCTTCGAGCACCAGGAAATGAGGTGGTTGCCAATCATGACACAGTAGCCTGTGGTGGATCGTCTATCGTCCACATCACTGCCCCAGTCAGCGTCTGAAAAAGATACAATGCGAAGGTTGTCTTTGCACTGAGGTTGAAACCAAATTCCATGGTTGGGTGTGGAGCTTAGGTATCGAAGGATGCGCTTGAGGGCTAGCCAGTGTACCTCAGTAGGGCTCTGCATAAACTGTGTTGTTTTGTTGACAGCAAACGAGAGATCAGGTCTCGTGTGACAAATATATTGAAGTGCTCCAATAATGCTTCTGTAGTGATGAGCTTCTGTGAGAGGAGTTCCATCGTGTTTGCTCAATTTGGGATAAGTAGCCATAGGTGTAGAGGTTGGTTTAGAGACCATGGTGTCAGATCGAGTGAGAAGCTCACGAATGTACTGTTGTTGAGATAGAAAGAGGCCACCACCAAGTGGCTGTGCTTCAATTCCCAGAAAGTAGTGAAGGTAGCCAAGGTCCTTCAGTGAGAACTTGGTGTGTAACAACTGAATGATGTGAAGCACTTGAGATTCAATGTTTCCTGTGAGCAGCATGTCATCTACATATACTGCTAGATAGATGGTGAGTCGATCTTGTTTGAGAATGAAGAGAGTGGAGTCGGATCGAGATGCTATAAAGCCAATTGTTCCCAAGAAGGACTTGAGTTGTACGAACCAGTTTCGAGGGGCTTGCCTTAGCCCATATATAGCCTTCTTAAGCATGCAAAATAGAGGTTTGCCAGATGAACTACACTGTTGAAACCCTGCTGGCTGATACATATAGACAGCTTCTTGAAGATCCCATTTAAGGAATGTGTTGTTAACATCCACTTGATGGATTGGCCAGTGGTTTGTTACTGCCACAGAGATGAGAATGTTGACTGTGAAGAATCTTACTACAGGGCTGAATGTTTCCATGAAATCCAGGCCTGGCGTTTGGGAGTAGCCTTTTGCCACAAGTCTTGCCTTAAGTTTGCTCACTGTGCCATCAGCATTGTGTTTTACACGGAAAAGCCATTTACAGCCGATGGCCTTCTTGCCAGGAGGTAGCTCAACTAGATCCCATGTGGCATTGTCTTGAAGAGTATTGAATTCATGATTCACAGCTTGAGTCCAATCTGGATCAAGGAGAGCTTCTTGTATGGTGGTGGGAATAGTTTCAGTGATGTAGGATTTGGGTTTGAAGATGCCTAACTTGCTACGAGTGACCATAGGATGGCTAGGTTAGGGAGGTGGTGGTTGAGAGGATGAAATGGTAGGGGGTATGTCAAGTGTTGTGGTGGATGGTGTAGGTTCTTGTAAAGGTGCATCTGGTATAGAAGGTGAAGTGGGAGTAGGGTTAGATGTATGGGATGCATCTGTTGGTTGTGTATCAGCTGGGTTTGATGATGTTGCCGAAGTAGGAGGTGTTTCTATAGGATTGGTGGTGGGTTGCGTTTGTGAGGTGTTGTTGTTTGAGGGTGGTATGGAGGAAAAGGCTCTGGAGTATTTTGGGGTGTTTGGCTTGGGCGGCAAGGTAACTGGTGTAGCATAGGGAAAGTGGAACTCATTGAAGGTTGCACTTCGAGTAATGTAAATTCGACCAGTGGGATCAGCACACTGATAGCCTTGATACTTGGGCGAGTATCCAAGGAATAGACATGGCTTGGTCCGGAAGGCAAGCTTGTGAGCATTGTATGGGCGGAGGTTGGGGAAGCATTCACAGCCAAATATTCTGAAGAATGTATAGTCAGGAACTTTTCCATTGAGCTTTTGATAAGGGGAAATGTTTCCAAGTGTCTTGGAGGGTAGCCTGTTGATAGTAAATACTGAGGTGAGCACTGCATAGGACCAGTATTGAAGAGGCATGGAGGCTTGTGCTAGAAGAGATAAGGTCATATCCATGATGTGTCGATGCTTCCGTTCGACAACCCCATTTTTTTGGGATGTGTGTGGGCACGTGATGCGGTGTTGGATGCCAAGTTCAGGTAGCAAGGAGTCGAGAAAAATAAATTCTCCACCCCCATCCGTTTGAACAGCTCGAATGTTGGAACCATATTGAGTTTGTACGAGCTTGTAGAAGAGTGTAAAGGCAGATGAAGCCTCGGACTTGGATTTCAATAGATAAAGCCAGCAGTTGCGAGAGTGCATATCAACAAATGAAATATAGTATAAGAAACCATTGGATTTGACAGAGGCAGGTCCCCAAAGAACGATTTCAACTAGATCAAACGGTGATTCATACATGGTTACAGAATGCTTGAAGGGTAAAGCATGACATTTCCCTAATTGACAAGCATTACATAAGGTGTTTTGTTCCATAACCAGTGACTTGTGTAGAGCTGAGTTGATGACCTCTGAAGAAGCATGGCCCAAGCGTCGATGCCAGAGTTGAAAGGAGTTGTTATTGACTGAAGTGGAAAAAGCTGAAATTGAGGCTGTAGTACTGCCAGGAGACAAGTTATAGAGACCACCCTCCTGTGTCCCTTCCATGAGTATTTCATCTGTGAACTCATCCTTCACACAACAGTAATCATAGTGAAATTCAACATAGACTGAATTATCCTTGGTGAGTTTCGACACAGACAGTAAATTGCGAGTGATTCGAGGCACATGTAAAAGATCATTTAAGTGGAGAGTGCGAGATGCAGTAGAAATACTAGAGTGACCAACTTGATTAATAGAAAAGGAGGATCCATCCCCTATATGAACTGATCCCTTACCAAAGTATGGTGATCCACCAGCTAAGGAGGAGGAATTGCTAGCCACATGATGTGTGGCACCAGAGTCAGGGTGCCAAATTGTAGGGGTAGCCACCAGGGTATGGACTTGCATCTCTCTAGTGTTTGTATCAGTGGTGCTAGGGGGTTCAGTGCCTGCAGCCTCAGCAATGTAAGGGTCATAGGAGACTTCCACAGTGTCTTGTTTGTACGAGCAAGCATTGGCTTGAGTGTTCGAGGGTGGACGAGTTTGTGGCGAAGAAGAGACCCCTTTGAAGGATTGGTCGAAACGATGCCAGCATCGATCCACAAGATGCCCAGGTTTGCCACAGAGTTGGCACTGAATGCGAGGACGATTTCCACGATAACGACCCCTACTGTCATCACGAGATGTAGGTGGAGGAGAACCAGAATAAGGAAGCTTGTCTCGAGGCATAGAGTAGCTTGTATTGTGTATACCCACTGGTAATCGAAAAGGATCAGAGACTCTGGATTCAGCATCAATAAGCAAAGACACTGCAGCATCAACAGTGTAGGGTTCCTTGCTTGCAGAAATGACCGCCACAAATGGGTCATACTCAGAGGGCAACCCATTTAAAATGGTTGCGATATGTTCCACAGTAGAAACTGGGCTACCAGACGATGCAAGGAGATCGCAAATCTCCTTGATTTGCATAGTGTAGGAGCGCATGGTTAGGGAGGCCTTTTTGATTGAACGGAGACGACAGTGGAGATGCATGATGCGAGTGGTAGAGAGTTGTGAATAGAGAGCTGAGATGGTAGACCAGATCGTGGCACAGGATTCAGCACCCACAAGTTGAGGGAGGATGTTCGAGCTGACTGTGGACAGGAGCCAGGAGGCAAGGGAGCTGTCCTGCTTGATGAATCGAAGGTAGGCTGGGTTCGGAACACGTTCACCATTCTCTCGTGCAATGAGCTTGGCCGGAGGTGTGACAGTGCCATCGATATACCCTTCAAGACCTTGACCTCGAATTAGCAGGGTGACCTGTTGCTTCCAGAGTAGATAGTTGGTGTCGTCGAGCTGGATGCTGATCCGCTTGTTGGAGAAGGAGGAGGAGTCGGACACATCATCTGCGGTGGGTGGGATGACTGTGTCATCGGTAGTTTCAGCATCGACAGGCATGATGACGGTTGAGGTTTACCAGGAAGAAGCCCAGAAAATTGATACCATGTTAAGCATACCAATGGTATGAGTAAATGACAGTGTCGACTAGGTAATGATAAGAAGAAGATGACTGCTATATTCATTGACGTTAAGGTTATTTATACACAAGGATAGACGAAACCCTAATTGTGTGCATGGACACGTGTAGCAATTAAATGCAATACTGGCTCCAACAGAATTGGAGAGTGTTGGCACGTATTACAGCTGGTATTCCAGCTGTTTTGGAGAATCAGTTTCGTCCTTATCTTCAATACTTTAGACCTTCAAAAATGCTCCAAAGCTCAGCTTGAAGCACATTAGAGAGTCCGAGTATCTTAAAGAAAGAAGAGATGAAACAATCGTCATGATCACGAAAAACTCCACCAATAGAACCAACACCAGAGTGTCTAAAGATCGTACCATCCGCATTGAAACATATCTAATATGAAACAATGGACATTAGGCATTGTCATCTAGGTGCCGAGAGCAACTGACTGAATTAGTGAGAAGCTTATCCTGAAAGGCGACCCAAAGAAAACTGTAAATATGTTCGGGAACACCTGATTTCCATATAATCTTCCAATAAGGATTTGACGACTGCCAGGTATCCTTAGTAAGACGGTTCTAAGCACTATTGATGGAGAAATTACGGTTATGACTATCTAACCAATAGCAATTGTCAATGCCATTGCTAGAACATAAAGGCGGGATGCCATGAAAGTATGTCACTATTGTTAGGAGGAGGACCGATCGAAGGATATACCAATTCCATGAGCCATTACTTGTAAATCAATAGAAGCACTAAGGGATTTCCACTGCACAAGGGGGCTAAGCTGAGGAATCTATATGTCAGTCCAAAAGCGAACCGACTCGCAATTACCAACAGACCAAGCTAAATTTTCATAATATGAAGGCCAAATATTCGCGAGACTTCGCCAAAAAGGGAGAAGAATTGCCACGAGCAATAGAATCAGAACATAAATTAGAATTTTATACCTCGCTCAAAATACGGATCCAGAATGCCTTAGGAGAGTGAACAATGGCGTCACAAACCTTCATCAGAAAAGCTCGGTTATTCACTTTAGTGCTTCAAAAGCTAAGGCCTCTACAATGAACTGATTGACATAGCGATGTCCAGTTGACAAAGGAGAATCTGCTTTGATGTAGCATAGGGATCGCAACGGGGCGGGATTTTGGCAGCCCCGAACCCGACTCGAAAATTTAAAATTAAAACCCAACCCGAATCGACCCGAGTTTAATACATTTTTATCCCCGATCCGACCCGAAATACTAAAAAGTATTACCCAATCCCGACCTGACCCCGAAAATTTAATAAAAAAAACCTGATTAAACCCGACCTGACCCGAAGAAAATTAATAAAATATTAAATATAATATATTTAAATATATATTTATATATATCATGCAAAAAGGCAAGTTTGCATAAGATATGAGGGGATGCTAAGAAGCACCGATTTTGTTAAATTTTTAGATTTAAATGCCTAATAGATCATTGCTCCTTTGACGTAAAGTAATTTTGTCTCTTTTAATACTTGATACTAGCTTTGTTCTCGATGCTAGTTACATCTATAATCGTTTTATTGATCCATTTAATAATTTTTAACTAGCTAAATGTTTAAATATGATCATAATCTTTTAGAGGTTACTTATATAAGGGGTGTGACATTCAAAACTATTAAATAAATGTCTAACATTTTATAATATGATCAAATAAGGGTCTAACCTTTCAAAAAGTCCAAAGAAGGGCAAGATGTTTTCAATTATGCTTATATAAGGATCAAATTTTTTATTACGATCAAATGATGGCCCTAATTTGAAAACATTTTTAAAATTTAGACATTTATTTGAGCATTTTTAAAATGCTAGCCTCTTTTTCAATCTTTTTGAAAGACTTTATCTTATTCACTAATTTCGAAAAGGTTAAACCCTTATTTGACTTTTGTGAAAGATTTAGACAACCTCTAAACAGTTAGACCCTTATTTAAGCATTTAGTTGTTTGATTTAAAATTAAATTACATATTACATATTATCTCAATTTTTTGATTGGTAATTAAGTTTTATTTTATTTTAATTTTAATGGTTAAAGATTATTTTGTAATTAAATTTACTCAATAAGCAAATATTTATATTAGATAAGAAGACTTATGAAAATGCTTTTGTTGACCAAGTATTTAACTACATAAATATAAAGTAATTTCATGTATTTTTGTTATTTCTAATCTCTGTGGACTACAACAAAATAGGTTTTTAGCGGCATTTTTAAGTAAACGTCGTTAATTTTGTACATGTAGTGGCGTTTTTGAATAAACACCGCGATAGACTGATATATGGTAGCGTGTTTGAAGAAACGTCACTACAGACGCGCACTTTAGTGGCGTTTGTTGGACAAACGCCGCTACAGACACGTACTTTAATGGCGTTTGTCTAACAAACACCGCAATATGATTTAAATGTTTAATCTCACATCGACTCTATTTATATCTCATGAAACTTTTTAAAGAAGCAAATTACAAGTATAGATCGTCGAGCTAAGTAATGAGGTGAGGGACGAAGATACATAGTCAATAGCGGCGTTTGGAGGGAAAATGCTACTAAAGACAAAGTATTTATCGACGTTTGATGGAACAAACGCCACTAAAATCAAGGTATTTAGCGACATTTGGAGGAACAAATGCCGCTATATAACTTGACCTTCTATGGTGTGTTTAGTTCACAGAAGACGCTAACTATTGTGGCATTTGATTTAGCGACGCTCTTTCTAGCGCCAATAGAGTTTTCAACAGCGCTTATAAACGTCGCTATAAGGCTAAAAATGTCGTTAAAAACTTGTAATGTTTATAGTGGATTATCGTTTATCTTATCCATTGAGATAGACATGACCGAATTGCATTAAATTTTATATCTTGTATGTGTCTTATTATGTGTTCATCTCGCTTTAATTATTTTTCTCTGCAAATCATAAAAATGGTATCAAAGATGTGGTTCGAGCTATGGTATCAGTTATGAGGAGAGTGTTCTTCAGTCAATCTAATTATGCTCCAATAGATATTACGTAAGAATTGACAATAACGGATATTTGACTAATGTAAGAATTGAATTTGTTGAAGATTAGATGACCTATGGTCGAATGAAATTTGTGTAAACAAGGAGATTGTTACTATTAACTCAAATTTGAATTTATAATTAAGCTAGACTTTAATGTAATTTTACTGGTTGAAGATTATTTGGTAATTAAATTTACGCAGATATTTATATTAGCTAAGAACTAGTATGAAATAATGTTTCTTTTTAACCACGTATTTTGATCATATATAAACATAGGGTAGCTTTTTTTTTATTAAATAAAGATTACATTCTCATACTGGAATTCGAACCCATACAAGATTGGGTAATATGAGCATACTTAGCCATGAGGCCATTCAACAAATCTCAAACATATGGTAGTTTTTTTTTCCTGATCTTTATAACTATTGTGGCTATGTTACATGAATGAGTTGTGTTAGGCTCAATGATCACAACCGAATCGCTTGTCAAGATGTGGAGAAGTGATAATTTGGAAGTTGGAAGAGGAAGCAACAAGATAAGAATTGAATACAAGGATTTTAGAGTGGTTCAGCTTTCTAACCAAAGCCTACATCCACTACCTTAGCTTTCTACTAAGGATTTCAACCAATTCACTAAGAATTCTTCCCCTTTTCTAGGTTAAGGAGGCAACCGTTACAACCTAGAGTCACAACCCGTGAGCTAGCATCCAAAGCTCACAACCCGAGCTTTGGGAACACTCTCAAATTAAAGAATTCTAGCAAACACTTAAGCTCTCACCCAAAACCTAAAACACTTAAGCATACATTGACAATTTTGGCTCACAAGTGTTTGTCTATACAAGAATGGACAATTTAGCTCTAAGACAATTTCTTCATCATAATGTTGTTGACAATTGAAGCATTAGCCTTTCTTTGATGCTTGGAGGTCCATTTTATACTCTCAATTGAGTTTGTAGCCGTTGAGGACCATTGGGATTGAATTGGAGCCGTTGGAGACTTTATTTCCCACTATAAATGCAATACTGGTGATGTATGTTTTGATATACGGGTAGTTGTATCAAAACACCCTTCTTCAGAACTAGCCGTTGAAGTCTAATGTAGTGTGCTGTATCGAAACACATTGGGCCGTATTGGAACGCCTGTATCGAAACGCCTAGTACCGTATCGAAACAGCCTGCAATTCAAAAGACCGTTGGGAAATAGTCGTTGGGGGGTTTTGACCGTTGAGATGTATGCCACGTAGGCGTATCGAAATACCAAAGGGTGTTTCGAAACAACCTCTGTTCGTATCGAAACAGGTAAGCCATGTATCGAAACGGGTTCTGGAAGTTTCAAAACGTATCGATACATATTGTGTCTGTATCGAAACAGGTACATTAAAAGCACTGGTTTGGCTACTTAAAAACGTTTCAAACATTGCTGAAACCTTTTGAAAACACCTCAAACTTATTTTCAAGTTGTTTTTGACATAGAGAATATTTTAAATTCTTTTCAATTTAGTTTAAAACATTTTTAAATTATTATATCAAAACAAATATTTCTACAATCTCCCCTTTTTAATATAATAATAAAATCAACTTGAAAAATTGTTTGAGATTCTCCCTCTTAGTATTTAAAAATTTGAATAAGAGAATTTAAAATTTGAATGAAATTAAAGCTTCCCCTTATTCTCTTGAAAAAAATCAATTTTTCAAATCATTTTCCCCCTTTTGTTATATAAAAAAAATTAAAAGACATTAAGCTCGAAATAACATAGAAGGTTAAAGAAAAATTGACACAATTAAAAACTTTTGGTTTTAAAATTGGCTCCCCTAACTTAAAGCATCAAATATTCTTAGTCCAACAATATGATAATCTAGTTGTAAAAAATAATCTAATTAAAAAGAAAAAGAACTAGAAATTTTATCAACACTTGAACTTCAAGGGAGGATGTAAAGCCTTCCTTCTTCAAGTGTTCTTATTTGTGTGTATGGAGCTCCCCTAAAATTTGGACTTGTTGATCACTCTCCATCACACCTAAACAAAACAATCATATAATTTTTGTATCCAAAATGCTTTGGATCCATAAACGTTAGTGACACAAAATTTAGTCCTCTTAGGAATCCATTTTACAATTTCATCATTTTTATGTGAAGTGGTTAGTTCTTTTGGAACCTAAACACTTCTAAAACATTTTCCATTTACAAATCTATGGGCACTGGATTGTCTGACATAAAAGTTTGATTTTTCAAAACTATTTTTCTTTTCAAGCTGTTAGGAAATCAAATTTTTTTCTTTCTTAAGATCATCCAAGGCATTGTGATGATCTTTTTCAATCTTCTGAAGCAAATTTTGTAAATCAAGAATTTTTTGCTCAAAATCTTTTAATTTTACCTCAAAATCCAAATTGGTTTTAGAAAGAATTTCATTTTTTCTTTTTCAAATTTGAGATTAATTTCATGTTTTTGGAAAATGATGTCTTGAATTCAAAAACCAATTCATCATAGGCATCTTGCAACTCATCAAAAGTATATAAATTTGAACTAGATGAGTTAGAAGTTACCTCACCCTCTTGGAGGGCTATGAAGCATAAGTGGGATACCTCTTCCTTTTCGGTGGAGTCTTCATCACTCCAAGTTGCCACATATGCTATCTTTGATGATGACCCCTTCTTGGATTCGATTTTCTTTGGGGAATTCATCATCTTCTTCTTCGATTCATGTTTTGATTTTTCTTTCTCCTTCTTTATGAACCGAACAAATTTGTTGAAGAGAATGGTCATCTCTTCATCTTCACTACCCTCTTCGCTCAATTGAACGTGTTGGCATGTAGAGGATGAAAGGGCAATGACATTTACATCGATGCCTTGCCTCTTGATCTTCTTCTTCCCCATCTTCTTTATCTCTTCCTTCTTTTTCTCCTCTTCTTTCCCTTTTTTCATGATTTCGTGTGTGAGAAGAGACCCTATTAGTTCATCGAGCTTCAAGGGTTTAAGATCTTTAGCTTCGATGATGGTCGTCTTCTTCGAGTCCTAAAACTCGGGAAGAGAGTAGATGAGTTTGCATACAAGTTTGTCTTCCAGAATGATTTCTCCATATCTTTTGAGTCCATTAGTGATGGTGGAGAAATGATCGAACATCTTCGTGATGTCTTCATCCGGCTCCAGCTTGAAGTTCTCATACTTGATGTTGAGAAGACCGTTCTTGGTCTCCTTTACTTCGTTGGTTCCTTCGTATGTGACTTAAAGCTTATCTCATACTTCCTTGGCATCTTCGCAAAAGGACATTTTCTCATAGATGTTGGGGTTAAATGCACAAAAGATGACGTGCAAGGCCTCGCAATTTAGCTTCATCTTCTTGCGATCATCCGCACTACATTTCGCATTTACTCTTTATGGCACATAAGAACCCTCTTCAACAACATCCCAAAGCTTGTAGTCTTTGGATTTGATGAAAAACTCCATTCTAATCTTTCAATGAGCGTAGTTGGTCCCATCGAAGAATGGTGGCTTGTCGATGGATTGCGCCATTTGACCAGTTGAATGAATTCTTGTATCGAGCTTCCCAGATAGCCTCAATAGGATGTTAATCCCCTTCGATTGAGCCTCGCTCTGATACCAATTGTTAGGCACGATGATCACAACCAAATCGTTTGCCAAGATGTGGAGAAGTGATGATTTGGGTGTAGGAAGAGGAAGCAACAAGATAAGAATTGAGCATAATGATTTTAGAGTCGTTCGGCTTTCTAACCAAAGCCTACATCCACTACCTTAGCTTCTTACTAAGGATTTCAACCAATTCACTAAGAATTTTTCCCCTTTTCTAGGCTAAGGAAGCAACCGTTACAACCTAGAGTCACAACCCGTGATCTAGCATCCAAAGCTCACAACTCAAGCTTTGGGAACACTCTCAAAACAAAGAATTCTAGCAAACAAGAAATCCCTCTAATTGGTGTGTGTTTGCACTCTTAAGCTCTCACCTAAAACCTAGAACACTTTAACATACATTGACAATTTTAGCTCACAAATGTTTGTCTATACAAGAATGAACAATTTAGCTCTAAGATAATTTCTTCATCATAATGTTGTTAACAATTGAAGCATTAGCCTTTCCTTGATGCTTGGAGGTCCCTTTCATACTTTCAATTGAGTTTGTAGTCGTTGAGGACCGTTGGGATTGAATTGTAGCCGTTAGAGACTATTTCCCACCATAAATGCAGTTCTGGTGATGTTTATTTCGATACACAGGTGGTTGTATCGAAACAACCTTCTTCAGAACTAGCCGTTGGAGTCTGATGTAGTGTGTCGTATCGAAACACATTGGGCTGTATCAGAATGCCCATATCGAAACGTGTAGTGTTGTATCGAAACAGCCTGCAATTCAAAAGACCGTTGGGAAATAGCCGTTGAGGGTTTTGACCGTTGGGATGTATGCCACGTAGACCTATCGAAACACCAAAGGGCGTTTCGAAACAACCCTTGTCCGTATCGAAACAGGTAAGCCCTGTATCGAAACGAGTTTTGGCAGTTTCAAAATGTATCGATAAATATTGTGCCTGTATCGAAACGTGTACATTAAAAGCACTGGTTTGGCTACTTAAAAAAGTTTCAAACATTGTCAAAACCTTTGAAAACACCTCAAACTTATTTTCAAGTTGTTTTTGACGTAGAAAATATTTTAAATTCTTTTCAATTTAGTTCAAAACATTTTTCAATTATTATATCAAAACATATATTTCTACAAGTTGTGTAAGGATATTGAAAGAAGTTTTGGGATACACTGGGTTTTGAGATATATATATACTGCATTTTGGATACAAATTCTTTTATCTATTTATGCTCTTTGTGATTTTTGTCTCTACAGTTTTTCTCTCATTCGTGAAGGTAGACAAAGTCAAATCACATAATATTTTGTCTCTTATGTAATCTTATTAGTGTTGTTTTCAATTTGATTATTTGTTTTCGCCAATAAATCCCTAACCTAACATATTATAATTCACTGATGAACAAAATTTCAATATATATAATATGTGTATATAAAATATTGGTATATATTAGGTTTGTATATAAATTTAAAATATTAAAATGGATATAAATATAAAAGATGAGATAGCACATAATGAAATGAACATTTATCAAAACTATCCAGTAGAATAAATCAATAGACAAAAGACAAAACTGGTAACAATTAGGATTTTTCTTGTCTCCAAACAAGGGCATGAACCTGCAGCTGCCCTGAAACAGTAGATTCAAACCTTATCGAGCAGATGAAGAGTGAGGCAAGGACCGGTGCGGTCGGCGAATGTGGGGTTCTGATTTGGTCTTTGAAAGGGTTATTCTCAGTCAGTGGCAGGCGCATGTCATGTCTCTCCGGCACAACATGAAGAAGTGTCGCTCTCAAACAACATAATCCTCTGTTTCCACTCCTCACTTATGTCGCCCATAACAACTCACTTTCTTCTTTTGGGCTTTTCCCTACAGTTTTAGATTCCCTCTACACCTTTCTAAATTTCATTATATTTTTTTCCTTTTTCTTTCAACAAATTAGAATTCAGCGTATTACTATCACACAAACACACACCACAAATAAATTAGGGTAAACTATCCAGAGATGGGCTAGAATTTTACGTTAGGAGACGAACTTATAAAATTTTAGGAGGCGAATTTATAAAATTTCAGGGGGAAATAGATTTTCAATCAGACTACTAATTTGATCCTCTTTATATACGCAATCTATCAATTTAGTCATAAATTTAATTTAATTCAATGAATTGAGCGTAGCCGAAGATTAGTGTCTGAAATGAAGCAGGCAATGCTGTTTAATAGAACTGTGTTGCATACTGGACAGAGGAGTGCACATCAGCATGCTAAATGGGAGATTCCCCTTGGATTGTGTCAAGTTGAATACCGATGGGGCTACATGTGGGGTTGTACTTAGGAATGATAGAGGCGATCGAATGGCTTTCGAGTTTCGCAAAGAGCATCGGCTTATGCTCGGCGTTAGAAGCCGAGCTATGGGGCGTTTATAAAAGATTATGTCGTGCATGGTCGTTGGGTCTGAGACAATCAGACAAAGGATTTCGGAAACTTGCATGTGTTCTTGAAATATATGCCAAATAATAGAAAGAAAAAAAAACAAAATCCCGTGATTAAAGAGAAATTTTTTATTCAAATCAAATCACAAAATGAGAATTAATTAATTAATCAAAGATTACGAAGCTGTTTAAGATTCATTGGAGAAATAACTTTGGTGTTTCCATAGAGAAGTTCTCGTTCAATTGATTGATGGTTTTCTAATACGGAATGCAGCCGATCGGACCAATGTTTCCGACGACGAACTTGCGAGCATCTAGCTGGTAAAGTCTATGTTGGTTCCTCAAGATATGGAACTGCACAATTTGGTACTCCCAATTCTTCTCCTGTTAACAAAATTGAAAATCGAAGCAGAAAAGAGTTGATGGAGCTTACCTACGATGTCACCTATGGTTCTACCATTGGTGTACCGCTCAGTAGGATTCTGCCGGAAGCTTGAAAATCGATTCGGTTGGGTAGAATATTTTCCCTAGACAGCGTCGATAAATAGCTATTGTTACCGGCATCGACGAGAGAATCGCCGAAGATGAAAGACGCCCCTAACTAAACTGCTATTGTCATCATCAGCTGCATTAAGCAGATAGTAGTGGCTGCCAATGCCAATGCCATGATTATATTATATGGTCAAATATGCAGTTTTGTTTGGATTTGTAGGCCCAGTTATTCCAATGTCAATCCAAAGTGTTGTTTTAAGGGCTAGAGATTATTTAAGAAAAATTAATACGAGACCATTATAATTTCTAGGCCCAGTTATTCCAATGTTTTCTGTCTTTGTCTACATGCAATTGGGCCATTTAATTAGCATAATCCCAAGTTAGTTAATTCTTTGATTAATTGTATTTACATGAAATCTAGCATATTCAGAAAACAGTAGAGGTAATATTTTCTCCGTCCTACTAAATTTATCTGGTATTTAATTTTTTAAAAGCTAAAATTTTTAAATTTTGACTATAATTATTGTAAATTTTGACTATAATTTTTAAATTTTTAAATTTTGGCTATAATTATTGTAAATTTATCTAGCATATGCAGTTTTGTTCGTACTTTGTATTTTAGACAGTATTGTTAGCGACAGCTAAGGGGTTAATATTGTCATAGGTTGCGGCGTTAGATTTTACAGAGACTAGTTCGCGAGGATCTTGTAAACCACTTTAATGGTATAGCAATTTATCAATAAAATTATAATATGTCAAGCAAATTATAATAAATAGTTAAAGTTCAAGATATTTTATCAAAAAAAATTAATATTGGACAAATTTAGTAAGAACGAATGAACTATTTGATACTTAGACTTTATTATGTTGTTTAAATTGATACTTACATTTATTTGTTGTTTTTTAACATATTTTGGCACTCAACTTGTACCAAAATGTGTGATAGATGGAGATGTTTGAGGGTCGAGCTACTTGCATAAGTCCAAAGATCTATGTGAAATTTGGAGGGTTTAAACAAAAAATTTATTTAAAATAGGCTTAAGGATTTAATAAGTCCTGAACTTTTAAAGAAAAAAATTAATTAAGTCTTTGATTTTTGTTGTTGCACTCAATTAGTCAATTAAGCTCATTGACCCATTTTGACCTTTAAATCTTTACAATTTTTTTAATAGAAATTTTAAAATTTTTAAAAAATTCTTTAAATATTGAACATATACTACTTTGTAACCACATCAACATATTCAAAAAAATTTAAATAAAATGAAAAAAAAATCTAAAATGTAAAATGGAAACACTGTGACACGACGCACTGCACCAACAGATCGAAAAAAAATTGTTAAGATTTAATGGTCAAAATTGACCGAAGAGCTTAATTCATTAAATTTATTGGTTTAAAGGCTTAATTGTGTGCAAAAAATTCATGAGCTTAATTGATTTTTAAAAAGAAAATTAGAGTTTTTTTATAACATTAAGCCTTTAAAATATGATTCGAGTTTAGACTTCCACCTTGAATGCCAATATTTTTTAAAAATCTAGACTTTGGGTGTTGTTGGGTGGAAAGGATGGACAAAATTGGTAAAGAAATTAGATTGTTACAACTTACAGGCAATGAAAAGTGGTGGTTCAAATGGCAGTTTTTGGTGGATTTAAGGTAGAAAAATAGGTTATTGCATGGACTGATTTATGGGCTTCTGCTTTAATTTAAAAGGGAAATTTCAGATTCTTCTTGCTCGAATTCAATGATCGGAATCTGGGAAAATATAGTTTTTTTTTTCGGTAAACGTTTGAAATCCTGCAATTGTTATAATTTTAAGAATAGTTATCTTATGAACTTATTGAATAGTTTAGGTGGTAAAAGATGATGTTGTTTGTTCAATTTAAATAACACAAATTTTATTCTGAATATATAAATGACACAAATTTGAACATAGTAGTACGTTAGTGGTGGATGCACTTAACCCTGATGGGGTGCATCTGCATCCCCATTTGAATTATTTTAAAAATAAATTTAATTTAGTGTTATTTTTTTGAAAAAAAAACAATTTTGTTTAGTATGGTGAGAAAAAAATTATTTTTATATACCCATTTGAGAGAAAAAAAATCTTTTAGACCTCCTTCTTGAATTTTAAAATCCACCACTGTAGTATGTGAGTATATTCAAATTTAAATTCAAACTGTGATATCATTTTATAATTGAATTAAAATGTAAAAAAAAGCATTTTTTACTTTTTAATATAATTTTATTTTTATAATTGTTTTAATAAGAATCAAGTGATGGCGTGACATAACTTTAAAGTATCAGATTATCACCATATTGTTAAGAAATCAATATATTTGACTTACAAGTGATTTTTATTTTTATTTTTAAAAGAAAAATAAAAAATGTTGAAGAAAACATGTTTGATTGCAAATTTAAAAATAATTTATTGAAAATAAAAACAAAAAAAATCAGTAAAAATTGAAAACATAAAAAAATGCTTTTACTATTCTCATGGAAAATGTTTTAGAAGAGTGGAATTTTTTTTAGAAAAGTGGAAAAAATAGAAACAAAAGTTTTAAAGTTTTAAATATATTTAATTCGGATTCAAATCCTTTTAATGTCAATTTTAGAATTTAAGTTTATTTAATCATATTTTATTTTTATTATTATGATATTTTTCTAATAATTATATTTTAACTTGATTATTTAAAGAATAAATATTTACTTTTATTTTAGAAAACTAGATATCAATCATATTTTTACAATTTTCATTTTTGAAAACAAGGTTTTATTTATACTAACCCAATATGTTTTCTATTTTTAAAAAATTAAAAATTAAAATCAATTTTATAAAAATTAAAATAAAAAATAGAAATAAAAATATTTTCTAAAATCAAACAGACCTTAATATGAGATAAAAATATAAACTATTTGTGAGATAAACGTATAAATTAAAAAAAAATAATATTTAAATCCAAGATTTAATGTATAAAGATTTACGTAAAAATGATAAATTATTATACTGTGGTGAATTTTGAAAAATGTCAATTACACACCATCTTTGTATTTGACTTTTATTTAGGAATATTAGTCAAATTTGTTTTTATGCTAATTCCAAAATTTAGGGTAAAAATAAAAGTAAACTCCAATTGGCGTTTTACTTTTGGGCAGGTTTTTGGGTATTGTGCATTGACCCGGCTATTGACTGTAGTCTGTACACTGTAGGGAATCCAAAGGCAATGCCATATTAACTGTACTCCCTCTATCCTTCAAAATTTGTCTTGATTAATTATTTTACGTAGTTATTTTTTCTTCCAAAATATATGTTATAAAATAATTAAAATGACAGTTTTATTAATAAAAAATTAAAATTTATTTTGTTGGAAAGTTTAAATGATATATAACCTTTAATTTGTTTTACCTCTTAAACTATTTTTGGTTAAAGTAAATTCTTAAACTATCATTTCTGGTCACTTTAAGTATATAAATTATGTCATTTTTTTTTAGCCCCTAAACTGTCTATTAGTTAAAAAATCTTTGTGATGTGTCAACATCTTATTTGTCAAAATATTTTTTTGACTTAAATAATTACATGACTTAAAGTGACCATAAATGATAGTTTAAGGACTTATTTTCACCAAAAAAATAGTTTAAGAGCTAAAAACAAATAAAAAGATATAGTTTAGGGGTTAATTTTTCATTTAAGCCTTGTTGAAAAACTAAAAAGACAATAGAAAATAAAACGTGTTCGGTAAAAGTGGTTGAATTTTTTAATGAGACAATTTTAAAACACAAAAGGAACCAATATTATAGGACAAAGTGAGTTTTTTTTTTTTTTTTGCTTATTCACGAGGTTTTATTATTAAATTAACTCTATATTTAGAGTTGAATATTCGATCGAGTTGAATTGAATAAAAAAAGTTGAGTTAGTCAATTTAATTAGTCTTATTTTATCATTCAAATTTTATTTGAAATTTTTTCAAAGTTGAGTTGAGTTTATAAAATTCGAGTCAAATTATGCTATTTAAGTTTCTGTTAATTTAATTATAAATAGTTTTCTAATTTAATGTTATGATACTGATTGGTTCTAATTTAAATAGTTTTCTACAATCATATACGATATACATATACATTTCTACATATTTTCGCAAGTGCAAGTAAAATTTGTAATGTTATTTAATAAATCAAATATCAACTAAAATTATATAATATAGGCCGAAGGGATATTTTCACTTCTGAATTTGACCCAAATAAGCAATTTATCCCCTCGCAGAAAAACGTAGACAATAAAGTCCTTAAGCTCGCGAACTGCATCAAATTAACATCTTAATTTATCATTGACTAACGAAACCGTTAACTTCTACATATGTGACCATTAGTTTCTTACACGCTATACGTTTTCTGACTGATGATGTGGCAAAAAAATAAAAATGGCCTAGGAAAATATCCTATGAGTTCTTAATTCCTTTCATCTTTTCTTCAAGTTCTTCTTGTAAAGGAAATAAGGCTGATGGTGAGATTAGCTGGAGTTTAGTTTTAATTAATATGCTTGTGGTGAGATCCAAGTCATCGCCGGCAAACAACCAAG
Organism: Hibiscus tridactylites; assembly: GCA_958450335.1. NCBI lineage: Eukaryota > Viridiplantae > Streptophyta > Magnoliopsida > Malvales > Malvaceae > Hibiscus > Hibiscus tridactylites. The sequence continues at coordinate 91,950,488 of OY288279.1, read as the reverse complement.
CTGAAACCAACAACAATGGCAGGTTTAAAGTTAAACCATCTTGACTGCGTTGACTGCATGTTTGATGGCAAAAGTTAACGTCTACGTGTAAGCTAAGAGTCACATATACGGAGAAGTTAACTGTTTCATCGGTCAACGTTGATCAATATGTTAATTTGATACAATTCACGTACTTAAAAATCTAATTGACTGTGTTTTTTGAGAGGGGCTAAATTGCTTATTTAGGTCGAATTCAGAGACAAAAATACCCTCTAACCTATTATATATTTGTAATCTTTTTTATAAAAAATATTTGTAATGTTTTTTTTTTGTTTTGAATGAAGAAATTTTGAGGAAAAAATATTGATGGAAATATAAGGAGTCAAGAAATGAAAAGAAATAATTTACAAAGAGTTGCCGTTAAAGAATTAAATTGGAGTTTAAGTACTAATTTGAACCAGTCTTATGTGATTGGACTAAAAAAACTTTAGATACCATATTGGATCTTAAATCCAAATTCAGTACCCAATTAAACAAAATAAACACCTTAGATACCGAATTACACTTTAAAATCAAGCTCGGGTACCAATGTATATATTTAGCCTTAATAAAAAAATAACATAGATGGTCGTGTCAAATTTGGGTATATTTAGGGAAAAATGTCGCTTTGCAAAAAAAATTAAAAAATGGTCCATTAAATTTTTCTTTGAAAATTGTCATTTTTTACTATAAAAAGAGTCGTTTTCGACTGGCGATATCTTCTATAAGTAAGAAGGGAGTCGTTGCAAATCGATGAATGAGGTGTCAATTAAATGTCAAAGAACGAAGATCGCAATAAACAGACAAGCGACGAACTTGATCTTGTGACTTTTACGATGAGAGAAGAAGACTTCATTGTGATGTCTGCGTAGCGTTCAACGGTGACAGAAAAATTAGGGATTTAAGTTTTTTATTTTTATTTTTGAAAAGTGAGAATTTTGGATTTTTTTTGAGAATTTAGTTTTTTAAAACTAAAAATAAATTAATAATTGAATCATATGTCAAACAATGGTTTGATGATAATTTTTTAATAGATCGGCCTTAAAATGTTAAAAAAATGGCGTTAGACACTTAAAATGATTTTAACATAATGAAACATTATATACATAATTTAACAAAAAAAATTGAGCACCAATAACGAAAAAATGTACAGTTTAAGCACACTTATATTACAATAAAGTAAAAAATTATTTGATTCATTTTCTTTGTTAAGAAACATCACAAACATAAACAACCAATTGATTTAATGGAATGAGACACTAGATCCCTTAAGCAATGTTAGAGGTTTGAATCTCAACATTTTAAATAAAACAAATTGGGTTAGAAGAATCCCTCATAACAGACCCTTATGGTACATGATCCAAATTAATCAATCAATGAATTAAATATCGGTGATTATAAAAACATCGAGCAAGATAAATAGAATAAAATGTGTCCATTTTAATTATTTTTTTTGTTTTAGTTTAATATCATATATAAAGAGACACCACAACTTTTAGTCCCAAAATTTGGCTTGTTTTGTAGAGATCCTAAAACATTTTTTACCAAAAAAAAAACATATGTAATATAACGTCTTTAACTCATTTAAAGATTCACATTTATAGAATACGAAAATTTATATATGATCAATAAAATAACATTAATTATTGAATAGGGTAGCTAATTCAACGTCCGTGGAAGATTGAGATTGTGCATAACAAGGTTGCAAATGGAAGGTTGCATTGCCTTGAGCTAGTTATTGTATTTTGGTCAAGTTTATTTTGCAAGTTTTTAATTATTATCATGTATATTTTTTCTTTCAATTTAGTTTAGAGAATTCTTAAGGAGACGCATGTTAATATTATTTTATTTATAAAAAATATTTATTGAATTTATTTTTGATTATGATAAATTTTCAATGACAATTTTTAATGTAGTTTAAATAAATATTTTTATTCTCCACTAGTATATGCAATGCATGGATTAGATATTAATCTTGTAAAATTATTTAAATTTGGGTATTTTAACTACAACACGTGGGAAGTACATAATTTGATTATAAAATCCAAATCCTAATGAAGAGTAATAACATTACTTTCATATTTACTAATTGACATAATGATTTATATTTTGTATGAGTTTGAATCATGGTATGTAAATATAATATATCTCTATTTAATCAAAAAGTAATAACAATACGTTTTTTTATAATTTTTTTAGTTTAACCATCGGTATCTGACTCATTGGTTGACTAATCCAAATCGAGTTTTACAAATGTCCAATATGAGATAACCCTCTCAACTTGATTTTCTCCATCACACAACAAAATTCGAATATCTGACTTTGTTTAAAGCACCTAATGCAATCTCACCAAACTAATTGTTTGTTGATAATATTATTTTTTAATTAAAACGATGTAAATTCTAAAATTCATTTCTACATTTTGAGTTTTCAAACAAAAATTCTCCCTTAAATAGGATGGCAATTCATAACTGCTAGTACACCTATAAATATAATTTATTACTCATAAGTCATATTTATTATTAGTATTAATATTTTTTTCCTTTTGCAAATTCTAAATTTGAAATCCTTTTACTGAAAGGAGCCCCACATCAACTAACATATTTAATAAGGGTTTCATAATTGCATATACTCATTAAATGCTATATGCATGAGGTTCATAAATAGTGGTAAAATTGTACTGATTTTTTTGTATTTTTAAAAGAAGACCATTTCCACAATAAATTCGTTTTCTACATTGAAAAATAAAATTAAAAAAAAAACATTTTTTAATGTTAAATCCTGGTTTGGTCTGGTTAAAGTGAGATAGGAATTGGAGGAGTTTGATAATTTTGTTGGGTAGCTGGACAGAGAACAGCTTTTACAAGCTACCTGATTGTTTGACTTTTACAATGTAAGGAACAACTTTATCTTTTCTAAGAAAAAACAATGAAATTAGAGGGTTTTAATTAAAAACTAAGATATTAGATTTAATATGGAGACAGTAACAAACACTATTTAATTTGATTTATTAGATCAATCTCCCGTCTTACTGTTTGTAAAGAGGGCCCTTTTGGAGAGTCAATGAAAGAGAGAGAAATATCAAATTATAAATCCTATTGAATGCGCATTTGGTGTAAAGGAGTTAGCTTTGCTTTGGTTTATGTTGCATTTAAGAGAGAGAAAAAAACCCATTTTTTGAACTGGTTTTTTTGTTGTTTAATGAAAAGCTAATGGATTTTGGGTTGAAGAAGGGATCTGTATATGCCATGTTTTGTAACCGTTAAACCTCGTGGTTCTTGTTTTCTCGAGTGTCTGCCCTTTGACTCATTAGCCCCCCTTTTTTTCTTCAAAGATTGGTTTTTGACTTCCAAATTTGGCTTCTTTTCTGTGGGTTTTGCCCCCTGAATCAGTTTTTCTTTGGTGGGTGTGTGAAATGATTCTCAGATTGGAGTTTGAGCTGTGGGGTTGTTGTCACTCTCTCGATTGAATTTTAGGGTTTTCTTTGATCTGAGGCTTAAAGTTGGAAAATTTAACCCACTTGGTTGAGAAAAGGTTTGGGTTTTTGTCAGATGCGTTGAAAAATAAAAACCCTTCCTTTTTTTGGTGCTGAATCTTGATCTTTTTGTCTTAAATTTTGCAGCTTTGATGCATCTCTCACTGTGGAAACCCATAGCTCACTGCGCTTCTCTGATCTTAGACAAGAAGGGCAAGAGAAGGGATGGGTCTGAATCAGCTGCTGAAGCCAAGAAGAACCCTTCAATTCTCCGGAAACTCCATGAAAACAAGCTCAGGGAAGCTCTCGAAGAAGCATCTGAACAAGGGTCTTTGTTCAAGTCCCAGGACATCGAACCGGATTCACTGGCCAATCAGGATGAGAGCTTGGAACGATCGAGATCCCTCGCGAGACTCAATGTGCAGCGCGAATTCTTGCGAGCTACCGCTCTCGCCGCTGAGCGCACGTTCGAGAGTGAAGATTCCATCCCTGATGTCCACGAGGCATTCAGTAAGTTCCTCACAATGTACCCGAAGTACCAGTCATCGGAGAAGATTGATCAATTGAGGTCAAACGAGTATTCACATTTGTCACCGAAGGTATGCCTTGATTATTGTGGATTCGGGCTTTTCTCTTATGTTCAAACTTTGCATTACTGGGAATCCTCCACGTTTAGTTTGTCTGAGATTACTGCAAATTTGAGTAATCATGCACTTTATGGTGGTGCTGAGAAAGGCACTGTGGAGTATGATATAAAGAGTAGGATAATGGATTATTTGAACATTCCTGAACATGAATATGGCCTTGTATTTACTGTAAGTAGGGGGTCTGCGTTTAAGTTGCTGGCTGATTCTTATCCGTTTCAAACGAATAAGAAATTGTTGACCATGTTTGATTACGACAGTCAATCGGTGAATTGGATGGTTCAGAGTGCTAGGGAAAAGGGTGCAAAAGTTTACAGTTCTTGGTTTAAATGGCCAACTCTTAACCTTTGTTCTACTGATTTGAGAAAGCGGATTTCGAGTAAGAAGAGGAGGAAGAAGGATTGTGCTACTGGTCTTTTCGTTTTTCCGGTGCAGTCTAGAGTAACGGGGGCTAAGTATTCATACCAGTGGATGGCATTGGCTCAGCAGAACAATTGGCACGTCTTGCTTGATGCTGGCTCATTGGGACCCAAAGACATGGATTCACTTGGCCTGTCATTGTTTCGTCCGGATTTCATTATCACATCATTCTACAGAGTGTTTGGATATGATCCAACTGGCTTTGGATGCCTTCTTATAAAAAAATCAGTTATGGGAAGCCTTCAGAACCAGTCTGGATTGACTGGTTCTGGAATGGTAAAGATTACCCCGGAGTACCCTCTCTATCTGAGTGATTCTGTAGATGATCTTGATGGGTTGGGTGGAACCGAGGACAATGAAGTTGATGCGAATGGTGATAAGCCCTCAGAAAATCGTCCAGGAACGCAGCTGCCTGCCTTTTCCGGTGCCTTCACATCTGCTCAAGTTCGGGATGTATTTGAGACGGAAATGGATCAAGATAATAGTACTGACAGAGATGGTGCAAGCACCATATTTGAAGAAACCGAGAGTATTTCTGTCGGAGAAGTGATGAAAAGCCCCATCTTCAGTGAAGATGAGTCATTGGACAACTCATTCTGGATTGATTTGGGTCAGAGTCCGTTGGGGTCTGATACTGCAGGTCAGTTGAATAAACAGAAAATAGCCTCCCCTTTGCCACCATTTTGGTTTAGTGGCAGGAAGAACCAGAAGCAGCTCTCTCCGAAGCCAACATCAACAATATATAGCAGCCCGATATATGATGATAAAGATCTTAACCTGGGGCGTGATGATCATCATGTGTTATCATTTGATGCCGCTGTTCGATCAGTTTCACAGGAACTGGACCGTGTGAAGGACCCTGGTGAAGCACAATTTGCAGGAACTCATAAGAAGGCTTCAGACCGTTCACATCTTCTGGAAATCCAGGAAGAACAGGGTACCAGCAAGTCACTGTCTGTGGAGTCTGTATCTAATTCTTCTGTCATTCGAAATAATGGTCTAGCAAATGGCTCAACATCGGAAATTTCCTCAGAGATTAAAGACAGTGCCATAAGAAGAGAAACTGAAGGTGGATTTAGGTTATTGGGGAGGAGGGAAGGAAATAAGTATAATGGTGGTAGATTTTTCGGGTTAGAAGATGAACATCCTAGTAGGGGAAGAAGGGTCTCCTTTAGCATAGAGGATGTTCATAGAGAGCACACTAGTCGTGCTTTGGAGCCAGGGGAAGCATCTGGGACCAGCCTTGATAATGAAGAATACACCAGTGATGGAGAATATGGTGATGGGCAAGATTGGGACAGGAGGGAGCCTGAGATATCTTGTCGGCATCTTGATCACATTAATATGTTAGGGCTCAATAAAACCACTCTTAGATTACGGTTTTTGATTAATTGGCTTGTAACCTCGTTACTGCAGCTCAAATTACCTAATGCAGATGGAGATGGCAGGGTGAATCTTGTTCACATTTATGGCCCAAAAATAAAGTATGAAAGGGGTGCAGCAGTGGCTTTCAATGTGAGGGATCGAAACAGGGGACTCATGCATCCGGAGATTGTACAGAAGTTGGCTGAAAGAGAAGGTATCTATCTGGGTATCGGTTTCCTCAGTCACATACGAATATTAGATAGCCCACGACAACAACGAACGGCTTCAAACCTTGAGGATACAACTCTGTGCAGACCAATGGAAAATGGTCGACATAGCGGGAAAAGTGGGTTCGTTAGAGTTGAAGTCGTTACAGCATCACTCGGCTTCCTTACTAATTTTGAGGATGTCTATAAGTTGTGGGCCTTTGTGGCAAAGTTCCTTAACCCGGCATTCATCAGAGAGGGTACACTTCCAACTGTCGCAGAAGAAGAACCTGAGGCATAACTTCTGAAATTTAGCGATTCAAAATCATAATCCGGATGTCTGACTGGAAGATTGGGAAGTCCCTGGAGAGGATTTGGAGGTACTCATGTGCATTCCTTGCTCTTCCGCAAGACTCGGATCCAAGCAGGTGAATATGTCAACTGAGGTTTATTGTTGCTTGAAATTTTCTCTGTTTTTGGGCTTGCTCTTGTACAGTTAGTTTCAGAAACATGTACCATTTTGGTTGTTACCATGACCTCAAAGCAGTGTACAAGGACAGAGCTATTACCACTTAGAATCCATGTTCAATTTTTTTTTAATGTTTGAAAGTTCCCCATACCTATGACCATATTTGTGTTGGACATTCGTATTTCAAGAAAAATGAAGAGCTGGTGTAACATAGCTTAGAATTCTGGTTTAGGATGATACACATTTCATTTTTCAATTCTGGTTTGTGAATTTGTTGTAGAAACACAAACTTTAGAGTGCTTTTCCTGACAGTGCACTGATCTCCAGGGCAGATGCTGGTGAGTAATTACAATTTACAAGGAAAGGATTGCAGATTTCCTTTACTGATTGCTGTATGATGCAAAGCCCCACCAATAAATTGACTAAATTAATCAGAATTGAAAGGCAAACCAATTCAAGAGCCTGATAGATTTCCTGTTCTAACAAGTAATTATCAAAGATTGGGCCATTTGTTTCCCATGCTTTAGTTTTTCTGAAAAAACGAGAAAAGATGAATGCTTTAGTGGGTTTTCTTAATTCAAATTTGATGCTAAGAATATGTAAATATTTATAGTGGAGAAGGGAAAAAGATTATATCTTGCCACTAAAAACCAGCACTTTATTTTTTTATTAAACAATTGGCTGCGTTGAGCCTGCTAAGTAAAAAAGCAGACTCCACATCTATAAATACAACCAAATCATAGGGTTTTGAATTTAAATTGAAAGTAGTTAATCCAACTGCAATCTATGATCCTTATCTGACAAATAAAGATTTGAAATCAGAATTCAATCCTTTGGACATTTGGATGAAAATACTGACAGAGGCATGTCCAATGGGAACACTTGGTGGACTGACCTCTCTTGAACCAAACCAAACAAGCACATAATTCCTCAAAAAGAAAAAAAGAAAAAAAAAGAAAAAAGAAACAAGCACATAAAGGGGAATTCATTGATTTCTGGACCACTTTTGAAGAAGACCTTAACTTGTTTGGCTTAACTTTTCAAAGCTCTGCTCACTGTGAATTTCTGCAACAATGGCTTCTCTTCTTGGTGGAGGCCATCAGCCACACCATTTCTTTAAGATAGTTCTTGAAGAAGCTACTCGGAGTGGCAAACTTGTAAGTCCCTGTGTTTTCTCTTTGAAAGACATGTTTTTTCTTAGTTCAATGTGAATATGGATTATTACCATTTGCTGTCTTAGTTTAGCAGTTTTGCTCATTTTGGTTTAACAGGGGATTCCTGCCTCATTTGTTAGAGATTATGGGAATTATCTGTCAAACCCAGTGTTCTTTAAGGTCCCAAATGGTGAAATCTGGGAATTAGAATTGGTGAAATGTGATGGCAAAATGTGGTTTGGAAATGGCTGGCTAAACTTTGCAGAGCACTACTCGGTGGCGCCTGGGCATTTCTTGGCTTTCAGATATGAAGGGGGTTGCCATTTCCATGTCATCATATGTGATCGAACTGCAACAGAGATCGAATATCCAGGCGTTAAACAACAAGTGAAGATTGAAAAATCTGTAAACATCATAAATGGAATCTCTAATGGCTCAAGAGAGAAGCCGGAGCTGCAATGTCCTCGGCCTCATAAGACGATGAGGCCAAATGTTCCCAAGTTTGAACCTATGCCTGCAGGGTCTTCAGCTGGAACGGGTGAAGAAACGAGACCGAATACGGTTTGCAGGGCGAAATCTGATGGAAAATCTATGGCTTTACAAAGAGTTCGCAGTGCCTTCAAGTCCACAAATCCATTCTTTTTGGTATTCATGCAACCATCTTATGTAGGTCGGAATACCAAAACAGGCTGTTTCGTGGTAAGTTACTGAAACTATGCTAGATTTCAATGTTGCTAGAACTTGAGTGTGACAGTGTTTTATGCTACATTTGTGCAGGGAATACCAACAGAGTTTTCCCGGTTATATCTGAAGGATCGTGGCGATGTTGTTCTCTGCGATTCTAATGGGAAAACTTGGGCCACCGAGTACATGTCGACTATCGGAGGGAACGGACGAGCATACGTGAGACTATGTAATGGATGGGATGCTTTTGTAGGAGATAAAAACATACAAGTTGGTGATGTATGCGCCTTTGAGTTGATCAATCGCAGAGAAATCTCATTCAAAGTTTTCATTTTCGAAGGCAAGAAGTCATATTTTCATGGATCACAAGCTTTTACTGATGTTCCCAGCGAAACCGGAACCTTGTCGTCAACTCACCGACAATGCCAGCAGCCACCGGAGGCCGGTGAAACAGCTTTCGGAAGCACGTTGATAGCCTGTGAAACAACTCTTCAGAAAGCACTGGCTTTCACTTCTGAAAATCCTTACTTTGTTGTTGTCTTACGAGCATCATATGTGAACAATTCATTGGTTAGTTTTTCTTCATTTAAACGTCGGGAGAGTGGCGGTGTCTATCGGATCCAGCCTTGAAATTAACTGTTATGCATTTTGTTTTTGTGCCAGTGTATACCACACCATTTTTCCAGGACACATTTCAAGAGTACCACAATCGACATTGACATCGACCTATGTCTTTCAAACGGGAAATCATGGCCGGCAAAGTATCATCAACGAAGCAACATACGAAGTCCAAATGGAAGAATCTGTAATGGTTGGAGGGCTTTTGTCGATGACAACAATTTACAAGTCGGTGATGTATGCGTCTTAGAGATGACAGATCATAACACTAAAATCTCCTTCAAAGTACACATTTTCCAGGCCATTGCAGATGCAAATTGCCACCCGTGGAACGGTCCGTTAAGCTATGTTACTCGGACACCAAATGTAAACATCGAATATGAGCTATATACAGTTAACTTATAGATGGAAATGATTCTGGTGCAGGATTTAGTCAGAAACCTTTATGCTCGACTCCGCAGTCTCCTAAAGTTGACACAGAAATGGCCTCAACCTCAAGGTCTCCATTGTTCAAAAGAGTTGTGCTGCCATTACACCTCATGGAAAAACGTTTGGTAGGCTTATTAAGTTATATGTTACAGTCCATTATTTCAAGACTTGGACATTTTACTGTATTTATCGTAATTAACTACGATAGCATTCGTTACGTAACAGTATTCCGGAAACTGGTTTGTGCAGGACATACCATATGCATTTGTTGAGCAATATTTAAAGGCGGATACGGAGATGGTGAGACTTAAGGTTGAAGATAGATGGTGGGCTGTGAAGATAACGAGCAACCATCAACATCGGCAAGCTAAATTCACAAGGGGTTGGATCGAATTCGCAAGGGATAACTTACTGAGACAAGGAGATATATGTGTGTATGAGCTAGATACTGTGGCCCATGACTTGTTAAAAGTGTCCATTTCAAGGTCTTGTCATTGAACTTGTAATTTATTTGTGGAAACTATATGATTAGGATTCGAATCCGGACACTATATCCTTCGATTTGAGCCGTAGTTGTTAGTGATTTTTTTTACTAATTTTAATCTAATGTATTCTCTCATTTCTCTTCTATAATTGAATCTAAAAATATTTTGTTATTAATTTTAAGGGTAAACTACTTAAATGGCCACCTTTGCAAAAAGTAGCAATATGACTATATTTTTTTTAATTAATTAAACCATCAAACTATTTAAATAGTATCAATTTAATAGGGTGACGCGGTCAGTTAAAAAAAGGTATAATTACATATTTAATTCCTGCTATTTACATATTCTTTCAATTTAGTCTTAATTTTAAATTAATAAAATAAATAAATTATTTAATTAAGTAGTGACACGTGTCAACACCTTAATGAATGACTTTAATTATTTATACTTGATTTTATTAATTTATTTTTCTCCTCCAATCAGGTGGTGACACGTGTCACCACATGTTTAAAGGAGAAAAACAAAATTCAAAGCTTTCGCTTAAGAGGGAATTCAAACTTGCATGTGATAAGAAGAAAAGCATTGACTTAGCCACTACACCAAGCACATCTTGTGCTTTAATTTTCCAAATTAAATATATATGCCTTACATTTTCTACATTCATTCTTTTAATTTAACATATATAATCATCGAATTAATTTCACATATATAACCCTAAATCCTAAACACTGAACCCTAGATATTTTAAATTAATTTCACATATATAAACCTTAAACCCTAACCCTAGACCCTAAAATTTCAAATTAATTTAACATATATAAACCTTAAACCCTAAATATTTCAAATTAATTTAACATATATAATCATCGAATTAATTTCACATATATAACCCTAAACCTTAAACCCTAGATATTTTAAATTAACTTCACATATATAAACCTTAAACCCTAACCCCAGACCCTAAATATTTAAAATATTTAGGGTTTAGGGTTTACATATGTGAAATTAATTTGAAATATTTAGGGTTTGCTATTTAGGGTTAGGGTTTAAGGTTTATATATTTTAAATTAATTTGAAATATATAGTGTAAAATTAATTTGAAATATTTAGGGTTTAGGGTTATAAATTAGTGAACTTAATGTTTAGGGTTTAGGCTTTAAGCTTATAGATGTAAAAACCAAGAAGAGATATATAAAAATTCTGGTGATTTGAAGCACAAAGATGTGCTTGGTGCATTGGCTAAGCCATTGCCTTTCTTCCTATCACACGTAAGTTTAAATCCTTTCTCAAGCAAAAGCTTGAATTTTGTTTTTCTCTTTTAAATAGGTGGTGATACGTGTCACCACTCGATTGGAGGAGGAAAATAAATTAATAAAATCAAATATAAATAATTAAAGTCATTCAATAAGGTGTTGACACGAGTCACCACTTAATTAAATAATTTATTTTATTAATTTAAAAGTAAGAGTAAACTGAAAGAATATATAAATAGCAGGGATTAAATATGAAATTATACCCATTTTTTTAACTGGCCACGTCACCCTACCGTTAGTCTCTAACGGCTAGTGGTCAAATTAATACCATTTAAATAATTTAATAGTTTAATTGCTTTGAAAAAAAAGTAATGTGGTCGTATCGCTATTTTTTGTAAAGTAAGGTGGCCATTTAAGTAGTTTACCCTAATTTTAAAGGCAAACTACACAAATAGCCACTTGGAGTTAGTGTTAACTTGATCACTATACTTTTAATTTTAGCAAATATACCACTTAATTATTTAAGTAGTTCCAAAGTAACAACCAACATTAAAATATAATGGAAAGGCTAATGTGGCTGTCAAACAAAATTAGTATAATTATACATTTGGTTTGATCTTAAATTGAATTAAACCATCAAACTATTTAAATAGTATCAATTTAATAGGGTGACGCGGTCAGTTAAAAAAAGGTATAATTACATATTTAATTCCTGCTATTTACATATTCTTTCAATTTAGTCTTAATTTTAAATTAATAAAATAAATAAATTATTTAATTAAGTAGTGACACGTGTCAACACCTTAATGAATGACTTTAATTATTTATACTTGATTTTATTAATTTATTTTTCTCCTCCAATCAGGTGGTGACACGTGTCACCACATGTTTAAAGGAGAAAAACAAAATTCAAAGCTTTCGCTTAAGAGGGAATTCAAACTTGCATGTGATAAGAAGAAAAGCATTGACTTAGCCACTACACCAAGCACATCTTGTGCTTTAATTTTCCAAATTAAATATATATGCCTTACATTTTCTACATTCATTCTTTTAATTTAACATATATAATCATCGAATTAATTTCACATATATAACCCTAAATCCTAAACACTGAACCCTAGATATTTTAAATTAATTTCACATATATAAACCTTAAACCCTAACCCTAGACCCTAAAATTTCAAATTAATTTAACATATATAAACCTTAAACCCTAAATATTTCAAATTAATTTAACATATATAATCATCGAATTAATTTCACATATATAACCCTAAACCTTAAACCCTAGATATTTTAAATTAACTTCACATATATAAACCTTAAACCCTAACCCCAGACCCTAAATATTTAAAATATTTAGGGTTTAGGGTTTACATATGTGAAATTAATTTGAAATATTTAGGGTTTGCTATTTAGGGTTAGGGTTTAAGGTTTATATATTTTAAATTAATTTGAAATATATAGTGTAAAATTAATTTGAAATATTTAGGGTTTAGGGTTATAAATTAGTGAACTTAATGTTTAGGGTTTAGGCTTTAAGCTTATAGATGTAAAAACCAAGAAGAGATATATAAAAATTCTGGTGATTTGAAGCACAAAGATGTGCTTGGTGCATTGGCTAAGCCATTGCCTTTCTTCCTATCACACGTAAGTTTAAATCCTTTCTCAAGCAAAAGCTTGAATTTTGTTTTTCTCTTTTAAATAGGTGGTGATACGTGTCACCACTCGATTGGAGGAGGAAAATAAATTAATAAAATCAAATATAAATAATTAAAGTCATCCAATAAGGTGTTGACACGAGTCACCACTTAATTAAATAATTTATTTTATTAATTTAAAAGTAAGAGTAAACTGAAAGAATATATAAATAGCAGGGATTAAATATGAAATTATACCCATTTTTTTAACTGGCCACGTCACCCTACCGTTAGTCTCTAACGGCTAGTGGTCAAATTAATACCATTTAAATAATTTAATAGTTTAATTGCTTTGAAAAAAAAGTAATGTGGTCGTATCGCTATTTTTTGTAAAGTAAGGTGGCCATTTAAGTAGTTTACCCTAATTTTAAAGGCAAACTACACAAATAGCCACTTAACTATGGAGTTAGTGTTAACTTGATCACTATACTTTTAATTTTAGCAAATATACCACTTAATTATTTAAGTAGTTCCAATGTAACAACCAACATTAAAATATAATGGAAAGGCTAATGTGGCTGTCAAACAAAATTAGTATAATTATACATTTGGTTTGATCTTAAATTGAATTAAACCATCAAACTATTTAAATAGTATCAATTTAATAGGGTGACACGGTCAGTTAAAAAAAGGTATAATTACATATTTAATTCCTGCTATTTACATATTCTTTCAATTTAGTCTTAATTTTAAATTAATAAAATAAATAAATTATTTAATTAAGTAGTGACACGTGTCAACACCTTAATGAATGACTTTAATTATTTATACTTGATTTTATTAATTTATTTTTCTCCTCCAATCAGGTGGTGACACGTGTCACCACATGTTTAAATGAGAAAAACAAAATTCAAAGCTTTCGCTTAAGAGGGAATTTAAACTTGCATGTGATAAGAAGAAAAGCATTGACTTAGCCACTACACCAAGCACATCTTGTGCTTTAATTTTCCAAATTAAATATATATGCCTTACATTTTCTACATTCATTCTTTTAATTTAACATATATAATCATCGAATTAATTTCACATATATAACCCTAAATCCTAAACACTGAACCCTAGATATTTTAAATTAATTTCACATATATAAACCTTAAACCCTAACCCTAGACCCTAAAATTTCAAATTAATTTAACATATATAAACCTTAAACCCTAAATATTTCAAATTAATTTAACATATATAATCATCGAATTAATTTCACATATATAACCCTAAACCTTAAACCCTAGATATTTTAAATTAACTTCACATATATAAACCTTAAACCCTAACCCCAGACCCTAAATATTTAAAATATTTAGGGTTTAGGGTTTACATATGTGAAATTAATTTGAAATATTTAGGGTTTGCTATTTAGGGTTAGGGTTTAAGGTTTATATATTTTAAATTAATTTGAAATATATAGTGTAAAATTAATTTGAAATATTTAGGGTTTAGGGTTATAAATTAGTGAACTTAATGTTTAGGGTTTAGGCTTTAAGCTTATAGATGTAAAAACCAAGAAGAGATATATAAAAATTCTGGTGATTTGAAGCACAAAGATGTGCTTGGTGCATTGGCTAAGCCATTGCCTTTCTTCCTATCACACGTAAGTTTAAATCCTTTCTCAAGCAAAAGCTTGAATTTTGTTTTTCTCTTTTAAATAGGTGGTGATACGTGTCACCACTCGATTGGAGGAGGAAAATAAATTAATAAAATCAAATATAAATAATTAAAGTCATCCAATAAGGTGTTGACACGAGTCACCACTTAATTAAATAATTTATTTTATTAATTTAAAAGTAAGAGTAAACTGAAAGAATATATAAATAGCAGGGATTAAATATGAAATTATACCCATTTTTTTAACTGGCCACGTCACCCTACCGTTAGTCTCTAACGGCTAGTGGTCAAATTAATACCATTTAAATAATTTAATAGTTTAATTGCTTTGAAAAAAAAGTAATGTGGTCGTATCGCTATTTTTTGTAAAGTAAGGTGGCCATTTAAGTAGTTTACCCTAATTTTAAAGGCAAACTACACAAATAGCCACTTAACTATGGAGTTAGTGTTAACTTGATCACTATACTTTTAATTTTAGCAAATATACCACTTAATTATTTAAGTAGTTCCAATGTAACAACCAACATTAAAATATAATGGAAAGGCTAATGTGGCTGTCAAACAAAATTAGTATAATTATACATTTGATTTGATCTTAAATTGAATTAAACCATCAAACTATTTAAATAGTATCAATTTAATAGGGTGACGCGGTCAGTTAAAAAAAGGTATAATTACATATTTAATTCCTGCTATTTACATATTCTTTCAATTTAGTCTTAATTTTAAATTAATAAAATAAATAAATTATTTAATTAAGTAGTGACACGTGTCAACACCTTAATGAATGACTTTAATTATTTATACTTGATTTTATTAATTTATTTTTCTCCTCCAATCAGGTGGTGACACGTGTCACCACATGTTTAAAGGAGAAAAACAAAATTCAAAGCTTTCGCTTAAGAGGGAATTCAAACTTGCATGTGATAAGAAGAAAAGCATTGACTTAGCCACTACACCAAGCACATCTTGTGCTTTAATTTTCCAAATTAAATATATATGCCTTACATTTTCTACATTCATTCTTTTAATTTAACATATATAATCATCGAATTAATTTCACATATATAACCCTAAATCCTAAACACTGAACCCTAGATATTTTAAATTAATTTCACATATATAAACCTTAAACCCTAACCCTAGACCCTAAAATTTCAAATTAATTTAACATATATAAACCTTAAACCCTAAATATTTCAAATTAATTTAACATATATAATCATCGAATTAATTTCACATATATAACCCTAAACCTTAAACCCTAGATATTTTAAATTAACTTCACATATATAAACCTTAAACCCTAACCCCAGACCCTAAATATTTAAAATATTTAGGGTTTAGGGTTTACATATGTGAAATTAATTTGAAATATTTAGAGTTTGCTATTTAGGGTTAGGGTTTAAGGTTTATATATTTTAAATTAATTTGAAATATATAGTGTAAAATTAATTTGAAATATTTAGGGTTTAGGGTTATAAATTAGTGAACTTAATGTTTAGGGTTTAGGCTTTAAGCTTATAGATGTAAAAACCAAGAAGAGATATATAAAAATTCTGGTGATTTGAAGCACAAAGATGTGCTTGGTGCATTGGCTAAGCCATTGCCTTTCTTCCTATCACACGTAAGTTTAAATCCTTTCTCAAGCTAAAGCTTGAATTTTGTTTTTCTCTTTTAAATAGGTGGTGATACGTGTCACCACTCGATTGGAGGAGGAAAATAAATTAATAAAATCAAATATAAATAATTAAAGTCATCCAATAAGGTGTTGACACGAGTCACCACTTAATTAAATAATTTATTTTATTAATTTAAAAGTAAGAGTAAACTGAAAGAATATATAAATAGCAGGGATTAAATATGAAATTATACCTATTTTTTTAACTGGCCACGTCACCCTACCGTTAGTCTCTAACGGCTAGTGGTCAAATTAATACCATTTAAATAATTTAATAGTTTAATTGCTTTGAAAAAAAAGTAATGTGGTCGTATCGCTATTTTTTGTAAAGTAAGGTGGCCATTTAAGTAGTTTACCCTAATTTTAAAGGCAAACTACACAAATAGCCACTTAACTATGGAGTTAGTGTTAACTTGATCACTATACTTTTAATTTTAGCAAATATACCACTTAATTATTTAAGTAGTTCCAATGTAACAACCAACATTAAAATATAATGGAAAGGCTAATGTGGCTGTCAAACAAAATTAGTATAATTATACATTTGGTTTGATCCTAAATTGAATTGAATTTAATAAATTTATCCTCCACTCATATAGTAACATGTCTCACCATCAAATTAGAAAGGAAAAATAGTAAACCCAACTATGGCTTTAATGGTAATCAAACTTCGAATGCATGGGTAAAGATCAACAAACACAACCGCTGCAGCAAAGATGATTAGTTGATATGATTTTACAACTTTATTTATTTAAAGTAGTGGTGCAAGTGGTGTCTCCGAGCTGCAAAACTCTATTCCTCACCGTCTTTCTCGTCTTTCCGATTCCAAATCTTCTCCATATCATTCCAATTGCTGACAATGCCATGCGCATGGATCTTGTCTTGGAGAACCGTCGACTCCCCAAACAACATAACATAATCGAGTGTCGAGGAAAAAGGAAGCAAAGAAACAAATAAGAAGGGAAATTACTGTAAAATCTGGTTAGCTCTCCACATGATTGAATTATATTCTTCGGTTTCGGTCATGGGAAAGTGATGTATTTTGTTACAAACGATCAAACCATTAGCTATTTAAAGAAAAACAAAAAAGTAAATGCCGATTTCATTGTTACATCTTCATCCCTATTAGAAATAAACAGCTATATAGTTTAGGAGTTAGTTTTCAAGATTAAGAGTTAGTTTTAACTGTCTATTATTACGGTTAATTATGTGATTATTATATAAAGTGTATAACGGTAAACAAACTATATTGAATCGTCTTCTATTTTTCTTCTATCTTCTCGAAACCCTAACAAACAAAATCCCCAAATTAATTTCTATGATTGCAATCTTCAAACCTTAATATGGTTTCAGTTGATTTCTCTTCATCTTCCCACTCGACGGAAAACTAATATGTTCGCGTCGACGATCCATCCAGTGAGTATTATATCCACCCAAACGAAAATTTTGCGCTCGTGTTGACGTCGTCACTGCTCAACGAAAGCAACTATCATGGATGGGATAGGTCTATAAGGATGTCTCTCATATGGAAGAACAAGCTCTCGTTTATTGATGAAACAATCAAAGAGCCAAAGAAAGATGAATCGACATATCACGCATGGATCAAGTGTAATAATCTTGTTATTTCTTGGCTTCAACGCGCTCTAAGTCCCGAGATTTCTCAAAGTATATCTGGATCGATAACGCCTCTAAACTCTAGGCTAATCTGTTTGACAGGTTCTACCAAAGTGGCATTGTTCAAATCTTTGATTTATTGCAAGAGTTCTATTCACTTCAACAAGGTACGATGTCAGTAATTACCTATCACACACAATTAAAAGTGTTATGGGATGAAATCTCTAATTTGCGCCCTTTAATATCTTGTGAATGTGCTGCGATTAAGTATAAAAAGCATGATTTTATACTTAGGTTTTTGCGTGGATTGAATGAAAATTTTTCTATTCAGAAATCTCAAATACTCATGATGAAACATATACCCTCCATTAATGAGATTTTTGCCTTTGTGATTCAGCATAAAAAAAATCTAAGTTATGTTGTTCCTGCTTATGATTCAAACATATTGATAACTGGTAGGTTTAGTACTCAATCAGGTAACAAACCTATTGCATATAGACCAAATAACAATGATAAAAGACCATCTTTCAATTTTGGAAATAAAAAATTTACTTGTAACTACTATGGTTTGTTTGGTCACTTCGTTGATAAGTGTTTTCGTAAGCATGACTTTCCTCCTGGCTATAAGAGTAAAAATCAAGTTTGCAAGGCCAATTAAGTTGGTTCTTGCACTTATAAGAATTCTGAGTCTTTAGTCAATATTGATGCTCAGCCTTTGGCTTCTACAAAAGAACAATACGAGGGTTTAGTTTCTTTGCTTCAAGAAAAGACTTGTTCAAACTCAGACTCTCAACATGCTATTCAGTCCCAAGTTAATGTTCTTTTCTCAAATTTCAGTACTGACACTGTCACTGTTCTAGAAACATGTATAATTCTTTCTTGTTCTACTACTAGTACATCTATGTTTCTTGGATCATTGATTCTGGAGCCACTGATTATATTGTTAATTGTGTTTGTTTTTTTAAATATTATATTTTCCATAATAAATATGTTAGACTCCCAAATAATGATTTAGCCCAAGTCTGACATGTTGGAACTGTACAACTTAGTTTTCTTTGATTTTATATAATGTCTTCCATATTTTTAATTTTGGATTCAATCTTATATATGTTTCCCAGTTAGTTAAGTGAAATTTATATTCTTTAATTTTCTCATTTGATACATGTTTTATACAAGATGTCTATCATTGGAAGACGATTGGTATAGCTAAATGGTGTCAGAGCTATATCAATTTGATATACAAGTTTGTTCTTCATATTTGAATTCTGTTGTTTGTAATACTGCTTCATTAAATCTCTGATATGCTAGACTAGGACGCCCCTCTTTTCAGAGGATGATTTTTTTCTTCTGATTTGAATAATGCAATACCATATGGTATCTTGTATGATTGTGAACTATGTTATTTAACTAAGCAAAAAATGCTTATTTTTCCAATTAGCAATACAAATAGTAGTTCTATTTTTGACTTAGTTCACATGGATGTTTAGGGTATTTTTCCCATAAAAAGCTTATACGGCCACTCTTATTTCTTAACTGTGATAGATGACAAAAGTAGATATCGTTGGATATTTTCTATGAAATAAAAAAATAAGTCAGAAAACTTATAGTTCAATTTTATACCTTTGTTGAGGTTCATTTTTCTAAAAAGATTAAGTGTCTATGATATGATAATGCTAAGGAGTTTGAGATGGTTTATTTCTTTAAGGAGAAAGGTATCTTACATCAAACCTCTTGTATTTATACTCCTCACCAAAATAGTACTGTAGAGAGAAAACATCAACATATTTTAGCTGTTGCAAGAACATTAAGATTTCAGGCCAATTTACCTTTAATTTTCTGGATTGATTGCATACTTCATTCTGCCTTTTTGATTAATCTCACCCCTACTCCCGTTTTAGAAAATAAGACTCCTTTTGAGTTACTATTCAATTCAAAACTAAATCTTACACATTTAAAAGTTTTTGGATGTTTGGCATATGCCTATGTTTTACCCAAACCTAAGACAAAGATGCACCCTCGAGCAATTAAATGCATTTTTCTTGGATATCCCAAAAATGTTAAGGGTTTTCGGATGTATGATTTGGAAACTAAAACTGTTTTTATATCAAGGGATGTTATTTTTTTTGAATCAACATATCCTTTTAATAATCCTAATTCTAAACATATCAATAATGATATAATACTTACTGTTTATGATAATGATGTTTTTTTGAAGATGTCTGTGATCCTACAATACCAAGTTTTGCAGATATACAACTCTCAGGGAGTTCAACATCTGACTTTGTCTCACCTGTTGCATCTTCACCTTCCAACATTGATCAGGAACCTGAGCTTCAACATTCTGCTCCACCTCAACCTGTCTAAGGTAGTGAGAGTGAACACATTGTTGTGTCTCAACCTACTCAGCTCCCTCCTTCTTTTAGACCTTCTAGAAATAGGCACCTTCCACAAAAGTATAAAGATTTCAGTGTGAATCTTCCTAAAGTAAGATCTACCCTTCATTCTATTGCCCAGGTGCTTTCTTATCACAAGATATCTCATGCTTACAGTTCTTATATTAATAGTATTGTTGCTTTACTTGAACCTGGAACTTATAATCAGGTTGTTAAACATGAATGCTGGACTAAAACTATGGAAGAAGAAATTAAAGCTTTAGCAGAATAACACTTGGGAATTAGCTTCTCTTCCCCATGGAAAGAAAACTATAGGTTGTAAATGGCCGTTTAAAACAAAGTTAAAATATGATGGAACCTTAGAACGATACAAAGCTAGGCTTGTAGTAAAAGGGTACACTTAACAGTCAGGGATTGATTTTTTAGAAACTTTTAGTCATGTTGCAAAAATTAACACTATAAGGGCTCTTATGGCCATCTCAGCTGCTAAGAATTGGCATTTACAGCAGCTTGACATAAGCAATGCTTTTTTACATGGGTTTTTACAAGAAGAGGTATACATGGATCTGCCTCCAGGTTTTTCTTCTCCAAAACCTGGTTTAGTCTACAAATTAAAAAAGAGTTTATATGGTTTAAAACATGCTAGTAGGAAATGGAATGAAAGACTTACTACTACTTTGTTATCCCTTGGTTTTACACAAGCTACTTCTAATACTTCTCTCTTTGTTAAAGGAATTGGTTCCTCATTTATTGCCCTTGTTGTGTATGTAGATGACATTATTCTTGCAAGTCCAAACATGGATGAGATTTTCAAAATTAAAATTGTTTTGCATGATACCTTTAAGATAAAAGATTTGGGCAATCTTAATTTTTTTTCTTGGTTTAGAGGTAGCTAAATCATCTACAGGTATCAATTTATGCCAACGAAAGTATACTTTAACCTTTTAAGTGAGTCTAGTTTTTTGGGGTCAAAGCCTGCTATCACCCTATTGTCAAGACTACTAAATTGTCTAAAACAGGGGGCACTCCTTTAGCAGATATTATAGGATATATGAGGTTAATTGGTAAATTGGTCTACTTAACTAATACCAGGCCCGATATTACATATGATGTACAACAATTATCTCAATTTCTTGCTGCTCCTACTATTGTTCATCTTACAGCTGCTCATCGTGTGCTTAGGTATTTAAAAGGGAGTCCAGGCCATGGTCTTTTCTTTCCTGCTTCTAATGATCTTAAACTAAGTGCTTTTTCGGATTCTAATTGGGCTTATTGTCTAGATTCTAAGAGATCAATTACTGGTTTTTGTGTGTTTTAGGGGATGCTTTAGTTTCTTGTAAATCAAAGAAACAACAAATTGTTTCTTAATCATCCACTTAAGCAAAATACAGGGCTTTGATGGCTGTTACTTGTGAATTACAATGGTTTAACTATTTGTTTTCTGATATGCAGATAAAAATAACTTCAGCCAACGTATACTGTGACAATCATTCTGCCATCAAGATTATTGAGAACCTTGTGCAACATGAACATACTGTAATGCCCCGGTTTAGGGCCTAAGAGTTTATCAGTTTTGATCTAGGATTAGTTTCAAGTTAAATTTAGATTAAAATGATGATTTTATAATAATTGCCATTATTTACAATAATGCCATTAACGAAATTTGAACATGGGGTTTTTTAGTTAAATGAAATAAAGAAAAGAAGTTTGAAAAGTGTCACCCTCTCCAAAAAAATCCCCTTTTCCACAAAACCTCTCTAAGACTCTATTCCACCATTCCATTGCCTCAAATCCCTCATCCAAGCAAGATTTTTCAAGGTAATCTCTTCCTTGTTTAGGTTCTTACATATTTAGCTTGTACTCTTTGAAAACCTTCTTTTAAAACCCATTAAAATGCATTTTTAATTTGGTGTTGGGTTTGAGAAATGGGTATTTCTATGTGATTTTTGTGTGAGTATTTTAATGTCATGTTTTAGGGTATTTTTAATCATGCTTTGATGTCTTACAAATATTAAAATGGTGGCTAATAGTGGGAAACCCGAAATGGGTATAAAAATGGAATTTTTGGGTTGAAAAGGTTGAGTTTTTGGCTTGGTTTTAGGTTGAAAACGTGGCTGTTGGTTCCTTTGATGTTGAGGGATGTTTTTAGATAATTTTGGATGTGTTTTGATGGTTGAAATCGATGGATTCAGTTTGGGGTTTGGTTAGAACGAAATTGGTGGAATTTTGGGTGAAATTTGAGTTCGAATCAATGGGTTTTGGTTGCAAGGAGTGGGTTTCCGGGTTTTTGCTGGTTTACAAGTGTATTAGCATCCTAATAGTTTGTTTTGGGTTGTCTTAAAGCAGAGGAGATTGATTCGGGTACTTTGGGCGCGATACCGGGTGTTGCGGAGGCTTAAGAACGGTGTTTCGGCTTTCGTTGGCTCTATCGGTGAGTGACAATGTTTTGAAGTTTAAAATGATTTCAAGTGGATTCTTGGGGGTTTGGGTGGAGCCTTAAAGGCTAACCTAAACCCAAATGTAAGTTTGCCTATACTTGCCTTGCTTGGTTGCTTGTTGATGTACGTGTTTATGCGTGTTGTGATGTTGATTTTGGAATGCTTTTATTTATGTTCTAATATTGTTGTGTAGTCGTTGTTGATGTCAAGCCTCACGTGATGGTTGTCGCTGCTTACGGTGATGTGTAGTCCCATCGAAAAACTGCTAGTTGTTGTGAACGATGATGTGTAGTCCCACCAGGAATGGTTGTGCATGTGCAAACCATGTTTGGTCTATGCTTGTGTTTAGTTTATCTCGTACTTATATGATTTTAATTTTCAAAACTAAAATACTTGCTTAAAACTGCATTGTTGTTGTATTTAGAGCTCCGCTCACTAAGCTTTTAAGCTTACGCTCTCTCTTTTTCCAACAATGCAGACCGTTAGAGGCTTTGAGAGTCAAGTTGGCAACGGAGGAGTTTCTTGGAGTTCTTGCTAAGCTCAAGTATGGTTTTGTGTTTGTAATAATGCTTAGACAATGGGAATACTAGGATTTTATGTTAGAGAGTTCTTGCTAATCTCAAGTATGGTTTTGTGTTTGTAATAATGCTTAGACAATGAGAATACTAGGCTTTGAGAGGCAAGTGGGCAAGGGAGGAGTTTCTTGGAGTTCTTGCTAAGCTCAAGTATGGTTTTGTGTTTGTAATAATGCTTAGACAAAGGGAATACTAGGCTTTTATGTTAGAGAAGCTTTTATGTTAGACAATGGTTTTGTGTTTCTTGGAGTTCTTGCTAAGCTCAAGTATGGTTTTGTGTTTGTAATAATGCTTAGACAATGGGAATACTAGGCTTTTATGTTAGAGAGTTGGTGTTCAAACTCCTAAGTCTTGTTATTGTTGATGTTGTTAACTTGTTTAAATGTTGAAGCATGTTTTATTTTGGCCTTTGACTCTTTGATGGATGTTAAGCATGTTTGGTTGCTCGTTATACCTTGGTTGATGAATTGAGCTTTGTTTTGTGTTTGAATGCCTTAAATGAATGTTTCTTGTTTGCCTAAGGTTGTATGCATGTTTATATGATGTTCCAATGCCTGCTTAAGTTGTTTAGGATGGTCCATTGTATTTAAAGTTAGAATTTGCAGACTGTTTGTGAAGGGCGTATCGTTACGCTCAAGGGCGGTATCGATACGGTCCCTTGTTTTTGAGCCTAGCGTACCGACACACGGGGTGTATCGATACCCAATTTGCTCTCTGGAAATCTAAGAAATTGACGAGAAATTAGGGTATCGGTACGGGCCTTAGGCGTACCGATACGGTCTTAGGGTTGACTTTGAGATTTTGACCGTTAAGAGTGTATCGATACCATCCTTGGAGGGTATCGATACGGACTCTTAGAGTTGACTCTGGGAAGGTTGACCGTTAAAGGCGTATCGATACGGTCCTTTGGAGTATTGATACGCCTTGAACTAAATGGATAAAAATTTGTCTTAATTGTTAGTTTTGCTTGGATTGAATTAGTGGCTGCTTTTCCGTTGTTTGCTTATCTCATGTAGGGTCAAATAAAGCATCTA
Organism: Hibiscus tridactylites; assembly: GCA_958450335.1. Taxonomy (NCBI): domain Eukaryota; kingdom Viridiplantae; phylum Streptophyta; class Magnoliopsida; order Malvales; family Malvaceae; genus Hibiscus; species Hibiscus tridactylites. The sequence goes on along the minus strand of OY288279.1, from coordinate 91,926,228 downwards.
GACAAGATAATTAAAGAAAAAAATAGGGTTGCTAATCGGGGTGAGATATTAACGGGTTTCGCTTCTGTTTTCCCCGTGTAACCCGTTCGGTTCGGTCTGTTAGTTAGATCAGGATGAGGGGGTTACATTGGTGGTATCAGAGCCTCGGTTACAAGGTCTCCCGGAAAGGTAAGTCAAGTAAGTTGGCTTGTTTGGATTGGTTGCTATTGCACGATGTATGAAAGCATGCTTTATTGTTCTTGTTGTTGGTTGAAGTTTAGTCGAGTGTTCCCAATGCTAGGCGTTGTTATTGGAAAATGGTTTTGGTTTAAAGAGCTTGAGAACTGGGATCCTTGCCCCTCCTAACCTCATGTTTTCTTGTGTGTGATGTGTTTGTTGTTTTAGATTTTATCTTTGTTATGGTAAGACTGAGAGGACGACCTAGAGCGGGTAACCAGGCACCCATAGATGTGCCTCATGTTTCTCCTGCTCCCGATGGTAATGGGGTGGGTGGCGAAGGTAATGTTCCTCAGGCCGGTGCGAATGCTGGAGGTGATGGTAATGGACCTGAGGCTAGTGTAAATGTTGGGGGTAATGGAGCTCAAGCGGGTCAGGGTCCGGCAGGTGCGGACATGACTCATTTGATTCAGACTATAGCCGGAGCTATTCAGACTTCTTTAGCCGGTATGCATGCTGCACCACCACCTCAGAGTGTGGGGACTGGTTTACCCCTTGAGAGTCTCCGTAGCTTGGGTGGAGTCGAGTTCCGTGGTTTGACTTCCGAGGGTTCAAAGGCTTGGCTCGAGAGTGCTACACACATCTTAGGTCAGATGGAGTGTTCAAACACTCGTAAGTTGGGTTGTGTCGTCTCCTTGCTTCAGGGAGATACATATGCTTGGTGGACTACCGTTACTTCGGGTATGGTAGAGGCGGATGTCACTTGGAAATTCTTCAAAACTGCCTTTAAGAAGAAGTATCTTGGAGTCCGATATCAGGATGAGAAGAAGAGATAATTTATAGCCTTGGTTCATGGAAGTAAGACGACGTTCGAGTATGAGGTTCAGTTTGTGAGTTTGAGCCAGTATGCTCTCGAGTTGGTTCCTAGTGAAAGGGAACGGTGTGAGCGCTTCTATTATGGATTGACTAGAGATGTGAAGACTTATATGCTTGCCTCTGACTACACCGAGTTTGATGTTTTGGTCTCTAGGGCCAAGGATATTAAAGAACTTAGGCTCAAGTGCTCGTGCTAGTGGGTCCGATTCCAGAAAGAGACATGCGGATTGGGACAGAGAACATGCCAAGAGGCATAGAGATAGAAGGTATCAGCATGATTCAAGGTATAGGGATGGTAACCATGGATGGGGCTACCAGGGCCAAGGGGTTGTTGTTCATACTCCTGAGTGCACTAGATGCGGGAGACGCCATCAGGGCGAGTGTATGGGTACCTTTGGGGTATGTTGGAACTGTGGTTCCCGAGATCATTTGAGGCGTAACTGTCCACACCCGGCTAGGGGCAGACCGACTCCGGCTAGGGGTTTTGAGCATCAGAGAGGCCGTGGGCGCGGTCGTGGTAACTTTCAGCCGAGGAACGGTGGTTAGAGAAACTTAGCTCATGTGGTGGTAGTTCAGCCCGAGAGTGGAGGACCAGCTAGGGTGTATGCGCAGGGAGAGGCTGGGAATGACACATATGTCATTGCAGGTAATTTCCTGTTACAGTCTATGACTTTGCTTTCTTTGATAGATTCGGGTTCGAAACATTCATATATTTTGGGTGAACATGCAAGGCCCCTAGGTCTACCATATGAGTGGTTAGAGGTAGGTGTAAATGTTACTAGTTCTTTCGGTGGAACCGTGGTAGTAAGGAAGATGTATAGGAGGTGTCCCTTGATGATTTAGAGCCGCGTGTTTCCGGTTGACATGATGGAGTTACCGTTCTATGGTTTTGATGTGATTTTGGGTATGGATGTGCTCGTGGAGCATAGAGCTAAGGTAGACTTTGAGACCAAGAGAGTCTCCTTGAGGCTTACAGATGATTTTGAAGTTGTAGTGGTGGGCGAGAACATTAAGTTCTTGTCCAATGTTGTATCTGCTTTAGAAGCTCAGAGATTGATGGATTCAGGTTGTGAAGCGTACTTGGCTTACGTGATGAATCCGAATATGAGTGAGGTTAGACCGTAAGATATCAGAACAATTTGTGATTTTTCGAGTGTTTTTTCGGAAGAGTTGTCGGGTTCGCCTCCTGATAGGGAAGTTGAGTTTGCTATTGAGACGTATTTTGATTCTGCACCCGTGTCTATTGTTTCGTATAGAATGGCATCGAAAGAGTTGAATGAGTTGAAAACATAGCTTCCAGAACTGTCTGATAGAGGTTTCATTAGGCCTAGTATTTCTTCGTGGGGTGCTCCGGTCTTGTTTGTGAAGAAAAAGGACGACATTATGAGGATGTGTATAGACTATATACAGTTGAACAAGGTAACAATGAAGAACAAGTATCCTTTGCTGCGGATAGATGACTCTCTTGATTAGTTGAGAGGTGCTTCAATGTTTTCGAAGATTGATTTGAGATCTGGTTACTATCAGTTAAAGGTGAAAGATGAGGACATACCGAAGACAGCTTTCCGTACACGTTATGGGCACTATGAGTTCTTGGTAATGCCTTTCGGTTTGACTAATGCTCTAGTTGCATTTATGGATATGATGAATCAAGTGTTCCACGAGTTTTTGGATAGGTTTTTGGTAGTGTTCATAGATGATATCTTAGTGTACTCTAGGACTGAGGAAAAGCACGATGGGCATTTGCGGCCAGTGCTTCAGACTTTGCTTGAGAATCAGGTGTATGCCAGGTTGAGTAAATGCTAGTTTTGGATTAAGGAGGTAGTCTTCCTAGGTCATTTGATCTCGACAAATGGAATTAGTCTGGATCCCAAGAAGATAGAAGCCATAGTGAGTTGGAAGCAATCGAAGTTGGTAACAGAAATCAGTAGTTTCCTAGGCTTGGCAGGGTATTATTGAAGATTTGTCGATGGATTTTCGAAGATTGCGGCACCCTTGACTAAATTGCTTCAGAAGAATGTTCCGTATGAGTGGTCAGATGCAAGACAACAAGCGTTTGAGAAGTTGAAGAAAACTTTGATCGAAGCTCCTATTTTGATTCAGCCTGAACCAGGGAAAGAGTTTGTGATTTACAGTGATGTCTCGTATGTAGGTTTAGGTTGTGTGCTTATGCAAGAGGGTAAGGTTGTAGCTTACGCTTCGAGACAGTTGAAGGTTCACGAGAAGAACTACCCCACTCATGATATAGAGTTAGCCGCAATAGTGTTTGCTTTGAAGATTTGGAGATATCACCTTTATGGTGAGAAGTGCACCGTTAATACCGACCACAAGAGTTTGAAGTACTTGATGACCCAGAGGGAGTTGAACCTTAGACATCATAGGTGGATAGAACTTCTTAAAGACTATGACCTTACAATAGAATACCATCCGGGTAAGGCAGACGTAGTGGCCGATGCTTTGAGTAGAAAAGTGACAGTTGAGTTGTGAGCCATGTTTGCGAGATTGAGTGTGTCAAATGATGGCGGTTTGATAGCCGAGTTACAGGTTAAACCTTCGTTGGTTCAGTTGATTCGAGAGAAACAGTTGCAAGACGGGTCTTTGGCACCTCACGTGTAAGATATAGCCGAGGATAGACCTACAGATTTTTGCTTTTTTGAGAATGGGATCCTATGTTTCAAGGATAGGATAGTTGTCCCAGAAGATGTCGAGTTAAGGCGTACTATCTTGAATGAAGCACATAACAGTCCTTTTTCTATGCATCTGGGTAGTACGAAGATGTATCATGGTTTAAAAGAAGAGTACTACTGGATTGGGTTGAAGAAAGATGTGGCCGAATTTGTGAGTAAGTGTATGGGTTGAAAAGGTTGAGTTTTTGGCTTGGTTTTGGGTTGAAAACATGATGGTGGTTCCTTTGATGTTGAGGGATGTTTCTAAATAATTTTGGATGTGTTTTGATGGTTGAAATTGATGGATTCAGTTTAGGGTTTGGTTAGAACGAAATTAGTGGAATTTTGAGTGAAATTTGAGTTCGAATCAATGGGTTTTGGTTGCAAGGAGTGGGTTTCCGAGTTGTTGCTGGTTTACAAGTGTATTAGCATCCTAATAGTTTGTTTTGGGTTGTCTTGAAGTATAGAAGATTGATTCGGGTACTTTGGGCGCGATACCGGGTGTTGCGAAGGCTTGAGAATGGTGTTTCGGCTTTCGTTTGGGGTTCTATCGGTGAGTGGTAATGTTTTGAAGTTTAAAATGATTTCAAGTGGATTCTTGGGGGTTTGGGTGGAGTCTTAAGGGCTAACCTAAACCCAAGTGTAAGTTTGCCTATACTTTCCTTGCTTGGTTGCTTGTTGATGTACGTGTTTATGCATGTTGTGATGTTGGTTTTGGAATGCTTTTATTTCCGTTCTAATGTTGTTGTGTAGTCGTTGTTGATGTCAAGCCTCATGTGATGGTTGTCGTTGCTTACGGTGATGTGTAGTCCCACCGGTAGTGACTAGTATAAGAGTACGGTGATGTGTAGTCCCATCGAAAAACTGCTAGTTGTTGTGAACGATGATGTGTAGTCCCACCGGGAATGGTTGTGCATGTGCAAACCATGTTTGGTCTATACTTGTGTTTAGTTCATCTCGTACTTATATGATTTTGATTTTCAAAACTAAAATACTTGTTTAAAACTGCATTGTTGTTGTATTTAGAGCTCCGCTCACTAAGCTTTTAAGCTTACGCTCTCTTCTTTTCCAACAATGTAGATCGTTAGAGGCTTTAGGAGACAAGTGGGCAAGGGAGGAGTTTCTTGGAGTTCTTGCTAAGCTCAAGTATGGTTTTGTGTTTGTAATAATGCTTAGACAATGGGAATACTAGGCTTTTATGTTAGAGAGTTGATGTTCAAACTCCTAAGTCTTGTTATTGTTGATGTTGTTAACTTGTTTAAATGTTGAAGCATGTTTTATTTTGGCCTTTGACTCTTTGATGGATGTTAAGCATGTTTGGTTGCTCGTTATACCTTGGTTGATGAATTGAGCTTTGTTTTGTGTTTGAATGCCTTAAATGAATGTTTCTTGCTTGCCTGAGGTTGTATGCATGTTTATATGATGTTCCAATGCCTGCTTAAGTTGTTTAGGATGGTCTCTTGTGTTTAAAGTTAGAATTTGCAGACTGTTTATGCAGGGCGTATCGATACGCTCAAGGGCGATATTGATATGGTCCCTTGTTTTTGAGCCTAGCGTACCGATACGCGGGGGCATATCGATTGCAATTTGCTCTCTAGAAATCTGAGAAATTGACGAGTAATTGGGGTATCAGTACGGGCCTCAGGCGTACCGATACGGTCTTGGGGTTGACTTTGAGATTTTGACCGTTGAGAGCGTATCGATACCAGCCTTGGAGGGTATTGATACGGACTCTCAAAGTTGACTCTAGAGAAGGTTGACTATTGAAGGCGTATCGATACGGTCCTTTGGAGTATCGATACGCCCTGAACTAAATGGATAAAAATTTGTCTTAATTGTTAATTTTTTCTTGGATCGAATTAGTGGTTCCATTTATGCTGTTTGCTTATCTCATGTAGGGTCAAATGAAGCATCTAGACAAGTTAATTAAAGAAAAAAAATAGGGTTGCTAATCGGGGTGAAATCTTAACGTGTTTTGCTTCGGTTTTCCCCGTGTAACCCGTTCGATTCGGTTTGTTGGCTAGACCGGGGCGAGGGGGTTACACGTACAAAGCACATTGAGATTGACTGCCACTTCATCCAGGAGAAAATTTAAAAGGGGATCATCAAGCTTCTACCAGTTTCTTCCCACCAACAGCTGGCAGATTGTTTTACTAAAGCTCTTCCCACATCCAGTTTCTCTACTTCTATAAGCAAGCTGGGCTTACAAAATTTGTATGCTCCACCTTGAGGGAGCTATTAGAAATAAACAGTTGTATATTTTAAGAGTTAGTTTTCAAGATTGGGAGTTAGTTTTAACCGTCTATTATTACGGTTAATTATGTGATTATTATATAAAGTGTATAACGGTAAACAAAGGATATTGAAATCTTCAAATTAATTTCTATGATTGCAATCTTCAAACCTTAATAATCCCAATTGCTAAAACGTTGTACTAATGATTTAACATTTTATGTAATGTTCTAACCAGATTTTACAATAATTTTCCTTTTTGTTTGTTTCTTTGTTCCCTTGTTTCTCGACACTCGATTATGTTATGTTGCTCGGGGAGTCGACGGTTCTCCAAGACAAGATCCATGCGCTCATTCTTGAAAACATGGCATTTTCAGCAATTGGGATTATATGGAAAAGATTTGGAATCAGAAAGACAAGGAAGACGGTGAGGAATAGAGTTTTTGTAACACCCCTTCCCGGCCTGGTAGAGAACTGAGTCAGAGTGTGTTATCGAAAAACAAAACAGAGATCGGAGACATAAAACTTAAAATTTTAATCAATATTTTAGTGCCATATGTCATTACAACCGATATACACATATCAAAATTACTAAAGTCGACTTAACTACTTTGCCACCATACTAGGAGTTCATAAAGACAAAATACATTACTCTTTATTTGTAGTGACTTGTTGATCTTCCAACTAATCCCGATCTCGATCCGTTACTTTTCTTAACCTGAAATGTTATACAAATGAATGTGTTAAACTTATATAGTCTAAGTGAGGTAGTCACATAACAGTATATGAATATGAGATGTCATATAACATGCTTCAAAGATGATCATAATACCAACTATGCAATAACATGACATGTTTCTTGTTCATAACAAAACATAACATCATATCATCAATAACCCTTGGATCGATTCATGGTATATGGATACACAAATTCTACCTCCTCGCCAAAACACATAAATGGTCATCCCACCGACATCGCCAAAGACCAATACACAATACATCCCTCCGTCTCGCCAAATCATATAGGCCGTAGCCTTAGAATCATAGTCCACCCGTACACTGAGCTCATGAATTCCATGGCATACCAATTGTATCCCATACTTCGAATCTAAGGTTCAATAACAATAGTTCATCACTCATGGTTCATAATCAACATTTCATGCCAATAACAATAACAATGATTCATATCAAGCTTCTACATGTCAATGCTTTCAATGATCTTCATGACAATAATAATCTTGCTATGAACGTGAAATCAATGCAACACTTAACATATACTTACCAACACATGATCCATGATATAAAACCTATAACTCAAGGTTAGTACTAACAAAAATAACAACATATTCGGGTAGGCCCTTGCCTAAACTCGAGACGCTATTACACTCACCTCGATATTAGGGTTCCCGTATAACATCACCTTTTTCCTTGGTTGACGGTTGTCCTTTTATCGATTTCTTGGACCCGACGTCGATAGAGATTCGATATTATTATATCAAAAATATCGAACCACCAATCGAACACGGGACCTATATACTTTTCACTCGGTAAGCTTTATTAAATTGTCTGGAATTCCATTCTCAAATTGCCGTGAAAAGCTACTACCCCCTTGTCCTTATTTATACTCAGCATCCGAACCCTATTACCCTTTTCCAATCTCCCACGTATGGCCTTACATGGACATTTACCTCCACGTTAGTGGCAATTGTCACCCAAAAATATACTACTACCTTGTGTCCTATTTACTTGGAGGATTCACATTGATTTCCTTCAATGTGAAGGATTCAACGTGTCCCCCCTTGTTTTCTTTTTAAAATAATAATAATAATAATAAACCAATACAAATACTTATTATTTTGATTTAGAAACAAGATCAACTTATGATCGAAACAAAAAAATTCAATTGCTGGAACTTGACCTTAAATTTATAAATTAACCCGAATATTCTAATAAAATCGAATAACTTATTTAATCGATACAAAATATTTTATCATCGGAACTTAATTTCGACTAGACTAATTTTCAAGATGTTACAATTTTACAGCTCGGAAACACCACTTATACCACCACTTTAAATAAAAAAAGTTGTAAAACCATAACAAATAATCACCCTTGGTTCAGCGATTGTATTTGTTGAACTCACCCATGCATTGCAGGTTTGATTCCCACTAAGGCTTCGTTCAACTACGCAGAACCCATAGTTGGGTTTAATAATTTTCTTTTTCAATTTGATGGTGACACATGTCACCATTTGATTAGATAGAAAAATATTGGTTAAATAAATTAAAATTAAGAAAAATACTTCTCAAATCAAATGGTGACACGTGTCACTATATGATTAGAGGATAAATTTATTAATTAAATTCAATTTAGGACCAAATTAATATAATGAGTAAATAATGAGGACCAAATGTGTAATTATACCAATTTTATTTTACAGCCATGACAGCCTCTTCATTATGTTTTAACGGTTGGTGGCTACATTGGAACCACTTAAATAGATAAGTGATATATTTGCCAAAACTAAAAGTATAAGGATCAAATTAACACCAACTCTATAGTTAAGTGGTCATTTGTGTAGTTTACCCTAATTTTAATTTTTCTATTGTAGTAATTAATCTCATTACCACCTACGGGTGTAAATGAGCCGAATCTGAGTAGTGCTGACCTCGATTTGGGCTCGTTAAGAACTTGAGCCACGTTTGACCTCGAGTCGTTCTCATAGTGTTGAGTTCCATTCGATTCATTAATAAATTGAGCCGAATTCAAACTCGAGTCGAGTCCAATTGAGTCGAGTATTCACGAGTCAAACTCGAGTAGCCTATGATATATCTCGTCTCATTTACAACCCTAATAATAATAATAATAATAATAATAATAATAATAATAATAATAATAATAATTGTTGAGTGAATTTATTCAACAACAAAAGTAATAATATCATCATCATCATACATACATACATACATACATACATACATACATACATACATACATACATACATACATATATTTTAGTTCACTCTAATTCTAAAAAATTAAAAGAGTTAGTATATTATATTTCAAAAAATTGAAAAAAAAACAATATATTATATTGAGTAGTTTGCTAGCTTTTCGAGCTAGGTATCGAGTATGGATGGGCATTTTATTCGAACCGGACGGGTTCCGACCTGACCTTGTCCGATCGGGTCGGATTTTTTAATGAAAAAATCAGGTTCGGGTCGGGTTTTTGTTAAGATAAACTCGGGTCGGGTCAGGTTTGAGTTTAGGGTGGAAAATATTCGACCCAACCATGGCCTAATAGTGTATTTCCCCCTAAATGTTTTAGGGATATTTATAATAATAGCCCTCTTTACATATTTTTTATAATTAAGTCCTTAAAATTAAATTTTTATTTATAATTTAGTCTTTTAAATTATATTTTTTACAATTAAGTCCCTTGAATTATTTTTTTACAATTAGGTCCCTAAAATTAATTTATTTTATATAGGTTGGGGTCGGATTTAGTATATTTATTTTCGGGTTGGGTCGAGTTTTTTAAAGAATATGTTCGGGTGCGGGTTTAGGGTGTTTATTTTCGTGTCGGGTCCGGGTGAGCTAAAAACCTGACCCGTGCCCATCCCTAGTATCGAGTAGCACAACTCAGCTCGTTAAGAACTCGAGTCGAGTTTGAGCTTGAGTTAAGTCCAATCGAGTAAAACTTTGACCGAGTCGGACTCAAGTAGCTCGTGATCTGTCTCTTCTCATTTACAGCCCTATTGCCACTCAACAATAAGTAATCGATTTTCATTTTTGATTTGGACTCATTTAATTTATTTTAAAAAATTTAAATTTTTTGGATATTTTTATATTAACTTTTGAGAAAATAAAAAAATAATTTAATTTAATTAAAAAACAATATTTTAATTCAAAAATTATATCAAACACATTTAAAATTTATGTTTAGAGTTTGGATTGTTATCTTTAATATTTGAATTTAATTTATCCCTTTAAAATTATGTAACATACTTTATCAACACATCTAACTTGTAAATTCTAAGAGCGTGGTTAGAAGAACAATTTTAATTTTTTTATAGATATTTTTGTAAAAATATTTTCAGAATGTTAGTATTTATAGGAGTGAGCGTTCGATCGAGTCGAGTTAAAAAATTTCGAGTTATTTGAGTTGACGCGTCATATTTTACAACTCAAACTTTATTTGAAATTTTTTCGATTCCAGTCGAGTATATGAAATTCGAGTCGAGTTTTCGAGTTCCTATACAAATTTAATTATAACTATTTATTACATTATAGTACGATTTGAATTCAATTTAAATAACTTTTTCTAATCATATAAGATATGCATATATATATATTCATATATTTTTCATATGTAAAATACATTTCTTCACTTTTTATACCGTTTTATATATATCAAAGAAATATTAAGGGACTCGACTCGAACTTAAAAATCAATCCACTAATTACTAATAATTTTGAGTTATTCGAATTTCTATATTACAACTCAAACTTTATTTGAAATTTTTTCGAGTCGAGCGAGTTTATGAAATTTCGAGTCGAGTCGAAAATTTTATATTTTTTGAGTCTAGTCGAGTTTTGCTCACCCCTAATATTTATGATTACTTTATTTGGATAAATATATATTTTTTAAATATTTAGGTTACTATAATTTTATGAATTTTAAAAATAATGTAAAAGAAAAATAATGGTTTTAAAAATAAAGGCTTAAGGGCTATTTTTGCTCATGTAGTTGTCACATTTCGCCCATATGGTATTTCACATCAATTTGACCTTTAAAGTAGTCGAATTGCATCAATGTTTTCCTTTTGACTGACGGAAGTCAATGTTGACCATTATGATGCTGACGTGACGTGGTAGTTTATGAAGATGACATGGCAGAGAGAAAAATTAATTTTTTGAGCGAGTTTGAGGGTAAAATTAATTTTTTAGTCAAAAAAATATAAGTAAAAAATATTAAAATAACATAAAAATTAATCAAGCATTTTAAAAAATATTTTATTAATATAAGACCAAAAAATAAAATAAAATTATTAAAAACTATAAAATTAAAGTATCATAATAAATTATAAATTATTCAATAATTAAAATTTAAAAATATTTATAATATATTAAAAATTATGAAAGCCTTCATAAAAAAACTTGGCCGATTTTGGTTTTCTTTCTCTTAAAATAATGCAAGGGAGAAATTTTTTTTAAAATAGAGCTAATATGATTCTCTCAACCGAACAAAAATCCTCTATCCTTTTTGGTGCCCCTATCTATGCCCTAACACTAAAAAATTAAACTCCACATTCTAACTCTAATTTCTAAATCTCAAAATCTAAAATTAAACCCTTTACTTGATTAATTAAATTTATACCCATACTTTTAGATTGATAAGATTTTCAATTAGGATTTAAGATTTAAAGTGTGTGATTTATAAAATTATAGTTTGAGATTTAGAAATTAGGGTTAGAGTATAAATTTTATTTCCAAGTTTTTGTTTTTGAATAATTTATAACTTAATATCTTCTGATATTTTAATTTTATAATTTTTTACTTATTTTTAAGATATATTTAATTTTTTAATATTTTAGTCGTATATTAATAAAATATTTTTAAATATTTTATTAATTTTATATCTTTTAGTATTTTAATATTGTCTTAAATTCGTATTTTTTGCCTAAAAATTAATTTTTTCCTCGAACTCAACCATAAAATCAATTTTACCCTCAAACTCAATGAAAATCAATTTTGCCCTTCTACCACATCATCTTCACACTTGAATTGCCACGTCATCACATGTGGACTGCCACATCATCTTCACACTTGAATTGCCATGTCATCACACTTGGACTACCACGTCAACATCGTTGATCGTCATGTCAGCACCGTAACGACCAACATTAGTTTCCGTTAGTCAAGGGGCAAACAATGATGCAATTCGACTAGTTTATGGGTCAAATTGATGCGAAAATATCATACAGGTGAAAACGATAAATTAAGACTACTACAGGGCAAAAGTAGCCCTTAAGTCAATAAATAAATAATAATAAATTTATAATATAGATATTATTATATTTTTAGAAACATAAAAATAATTTTTTTGATAAATAGAAACATATATAAATAATTTTAATAATATAAGATATGTATTAAAATTAAATAAAAATAATATTTTAATGTTTAAATTTTATTTTATAGTGTGACCAAATGAGTTAAACGAAACGAGGTTAGAGGAAATTTTGAAAAATCACTCTTTAAGTGGAGTTTGAACAAAAAATTAAATTACTAAAATTGTAAAATTTGAAATTCTCTATTATTTTTAGGCATAAAGCCAAATTTAACCCCTAAAGTTTGACCATTTGGTCACTTTGGCCTTTATTTTATTTTTTTGAGCATTTAAGCTCTTAACGTTTCAGTTTATGTCAAAATAGCTTTATTTGGATGGAAACCGTTAATTGACTAACGACCAATTTTTTTGTTGATGTGGCACATCCATGTGGATTGGATTGATGATGTGGCATATCCATGTGTAATTTTAATTATTTTTATTAAATTAATTATAACTATTATGATGATGACACATGGCATCATCCAATTGGTCTATTGACAAAGGAAAGAAGCAAAATTTGAATATGCGTTTGGTGGGAATTAAACCTAGGCCTTGTGCATGGAGGGCTAAACACTTTGCTATCAAGCTAAGATACTATTTTGAAGTTTAATTATCATTTATTATATTTATTCTTATATTTTAAAAATCAAGCTAAGTTATTTTTATATTGTTGCCAAATATTTAATTAAAAATAAAAAACTCAAATATTAGATATTATAAATAAATTTAGAAAAATATATTTTTAATAGTATTATATTAGAAAAAAAATAAAGGCCATCTCATAAATATACTTTAATTTATGTTATAATTAAGATAATCACAATTTAAACTAATTAAATTTAATCTTTCGTAACAACAATTTGAAGGTACTTAATTGGTTTGGTGGTAAAATATACTTCAATTCCCTTTACCCACAAATTTTTACTTCTTCAAAATAGTTGTTTAGCTTAGTGGTTAGGTGTTTAGACTATGCATAAGGCTTGGGTTCAATTTCGACTATTTACATATTCAAATTTTGCTTCTTTCTTTTGTCATCATTAGATTGGTTATAATTAATTTAATAAAAAATATTTATAATTACACGTGAACACGCCACATCATCAATCCAATCCACATGAACGTGCCACATCAACCAAAAAAGTTAATCGTTAGTCAACTAACGATTTTCATCCAAATAAGGCTATTTTGACATAAATTGAAACGTTAGGGGCTTAAATGTTCCAAACAAATAGAATAGGGGCCAAAGTGACCAAATGATCAAACGTTGGGGGGCTAACTTTAGCTTTATGCCTTATTTTTATACATGAAATCTAATAGTTAATTGCACTACAGGTCCCCAAACTATGATTATTATTTTAAATTGGTCCTCAAACTTTTAAACGTTCTAATTTCATTCTCTAACTATGACCCTCATTCTGAAGTAGTCCCCAAACTTTTGAACATTCCAATTTCATCCCCAAACTATGACTCTCATTTTAAATTGGTCCCTATACTTTTTAAGGTTCTAATTCCACCCCCAAATTATCAACATATGTCATATCTCTTGTTAATAAAATTGTTATAAAAAAATAATTTTCATGTAAACATTGAGGTGTATTCTATAATAATATGATACGACGTAAACGATAATTTGAGGATGAGATTTGAACTTTCAAAAGTTTGGGGGTCAATTTAGAATGAGGGTAATAGTTTGGGGGATGAAAAGTGGAACATTCAAAACATTAGTGACCAATTTATAATGGAGTCATAGTTTAGGCATGAAATTGACATGTTCAAAAGTTTTGGGACTAATTTAAAATAAAGATCATAGTTTAAGGACATGTGATGCAATTAATTCAGAATCTAATTATAAGTATACTTATTTGTGTATGGTAATATAATCATACATATGTAGGAAAATTTTACGATAGGCGTGGCACATCGTTGAACACCACTAACGCTGAATATCATTAAATTAATTAATAAAAATTAAAAAAAATTTAAGACATGACTTATAATTAAAATTCTTTCAAAAAAAAAATTAAAAATAAGATTCAATAAACCTTTTATAATTCTTTATATTATTTTTAATTGATATATTAAAATCAAATATACCAAAATCTCCCTAATATTAAAAACCTTAAAACTCAACCTCTAACCCCTTTATTTCCCTTCCACCACCGTCGCCCCCTCCTCCTCCGCCGGTGCTACCACTCTCATCCATGAATACACATCGAACAAAGAGTATTCACTTTTCAACGTCAAAGCCCCAAACTCAATCGGCATCCTTTTAGCAGTAAATAGTACAACAACAATTATTTCCTTGAGTAAATCTAGTTCCTAACTCATTTTTTCTCATCAACCAAACAGTATATTAATCCAATTAACAACAAAAATAATATTGTAAGCGCCAATATATCGAACAAAGAGTACTATTTGGTGCTTTGATGCTGAAAAGTGAACTCTTTATTCGATGTGTATTCATGGATGAGAGTGGTAGCACCAGCGACGGCGAAGGGGGCAGTGGAAGGGAAATAAAGAGGTTGAGTTTAAAGTTTTTGATATTAAGGAGATTTTGGTATATTTAATTCTAATATATCAATTAAAAATAATACAAAGAAATATAAAAGATTTGTTAAATCTTGTTTTTAATTTTCTTTTGAAATAATTTTAATTATAAATTCAATCCTTAAAATTTTTAATCTTTATTAATTAATTTAATGATGTTATATTCAGCGTTAATGGTGTTCAACGATGTTCGACGCATGTGGTAGACTTATCCTACATATGTATTACTTATAATTCTAACTTAAAAAATATTATTTTTTATAGTTGTACTTGAATTTAAATAAACTCATATATACATTATCAAAAAAATGAAATCGTATATACTTGCATATTAAACTAGTCGTATCAAATTATCTAAATAAAACATATCACCTTTTAACACATAAATCAGTATTTTGTATTCAATTCCTTAATATCTTTCAAAAGACAGCTAAAGGAGTAGTTTCTAATCCCAAAAATTTTACCCAAGAAAGAAGGCCTAATCACGGGAGTTTTTTACCATGCGACCGCCTAATATGCGGCTAATATACGGCGTTACCGAAAACATGATTCGGTATATAATGTAACCGGTAAAGCGGTACCGGATATGTTGATATGAAATGATGTATCCGATAAAAAACACTAAAAAAATGAAAAAATAATGGTAACCGACAAATTTAAGTAAACGGTCAGACATAACAAAACCGGTAGCGTCTAATTTGTTATAAGGTATATAATGTATTCGGTAAAGCGGTACCGGATATGTTGATTTCGAAAGTATCCATACTTTTGAAAAGTTTATCGATACTTTTTATCAATATATGTTGTACTAGGATAACGTAATAGGTAGCCAATAAGAATCGATATCTTATACAATATTATCGATATTTTAATAAAAACATTGGAACTGGTTCAATTGTGGGTCGATAGTATGGATACTTAAATGAAACATATGGATACTTATATTAAATGTTTGGATACTTCTATGAGAGGTGGGGATACTTTCGAAAAAGTATGGATACTTTATAAAAATTATGGATACTTCTATTAAATCGTTTATATGAATTAGAATCAAGAAAATACTAGTGCATCAGATAGCAAGGAAAAGATTACAAAAGGAAAAGATTACAAAAGGAAAAGATTACAAAACGAGATGGCAACGGAAAGAAAAAGAAATTGAGAACCAACAAAAGATTGATCTTCTAATATTTATGTTAGACCATCAATCTTTTCTTTCTTCTGAATTCATTGTCCCTTCAAGCCTCCTCCCTTCAAGTCCCCCTGCCACCCATGGAACTTGTTCCAGCACCAGCTTGCTGTCCAACCATCTGTGCATATGGTCGCATCTCAAACTTGACCTTTTGGTTGTCTAATGAACAAATTTTTTTTTGCATAAGTATGAGCAGAAGTGTATCTTGTTATTAATAATAGAAGAAAATGATAGAGAAAACCTTGGAGATGGCGGTTGAAGATGTGTATGTCTTCTTTTTCAGCCATGTAACCATATAGTTGGCGCTGGCTGGATGGAGGGGATGGAGCATGACGTTGCCAAGCATCTAACCCGAAACCTTGGGCAGCAAACTGGTTATGCAGACGCTGAGCATCTAGATAACCTCTTGCCGTGCTCTCAAAAATCAGAAGGCTCATCCCACGATGGCCTTCTGGACCGTATGAATGGCGAGCCTTGGCAACAACACCATAGGAACTGAAATAGTCGAGAAGGTCTTGGTTTCCCATGCCAATCCACTGAAGCAAAAATTAAAGAAATAAGAAGTTAAGTATTATAATATTAATGAAAACATAATTCAGAAGTTATATAACTACCTTCCCATCTCCATCTCTATGATGCTGTGTGTTCATAATCATCACCATGGGTGGCCAGAGTATTTGGTGATGAGCTTCCTGGTTGCTTGAAGGCGGGGGGGGGGGGGGGGAGACAATAGAAGCATCATTACTCAGACCAGTCCATTGGCCTGAAGCTTGACGTTGAGGTTGAGGAGTGGCCGAAGTACCCCTTCTTCGTAATTCCTCCTCCAACATCTGACCAAGGAGGCGATGAATTTTCAGCTTTTCTCCTCCTTTGGTTTTTGCATGGGTGAGTAGGGACTGAAGGCCACGAAACGACTTAAAGGCACCAGGACCTCCGTGGCATGCTGGATACAGCCATTGAGTAGTAGGGTCGTTGATAGAGTTCATTCGATCGAAGGCCTCGAAGAAACTCCTGAAGCATTTGCTAGATTTCAATGCCTCGTGGCTTAGTTGTTCGTCATTATCAGAATCAGAATCAATATAGAGATCATCATCACTGTTTGATGATGTCTCGAATTCAATCTTCCTCTTTGCGAAAGACTGAGGATTTTTACCCGAACTTCTGCTTGAACTCATTGTATAATAGAAGATTGTGAAAGAGAACTGATTATAAAAGCAAAGAAAAGGGTTGAGTAGATTAATTTGAAGATGTTGTGAAGAGAAAATAGAGGAGTTGTTAATTTATAGGCAATTTCCGTTTGGGAGGGAAAGTGATAATGCATGAGACTGAAAAGGCAGAGATTCGTTCGTTCTCCTCGTTTCCCGGGTTATAGAAATAAATGAGGAGAAGGTACATGAACAGAACGGTGCATGTGATACATTGGAAAGACGCGAAACTGAAAAGGTAGAATCAGATTCGTTCTTCTCCTCGTTTTCCGGGGTTATAGAAATAAATGTGGAGAACTAGGAGGAACTACCCAATAAATGAAGGTCATGAATGGTGCATGCGTGATATAGGGAGGTAGAAGTGAAAAGACACGATACTGAAAAGGGAGAATCAGATTCGTTCCGGGGATTAAAGGTTTCAGCTTTATACAGGATGAGCAGTAAACGGTGCATGTGATACAAGTGAAATGACATAACACTGGAATGCAAAGTTGTAGAAGTGTATAATGAAAACGGTAATAATAAACCGGATACATTGATGTAATAAATAAAAAATACAGTAAAAATATACCGGGAACATGAATGTTTTTGCAAACGTATCGATAATTTCATTAAAACATGGAAAAAAGTATCAAAAATCTTGTTCCCATTAAGCTATGGGAAGCCTTTAGTTTTTGTTAATTATCGATATTTTTGTAAAAGCATCGATATTTTCGAACGATATTCGTACCGGAAACATTGATTTTCTTTCAAAAGTATCGGGTTTTTTTATTAATAGTGTGTAAATCGTATCGAAACTTTGGTTCCAGTATGCAATGGGGATCCATATGTGAATTACAAGTATTGATAATTGTTTGCAAATAGGATTAAAGTATCGATATTTTCGACCCTATTTGCTAACGTAGCATGTAATTTTAGAACATGATCGATACTTTTACTGAAAGGGTGAAAACGTATCGAAACTTTTTCTTCCAGTAAGCTATGGGAATCCTTTGTTTCTTAAAGTATCGATAATTGTATCGTAACGTTAAGAAACTATCGATAGTTTATTGTTAAATGATGAAATAACAGTAAGCTATGGGAATCCTTTGTTTCTTTAACAACAGTATCGAAACATTTTCAGAAAGGGGGAATAATGTATCGAAACTTTATGTGGAGGCAGTGGACAAGTAAGGGATAAATGATGAAATAAGACGTCATATAACATAATTGGAAGATAATTTCAGAAGTTTATTGTTAATCTGAATCATTGTAGTCAGTGGACACGTCTGAACTTAGGTTTAGTTCTTCGATCAGCTGTTGTTTTCTTTGTCTACGCCTGTACATAAAAAGTTGCAGCTCCTCCGCAGCTGCATCAACATCCGGTGAAGACGGTGCGTGTTCAATGTTTGGATCAGGTTGTACGGGTGTAGACGAACTACCTTCGCCGGCGTTGACGTCGTCAAACTTAACATGTAAATCGACGTCTGTAGCTCCGACGGAATTGAGGCGGTCATACATGTTACGAACGTCTTTTTCGTTCGTACGCTTCATAACGTAGTGTGTTTTGTTTGCTGACGGTGTTGGGATTCGACATTCCATGGAAGAAATTTGTTTGTGGCCGTGTTTACTAACCTCGATTGTTGTCAACTGTATTAAATCTTTCAGTGACATTTTGGTGGTGATTGTTGACTGAAAATAAGTATCGAGAAAATAAAATGTTGCCTGAAATTTTGCCATAAGGTGAGCAAAGATTCGGCTCGGTGTTTAGAGAGAATTTGGAATGAGTAAGTGATGGTGGAATTCGTGGGTATTTATAGGAAAGCAAAACACCACATAAGTAAATTTAACTGGAATGAAAACTTTAATTCGCATTTCATTTAACAAAACTTTCATTTTACAATAGTATAGAAACATATTTAGTAAGTTGGAATAATGTTGCCTGAAAGTATCGATAATTTTTATCGTCCTGTACAGAAAGAATCGATATTTTCGAGCATATTCGGTAACGTATCAGGGAATTTAACAACATTATCGAAACATTTTCAGAAAGGGGAAAATTGTATCGAAACTTTATTACAGTAACCTATGAGAATTCATTGTTTCTGAAAGTATCGATAAATTTTATCGTGAAGGAAAGAAAGATTCGATATTTTCGCGCAGATTTGGTAACGTATCATGGAATTTTACAACATGATCGAAACTTTTTCAGTAGAGGGGAAAAATGTATCGATAATAAACTACAATTTATTGCACGTTAACTTTGTAGGAAGGAAGAAATAAATGCTCATAATGCTTTCAACCACAATCAACCACCACCACCTACCGAATTTAGTACATGAAAATGAAAGCAACACAACAGAAGTCCTGTGTAGGAAAAGTTTGGACCACTTCAACCGATCGTGTTTAAGAAAATGGAAGATATTCCATCCAACGATGTTAATGGTAGCAGGAATTTGCAAGACGAAAAGTTGACCGTTGATGATTCGGAACAGTTGGTAGGTTAGCTCTTTTCTTCACGTGAGGAAGCTTGGAATTTTTACAAGGAATACGCAATGAAACAAGGTTTTAGTGCACGTCGAGGAACAACACGGCTGGATGGCGAAGGGAATGTGAAGACACAAGAATTTTGTTGTTCAAAAGAAGGGTTTAGGTGTTCGAAAGTCGAAACTGTTAATCGTCAACGTGCTCATACGCCAGTCACATGAACAAGATGCAAGGCCAAAATCGTTGTCACAGCAACAAAAACAAAAGATCAGTGGGTTCTAAGTAAGTCTTTCCACGAACATAATCATGCATTGTGCACACCTCTTATGACACCATTTATGCGTTCAAATAGAGGTGTGACTGAGGCTGATGTGGCTGAGGCAACAACGTTGAAAGATGTTGGTGTTGGGACATCAAAGGTAATGAAATATTTCATGAATCAGGCAGGGGGATTTCGTAATGTTGGATTTACTAGTAAAGACCTGTACAATGCACTTGATAGAGGTAAAGCAAAGGAGCTTGTCAATGGGGATGTGAATGCACTCATTGCTTACTTTGATTACAAGAAAGATGATGATCCAGGGTTTTTTATGACATACTCCACAGATGAATCAGGGGCATTGCAGCATTTGGTCTGATTCAACATCGAGATCAGATTACACTTGCTTCGATGATGTTATTGCATTCGACACAACTTACAAAGGTAATTACTATGCACGACCAATTTTGCCTATTGTCGGTGTCAATCATCACCATAGCACAATAGTATTTGCTACTGCGATCATAGCTGACGAAACGACTCAATCGTTCGAGTGGGTGCTGCGAAATTTTCTACAAGCCATGCTGAATAAAGCGCCTCTTTCAGTTGTGACAGATGGGGACAGGGCAATGCAGAGGGCTATCAAATGTGTTTTCCCTTATGCTAAGCACAGATTATGTTCCTGGCATCTATCTCGCAATGTACAAGCTAACATTGGTGACAGCAAATTTAACACAACATTTAATAGATGTATGAGTTCGTGGTGGACAACCAACGAATTTGATAGTGAATGGTCTAGGGTGATTTCCGAATTCAACGTCGAAAACCATCCATGGGTGATAGAGAAGGGAAATACTCGGAACTTATGGGCTCAAGCATATCAAACGGGTCATTTCTTTGCCAATTTGCGATCCACACAAAGAAGCGAGTCCTTGAATGCTGCACTCGGACGTGCCCTGATAAAGAAGAAGACATATGTAGACTTAGTTCGTACAATTGAATAAACTATTGGTAAAATTCGTATCAACGAGTTGCAAGCAGATTGCTTAAGTTCGCAGACAACGCCCTACCAGATCACTAAACTCACAGACCTAGAAAGCCATGCTGGTCAAATTTATACGCGAGCATCATTTGGTTTCTTCCAAGACGAACTTCAAGAGGAGACTTTGTACCGGATTGACGAAAAAATTCAGTCCTTATTAGATGACTGTCTACATTTTGTTCTGTCAAAGTACAAGGAAAAGAACATTAGATTTGACGTATCTTGGATGTTGTCTCGGAAACCGTCACATGCCCGTGTAGGAAATTTGAGACTGTAGGAATTCCATGTTGCCATCAACTGCATGTTCTGAAGCACTTGGATTACACATGTATTCCAAAGTCGTTGATTCTAACTCGATGGACCAAGGAGGCGAAGGCTGCAGCACCAAGTTTCCTTGACTTCAATGTAGCACCTGAAGTTATGCAAATGGCACGGTTCACGGCCCTACGTGCAACGTCAAGTCGTTTGTGCTACATTGCATCAAAGAAAGATGCATCTTTCATAACCGCAAGAGATGAGATGAAAAGACTAACTGCCGAATTTGAACACTCGTTCGGTTTGAAAGATTCAAGTAAACGAAGAAATATTGATAATGGAGTTCGCGTTGGCGACCCTAAACGAAGACAAGGAAAGAGAAAAGTAGTCCAAAAGAAGATGGTCCAGAAGAAAAGTAGGCAATGCTCTTTCTGCAATACTGAGGGACATAACAGAGTAACGTGTCCTAAATTAAAGCTGGGTCTGGATTCTTTTACACAACCTACCTCGACTGACTTTTTTGCTAACGATGCGGAATGGTCCTACGGCCCCGCAGATGAGGATTATAATGTAAGTTACTATATCTATTCTACAACATATTGTCTTCAATTGTTTGTTTATGGTTAATTTTAATATCAATCACTTCTTTATGTCTCAGGGCAACGAGGACATTTGGAATACAACAAGTACCGATCAACAGACATGGTGACTACATACAACATTATGATATAACATTCAAATGTCTAAAGGGTTATTTTTGACAAATTCGGGTACAATACTCTGGTCATTCGCCAACTTTTCGAAAAATTCTCGGATGCTTCCGCCCTTTTCTGTGGATATATAAAAATAACCCAAATTAGCAGACTCTCCTATCAACATCTTCAATATATAAATAAACCAATGGAATAAGTCACATATGTATCTGTCATACCTAACGCATTGTCGTTGGAAGATGAATGGTTATAGGGAGGCGGACATATGTAGCTGTATTCTTATAAAGAAAAGATAAATTAACAAAATAATAGCATATTACGTTATTAATAAATTGAATGTAAAAAATATTACTCACTGGATTATGCCTCATTTTCTCGGTAGAATCATCCACCAACAGTGTATTCTCCTCTTTGAATTGAGGATACTCATTCCAAACTTGATGCAAGTCTTTGCAGAAGGTGTATTCCTCTTCCTCTATGCACTTTGATTGATCCTGTTAATAGTAACTTGTAAAGCACCAATATGTAAGAATCATAACAAATTCAATTATCGAAGGCAAATAAGAAGCATCTTACCCAGATGAAAAAATATCGTTCATATTGTACGGGTAGTTTGTTAAGAGCAAGATCAATGTTATGCCTGCAATCGTGAACAATTACCACGATAAACTTCAAATTATTTAAGAGGTCAACGTTAAATGTTAACAATTTTAATCATAACGGTGCTTACCTCAACTTCGATGACCATATTCCAACAACAAAATGCTCTAAACAAAATTGCATAAATTCTTCTACACCTGGCCTCAGTATAACATCTACAACATGAAAAGAAATTAAACATAATTGTTTTCTTTATAGCCGTAAACAAATTTGCAGACATTTAATTACCTCTGTGAGTTTGTTTTGTATAATATGCAAGGACTCCGTTGACATAAAAAATGACAAGTTTTTTGTTCTGTGTTACAGAAATAATATATCTATTGGGGTCTTCACTGTCATCCTCATCTGAACTGCCTACCTTTTCATCATTCTCCTCTTCAGGCACCGTATTATCCTCTTCACGCACCACTGGATTGTCCACTTCTGTTATAAGCATGTCAATAGTCAAATAACCGAATGTCAATTGTAAATTGAAAGGGTTATTTTACCTATGGGTTTGTATTTGCTTTGAAGCCATTGATTACAGAAGTTGGAGAAGTCAGCACGAAGTGAGGAAATATCTGCTCGCATTTGGCCGATTTGGTCATTAATCTCGCCAAAACGAGCATCCATATGCTCGCGGAAATGAACCATGTAAGCCATCACTGACTTCATGGTAATCACCCCTTCGATCTCATCTTCTTGCATCCGTTCGTGGTGTTCTGCTTCAACGTTTTCCACTTGGTCGTTGCCTTGTTCCGCTCCAATTACACATTTGTTTATCCAACCGACGTTTTCAATAAAATTGTATCCCGCTTTTGTCAAGGTAATCATGTTGATCTTCCGGGATAGTCGAAGAGGGTAGTCAAGATTGAATTGCACTCCTTCCTTCCTCAATATATGGCAAATTATGCATCCACATGGTTGTGAGGTTGTAATGGAAGCACCCTTCTTCACTATATGTAGAATTGTCTCATATATCAGTTTTGCTATGTTTGGAGCGGTTCTTGATTCATATTTAGACAACCACCCGTAATCAGTATCTCGAATTTGTGAAAATTTCCCACCGGACGGTCGAAGAAACCAACTGACAAGAAAGTGGAACAATCTGCCCTCCGCACCAAGGTTAATGGGACTATTCCGATCCACACGTTTCATGGTAGGATCTAAAACATGTTCATCGGAATCTCCTACATTCTTCACTCCTATACCAGCAACAATAGATGACGCATCTATATATATGTCCTTACCCATGACATGAGTCGTAAATCCTAATATTTTTCCCGTACTAGGCTGGCGGTCTAATTTTGCATTACTGTAGAAAACTCTAACAAGATTGGGGTAATATTTTGGTTCTACACCAAGCAGTTCAAGCCAGCCCCAATCTGTAAATGTATCTTTAAAACCAAATTTGTTTTTCTCATCGAAGAAGAAGTCCAAGTCAATAACACGTTCTGGACGAATCTTCCTTGTTTTGAAATTGCTATCATATGTCAGTTTCTCATCGGTGCTTCTAAAGTTTTGCGATTCAAAAGACAAATTTTCTTCAGAAGAACTTGAACTTACTTGACCAGCAGACCTTGATTTCGAAGATGACTTTATCTTGGAAGTAGAACCTCTCTTCCGTTTGAGTGCCCCTTTTTTGGGTGCCATTACAACTGTTATATACAGAAGAGGAACGGTTACTCCATAATCGTGCAAAACCCTAACCCTAAAGTACGCAAAATCAGTCACTTTTACTAACCTGTAAATATAATCGTAGTAATCGTCCTCGTCGGTGTTGATTTTACCCAGGTTTAACGGTGCAATTTCTCTGAACGGTGGTAATCGTCGTTGGAGTTGAAGAGATCTCTGCAATAGTATCAATAAACTTACGAAATGGAGGATTGATTTAAGTTTAGTGCTGGTTTAAATAGAAATCCCGCCTAAATTTCCGATTTAATCGGTACCGGAAACATTGACATGTGTTCTGGGTACATTGATTTTCTCAGTAATGAAAACGGTAAAGACGCAACCGGAATCATTGATTTTGATTATTTGTATCGATACTTATAATCATAGCGTCCAAAAGGATCGAAACTTTCATTATAGTAAGCTATCTTCTGTTTCAAAAAGTATCGATAATTTAATAACGAAGGAAAAAAAGTATCGATTTTGTCGGGGATTGTTATTCTAAGGATACATATATTTCGTATAAAAGTATTGATATTTTTACTCATAGCGGCAGAAAAATTATCGACACTTTAATTCCAGTAAGCTACGGTAGTCCGTCTGTGTCAAAAAGTATCGATAATTTAATAATGAAGGAAAAAAAGTATCGATTTTGTCGAGGATTGTTACTCTAAGGATACATATATTTCGTATAAAAGTATCGATATTTTTACTCATAGCGGCAGAAAAAAGTATCGACACTTTAATTCCAGTAAGCTACGGCAGTCCGTCTGTGTCAAAAGGTATCGATAATTTGATAATGAAGGAAAAAAGTATCGATTTTGTCGGGGATTGTTACTCTAAGGATACATATATTTCGTATAAAAGTTTCGATATTTTTACAAGAGTATCGACAATTGCATCATAAAGGAAAATAAGTATTGATTTCTTCAGGATTTTTTATACGGAATTTCTCTACACTTTTTCAAGAAGCTAATATGTTAACATAATTTACAACAAACTAACTATGATATCATCATTTACATAGTGGGAAAAATTATGGTAACATAATTATGTTTTCATACGTTCCAGGCAAGCAGTTGTGAACTTCGCTCTCCTTCTATTACAATCGTGATTTACGAGATCGTTTAAAACTCTCGGACGATCAAAATCCCCAACAACCTACATTCAAATTAGGAGTCAATGTCAGTGCCAATTTTTTTTAAAAATAAAGTCCTTTTCGGACCACTTACCAAATCATCCGGTGACCTCCCTTCAGAAATAGCTTCCATCCACATGACCACATACATTCCGCAATCATGTCTGTTATAATGACGCAAAATGTCAAATAGTAGATAAGCACAATGAATTTTTTGACTTATTAAATACTCAAATTTCATACCCGTTCGTTTGCACCTTCGTCTTACGGACCACGAATTTTAAATCCCTCGGTGGTACCTTAATCTTCCCAAATTGGGCACAAAACGCCTCGTCCTCACTAAATTTATGTAAACATTCCAACTGCGTAAAAAAATTAAAATTAGATTACGAAGAATTTATGCATTATAAATTACAAAATGTATCGACACATACTGTTTTCTTGGTTTGCTCCACTCTAGTCTTGTGCCGGGGAGATCTATGTAGACTATCAAGAAACGATGCTACACGATCAACCATATCCAACACCAAGAGACACCAATGATTATTCGAATCGTTTATTGGCATGAAGATCTACAACAATTGTCACACAAGATATTAGAACATTTATTGTTATTATTTAAATACTTAACAACATGTACGCAAAAATATCTTACCATGTCACAATCGGTGAATTTATTATGGTCCATCAATGTTCTAGAATAGAAGTTTATAAGATTCGGCGCATTTTTACCGTCCATTATCAACCCGGTCTGCATTTTAAAAAACAATCTCCATTAATTGACCAGTCATGAACAAATTGGACACGAAAATGTGTAAAAATGTAACTTACTACAAATTCGGATGGTAGATAGCAAATCTTCCGCTTCGCTGAACTTTTTCTCATCGAATCGTAACCCAACAACCAGCCTTTCAAATTAATAATCGGACTTATTAGCCATTCCCCGGGTTTTAAGCAGCCAAGGTCGCCTACTGTGCCGTGTTCGAGCCCGTAATCTAGGATAACATCTCTATAGAATCAATTTTTTGTATTAATTTTTCCCACATTTATTTAAATATCACTCGCAAAGCAATATATATAACTTACGATGGTTCTAACAATCCACTATTCCATACATAATCACACATCGCAGCCTCCACGTCATCAATTCCACTTGGTATTTTGACCTTTGTAACCTACGATATATCAATAGATATTAGCCACAACACAATAATCAAAATGGATGTCATTTGTATTATTCATTTTACCTTTTTAGTCTTCTGCTTCTTTGGTGCAGGACACCCTGAATCGAGCTCTACATGTATTGCATGATCCGGTGTCCTCGTATCTTCATGGTGGACCTCTCTTATATTTTCCTCCACCCTCTTACTCAATTCTTCTACATTTTCTTCATCATTTTTTATAAGTTCATCATATTTTGCCTCAACATAACTCCTCTTTTTGTTTATTTCAGGACTTAAATGTATCCCCTCATCCAATTTTTTGTTTATTTCAAGACTTAAATGTATCCCTTCATCCAATTTTTTTCCCACCATTTCAATCACCCCCTTTAACTCACCCCTCAATTCCACCACTTCTTTAACAAAACCATTAAACTTTTCCCCTACTTCCCCCTTTAAGCTCTCAATAGCCTGTTCGATTCTGGATTGTCTTTGCAAACAATCATAAACGAGTTTTTTAACCTCCGCCAACTCAGCAATCAATATGTCAATTTTACTTCCCCCTTCATTCACTTTCACCTTATATTCTACCTTCTCCTCTTCCTCCTTGCCAACCTTCACAAATAAACTACATTATTAGAGCATCTTTCTTTTTTAAGTCCTTAGTAATCTATAAATACTGAAATTACCCTTACCTTCTTTTTCGGTAATTCCAACTTTAACTTTGCCATAACTCGAACAACTTCTTCCTTGCCCTAGGCAGTGATGCGTGCCACTCCGGTTTTTTGGAATGTCGACACACAAGAAGAATCTGACCAAAAATCATACAATGCAACCTGCATTTTCTATAAACTTTATCATTTTCTATAATAACTGCTTACAAAGTTTTCTAAACCAATACCAATATTCAACTCGTTTACCTCTAAGACAGTTATGCATCCTTTGAGGTATGAGGGGTTTTTAGACTTTTGAAAAGTCTTGATTGCATCAATTAATTTGTCATACACATATGACGCCCAATTTAATTCACCTCTAAACCCGGAGTCGCACAATAACTTCATACTATCCTTGCTCGGGGATGAATCACCCGTTGGACAAAAGAATACTCCGACAATGTACAATAGTACCCGGGCCTTCAGATCATCCCCTTCATACTTGCCGCTTTTTATTTCGTCCTCAAGTGTAGCAAATGACACATTAGACGTTAGGCCATACTTCATCCACACTCTGGCCTTTATTTTGTAGCCCCAATACGGCTTCAACAATTCGGACACTAAAATGAAATGAATATTCTCCGTATCGCACATCACACTTCTGCAAATCAAAATCTCCCATCAACAACCGACACAATTCCCTCCGAATTGGTCGGTCCTGAATCCCAATAAGAGATCCAAACCCCATTTCTTCCAACAGATTTGATTTATCCTTCGCTTTCAACTCCTCTACTATGTGGTGCACTCGTTTTATGCTACACCTAGTCGACACTTCCTATGTAAATAATATACATATAATGTCAGAGTTTTTATATATCATTTATCAAAATATTTACAACTAAAATGAATACCTTATTCTTCTTCTTCTTCGCCTCATAGTTTTCTCTAGCATTTATGGACAACATGTTGAATGGTTGCTTCTCAGTTTCACTCATCGTGTACCATTTATTCACCACCACGTCTCTCACCTGCAAATTATGCATAAACCATAAACAATCAAAATATTCAACCTCCAATATATTCACTATAATTTCAATTTACATACCGAACCGACAGTGTAAGTCCCACAATCCCTCATCCTCTAACATTCTTCAATACTGTCATGATAGGAAAGTTTAAATGTTCTTAAATACTTTCATCCAATTACAATTTATAAATTAATTATTTCACAATTTCTACTTACTAGAAGTACAGAAATCCACCCTTTGGTTGCTTCGGATTTTCCTCCCTATCTACTCTCTCCGCCTCCATTTGAATCATTTTAGTCTCATCTTGAACAACATCTTCATGATCCTTAGAACCCATCTCGCTTCAGTTTTCTGACAAAAGTATCGATATATAATTTCTACCGACATCATTAATTTCTACCGATAAGTTCTCAGAACAAAGTATCGATATTTTTTTCCTAAATATAATTACACAATTTCGACCTATATCGATCCGAATTCCGAGTTTACTTCAACATCACTAAACCCAAAACATTATCCCCAACTACCCAATACTACATTACCAAAAAACTAGGGTTTCGACAACATACCTTTTACTTCAAATTCCCCAAACCCAAAACCTTTCCTTTCGATTCTGATACAACACGACTCCAAAAACGCCTACCTTGTATTTCGCAGCAACCAAACTCGGGTCAATTTCAAATACTCTCCTCTCTTAGGTTTTCTGTAAATGAAAGCAATACAAAGGCGAGTGGGAGAGTAGATACTTTTAACCGATTATATCATTATGATATATATAATCGATACAATTCCCCAAAGTTTCGATACGTTTTTGAATTGTGTCGATTCTTTCGACACCAAAAAATAAATCCAGTAAAGATTTACCGGTTAGATTATATGAATTAATAATGTAACCGGTTATGTAGAATTTTTTTATTGTACCGATTCTTTTGCGCACACTCTTAAAAAATATCGATATTTTCGACATTTTTTTCCAACCGCGGTTACATTGGTGTTCAAAAAGTATCGATAATGATTTATAAAGTATGGATACTTTCGAAATAAACAATAAATTAGGCGCTACCGAATATATTGAAATTCGGATCAACAAAACCGGTAATTTTACCGGTTTTGTTATAGTCCAAATGTCCGAGTCCCCATCAGCTCCAACTTAACAACAAATTCGGCGCTACCGAATATATTGATATTCGGATCAAAATAATCGGTAACTTTTACCGGAAACATTATCTTTAACCGGTCACCTCCCTAGCCGGTTACGCCGCATATTAGGCGTCGTACCGCAGAACCTCCCCTAATCACGTCACCACTCAAACATTGCTTCGCCAACTTTATCCTCAACAACAGTTGGCCGCCGCCATAGCACCCAGTTTCAACACCTCACCCATGGCTCCAGGCTCCAGCCATGGTATACAATACACCGTGGTTGCTTGCCGGTCGGTCAATCTCATAATAACTATAGCCGTGCATTTAAATAGCAGTCTGCAATTGTAATAACAATCCTCAATTATAATAGAGGTAGGGGTGGACCTACCGTAGTGCAAAGTAGGTATGGTGACTTACCGTTATTCTTTTAAATAAATTATATTTGTGGTCACAACTTATTGTTATTTTTCTGTTTTGGTCATCAAACTATTATTTTTAGTAAAATTTCACTAAAACTATATTTTTTTTATTTTAGTCACTAATGTTACATTTTTTTCTTGTTTTGATCACCAAGTTATTATTTCTTTTCTAAATTTTATCACATAAATATTATTTTTTTCGTTAGTTTTTTAACGACGAATGACCAAAACTGAAAAAACGTAATGTTAGTGACGATTTTGTCAAAATAAAGTTCGACGACCAAAATATAAAAAGAGTTATAGGTTGGTGATCAAAAGTGTAGTTTATCCTATTTTTTTGTTTAAATTAAAATTCAGTCAATACATTTTATTTTTTTTATTTTAAAATTTAAATTATTTTTTATCAAATAATACATTTGATAATCACGTCAATAATACATGAAATATCAATTTGAGTTAAAAGTTGACTTTTTAATGTCATTGTTAATCGTCAGGTCAGTTTGAAACCAAACTATATTAATAATTTGGCCAAACGAATCCTTCCCACCATTGGGATTGATCGACAACGTCTCCATTTATCAGAATTCTAGCTTTGGTGGAGATTTTGAAATATTGGGGGTTCTTTTTGAAAAAAAATACTTTAGCGTGTCATATCAGTATTTTTAACGGCAGTGGCTATATTGTAATTGAAATAAAAGTTTACTGATTATAATGAGAGCTTTTCGATTTTAGTGACCAGAGTGAAGGCACCCTAAAAATTCAGTGACTACTAGTGTAGTTTACCCTAAAATATTAAGTATTTTTTATTTAAATAAAAAATCAACCTTAAATTATTTTAATTTTTACTTTGAGCTCATAAACTATTTTTGTTCAAAACAAGTATCCAAATTATTATTTTATAATTATTTTAAGTAAATTTGCTAATTTCATTAAAAAATCTTTTCTCTATATAATTTTAAAATTTTCAATTTTTTATACGATTATATTTTTTTGTATTTTATGTTAATTATCTAATTTTATTTTTTTTTGAAATATTGTAAATTCATTCCTCTATATAATTCTCTATGCGTTCGCCCGATACAAAAATTTGCATCCGTCTCTGACCATATTTATTGCTAAATGACTAGTCTAAATCCAAGCCAGTTCATAAATATATAATTTATGCAATTCAAAATCACGATATATGCAATTGTTCTTAATATCATAATCGAGAGTGAATACTAACCCTTGGTATGGATGGAATTTGAGCTATACGAAATAAAAAATAATAAAAATAAATAAGGCCCATGTTGTTATAATATTACAAAGACAAATTGGGCTTTGTGTTTAAGTATGTAAACGAATTAAACGAACACGAGCGAGGGTATGTTTATGTTTGTTCGTTTGACTTTAACTGAACAAATAAACAAACACGAACAACTAAACAAACATAATTTCTTGTTCGTGTTCGTTTGTTAAGGAATGTAGCTTGTTCGTGTTCGTTCATGTTCGTTCGTTTAAATAATAAACGAACACAAATGAACGAACGAACATAAAAGGACACATGTGAATCAATTTAAACGAACTAACATATGTGAATAAATTTAATTTAAAAAAAAATAAGATACTTTTGTTATGAAAAATAATAAATATAAATGGATATATGTGAATAAATTTAAACAAACATAAATGAACGGATTATCGAACATTCACGAATGTAAATGAACGAACGAGTCCTTTGTTCGTGTTCGTTCATTTAATTAAACGAAAAAAATATTGTTCATGTTCGTTCGTTTAATAAATAAACGATTATAAACGAACTTCCCGTTTGGACGGTTCACGAACGGTTCACTGAACGCTTGATTCATTTAAACCTTATTTGTGTTCTAACTTTATTAAGGATATTACATTAATGTGTACTTTTTGCCAAGAGGAAATTAAAATTCCATCTTTATATAATAAATATAAGTTTAGTTCATATATATAGTCTATGGATTTAGATATTTATTTGGATAACGAAAAATGAACATGTATCATTTTCTTAGCATAATTTTGGACCCACCCATTAAAACTAGTTTATGCACTAAGCTCTCTTTTACATATTAAAGAGTTACAAAGTGACTCGTTTGATTTGTACAATAATTTGTAAAATGTCATAAAACTCGAATCTTATCATTTAAAATATTTTTATTATACTTAAATTGCGACCCATATGTTAACATTTTTTTTCACAAAGAAAATTACAAATTGTTATGTGTCAATTTAGACTCTTTGGAGTCTATATTACATAATTCAATCGAATTTTGGACAAAATTTCGGTAAATTTGTATAATAAAATAAGTTTGAGTAGCAATTCAAATCTAATTTAATTTGAATTTAAATATAAACGTAAAAGAATCTTGGAGCAACATCAACCTGTAACTAGTAGGGATGACCATTTGACTTAGACCCGACAGGTTTCGACCTGACCTGACTCTATACTGTCGGGTTTTTTTTTTATAAAAAAAATTGGGTTCTAGTTGAGTTTTTTTAAAATGATGTTGTGTCAGGTTTCAATTTAAGGTGAAAAATATCCGACCTGAACCAAAATAATAATTTAATTTTATTATAAACATTTAAGTATAATTGCTATAAAATCTCTTTATATATATATTTATTTAATTACCTTCTTATTTTGTTTAATAAAAATGGAATAATTATTATAATGCCTCATATATATTTGTATCTTTTTCAATTAACTCCCTGTTTTATCGAATAAAAAAGAAAAAAAAGTTTATTTATGCCAGGCCGGGTTGACTTCAGATTTTTATTCTAAATAATTAGGTATAATTGATGTAATATCTCTCTTTTATATATTTTATAATTACCTTCTTATTTTGTTTAATAAAAATGGAATAATCATTATAATGCCCCATCTATATTTGTATTTTTCAATTAACTCCCTATTTTTTTGAATAAAAATAAAAAATAAGTTTTTATTTATGTCGGGTTCACATTCGGGTTTTTACGCTAAAATTCTGGTCGAGTTAGGGGTCAAGTGAAACATCATAAAATGTCGGGTCAGGTGAAACGCCATAAAATGTCGGGCCGAGTTCAAGCGGAGGTGCTACATTTTT
This sequence comes from Hibiscus tridactylites, assembly GCA_958450335.1. Taxonomy (NCBI): domain Eukaryota; kingdom Viridiplantae; phylum Streptophyta; class Magnoliopsida; order Malvales; family Malvaceae; genus Hibiscus; species Hibiscus tridactylites. The sequence goes on along the minus strand of OY288279.1, from coordinate 91,893,561 downwards.
CGGTTCGGGTAAGGATCTACCGAAAACCCGACCATAGACATCCCTAGCCACCAGGATAGACCAGGGTTGGAGGGAATAATCGTCCCCTTAAAATTTTATAAATTCACTCCTGAAATATTTATAGTTTTATCCCCTAACATAAAGTCATGGTAGGTCCCTTTGCCACTTAAAACATCTTTGCCGTCACGGACAGTTTATTGGTAGATTTTAAGTCCAATTTGTTCCTTTTCCAGGCCATTCCTAATCAGTCTTTCCATAAACTATACGTTGCCATGCACGACTTGGTCAATCAATATATTTGTCGTTGCTATACCGCAAGTTGCACGTTTTGGGGGAATTTTCCTTTGCTCCAAGGAATTGCATGCGGAACGCAAATGCTTTCAATTACGTGTGGGGTCTTATACAAATGAATATATTCATTAATGTTTCAACCCATATATTTGACATATTCTATTCTCCGTCTGGATATAACAAGTATTTAAATAAAATAATAATATTTCTTTTTAGTTTTTTTAAGATATTTATTTGAACGAATTCAGTGACTAATCTTTCGCGTTTTGTTAACTCATGCAGAGGTAGAATGCATGTCTTGTATTTAGTTTGAGAAAGATGATTCTCAAAAGTTTATTGGAAATTTAACAAATCATGTCTTTGAATGTTTAATTATTGGGTCATTATTCATCTTTTACATATATTACTGGTTAATTTACCATGTTTACTATCCTTTTAGATGCTGATAGAGGGTGTCGTTTTGTAATTATACCTTAAATGGATCCTTAATGAAACCCACCGGCTACATATATGTATTTATTTTTTGGTCATGCATTTGGGACAATTTCCATACATCTTGTCCCCAGCTACATGGTTGGTTTGGGGAAATTTTGGTGGAAAAGTTTTAAAAAGTTGGGTGTGAAAAGCATAGAGAAATCTACTTTGATTTACCAAAACTATAAAAATGGTCGTTGAAAAGTTGGTAAAAGTAGATAACCGGAGAGGAAAAGTGCTTTTAAATTTATCTGAAAAGAAAAAATCAATATATATATATATATATATATATATATATATATATATATATATATATATATATATATATATATATATATATATATATTATACCATGTAGTCAAGGAGGAGCAAGGATTGAACTATGGGGGCAATATTAATTGGCTTTGAAATAAATATGGTTCTAAAAGTAATTAAATCATCAAAACAAAAGAAATTAAGGTTTAATTTCAATAATTTTAAAATTGAAGGGTCTTAAAAGTGATTAAACTAGAAAAAATATGAGGGGTCAAGGCTTAATTTCATTAATTATAACTTAAAGGGTCTTAAAAATAACAAATCAAATTTTTTTGAGAGAGTTAAGGACTTGATTGAAAAGGTTTTAAAACTAGTAATGGTCTAATAATAATTAAACCATTCAAAGAATTGCCCCCCCTCCATTTGGTTTTGTCTCTGTATAAATCTCCTACCTTTTTTGGTGCCTTTTTGTGCCTTAAATTAAAAAAAATATAGATTTAGAGTTTAGATTTAAGGTTTAGGTTATGGTTAAGGTTAGAGTTTAGGAAATCGGGGTACTTTTAGGATTTAGGGTTTATGGTATAGAATTTAGAATTTAGGATTGGAACTAAGAATTTAATTTTTTAGTGTTGGGTATAGAAAGAGACACCGAAAAAGGTAGGAGATTTTTGTCTCAAACAATGGCAGTTGAAACAAAAAGTTTTTGTAAGTGTTTTAGTTTTAGGGTTTAGAGATTTAGTTTAAAATTAAAGGTTTATGGGTTTAAGTTTAGAATTCAAGGGTTGTGTTTAAAATTTAAGGTTTAAAGTTTATAGATTAAAACCTAAATTGTAACCATATTACCCTAAACCTTTAACCCCTAATTTTAAACTAAACCTAAATTTCAACTCTAATCTCTAAATTTAAACTACTAAGCATAAACCCCAAACTCTAAATTAAATCTTTAACCCCTAAAACTAAGACCCATATAAAACCAATTTTTTGTACAGTTGGTGCATATATATATATATATAAATAAATTTATCTTTCATACCACATAAAGGTTTACAATGGGAGAGCCAAGAGCGCCAATGACAAGAGCGGAAGAATCAAGAGAGGTGGAGTATAGGGAGGCGGTACGTAGTAGCCATTCGGTAGTTAGGACACCCGGTAAGATAGACTTGCACTCGCAAGATGGAACTTGGACTATTTTTGTTGATAATCTTAGCAAACGGGTTCAAAGGTCCGTGTTGAGAGAGCTATTTTCTCACTATGGTAAAGCAGATACTGTTTATATCCCATGAATCAATAGGAAATCAAAGTATAAGGTTTTTACCTTCTCTTTTGTTTCGGTGGCGAGTCAGCTTGATATAGATCAGATAATATTAAGATTGGATAACACCCTTATTGATGGGATGAAGGTGCATGTTTCCAAAGCCAGATTTTTTGTAACGCCCGTGTTTTGGGGTTCGGAGTTAGCCGGGTTTATAGTTCGAGTCAATAAAATTAATTAAAAATAATTCAACCTCAAATTAGACCTAATTGAACTTTAGTTTAAAGGGGAGGGACCTATGTTGTAATTTACCTAAAAGTTTTTAAAAAGGAAGACAACTTTCAAAGTTGTCATCTTCTCCCCCTTTTTCCCACAATCCCACGTGAGAAACACCCCCACCCCCACCATCTCCAAACTCTCTCTAATATCCAAGCTACTATTCCATTGATTTGCAACTTGATTTCAACACCATTTTGAAAGGTAAACATGTTTTCTTACTCTCCTCTTTATTCCCTATCAACCCATGGTCTCAGATTTTAAAGATATGGAGTTTTGAAAATTAGGGTTTGTTTCAAAGTTTGGGTTTTTAAGGGGTTTTTCATCTTGTTTTGATAAATCGAGTTGGGGTTTTGTTTACTCATGTTAAAATACACATTATATGTTAATTTGGTTGAATTTTGATGAAAATCCGAAGTGAGTTCTTAGACCCATTTTTGAGTTGTCAAAAACTCCATTTTTGGAGGGTTTTAGGTTGAAAACAAAGGGTTGATGGTCTAGGTATGTTAGGAGGGTGATTTGAGGCATTTGGAGGTCATTTGGGTGATTGAAAATGGAAATTTCAGCAAGGTTTTAGGGAAGCACGAAAATTGGGATTTTGGGAGATTATGTGGTTTGGGAATTTGTGGAATTTGGCTTGTGTTTGTAAGGTAAGTTGACGGTTGAGTTTAGCATTGAATTGTGAAGTAATGTATATGTTTTGGCTTGGCTAGAAGCAAGAGGAGTCATTGAAGGAGCTTTGGGACCGAATCCGGGTTCGTAGGAGGATTGTTTCGATTTGCTAAGGAAGGGCGGTGAGTGGTTTCAAACTTGTTTTAAAAGTTTGGTTCGAGTATGTGTAGTGTGTGTGTGTAAAGTGTGCTTGGTAGGCCACTTCTAGTTAATTCAAGTTGTTAGTTTAGCTATTGATATCCATAAATGCTATTGTGCTTACTTAGCTATGCTCTTGTGATTGTGGTTAATTGGTGCATGTATATCATGATGTGTATATATGTGATGAGCATGAGTGTGGTTGATGATATGTGATGTGATAATGAAAATTGGAACTAAATTAATTACCGGTTGTAAATGATCGATCATTAGGATTAGTGTGCACACAAATTGAGTCAAAACGTACGTGGCCTTGATGGCGTTAAGTCATCAAGGAGGAGTACGGTGATGTAATATTCCATCGGAAGCTTTTTATATATTTCTACGGGATGGTGAGTGGAATCCCATCCGTAGGGCATGTGGCGATGAGTGGAATCCCGCACATGCAAGGTCCGGTGATGAGTGTAATCCCACCGAGGTAAAGTGTTGTTGAGGTTTAAATCCGCACAATCGGGGTAATTAATGGTGACCAATTAAACTTGTTCATGTATTGTGATATATGATTGTGGTATATGGTGTTGTTACATGATGTTGATATTGATGATTGAGCTTGGTAGGATCGAGAAACCATATTATGCCACTTGAAAGACTAGCTAGGTCTACTTGAGTATATGCCTATGCATGATGTATGTAAGATTATGATTTACATGCTTGAACCCTGCATTGTTGATGTTTTTCGTTTTAGAGCACCCTCACTAAGCTTATAGCTTACGCTCTCAATGTTCAACAATGCAGATCATTAGCGTGGTGTTAGCTCGAGGCAAGGCAAGAAGGGTTTTCCAAGTTTGTGGCTCAAGTACGGTTATCAATTTTGTATTAGCTAGCAATGTGGCAAGGGTTCTTGTATGAGCTTTGTATGACTCATTTGAATGTGGATGTTTTGAGTTTCTTTATGGATTGTAAAGCATGTGATACTATGATGAATGTTGGTGTGTGATGGCATGCTTTAGATGTTTAGGTTGCCTTGTGTATGAGTGCAAACCTCTTATGATGACTTGTGCCTTTTAAGACCTTTTGTAACACCCGGGTTCGGGGGTCGGGTGAAAATATTAATTTAAAAATAGTTCGGGTTTCGGTTTCAAATTTTAAATAATAAAATAATGACTTGGGCCTCGGGTTTTATTTAGTTGGACTATATTTTAAACAAGCCCACATAGCCATAGGTGTCATCCATTGTAATTCCCTTAATTCATTAAGGGCATTTAGGTCTTTGGACCTTTAATTTTAAACTAACCTAAAATAAAACTTTTGAGTCATCTTCTTCCCTCTCCCTATCCTCCCCTTTCCAACGACAACATGAACCCCACCCCTCCTAAATACTATTCCATTCAATATCTTACTCATCTTTGAAGGTTTTGCAAAGGTAACTTCGTTTTTGACTTACCCACATTATTCTCTACGTGTTGACACCTTTTATATTCATTTTTATGCATGTTTTTGAGATTTGGAAATTTGAGGATTTTGGATAAAAATGTTGCCTTTATGGCCTTTGACTAAAGATTTTGGTTTATTGTTAGTATGGGGGTTGTTTGTAGTCCATGAGACTCACTATATATGATTTTTAAAGAATTTTATGCTAATTCCCGAAATGGAGTTTTGGGGAGGTTTTTGGGAGGTTTAGGATTGAAATATGGGGGTGTTCTATGTGGAAATGAGAGGGCCAATGGATAGGCTACATGTAAGGGAAGTTTTGGAGACTTTAGGGAGTAGTTTGAAGGATGAAATCAATGGTTTTAAGGGTTGCTTAAGGGCTGCTCGGAAATTGGTATTTTGGGCTTGTTTTCAATGTGAAAATTGAAGTCTTGTGCTTAGTATATTATCCGGGTTGAGTATTTTAGATCATGGACTGACTTGAGGTTATTTGATTGGTGTTGGAATGCTTAGAATCAAGGAATTTGGTTGGTGAAGCTTCGGGGACAAATCCGGAAATTTTGGAGTCTTGAGCTTGGTCTTCGATCTCCTCTTGGGTAGCAACGGTGAGTAGAATTGTTGATTTTTGCATTGAGCTCGATATGGATTCCTTTGGGGTTTGGGTGAGACCTTGAGGGGTCATCTAAACCCGTGTGTAAGCCTCTCTACTCTCATGTTGTTGTGATATGTTGGATGCTTATATGTCATGTTCATTAAGTGCATTTTGAGTTGTTAATTGTGTAGTCGAGTTGAGTTCGTGCCTCACGTGATGGTGGTCTAAACTACGGTGATGTGTAGTCCCACCGGTAGTGACTAGTAGGGTAGTGCCTTGATGTGTAGTCCCATTGGACACCCACTAGTCGAAACGGTGATGTGTAGTCCCACCGTAAGTGTATGTTGGTTGTGCTTGTGCAAACCAAAAGTTGTGGTTGAGATGGACCCTTATGCATCCATTGTTTTCTTGCATATAAATCGTGTTTTGGAAAACTACATGTTGTGAATTATAGAGTCTCTCTCACTAAGCTAGTTGCTTATGCTCTTTGTTTTCAACGTGCAGATCATTAGAGTTCGGGAGGCGAGAGGGCGAAGGAGGAGCTTTTGGGAGTTCTCAAGCAAGTTTAAGTATGGTTTGTTTTTGCAATAATGTCTAGACAATGGGGTATAGAATGTTAGGAGTTGGGGTCAAACTCCTTAGGAAGTCATGCTTGAAATTGTTAAACTTATGTTGCGTGTTATGCTTTTGCTTCTCGGATTATGCTCTATGCCTCTTATGTGGTTTAATTGCTTATGCCTGAATTTGTATGATTTTGGCCTAGGTAGGCCTTATGTTGTCTACTATGTGAAGGATGACTTATGCTTGCTAAGTATGCTTCTTGTAGACTTGTATGGAGCCTTGTTTGGTATGTTATCGTTGGTTTGAATGCCCCTCATGTTAAGTCCTGTTTGTGGTTGATGCATGTATGCTTGTGTGTGCTTAAGGGTGTCTAAGTATGCATCTAGAACCTTGCAAGATGTTATCAAACGGTGAAAGGAGGTGTCGCAGGGCAGGGGGTATCGATACGGTTAGACCCGTATCGATACGGCCTTCTTGTTCCAAGCCTTCCGTTTCGATACGCGGGGAGGCGTATCGGTACCTTTTTGGCCACTGGAGCCACTGTCCATCTTGGTATCGATACCGGCCTCAAGCGTATCGGTACGGTCAACTAGTGTTGACCGTGGGAAGTCAACCTTTGACGACGGTATCGATACACCTCCAAGGTGTATCGATACGGTCTCCACGGGTTGACTCCGACCTTTGACTTAGTCAAGGCGTATCGATACACCCCTTAGGTGTATCGATACCCCTGTTGTTAAACCTGAAAAATTTGCCTTATGGTTGTGGAGTTAAGCTCGTTAGATTGTTTTGGTTATGTTATTCCGCTGTTTGATCACTTAGGGTTAATTACTCATCTAGACGAGATTTAAAATGAAAAAAAATATAGGGTTGCTAACCGAGGGGGAATCCTTTAGGGGTTTTCACTCGGTTTTCCCCGTGTAGCCCTCATGGACCGGTCATCCGGCCAGACCGGGACAAGGGGGTTACACCTTTTGAGCCTTTATGTATGCCATTATTGCCTAAATTGCTCTTTGGTTGGAATGCTATGTATGAATGCTTTGATCCATGTATGAATGCTTCCTTTGGCTTAAGTAAGGTTGCTTATATGTGTGTATGCGCTTAGGTGAGTCGAGAAATGCATTTAGAGTCGTGTTGGGGTCGTTAAAGTTGAAAATTCTAGTGTTGCAGTGCAGGGCGTATCGGTACGCCTAAGGGCCGTATCGATACGGTCTTGCCTGTAGAGCTCAGTTTAGACTGGGCGTATCGATACGCGGGGGCGTATCGATACGGTTTTTGGTCACTGGAATTTTGAGAAATTGGGGAGTTTTTGGTGTATCGATACGGTGTTGGGGCGTATCGGTACGGGTTTATCTCGTTGACCACGAGATGTTGACTGAAGAGGGCGTATCGATACGCTCAAGGGTTGTATCGATACGGTCTTCTACTAGTTGACTGTTGGGGTTGACCATGTCAAGGCGTATCGATACCCCTGATTGGAGTATCGATACAGCCTGCCTTATAAGCTTAAAATGGACTGTTTGCATGGTCGTGGTTCGAATGTGATTTCCTTTGATTGTTTTCCGCTATCATGATCACTTAGAACTTAACAATCCTCTAGACAAGATTTAAAATGAAAGAAAAAAATAGGGTTGCTAACCGAGGGGGAACCCTTTGGGTTTCGCTTCGGTTTTCACCGTGTGGCCCACTCGGACCGGTCATCCGGCCAGACCGGGACGAGGGGGTTACATTTTTTAAACCAAATTTTGGTTTTTCCAAGTCTCCGGAACAAGGTTTGGGCGGATGATCCGCCTTCTACATCGAAGGTTGTGATGGTAAAAACAAGAATGTCCCCTTGAGGCTCCGGGGATTTACTCCTCAAATATGAATGATAGAAAACCATATAAGGATGTTTTACTTAGTGATCATCAAAAGGATATTGGTAGGCATGTTCAACATGATTCTCCTATCGGTAATGATAAAAGGATTGTTGAAGAAAGTCTGTTTGATATTAACATTCCTCTAGAAGATATGGAATGGTTAAAGCTTTGTTTGGTTGGTGTTCTGAAACCTTTGTACGAAATAGTTCTTGTGCAACAAGCTATGTCACATGAAGGCATCGAGGTGAAGATTTCGAAATGGAGAATAGACAGTGAAAACTTATATCATTAAATTTGATTCGATTTCGGCCTTAGATGAGGTGAGGAATTCTAAGAAAGAAGCGATTTGGTTATGATTCGATCACCTAGCTCCGTACTATAAAAATCACAAAAATAGCACGAGAATTAATCTGCATGGGGGTCCTCTTGCTTGCACCTTCATCCCATCAATAAGGGTGTTATCCAATCTCGCACAAAAATACACTACAATTCTCCGTACTATTGCATGGGGGTCTTCTTGCTTGCTAGCACGAGAATTGTTTTGAGGCTTTGGGAAACAGATGGGGAAGTTTCATGGGATTGGATGAAGCAAAAATGAAGAAAGACCGCTTGGATGTAGCTAGAAGTATTATTCGGGCTGCAAGTCAATTAGAAATTCCTCAGATGATTAAGGTGACTTCTTTAGGTTTCAATTACTGTATCAAGGTTACTCAAAGAAATCTTGTGGAAGATCATGTTATTATGGATACTAGAGGTTCGGATGTTAAATTTGCAGACGTTTGGCCAGATACAGATGATTCAATTGATGAGCCGTCGTTCGACCATGAAGTGGCCAGAAATGTTCCATTTGATGTTACGCTCAGTAGAAGTCCAGTCGATGGAGAAGATGAGGGGGTTAGTTTCCCAGACTGCCTTGGAAGATGCTAGTGCTACGTTAAATGAGGGCACGATTCCCACAGGTAATACTGTCAACACGTGTAACACCCCAAAAATTACGCCCAATTTGTAAACCCTAGATTCGAAAAATCCCTAATTTTGAAATCTAATTTTGAAATTCCTAAATTTAAAACCCTTTTTATTTTAGATTATTAATTTATTATATTGTGATATTGATGTAATTTCATACTTTTGGGAATAAATATGTTTTGAGATTATTTTTCTAAAATTCTTTTACTATGACTTTATTTCAGAAAATTTATATAAACATTCTAATATTTATTATGATATTTTTATTTTTATTTCCTATAAGATATTTATTAAATTACTGTTATTTTATTTTAATTAAAGTATAATTTTTAAAATTTAATTTCTTGAGGGAAAAGTTTTCAAACGTGACTTCCTAAATTTGGTCTTTTCTCCTAGACCGGGTTTAGGGGGTTACATTTAGTGGTATCAAAGCCAGGTTCAACCCTCGGACTGTGAGGCTCATATAAAATTTTAAGCTGAAAATGATTTTTGCATGCATATTAAATGTTTTGGGGCAAAATGGGATTTTCTGATAAGTTTATTATTTTTAAAGAATTAAAGACGTGTTTTGAATAGAGACTCCAAGTACCAACTCCAATTCTAGGATTGTCCCTTTTGTAGATAGATTACTATGTCACCTCGTAGGATCTTTAGATTAGCGATTGATCGTGATCATACTCGTTCTTATGAAATTGAGATCAAAGTCTATTTAAAAACTCTGTTTTGTCATTCGTAACCTGATTTAAAATGCCTTTTTAAAAAAATTGTTATCAAAACCTCTATTTGTTTTTTTAAAGTATGTCGTTAGTCTGAAAATTTTGAGGACAAAATTTCTTTTAAGAGTGTGAGAGTTGTAACACCCCAAAAATTACGCCCAATTTGTAAACCCTAGATTCGAAAAATCCCTAATTTAGAAATCTAATTTTGAAATCCCTAAATTTAAAACCCTTTTTATTTTTGAATTTTAATTTTTATGGCCGAATTGAGAATTTTGGGAGTTAAATGATCTTTAATCATAATTTTGCGACTTTATCAAACAAATAAGAAGTTTGGGGACTTGTTGGGTGATTAACCCATTGTTTTAAAAGTAGTTTGAATTTAAATTGGATTGTATTTATAGAAGCCGAATCATATTCCTTTTTTTTTATTATTATTTAAATGTTATATATATGTTTTTAGTACTTTCATTTTTAATTGAATTCTATTCCTCTCCTTCAATTTGTCTTCTTTTAATTATTTTATTTATTTTCATTATTTTACTTAAATTAGGTTTGCTCTCCCTATAAATATACACATACATAGTTCAAATAAGATTATCCCAAGAACCCTACTTTTTTATATAGTTTCATGCCGCCAAAATCCCTTATTGGTTTGCTAAATTCCTATGTGATAATCTCCACCGCTCTATACCCTTTCTTGTTCGTTAATCTCTTCAACCCCAAGTTTAGTTCGATACCAATACAGTTGGATCCAATACTTCTGATCATGGAAAATCACATCATTCTGTAGGTTGAGTATAACTTGGCTAAGGTGTGTTTTCTTCCGGTGCTATAATTAAATTATATACTATTTTTCTATGTGTTGGTGTTTTACCTTTTTGTGATTATTTATATGTATTATGGTTTGTATGGTTGACATCATATGCATACGATTTCAGAATGTGTTTTAATTATGATTTATGGAATATTTGATTTATGAAACATCGGATTTTCGGAACTATGATTTATGAATTTATGGACTATGGTTTATGAAGTATGTTTACAGAATATCGGATTTATGGAACTGTGTTTATGGAATTTGATTTTTAAACATCATATATGTATGAGCATGGGTTGGGATTTGTACGGAGGAAGTTCAGTGGATTCATCCTTCGGGCTGAATTCCACTTCGAATCAGTGGTTCCACCCTTTGGGTTGAGTTCCACTTCGGATTGGTGACGATGTAGAGAGTGGTTCTGGGGAACCTTACTCTTCGGACGGTGATGTAGTTGGGTGCATTGCATTGCGCTTGTGATTTGTATTATGGTTTAAAAGATTTCATTCAAAATAATATTATGTTTTATAATTATGGTTTTCTTGCACTTTAGAGACACATTAAGCTCTTTAGCTTACTCCCCCATAGTTTCCTCTTACAAATATCTTTGGACTTTAGCGACGTGGTACTTGGAGGATCTCAGATTTTATTCGGTTATATTATTATTTAGTACGAAATAATTTTTAATTATTTAGATTATTAATTTATTATATTGTGATATTGATGTAATTTCATACTTTTGGGAATAAATATGTTTTGAGATTATTTTTCTAAAATTCTTTTACTATGACTTTATTTCAGAAAATTTATATAAACATTCTACTCCCTCCGTCCCACTAAAACTGTCACATGTTGACATTTTTCTGGTCAAAATTTTTTAACTTTGACTATCATTTATTTAAATATTTTAATTAATTAAAAATTATAAAAAATATATTTAAAAACTAGTTGATTCAAAGTTTTTAAAATATATTTTTTCATATTTTTATCAATAATAAATTTTAAATTATAAGAGGTCAAAGTTGAAAAAGTTTGACCCAAAAAAAGTCAACATGTGACAGTTTTAGTGAGACAGAGGGAGTAATATTTATTATGATATTTTTATTTTTATTTCCTATAAGATATTTATTAAATTACTGTTATTTTATTTTAATTAAAGTATAATTTTTAAAATTTAATTTCTTGAGGGAAAAGTTTTCGAACGTGACTTCCTAAATTTGGTCTTTTCTCCTAGACCGGGTTTAAGGGGTTACAACACGAATATTGCACATGGTATGGAAGATGGTCAACATTCTAGTGGGCCTTCCAGTATTCAAGTTGATAATGGGCCTTCTCAAGTGGGTCGTGAATCAGCGGATGGAGTGGATATCCAAATTTCAGATATATCAAGGGGTTTTAATGATATATCTAGTGATGATCTGGGTCGATTAGGAGGGTGGATGTTGGTGTTGAAATTAACAAGAGTGGACTGACGGAGTTTCCTTTCCCTATTCTTGATTTAGGCCCGAATATTAATAACACTAGTATTGGGGCCTATACTCCAGGTAATTTTGGGAATTTAGATCCATCCTTGTTTCTCGTCTCTAATGGCTTGAATTTAGACGATGTAGAAGTCATTCCTCATTTTAACTTAGGTAATGTTTCCTCTCCGTCTATTGTTGTTCATAATTTGGTTTCTGGAAACATTGAGGCCAGGTTCACAAGTGGATTTTTTCGAGCCAGCATCATAAGAGAGATGAGAAGTCAAATTAGAGATTCACTTGAAGGCCTCTCGGCAAATTCTATTCTTCTCGATCAGAGTTCAGATGAAGTTATAGAATTCTCGGGTGAGAAGAAGAAGGCAGAGGCAGTCTGGGGAGTCAACAATTTGTTGGAACTATCGTTCAAAGGTGGGAAGGAAACAGTGATCAACAAGGTATGCGAGTTAGAAAAGGAATTGAGAAAGGGCTTCTAAGGTTTTTGTTTCTAGGTTTTTTATTATTTCATATGTCTATAGATATAACTATCATATCATGGAATATACGAGGAATTAGAAGGAAGGAAAAAAATTAGAGCTTTAAGAGGGCTGGTGCGTAAATTGCATCCCAGTGTGGTGTTGATTCAGGAGGCTAAAATGTCTGAGTTGGGTAAAAATCTAATCAGCAAAATGTGAAACTCTATTAATATTGAAGGAATTTGGTCCCCTGCTTTGGGCTTTTCTGGAGGCTTACTTAGCATGTGGAATAATGACTTTTCCAGGTTTCGGACAGAATTGTTTCTCAGAGATATATCGCTTTGATTGGTATGGTGAGGTCTAGTGATTTCAAGTTTGCTTTTCTGAATATATATGGTCCATCTATAGATTCAGAGAAGTGTATTTTCTTTGGGGAACTTCTAGAGTTCTTGAAGCAATGGAGAATTCCATGGTGTATCGGTGGAGATTTTAACGTTTTTCTAAATCCTAAAGAGAAGTTGGGCTTTTCAATTAATCAATATTTAATGGATCTTTTCATTTCCTTTGTGTTTGAAGCTGGTCTGTTGGAACTCCCACTTCTAGGTGAGAAGTGCATATGGTGTAACAATCGAGATCCCCCAACCTTTGTTAGACTTGACAGATTCTTAATTTCTCCAGATTTTAATATGGCTTACCCCAATATTGTTAAGAAAGTCCTGGAAAAATCTTTGTCATATCACAATGCAATTACATTATCTAAAGAAAAGAAAAATTGGGGGCCAAAACCTTTCAGATGTCTAAACTACTGGTATAATGAAGATGGTTTCGAACATGACATTACCAAGGGGATACATGATTTTAAAAGTGTAAAGCCTAGAGCCAAAACTGGTGATATCTTGAAGGTTTCAAAAGTGGTTGCATAGGGATGGGCTGGGGCCAATTGCATTGCTCCTGAAAAATTTATTGTGAAGTTGGAGGCTTTAATTACAAACCTTGAATATCAAATTCAGGAAGGCAGGTATGTGCACGCAGACTTTGCGCGGCTAATTAGTTTGAAGGAGGCGCTTTGGAAGGAGTAAGAAAAGAAGAGAGAGCGTGGCTTCAAAAATGAAGGATCAGATGGTTTAAGGAAGGTGATAGGAATACCCGGTTATTTCACTTGAAAGCCTCCGAAAGAAAAAGATTGAACTCCATCCACAATTTAACTTCAGATGGGGTGAAGATGGAGGATCAGATGCTAATAAAAAAATATGGTCCACGATCATTTTAAAATGCTTACAATGAGGTTCACTCCCTGGAATTACATGAAATGAAACTGGATTTTAAGAAAATTAGTGAGGCTCAATTGTTCACGTTGCAAAGTCAGTTTTACGAGAAAGAATTTTGGGCATCACTGTCATCTTCTAATAGTAATAAAGCTCTAGGGCTTGACAATTTTAATTTGTATTTTTTCAAGAGATTTTGACAGGAACTGAAAGCTGATATTATGAAATTTTTCGAGGACTTCCATGAAGTCAAGAAGTGGGAGAAAGGTATAAATCACTCCTTTATCACTTTAACTTCGAAAGTGAACAATCCTTCGACACTGACGAGTTTCTGCCAATTAGCTTGGTTGGAGGTATGTACAAGATTTATCTAAAGTGCTGGCTAGAAGATTTCGATCTTGTTTGAGTCAGATCGTAAGGGAGTCTCCATTCGCTTTTATTCCGGGCAGACAAATATTGGATTGTTCATTGATTGCAAATGAAGCTATAGATTTTGTGGTAAAGAATGGTCTGAATTTCCAGAAGGTCTATGATAAAGTGAGTTGGAATTTCTTGATTCGAGTTATGAAGAAGGGTGGTTTTGGAGCAAGGTGGTGTAGTTGGATTCTAAAATGTGTTTCTTCAGCATTAATATCGGCCTTAGTTAATGGCATACCCACAAAAGCCTTCTCTATTTCGCGAGGTCTCAGACAAGGTTGTTCGCTCTCACCTCTCTTGTTCAATTTGGTATGAGAAGCCCTTAATTTGATGCTTGGAAAGGCGGTACATTTAGGCCTCTTCCCGGGCTTCAAGATTGTTCGACAAGGGGATGATTTGGAGATTTCCCACTTATAGTTTGCGGATGATCTCTTGATTTTTTGTGGAGAGGAGGAGAGACAAGTTAAAAATGTTAAAAAGTTCTTAGAGTTTTTGAGTTGGCTTCATGTTTAAAGCTTAATTTGAAAAAAAGAAAAAAAATTGGCTTGAACATTAATGAGGGCTCGTTGAAGAATTAGGCAGATTCAATTGGGTGTAATACTGGTGTTTTTCCTTCAGAATACTTGGGGCTTTCTTTAGGAGCCTGTCGGAATTCAATAGCATTATGGGAACCTGTCATTAAGAAATTTGTTAGATGGCTGGAAGGGTAGAAGTCTAAACTACTTTCTATCAACGGGAGACTTGCACTTATCAAATGAATCTTATCCAACTTACATGTTTACTTTCTCTCGTTGTTTCAAAGGTCAGTGTCGGTATCTAACAGACTTGACAGTTTGATGGAAAAATTCTTTTGGGGTGGCGACTTCTCGAAGGACAAGATACATTAGATTAAATGGGCACATGTTTGTTCTCACCCATCATCTGGGGGTCTTGGTGTTGCTAACCTCATTCAAACTAATCGTGCTCTACTTGGGAAGTGGTGTTGGCGGTTCGGAAATGAACCACAAAGTTTGTGGAAGAGGGTTATATCTTATCTAATTCTTGGAAGTAGTTCCAATGTGCTGATTTTATACTCATCGGCCAGATACACTTTTTAGATATGGAATGACATTGTTAAATCCTACTATGAAAATGAAAACTTTGGGCATATCATCAGATCCAATTTATCGGCACATGTTGGGGATGAGAAATTAATTTTTTTCTAGACTAATCCATGGCAAGGAAACTGTGTTTTAAAGGAAAAAATTTCCTCGTATTTTTACTTTGGCTACAAATAAGGAGGGTACTATAGCGAATTTTGGAGTGAAAATTGAGAATAAGTGGGTATGAAATATTTCATTACGAAGACCTTTATTTGATTGGGAATTAGTACAGTGGAATGAACTCTTGAATTTTCTGGAAAACTTCAATTCAAGTTTCTTAGAGAAGGATTGGGTAAAATAGTTGGGATCTAGTGATAGTGCATTCTCAATTAAATCCTTGAAAATGCTATTGGGTGAAAGGGGGCAAATAATTTGTTCTGGAAACGAAATGTTTGGCTTGATTTTGCTCCTCCCAAAGTCGAAATTTTTGTTTGGAGAGTGATCTGGGGTCGTGTTCCCGTAAAAAGCGACCTGCATAAAAGGGGAGTTGTTCCTTCTGACAATATTCTTTGCTCTTTGTGCATGAAGTACCAAGAATGTATTCCTCATTTATTTTTCAGCTGCAAAGTCACGTGGTAGGCTTGGATGATATTTTGTCGAGTAGTGGGAGTATCAATTGTGCTTCCTGAAAATCAGATAGGTTTCTTCGACTCTTGGCGAGAACTTGGGGTTGGTTATGGTTCACAATGGTGGTCGTATATTCCCTTTGCGGTTTTATGGACTACATGTATGTTTAGGAATGACATTACCTTTAACGATAAGAATTTTTATTTGTTACAATTCTTATTTCTGGTTAAATTTCGCCTTGCTTGCTAGATAAAGGCAAAGTTTTCAGGGGATTGTGTTATGCTTGAGAATCTGGTGGCAGATCCTCCCTTGTCAGTGAAGTCTTGTTTCAAGGCAACGGAAGCTAAGCTTCCTCCTCGATGGAAACCTCCTCCGCTTTGATATCTTAAATACAATGTAGGTGGTGATGTCTTAGATGGGTCTTCGAGATGTGGAATTGGTGGTCTTCTAAGAAATGAGGAAGGTGTGATTCTATCACAATTTTCGATCCCTTGTGGAGCAGGGCCTCCGACCTTAATCGAACTATAGGCTGTCAGGTTTGGTGTTTTGAATTTCTTATCGTCAAAGTGGTTTGATAGTCATCGATTGATAGTGTAATCTGACTGTAAGTTGGTTGTGGATTGATTGCCGGGACTGGTGGTCGCTCCACAAAGCTTCGTTGTATTGGTGGATGAATTAATCGGTCTGTTGAAGGGGAGAGGCTGGATCGTGCAGTTCATTCCTTGTAACCCCCTCGTCCCGGTCTGGCCGGATGATCGGTCCGAGTAGGTCACACGGGGAAAACCGAAGCGGAACCCGTTAAGGTTCCCCCTCGGTTAGCAACCCTAATTTTTTTTCTTTTAATTTAATCTATTCTAAATGCTCATTCAAATCCTATGTGATCATAACAGCGGAATAAAAATGAAGAAGACAATCATATGAACCCAAAACAACATTTAAACAGCAAAATTTTAATCCATTATACAGGTCGTTTCGAAACACCATTGAGGCGTATCGAAACGCCCTTGACCAGGTCAACTGCCCCAAGCCATACGAGGATGTCGTATCGAAACGGAGGTCAACCGTTTCGAAACACCCTCAACGGTCAACTTCTCGTGGTCAACGAGATTTTGACCGTTTCGAAACCCTTAGACCCGTTTCGAAATGCTTTCATCTCGTCATTTTCTCAGATTTCCATTAGCCAAAATGTTCCGAAACCCGTATCGGAACAGGGGCTCTTAGTGGCCAGACCGTATCGAAACGCGTTCTGATACGGGGTCCTTAAAGCCTACCTGTTCCGAAACGACCCAGTTCGTTTCGAAACGCGGGCTGTCTGCAACCCTCAAACCAGACTTAGGCATTTCTCAATCAATCTAAAGGTCCTAAACGACCCCTAAAGGCACTTAACACAAACATACACGAACTAGAGGCATGGATCCTATATTAAATGTGCTCAAACACACAAGGCATATGAAGAAACATTCATTCATGGCATTTACACAAAAGCAACATTTCATTAAAAGGCATGCTTAAAGACATTAAAAGCCAAAAGGCACAATTCATCTCAAAGGTTTACATGCTGATCAAAAGCAACTTAAACATCCACAAAGCATACCACCATACAAGCATTTTGCAAGACATAACATGTTTACAATCCAAGTCAAATCATAGTCATCAAACACATATAGGAGTCATACATAGCTCATACAAAACACACAATCTTGCCACATTGCTAAGCTACTACATTATTGTTTAACCGTACTTGAGCAACAAAAACTTGGAAAGCCCCTTCGCCTTGCTCCGAGCTAACACCACGCTAATGATATGTATTGTTGAAAATGAGAGCGTAAGCTAGAAGCTTAGTGAGGATGCTCTAAAATCGAAAACATCAACAATGCAGGGTTCAAGCATGTAATCCCCTAATCTCATATACATCATACATAGGTAAGTCAACAAGTAGACCTAACTAGTCTTTCATGAGTCATAATATGGCATCTCAAATCATACTAAGCTCAAACATCATATATCAACATCATACATCATAATCATAGGAACAAGTTCAATTGGCCACTATTAGTTTACCCGGATGTGCGGATTTAATCTCAACAATCACATTACCTCGGTGGGATTACACTCATCACCGGACCTTGCATGGGCAGGATTCCACTCATCACCACATACCCTACGGAAGGGATTCCACTCATCATCCCGTAGAATATATATAAATTTTCGGTGGAATGTTACATCACCGTACTCCTCCTTGATGACTCAACGCCATTAAGGCCACGTACGTTTTGACTCAATTTGTGTGCACACTAATCTTAATGATCGATCATTTACACCCGGTAAGTTAATTAGTGCCAATTTCCTTTACCACATTGCATATCCACCATTCATGTCTCAAACTCATTATATATATACATAGCAAGGCATACATATACAACCAATCCACACATCACAATAACAAATAGGCAATGGCATGAATAGCATAATAGAATTCAAGGAATTAAGTTACCAATTTAACTCTCACATAGGAAAGGCCTACCAAGCACATTCCACAGATACACTACACACACTTGAACCAATCTTTAAAACGTATTTAAAGTCACTCACCACCCTTCCTTAGCAACCAAAGCAAGCCTCCTACAAGCCTGGATTCGATCTCGTTGCCTCTCCAATGTCTCCTCTTGCTTCTAGCCAATCAAAAACACATACATTACTCTCAATCAATGCTAAAACTCAGTCATCAACTCAACTCTTAAGCCCAAGCCAAACTTCAACAATTTCCAATCAAATTACCCCCAAAATGCCCATTTTCGTGCTTCTTCAAAAACTAGCTAAAAATCCTATTTTCAAACATCCAAATGACACACAATTGGCCCCAAAACACCTTCCTATCATACTTAAATCATCAGCCCTTCAAATTTACCCTAAAACTCACCAAAAACCAAGTTTTAGACACTTTAAAATTGGCCACAAGAACCCATTTCGGGTTTTCACCCAAACTTACCCATTTTAACATATTATATGATTTTAAGGTGGCTAAATCAAAACCCAACCTAACATTTCAAAACAAGTTGAAAAACTCCATAAAAACCCAAACTTTCATTAAACCCTAAAACTCCAAAAGATGATAGTTTTAAAATCTATAACCATGTAAAGATAGAGAATAAAGAGGAGAGTGAGAAAATACAATTACCTTTGAAAAATGACCTTGGGTTGAAGAAGAAATCAATGGAATAGTGTTTAGGGTAAGGGGAGGGGTTTAAGAGCTTTTTCACGTTGGAGAGATGGGGAAGACAAAGATGATGCTTTTTTTTTGTTTGTTCTTTTAATTTCAAAAAGTTGTCTTCCTTTTTAAAATATTTGGGTTAAATCACCAAAGTGGCCCCTCGTCTTTATTTTAAATTTCAATTAGGTCAAACCTAGGCCATATTGATTAAAATTAATTTTACCGACTCGGACCCACGAACCCGACTAACTCCTAACCCCAAAACACGGGTGTTACAACTCTCTCTCACTTAAGGAATTTCTTCCCCAAAATTACCTGACTGAAAGAGATACGAAAAATGCCTTTCCATATCCTCCTTCCTATCCCAAGTGGCCTCGTCCACACCTCGACGTTGCCACCGCACCTTTACTAACTCAATCGATCTACCCCACAACACCTTACTGTCAGAAGCTAGGATATCAACTGGTTCTTCCTCATAAGTCAAATCCGGATTCAATTCAATCTCCTCTACAGGCATAACATGCGACGGATCAGACCTATACTTACGGAGCATCGAAACATGAAATACATCGTGTATCTTCTCTAGATCGGATGGCAAACGCAACTGATAAGCAACTGGACCAACCCTCTTCACAATCTCATACGGTCTTATGTACCTCAGACTCAACTTCCCCTTTCGGCCAAATCTCATTACTTTCTTCCACGGAGACACTTTCAAGAACACCTTCTCACCCACTGAGAACTCAACTTTCTTCCTCTTCAAATCGGCATAGGACTTCTGCCTATCCGAAGCAGCCTTCAATCGATCAAAAATCAATTTTACCTTGTTAGTTGTCCCTTTGAGCAAATCCGGCATAGGTAACAACTTCTGTCCCACTTCGGCCCAACAAACTGAAGTTATACACTTCCGGCCATACAAGGCCTCATACGGAGCCATCTGAATGCTCGACTGGAAGCTATTATTGTAAGAAAACTCAACTAGAGGCAAGTGCTTCTCCCACGTACCCTGAAAATCAATGATGCAACAACGCAACATATCCTCTAAAAATCTGTATAACTCTCTCTGACTGACCATCTGAATGAGGATGATAAGACGTGCTGAAGTTCAGACGGGTACCCAAAGCTGTATACAGACACTCCCAAAATCGAGATGTAAACCGCGGATCTCTATCAAACACAATAGACTTCGGCACACCATGCAGTCTAACAATCTCACCAATGTACAAGTCGGCCAATCTATCTAAAGTGTAAGTAGTATTGAATAAAACGATCTACTATCACCCAAACTGAGTTCTTCTTCGTAGGAGTCAAAGGCAAACCCGAAACAAAATCCATGGTGATATTCTCCCATTTCCATTCTGGAATCCTCAACGGTTGCAACAAACCTGAGGGAACCTGATGTTCTGCCTTCACCCTCTGACATACTAAACACTTACTCACAAAGTCGGCTACATCTCTCTTCAAGCCAACCCAAAAGTACTCATTCTTCAAATCATGGTACATCTTCATACTTCCAGGATGCATAGCAAATGGACTACTATGGGCTTCAGTCAAGATTGTACGTCTCAAGTCACTATTCTTGGGCACAACTATCCTATTTTTGAAATACAAAACCCCATCAGTACTGAAACTGTAGTCTGAAGATCTACCTTCGGCTATATCTTGCACATGAGGTGCCAAAGATCTATCTAAGAGCTGCTTTTCTCTAATCAACTGACCTAGAATAGGTCTAACCTGAAGTTCGGCTACCAAGCCACCATCTCCGGACAAGCTCAATCTAGCAAACATGGCTCTCAAGTCCACGGCTATCTTTCTACTCAATGCATCGGCCACTACATTGGCCTTACCCGGATGGTACTCAATGGTAAGATCATAGTCTTTTAGCAACTCTAACCACCTACGCTGTCTAAGGTTCAAGTCTCGTTGAGTCATAATATACTTCAAACTCTTGTGATCTGTGTACACTGTGCATTTCTCACCGTACAAATAGTGCCTCCAAATCTTCAGAGCAAACACAACTGCAGCTAACTGTATGTCATGGGTCGGATAGTTGCGCTCGTGAGTCTTCAACTGTCTTGAGGCATAAGCCACCACTCTATTGTCTTGCATAAGAACACAACCTAGGCCTACATAAGAAGCATCACTGTAAACTACATAGTCCTTCCCAGACTCTGGCTGAATCAAGATCGGTGATTGGGTCAAAGCTTATTTTAATTTCTCAAAGGCTCTCTGTCTTGCATTTGTCCACTCAAACTGAACACTCTTCTGAAGTAACTGTGTCAAAGGAGCGGCTAACTTTGAGAAACCTTCTACGAATCTTCTGTAGTATCCAGCTAAGCCTAGGAAGCTACGTACCTCTGTTACAGACTTCGATTGCTTCCATTCAACAATGGCCTCTATCTTCTTCGGATCAACTCTAATCCCATCAGCTGACACTACATGTCCTAAGAAGATTACCTCTCGGATCCAGAATTCACACTTGCTCAACTTCGCATACAACTGATGATCTAGCAAAGTATTCAAAACTAGTCTCAAGTGTCGGCCATGGTCTTCTTCAATTCGTGAATACACCAAGATGTCATCTATAAACACAACTACAAACTGATCTAGGTACTGATCAAAAATCCTATTCATCATATCCATGAAAGCAGCAGGTGCATTAGTCAACCCAAAAGGCATGACTAAAAACTCATAGTGACCATACCTAGTCCTAAAGGTCGTCTTCGGTAAATCAACCTCTCTTACCTTTAGCTGGTAGTAACCCGATCTCAAGTCAATCTTCGAAAAGACTGATGCTCCTCTCAACTGATCAAACAAGTCATCAATTCTAGTCAACGGATACTTATTCTTCACTGTCAACTGATTCAACTATCTGTAATCTATACACATTCTCATGTTTCCATCTTTCTTCTTCACAAACAAAACTGGTGCACCCCAAGGTGAAGAACTAGGTTGAATGAAGCCTCTATCTGTTAACTCTTGCAACTGAGTCTTCAACTCTTTCAGTTCTTTCGGTGCCATGCGATATGGAGCAATCGAACATGAGCTGAATCAGAATGAGTCTCAATAGTGAACTCTACCTCTCTGTCTGGTGGTAACCCAGGCAACTCTTCCGGAAACACACTAGGGAAGTCACACATTGTCCGAATGTCTTGAGGTCTAACCTCACTCATGTTCGGATTCATCACATAGGCCAAGTATGCTTCGCAACCCAACTCAACTAACCTCTTAGTTTCTAGAACTGAAACTACATTAGACAAGAACTTCACGTTCTCACCCACCACTACAATCTCATAATCATCTGTGAGCCTCAAAGAAATCCTCTTAGTTTCAAAGTCTATCCTAGCTCTATGCTCCGTGAGCCAGTCCATACTTAGAATTACATCAAAACCATAGAAAGGAAGCTTCATCATATCCACTGGAAACACATGTCCCTGAACCATCAACGAACACCTTCTGTACATTTTTCTAACTATTACAGTGTCCTCAAAGGAACTAGTAACACTAACTCCTACCTCTAACATTTTACAAGGCAAGTTCAACGACTATGCATGCTCACTCAATATGTAGGAATGTGTAGACCCAGAGTCAATCAAAGAAAGCAAACCCAAAGACTGTATCGAGAAGTTACCTGCAATCACATCGGTGTCATGCTGATCCCCACGCTGAGCGTAAACTCTAGCCTGACCTCCGCCCTCTGACTGGACTGCAACTACATGTGCTATGTTCCTCTGACCATCATTCCTCGGCTGGAAGTTACCTCTACCGCGCCCGCGGCCTCTCTGAAAGTCATTGGCTCTAGCAGGAGCCTGAGCTGGTGCCTGTCCCACCTGATGTGGACAGTCACGCCTAATGTGGTCTCTAGCTCCACAACTCCAACACAAGTGGAAATTTCCCCAACACTCACTGGTGTGGTTCCTCCCGCAAGTAGCACATGTGGGCAACTTCCCACCAGCCCTCTGGCCCTGTTGGCCCCTACCTTGGTTACCGCCACCACGCCTATGATCAAAGTGATGCATGTTGTCCCGATGCCTCTTGCATCACCTCTATCAAAGTCACTGGACCTCTTACCCGAACTAAACCACCAGATTGTTTGGTCAAGCCCAAACTGTGCTCTAAGTCCTTGGCCTTCGCGACCAAGACATCAAAATCAGTGTAGTCTGAAGCTAGAGTGTACCTCTTGATTTCTTCATTCAGCCTATAACGGAATCGGTTACATCGTTCCACCTCAGTAGGAACAAGCTCGGATGCATACTGACTCAGCCTGACAAATCGAATCTCATAGTCTGTCACAGTCATACTCCCCTGAAGCAAAGCCATAAGCTCCCTCTTCCTCTCATCAAGATATCGTGGACCCAAATACTTCTTACGGAATGCTGACTCAAAGAACTCCCAAGTAATATCGGCCTCATCCATACCCGTAGTGATGGTGACCCACCAAGTGTAGGCATCACCCTGAAGCAAGGACTCAACACACCCTAGCTTGCGCTCACCAGTACATCCTATCTGTGTGAGGATACGGATAGTCTTCTCAAACCACAACTCGAATCTCTCTAGAGTAGACCCTCTGAACTCTTCGGCCCCTAAACCACAGAGTCTCTCTAAAGGCAAACCAGTGCCCTCTCTCTGATGATGCGCTGCTGCCTGACCCCCAGCTACGACAGCCTCAAATGCCCCGGCTATCGCCTGAACCAAAGGAGCTAAGTCTATTTCGGTCGGTCCTTGGCCACTTTGGCCTTCCTGAGGTCCCTCTCCTTCGACCCCGGCCTCGCCTCCTACTCCTGGTGGAGGAGGTGGTGGTGGTGGTGGTGGTGGTGGTGGAAGAGCTCCAACTCCAACCACAGGCTCTCCCACTTGAGTCTCAACTCTAACTACTGGCTCAACTCCTGGAGCCGCTGCCTGTGGTTCCGATCGAACCATCCTAGGCCTCCCACGTGGTCTTATGGTACAGCTAGCAAAGTAATAACTACAACAACAAACAGATAGGGATTACGTTAGCCAAAGCAAGGGTCCAATAGTGCTCAAATACTCCCTTTACTATAAAATCTTTTCAAATTAAGTAATAGTAGCAATGGGCACACGACTCAACACCAAACGGAACAACTCATGCTTCAAATCATCATACGAACAGTCAAATAATAAGAATTCATGGCAAGGCATGCATCGAACAATACGATCACTTAACATATCAAGCTTACCTCACTTACCTGTCCGAGGTCTCGGTAACCTCAGGCTCTGATACCAACAAATGTATCCCCCTCGTCCCGGTCTGGCCGGATGACTAGTCCGAGTAGGTCACACGGGGAAAACCGAAGCGGAACCCATTAAGGTTCCCCTTCGCTTAGCAACCCTAATTTTTTTTTCTTTTAATTTAATCTTTTCTAAAGGCTCATTCAAATCCTATGTGATCATAACAGCGGAATAAAAATGAAGAAGACAATCATCCGAACCCAAAATAGCATTTAAACATCCCAATTTTAATCCATTATACAGGCCGTTTCGAAACACCATTGAGGCGTATCGAAACGCCCTTGACCAGGTCAACTGCCCCAAGCCATACGAGGAGGTCGTATCGAAACGGAGGTCAACCGTTCCGAAACACCCTCAACGGTCAACTTCTCGTGGTCAACGAGATTTTGACCGTTTCGAAACCCTTAGACCCATTTCGAAACGCTTTCATCTCGTCATTTTCTCAGATTTCCAGTAGCTAAAATGTTCTGAAACTCGTATCGGAACAGGGGCTCTCAGTGGCCAGACCGTATCGAAACGCGTTCCGATACGGGGTCCCTGAAGCCTACTCGTTCCGAAACGACCCAGCTCGTTTCGAAACGCGAGCTGTCTGCAACCCTAAAAAACCAGACTTAGGCATTTCTCAACCAATCTAAAGGTCCTAAACGACCCCTAAAGGCACTTAACACAAACATACACGAACTAGAGGCATGGATCCTATATTAAACGTGCTCAAACACACAAGGCATATGGAGAAACATTCATTCATGGCATTTACACAAAAGCAACATTTCATTTAAAGGCATGCTTAAAGACATTAAAAGCCAAAAGGCACAATTCATCTCAAAGGTTTACATGCTGATCAAAAGCAACTTAAACATCCACAAAGCATACCACCATACAAGCATTTGGCAAGACATAACATGTTTACAATCCAAGTCAAATCATAGTCATCAAACACATATAGGAGTCATACATAGCTCATACAAAACACACATTCTTGCCACATTGCTAAGCTACTACATAATTGTTTAACCGTACTTGAGCAACAAAAACTTAGAAAGCCCCTTCGCCTTGCTCCGAGCTAACACCACGCTAATGATATGTATTGTTGAAAATGAGAGTGTAAGCTAGAAGCTTAGTGAGGATGCTCTAAAATCGAAAACATCAACAATGCAGGGTTCAAGCATGTAATCCCCTAATCTCATATACATCATACATAGGTAAGTCAACAAGTAGACCTAGCTAGTCTTTCATGAGTCATAATATGACATCTCACATCATACTAAGCTCAAACATCATATACCAACATCATACATCATAATCATAGGAACAAGTTCAATTGGCCACTATTAGTTTACCCGGATGTGTGGATTTAATCTCAACAATCACATTACCTCAGTGGGATTACACTCATCACCGGACCTTGCATGGGCGAGATTCCACTCATCACCACATGCCCTACGGATGGGATTCCACTCATCATCCCGTAGAATATATATAAATTTTCGGTGGAATGTTACATCACCCGTACTTCTCCTTGATGACTCAACGCCATCAAGGCCACGTACGTTTTGACTCAATTTGTGTGCACACTAATCCTAATGATCGATCATTTACACCCGGTAAGTTAATTAGTGCCAATTTCCTTTACCATATTTCATATCCATCATTCATGTCTCAAACTCATTATATATATACATAGCAAGGCATACATATACAACCAATCCAAACATCACAATAACAAATAGGCAATGGCATGAATAGCATAATAGAATTCAAGGAGTTAAGTTACCAATTTAACTCTCACATAGGAAAGGCCTACCAAGCACATTCCACACATACACTACACACACTTGAACCAATCTTTAAAACGTATTTAAAGTCACTCACCACCCTTCCTTAGCAACCAAAGCAAGCCTCCTACAAGCCCGGATTCGATCCCGTTGCCTCTCCAACGTCTCCTCTTGCTTCTAGCCAATCAAAAACACATCCATTACTCTCAATCAATGCTAAAACTCAGTCATCAACTCAACTCTTAAGCCCAAGCCAAACTTCAACAATTTCCAATCAAATTAATCCCTCAAAATGCCCATTTTCGTGCTCCTTTAAAAACTAGCTGAAAATCCTATTTTCAAACACCCTAATGACACCCAATTGGCCCCAAAACACCTTCCTATCATACTTAAACCATTGGCCCTTCAAATTTACCCTAAAACTCACCAAAAACCAAGTTTTAGACACTTTAAAATTGGCCACAAGAACCCATTTCGGGTTTACACTCAAACTTACCCATTTTAACATATTATATGTATTTTAAGGTGGCTAAATCAAAACTCAACCTAACATTTCAAAACAAGTTGAAAAACTCCATAAAAACCCAAACTTTCATTAAACCCTAAAACTCCAAAAGATGATAGTTTTAAAATCTATAACCATGTAAAGATAGAGAATGAAGAGGGGAGTGAGAAAATACAATTACCTTTGAAAAATGACCTTGGGTTGAAGAAGAAATCAATAGAATAGTGTTTAGGGTAAGGGGATGGGGATGGGTTTAAGAGCTTTTTCACGTTGGAGAGATGGGGAAGACAAAGATGATGCTTTTTTTGTTCTTTTAATTTCAAAAAGTTGTCTTCCTTTTTTAAAAATTTGGATTAAATCACCAAAGTGGTCCCTCCTCTTTATTTTAAATTTCAATTAGGTCAAACCTAGACCATATTGATTAAAATTAATTTTACCGACTTAGACCTACGAACCCGACTAACTCCTAACCCCAAAACACGGGTGTTACATTCCTCGTTGTTGCAATACAGAAGCTGATGGTTTAGCTAAGTCGGGTGTAAGTTAATGGTGGGGGATCCGTATGTTTCTTTAAGCAACTAGGTGTTATGAGATTAGGTTTGTTGCTTGGTTCTTTTTGGAGGATATAGATGTAATAAGAACTTTGTAATATCTTGTTATTTTAATAGATTTAAATGTATTTTTTCTTATTTAAATTTAAAAAAAGTTTTTAATAAGGCCTAAATACTTTTCAATATATATATATATGGCGCGCAGTATGACTCCCCTCATGCAAGGTTTTGAGTATGATATATATGAATCAAAGACCTCGAAAAGCTAGAAAATGTTATAATTGTGACAAAGTCATTTTCAAGACTTGGATTTCCCTTCTTATACTGCATTGGTCAAACATTGCTGCACTTTTTATTTTACCTTTACTTTACTTTAATAAAAATAATAATACCTTTCGTAAATACTTCTAATCTTGTTTATTTATAAATTTATATGCAAAATTGAACTATTCTTTATAAACAAATATATTTTTAAAAAATAATGAGGGTGTTTTAGATTTTCTAACCATCTTAAACTCTTTTTACTAATCAAAATTAATAAAATCATGCGTCCTTATATCAACATCAATAGTTGAAGGATCAGTCGTCAACTTCTTTTATCTTGTTATGTTCGTTTCTTCACTTTCTCTTCTCATTTTTCTCTATTTTTTTAGAATCTATTTTGTAGATATTGTTTTATTTAATAAGTCTCTCATTTTCCTTTTATATATATATATATATATATTAAGGTTGGATTTGTCGTCACCTCTCTAGTTGATGACTATTTAATTATCTTAGTGATATACTCTTACTTTGGGCCATTGGACTCGTTTTCCCGACAGGATAGATGCTCGCAATCACCTCAAATATGTTGTGTTTGAGTTGTGATAAAGTCAATTGACAATGTACTAATGTTAATGCTTATCATTCATCATCCATAGTGCTATAGATTAGTTAGTGTTTTTATTCTCTTAAATTGTTTAGTTGTATTTTTTAATCGTCTCTTTATTTGGTCTCTTTTTATAAAAAATAAATTATATTTAAAAATAATGAGATCATATATATATATATATATATATATATTCTCGGATACACAAAATATGTTTAGGTAAAATCACAATGGATTGATATTCTAGTGTGTTAGGTTTATGACTATGAACCAATATTCCAATGGACAATTTAGCTGAGAATATATATATATATATATATATATATATAGTACGTGTAATTTTGTTAGTATTGAATATTCTAAAATATCTACTAATGGATTATATAGTTTCGTATACGTTGAAAATATAGTGCCATCTGGCATGTGATAAATACTAAATTGATTGTAGTATAGGCATCAGTCCAAGACAACTAACATACCATAATCTTTTCAATTTAAAATTTTGTTCAATTAAATTAGAAACATTACATGTTTAAACACATTTGAAATCATAATCTTAAAATTATTATAACAACAACAAAATTAGTTAAGCTAATATTCAGTTAACAACTTTAATTAGTTAAACTAATATCTCTAAGCCTTTTTCTTTTGAAAAAAAAAAGGAAAAGAAAAGTATACAGAGAAAACAAGTGTTGATTAGTCTGTTTAACTAGTTTCAACAAAAGTATAAAACAAATATTGAAATAAGGAGCAAAGTCAAAATTAGGATACGTCATGGGTGGCCCTCTTCCACAAACACGATGTAACGTTAAATACCTCATGAAAAATAATTATAATATGATAACCTAAGGTTTTTTTTTTAATTTATTTTTGGACTGCTATTTTGGTCAGCATTTTTTTTAATAGAAATTGTTGTCCTTCCTTATCTCTAACTGTAACAAACAATGTTTATAAGGCTCCTAATTAGCGGAGCTCTCACACGTCTTCAACCCTAATTCTCAGAAAAAAAAAGTATTTTAAAAAGTCTTCAGAATAAATAAAAGATTAATATTCCATGCACAGTTAAAGATAATTTTTTTCCCAAAAGTATATGTCAGTTTGAGTTAAAATTAATGGTAAACCAAAATATTATTCTTATTTTTAGTTTGTCTCCATTCTTACTAACGCGAAAAAGATTACTACCAACAGTAGTATTTTTTTTCTCAATATTCCGGAAAAGTGATTCCGACCATTCTCTTAGGTATTTGTTAATTTTTTTTACTTTGGACAAAACTGCCCTTGAAGTAACGAGTTTTCTTAATTTGGATCCTTTGTAGCATATTTAAATGGCGTAAATTTATTAAATAATTTTATTTCATATTATTTTAATATTTAAATGGTTTACACATATTTAAAAAGTATTTTAATATTTCAATAAAAGAAAAAATTCATGGTTATGAAATTTTTTGATAAAATGTCTAAATATTCTATAAAATGTTGATAATAAATAAAATAGACACATAACACATTACAATGAGAACCTTTGAATTTATTGATGTTATCTTCTATTTTCATAGAAATCTTCGTAATTTACTGTTTTATGATACAATCATTATCTCATATTTATTATTTTATTGACTTTATGCAATTTTATTATTCATTTTATTATTTCACTCGTGCTTTAATATTTAGGGAGTATATTTATTTAAAAAATATTATATATTAGTTTAATATTTAAACGTTGTTACACATTCAATATTTATTTATTTGAATTTAGTTATAAGAATTTTAATATTAATAAAAATATATATTTTTCATATCGTTTATACTATTTATATTTATATTAGTAATATACTAAGTATAATTGTATGAATCTTCAAGCAAATATTTTTAAACTAATATTAAAAGTTTAATTTGTTAAAAAATATTACAAGAACAATATAGTAAAATTTACTTTCAATTATCCTTATATTCCCTCAATCAAACAATGTAATCTTACATTCCTATCAAATAAATCAAACAAGGTAATTTAACGTTCCCAGTAATATCTCAAGTAATGTTACGTCCCAAGAATCATATTCTCAATGATAATCTTATATTCTGCGATCCAAACGCACAAACAACTTATAAAAAATCATTACCGATGCTTGTAATATATTTTTTTCATAAATTAATATTATTGTTTATTAGTATTCTCATTATCTGTCAATTACTCCCCATCCCAAGGGCAACCAACTGTAAGAAAATAACGGGGAAAAAGAGAGCAAAGAACATGGAGGATAATCTAAGTCAATTCTTTTGACTACATGGATAATATTGTACAATCGTTTATTGTCCTTACGTAATGTAAATTATAATGAATATAAAAAGTAATTTAATACTATATTTTATTGTAAACGCCCAATTATTTTATATTATAACATTACTAAACATATTTTAAGGATATATATATTAATTTCTTATTTATGAAATTATATTTTTAATATAAATTTATTAATTATCAAATTAAATGAATATATTAATTTTTGTTTATGATGTTATATTTTTAATATAATTTTATTAATCATTACATTTAGATATATATATATATATTAATTTTTTATTTATAAAATTGTCTTTTAAATTTTATTCGTTATTCAAATTTAGATTATTTAGAGAAACATTTTATAACTGTCAAGGAAAAAAAGAAACTTTATAATTCTTAAGTCTATTTTTTTGTAATTAGAGGTTTGTTGGTGACTTTTTAATTTTAGAGGTTTCACCCCAATATGCTCTTACAACCTTCTATTTACCAAACATCAAAATTAGTAAATTTGACTAGTCAAATCTCTAAATTTAGCTCAAAAAATTATTTACTAAATAAATCCAATCTTCATTTTAATTTTCAGTTGTAAAAAAGTCATGCGACAAACTAAAAATGTGACACGCATCATATAAATATATATTAAATTTTAAAAACTTCGTACAAAAATCTTTTAAAATCCAACAAATATGAAAAAAATAAATCTATTTTTAAAGAAATTCAAAACGGAAAACATTGAGATTTTTTAATTTTTATTGTTTTTTTAAATTTAATATATATTATATGTTATATGACACGTTCTTAGATTATCACGCGGCAATTTTTTAAAGAAAAATAGAGTGAGGTAACCTATGTTATGAAAGGAATGTTTATGGGCAGTGTTGTCCTTGGGCATAGGCAAGAGGAGCGTCTACCTAGGGCCCTTTTTTAATAATATTTGATATTAAAATTTAATATTTTTTTAATATTTATTATTATATGTGTATTCTTAAATTTTATTTATTTAACACTTATAATTAGGACTCAATTTTTTTTTCAACATTTGTTATTAGGGGCATACTCTTAAAATTTAAGGACCTATTTTTTCAATATTTATTATTAGTGACTTACTCTTACTTTTTTCAATACTTCTTATTAGACCCGATTTTTTCTAGTACTTATAATTAGGGGTTCAATTCCCCATATTTGTTATTAGGGGTATTCTTTTAAAATTTATTTTTTTAATGTTTGTTATTAGGGGTCCGATATGTACATGATTTTCCCCCCAATATTTGTTATAGGAACATACTCTTAAAATTTAATTTTTTATAATATTTGTTATTAGAAACCTTTTTTTTTCTAATACTTGTTATCATGGGCCTACTTTTACCAATATTTGTTATTAGGAATATACTCTTAAAATATATTTATTTTTTAATATTTGTTATTAGAAACCAATTTTTTCTAATACTTGTTATTAGGGGTTTACTTTTAAAATTTATTTTTAAAATTTATTATTAGGGGTTTAATTTTTTCTCTCTAGTACTTGTTATTAGGGGCCTACTTTTAAAAATTTAATTTTTAATTTTTATTATCAGGGCCCAATTTTTTGGTTCGCCCTAGGGCCACTAAAATCTCAAAAACAGCTCTGTTTATGCATCAAGTTAATGATGATTCGATTCACTAATTAGCCTAATGACTAAAGATGCTCATATTAATTTATTATATATGAAACCGACCTCGATATAAGAATGTAGTATATCTTTATCTAATAAAAAAAATGATAATGTACAACCTGAAGGACAAAAAATAATTTAACCCTAAAAAGAATAATATAAATAATGTAATATGAAAAATCCAAAAATATACTTATAATAGAATTATTTAACATTTCTTTGAAAAGTAATTAACATTTAAAATAAGTACATTAATAATTTCACAATTATGTTAGAGTCGAATTAGTTCATGAGATTAATCCAATCAATCATTTTATAAGTATAAATTAATAAAAAAGGTAGATTAAGTATATGACCAAAATTTTATGAAAATTTATTTAATATAATTTGTTAATTTTATTTATTTTATTAATTTTGTGGAATATAACATTTTATTTATAACTGAATTCAAAGAAATGAGTAGGAATCTACCCAATCCCAATATTAAAAAAAAAACATAAAAAAACCCCATAACATAGTCTGTTGATGCCTGCAGCTATTGAAGAAGAACAAGTTCAGAGGTAAAGCTCATAAATATTCTCAACTAATCCAAATTTAAGAAATCTTTGTATTTAGCATTTATTGAGATTCGGTGCCCTTTGATTACTCTGTTTCTCTTAATGGAGCTCTGGGTTTTTGTTTTCCTTGTTTGATTTCAGGAAGCTGATGATATGCTCTATTTTCTTCTTGTTGGAGAATCCAAAAATGATATTGTTTCAAGCAAAATTACGGTTTTCAATAGCAGCAACACTTATTTTTCTCATCTCCCAAACAAAACCCGTTCACTCTGACTCTGAGAACAACACGTGCCATGGCTCCTGCGATACCAGAAATTTCACAATACACTTACCGTTTCCATTCGGATTCTCATCGGGTTGCCCGATCCGACTCAACTGCAGCCCAACCGGGGCCGCGATCGGAAACTTCCATGTCCTCAACGTAACATCCAGAGACATCATCGTTCAGCTTCCCTCCAAGTGCGACCGGCAGCTGGCTTCGATCTCCGCTTTATTCAGCGAAAACTACGCCGTTTCGACCACCAACAGTCTTCTTCTCCAAAACTGTTCGAAACCCATACCGGGTCCTTGTGAAATAAGGCCAAAGTATATAGAACCACCGCTCAATCTCAACCCTTGCGTTGCTAATAGCGACAACATAACTTGCTTCGCCGGTGACCAGAGCGAGCGGTTGCTGAGTTTTGAGGAAGTTAATAATACGGAGTGCCGTTTCTTGCTTTCGTCGACTTCGTTTGTGGTTGACTCGGCCAGTAACTCGTCGATTTCTCTGGAACTCGAACAGGTTAACTTGGGATGGTGGGTGAAAGGGCACTGTGATTGTGATGGAAATGCTACTTGTGAGTCTGTCAAAAGAGGTAACAGTACGATGGGGTTTAACTGCCTTTGCAACCAAGGGTTTGAAGGAGATGGATTCCGAACTGGCGGTGGCTGCCGGAGAGGTGAGTCAACTCAACCGGGTCAATAATCTTGTTCCACTTCATTATTTTTGACTTTTGAGGCCTTTGTAACCAAGGGTATAAAAATTTATAACTTTGTGCAATTAAGAAAATTACGGTATCCTCAATCCCCATACATACCAAAGTTTTTTATATCAAATAAATAATAATGTATATAAATTGAATTATGTATTTTTGCAGTGTTTTTTTTTTAAACAAACCCTAAACCACTTTGATACCATCACTTCTACAATTATCGTTATTTAAAACTGGATCACCGAGAAAGAATTAATCACTTACAATTACTGAATAAATTCATTTTATAGTGTCTTAATTGTGTTTAAAGTAACAATATTTATATAAAATTTGATATTTTAATAATTCATATTATTAAATTTTTAAAAAAATCATCTTTATATAAATTTAAAACATATATAATAGTTAAAATGTAAAGTTTATGTAAATTTTTTATGCAGCTTAAATATATAATTTTAAGTAGCTTAAATATGAAAGGTTGTGTATATTTTTTTACACAGCTTGTGTATCAAAATATAAGCATTTTCTAGAAAAATGCTTTGATATACAAGTTTGTTTAAACTTTAATTTACACAAGCCTTTCAATATTAATGTTGAGAGATTTAGGTTGTGGTTTAGGGTTTAAGTTCTATGATGTAGAATTTAAGGTTTATGGTTAAAATTTAAAGGTTAAGGTTTAGGGCTAAAAATTTAATTTTTAAATTTTATAGCTTAAATAGAAAGTGTTGTGTAATTTTTTAAAAATAATTTGTATATCAAAATATAACACTTTTCTAAAATATTGTATGCAAATTTATGTCCTCCGATAATTTTTTTCATAATACATTAAATAACTTCTTTGTGTCAATGTGTATTTTGATACGAATATTAGGTTTTTTTAATATAGTGCTAAGGTGGTCAGAAGATGATATTTGTTTATACTTTTTCGTAACTCTTTAATAACTCACACATATCTTGGATAAAGCTGTTCAAACCCCAGTCTATACCAAAAATTTAATCTAATTACTCTCAGAACAATGCCATATGATTTTAGTGCTAGCACATGAAAATTGAAATGTCTTAAATGTTTCTTTTGTTCTGGTGATGTTAGCTTACATGCAATTGGATAAATTCACTAACTCAACAATTTTCCAGTTTCGAAATGCAATGCTTCAGAATGCAGCAATTCACCAGTTTCCAAATGCAATGCTTCAAGGTACATGTCTGGCAAATGCGGAGGAACTACAAGAGTCTTTGTTCTTATTGGAGGTAATCAAGCAACAAGTATTGTTTCCTTCATTCAAGGACTCCAAATACATAAAAAATTTAGAGAAAAAAAATGAAATCAACTTTTATGAACCATGCTGTTGTGTTTGTGTTGTTAGGGATCGCTGTTGGAGCTTTGCTGATGGCTGGTGTGGCTCTTTTATGTTGCTACGTACGAAGGCGAACTAATTCGATGAACAAACTGATGAATGCGAAGCGGCTTATAAGTGAAGCAGCCGGCAATTCTAGTGTTCCTTTCTATGCCTTTAGAGAAATCGAAAAAGCTACAAATGGTTTCTCTGATAAACATAGACTAGGGACAGGAGCTTATGGTGCAGTTTATTCAGGGAAACTCCAAAATGTTGATTGGGTTGCCATAAAAAGGTTTAGGTTTCGAGACCCTGCTAGCATTGATCAAGTGATGAATGAGATCAAGCTCCTTTCGTCGGTCAGTCACCCGAATCTTGTACGTCTCCTAGGCTGCTGCATTGAGGAGGGGGAACCGATCCTGGTTTATGAATTTATGCCGAACGGAACTTTATTGCAGCATCTGCATCGAGAGAGGGGTCAAGGACTTCCATGGACAGTAAGGCTTACCATTGCTGCTGAAACTGCCAAGGCTATTGCATATCTTCACTCTGTGAATCCCCCTATTTTTCATAGAGATATAAAGTCTAGCAATATACTATTGGATCGTAACTATAGATCAAAGGTGGCTGATTTCGGACTTTCGAGGCTTGGGATGACCGAATCATCCCACATCTCGACTGCTCCGCAAGGAACACCGGGTTATCTTGATCCGCAGTACCACCAGTATTTCCATCTTTCGGATAAAAGTGATGTTTATAGTTTCGGGGTTGTTCTTGTGGAGATAATAACTGCATTGAAAGTGGTTGACTTCTCCCGTCCACATAGTGAGGTAAACTTGGCTGCATTCGCGAATGATCGGATAGGAAGAGGCCGCATCGATGAGATAATCGATTCACATCTCGATCAACATAGGGATGCTTGGACACTGTCATCAATTCATAATGTGGCTGAGCTAGCATTTAGATGCCTTGCTTTCCATGGTGACATGAGGCCCACCATGTCTGAAGTCGCCGAAGAGCTAGAACACATCCGGCTCACTGCTTGGGTTCCCGGCCTATGCATCGAATCACCATCGGGTTCCTCCTCTCCGTCATCAGATGATGGGAGTGAAAGATCCTTAAGTACAAAGACGGTCAAGTCGTCGTCGGTGATTGGAACTGGGAGATTGATTGTGAAGCAAAGGAGAGGTGATTACAATTCCCCTGTTTCAGTCCAAGATGATTGGCTAAGTGGACAAAGTTCACCTTCATCAAACAGCTTGTTGGCTAGTGCATCTCAGCGAGAATGAGACCTCAGAATAACCGTTTACTATTATTTAGTACTTACTCTTTTATCATTTTTGTGAATTATGTACCTTTTTCCCATAATTATAATGTTTTCTGCACTGTATTTATCTATTTCTTATCTTTCTTTTACTCTTTCCAAATGAACAAAAACAAACTTACAAACAATGTTGAAATCGTAAATTGAACAATTTATGATTAGTTTTAATCAAGGCTTTTAACATTGTATTACTGGATTCTAAACACCAAAGAAGGTAGATGCACGGACGGAACTATGTGAGGGTGGGGAGGGCCAATTGCCCTCCACCCCGAATTTTTTTTTTCACCTTTGTCCTTCTATTTAATTTTTTTAAAAATTAATTTATTTATGAATTTACCCTTTCAAACATTTATATTTTGTCCCCCAACTTTAAATCCGGACTCTATCACCAATTATATGAATTTTGTTCGTCAATCCCGATCTCTTTCAATCTTGTGGAAATCATTATCTAACAAGACTACAAGAGCATCTAAAACTAAGCAAAAGCGATACAACCAATCAATACTAAGGCCTAAGCCAAGAATATGACAAGATGGGTCGATTAGCTCAAAGCAAAATGTTTTCGCTATAAAACTGGAACCAAACATCGACCGACACCAGCAGGGTTGAAGAGTGTTTGGTGTGAGGGAATTGCTTAAGAAAAAAAGATGTGCTATAGAGTGGATTGCAAGCAATGCGGGAAGTACTCGTGGGGCGGGTGCGGCAAGCACCTGTCGACGCTCTACGCGAGCATCGAGGAGGGGAAACGCTGCATGTGCCAATCATGGCCTGGGGTTGTTGCCACCCCATCTGCAAATAATGCAACCAACACTAATCAAGCACCCACTGCAACTCAAGCTTCAAGTGTTGTTAGTTTTCGTTTTTTTCTCCTAGTTTTGTACTTACAGGTCCTGTTAAAACCATTATTGTGATAACATCTGGGTTTTTGTTTTGCAATTTGCAGGCAACTAGCAATCTGCGTTAGTGGTTGGAGTGCATGCCGGGATCTCCCCTGAATAAAAACAGTGTAATGCTGGTTCATAATCGTCAATGTTTTATTGACAAAAATGCCCCTTTTTCATGAATAAAACAAGAGGATTAGTTTCATAATATTGTGCAGCGTGCCATAAATATTTAAAGAGTGAACTTGGATTGGGCCACGGCCCACATCAGGGGAAAGAATGAACCCAATAAAAATGAAACCCTAACCCTAGATCTCTTATCGGCTATATAATAAACTTAGAAGCAGTTCATCGTCAAACCCTCGCATTCCTTTTCTGATTTAGTCTCCGGAATCAGAAAGGAAAACGTTCAGCCCTTTGTTTGCTCCAATTCTCTTACATTTATAGAGGTTAGCTTCTATTTGTTTGTGTTTATTGAGCCTAAAGATTGTAAATTGTGGATAATGATTTCTCGGTGATGATCGACAACGATGACGAGTCCGATTTTCCATTCTTTCAAATCGTGACGACAATTCGAGGCATTTGTCTGAGAGAAATCTATTTTTTTGTTTTGAATTTATTTATTTATTTTTGCAAGGCATAATGAGGAAGAATTATTTAATATCTGATTATTGTGATGATTTATCACCTCCTACTCATTCTGAATGCCGATCTATTTGAAATAATTTTTTATTTTCTATAATCCCCTTTTTTCCGTATAATCATTATTTATAAACAATGAGCTATTGTTCATATCTTTTAACTCTTTGATTTTGTATAAGATAAAATTGCTTAAATCCGATTTTGTTAGTATGTACATTTTTTATTGCTTAAAATCTTTTAATTCTTCGATATTGTATAAAGCGTTATTGATGTGGTCTGATTTTAAAAATCGTAGTTGTTGTGCTGTGATTTTGTCTTATATAATTTTAAAGGGTGATATTTATCGAAATAATTTTTTTGATTAGCTTTTTAAATGAATATATTTGAATAAATTAGATTGAATTTGCAATTTGCGACAAATTTATCGTAGTATACTCAAAATATTTTTTATTGAAATATCTCCTCCAACAATTATCCATAAAAATGTCCTTTTTTATAATTTTATATATGAGATGTGTCAAATCCCGTAGAGTATAACCAGTTACATTAATGAATGGAACTACAATTTATTTTTTTTTCTCAAAGAAAATAAAATTATACAATATACCAGTAAAATCCTTGTTAAAAATTGTTTTAATTTTAAATTGATGAAAAGAGCACTTCGCGATGATAGAAACGCATAAAACAACATTAAGAAACATACAACCAAAGCCAATGCATCTCCCAAAGTCTTCTTTAGTATGAGTGAGTAAAATTTGACTTGAATTTAAAAAATTTTAAATAAAATTTGAGTTGTAAAATGGAAGTTTAAATTATTCAAAATTTTTAATAATTTAATAATTATTAAATTAATTTTTAAGATTGAGCTGAGTCCTTTTATTTGTCTAGCAAATTAAAAAATACTTATGAAATTTTAATTTTTAATTGTAATATGTAACGTGTCAATTTGAGTAATTTAGAATTTTTTATTCGATTCTATTTGTCTCAATTGAACATCCATCCTTAGTCTCTAGCATAGGCCGCAACAAATGAGCTAAAACCCCTACCACAAATGAGCTAAAACCGAACATTCCTTAGCCATTGCAAGTTGCAACCCCAACATCGTTCCTCGTGTCTCTAATGAGATGCGAACCACACTACGACATCACCTTGAACCATGAGGTTTGCTCTACACCTCTTTTCGTCTATACATCAGCCAAACCCATTTGTTTTACTGTTAATATTATTGAAACACATGTGTCGTAAATATTTTAAAAATTAGGGTTTGTTTTTCATATTAAATTGGATTTGTTTTCATTTAGAAAATAATTTGGATTTGTCACGATCACTTTGATTGACAACAAATGCTCCACAAACGCCTTAAACGCCCGTTATTGGTA
Organism: Hibiscus tridactylites; assembly: GCA_958450335.1. Taxonomy (NCBI): domain Eukaryota; kingdom Viridiplantae; phylum Streptophyta; class Magnoliopsida; order Malvales; family Malvaceae; genus Hibiscus; species Hibiscus tridactylites. Next base: position 91,854,753 of record OY288279.1, on the reverse strand, counting down.
CCTTTTAATTTTACGTGAAATTTTTGACATTTAAGAAATAATAATTCAAATTAAATTTGACCCTTAATTATAAATAAAATTTTTATTCCAAATGGGGCTATCTTTATTCGAATACGGGATTAAAGGCTTTTAATTGCCTTAGGACACCCCTCTTTGTATCCAAAAATGTATTTCCAACATAGTATGTTTCTTAAGCCATATTAATTATTATTTAAGTTTTAACCTAAAATGTTATAATCAATTTAATTATTTAAGATTATGAAAAATATTAAACTTAAGGGCATTCATGTAATAACACCCAAACTCGACTTGTGCGTACGGTTCCTCTTCAACCCAAGTTCAAGAGACGTCGTTCTAACTTCCAAGACCGAGTTGGCTTGGTCATTTTGTTCCAGCAGCTCCCTCACTCTACTTCCTCTCCTCAATTTTCTCTCAACTAAAACACATTTTTTTTTCCAGATTTCTCCCCTTTTTGTATCAATCCCATACGTTCATCTCAAGTTTCATCACCGTTCTTCATTTTTTTAACTTCAATCCTCAGCCGCCACTCACCCACCACCAAAACATGTCTTCCGGACACAGGCCGCCACTCCGACCACTACCCGCCTCTCAAGACCGTTCCGAAATGCGGGCATGAAGGTTTTACTGTCTTTTGGACTTCAGCTGACCGTTTCGATACGGGGTTGACCGTATCGAAGCCCCATTGACTCGTATACACCCCTTGGCAGTCGCCAAAACGTTTCGAAACCCTGTTAAGGCGTTTCGAAACGCCCTTCTCTTAGATATGAATTTAAAGCATCCATATCGAAACAGGTTGACCCGTTTCGATACACCTAGGCCTGGAAGTGCAGATGAGGCTCTAAAAGTGCAGAAAAATGAATTTTTCTAAGGTCTAACTTGCATGGATGACATGAATGAGCAGGAAAAACATATGCAAACATAAACATACTCCCCCTTGCTATAGGCATGGATGAAATTAGGAGTAAAAACACATAAACATGGCATTTCACAAGATCAAGCAATTTTAAGCACAAAAGAGGTCCTAACAGGTCAAGATAGGCTAGCTAGACCCAACTCTCTCTTAAGGGACCAAAAACGCTCTTTGTCTAAAGGTTTTGTAAATATGTTCGCTAATTGATTTTAGGTGTCTACATACTCTATAACCACATCTTCTTTAAGGACATGATCTCTAATGAAAGGATGTCTTATTTCTATGTGTTTGGTTATAGAGTGTTGGATGAGATTTTTTTTTAAACATATAGCACTAGTGTTGTCACATTTTAGGGGTATGGTTTCAACTTTAATACCATAATATAAGAGTTGTTGCTTCATCCAAAGGACTTGAGCACAACAACTCCTTAAGGATATGTACTCGGCTTCGGTGGTAGATAAGGCTACACTATTTTGTTTCTTAGAGAACCAAGATATGAGCATACTACCTAGGAATTGACAAGTTCCCGAAGTACTTTTCCTATCGATTTTACATCCCTTATAATCCGCATCCGAATAAGCATGAAGGTTGAAGGTGGAGTCTCTAGGGTACCAAAGACCTAAACAATGAGTATCTCTAAGGTACATAAAGATTCTCTTAACGGCTATAAGGTGAGACTCTCTAGGACTAGCTTGAAACCTAGCACACAAGAAAACACTAAACAAAATATCTGGTCTACTTGTGGTAAGGTAAAGCAATGATCCAATCATAGAACGGTAAAGCTTAGAGTCAACACACTTACCTCCTTCATCTTTGTCAAGCTTTGTAGATGAGCTCATAGGTGTGGCTTGAGGCTTTGCATTCTCCAAGCCAAACTTCTTGAGCATATCCTTTATGTACTTTGCTTGATTGATGAAGGTGTCATCCTTCTTTTGCTTGATTTGGAGTCCCAAAAAGAATGAGAGCTCCCCCATCATGCTCATCTCGAATTCACCTTGCATTAACTTAGCAAACTCTTTGCAACGACATTCGTTAGTAGAACCAAAAATAATATCATCAACATAAATTTGAACTACTAAGATGTCATTTTTATACATTTTTATAAAAGGTGTAGTGTCCACCTTACCTTTTTCAATTAAAAAGTTTGAAAGTCTTTCATACCAAGCTTTAGGAGCTTGCTTTAAACCATAAAGAGCTTTAGTGAGTTTGAAAACATGATTTGGAAATTTTGAGTCTTCAAAACCCGGTGGTTGTTCCACATACACTTCCTCATTTATAAAACCATTTAAAAACGCGCTTTTAATATCCATTTGAAAAAGCTTGAAATCATGATAACATGCATATGCAAGAAACATCCTAATGGCTTCCATTCTAGCTACGGGTGCATAGGTTTCATCAAAATCTCTTCCCTCTTCTTGAGTGTAACCTTGTGCTACTAGTCTAGCTTTATTTCTCACAATGTTATCACTCTCATCTAGCTTGTTCCTAAAGACCCATTTAGTTCCTATGATAGATTGATTACTAGGCCTATCAACTAATGTCCAAACGTTACTTCTCTCAAATTGATTTAACTCTTCTTGCATAGCCATAATCCAAAAATCATATTTCAATGCTTCTTTTATATTCTTAGGCTCTATGCATGAGATAAATGCAACATGATTCATTAATCTAAGAGAAGATCGAGTGGTTACCCCCTTGGATGGATCACCTAAGATTTCACCATCTTTGACATAGTTGAACTCCCTTGGGTAGCTCACTTCTTTTTCCTCAAGAGCCAAGTCTTTCAAGGCTTCAAGAGGTGGATCTTGTGTGTCCTCTTCTTTTGTTGTTGGAATCTCATCCTCCTTTGAAGTTTGTCCTCCATCAAAGACATTTATGATTCCTACATCATCATCATCACAAGAATCCTTCCTTGGAAGGAGGTTATCATCGAATACAACATGTATAGATTCTTCTACTTGTAGAAACATCATTAATGGATTTAAAGGAAGACTTATGTTGTTTACCCTTAGAGCATGCATCACAAATTTTATCGTTTGAGAATTTAATTTTGGGTAAACCTCTAACTAGATCAAGGGAAACTAGTTTTTCTAAAACACTAATGCTAGCATGTCCTAGTTTCCTATGCCACAACCATGCATCATTTTCATTTTGTGCTACTAAGCATGCATGAGATGTATGTATGTCATCTAGATGCACCATGTATATGTTCCCTATGCAATGACCTATGAGCATAATATTATTAGATTTAATGTCAACAATTTTGCATCCATTTTTATCAAATAAAATATTAAATCCTTTATCACACAATTGACTTATGCCCAATAAGTTATGTTTAAGACCATCGACATACAAGACATTTTCAATGAGAATAGTAGAGTGATTACCTATGGAGCCAATACCTTTAATGTGGCCTTTGGAGTTGTCACCAAATGTCACCACTCCTCCACTTTTTGGCTTTAGATCCATGAATCTACTCTTGTCTCCGGTCATATGCCTTGAGCATCCACTATCAAGGTACCACGAGTTTTGACTTTGTGCTTTGACCTTGTAGCAATGCTCCCCCTACAAACAAAGATATTAAGCTTTTGTTTTTGGTACCCAAATCATTTTGGGTCCATGAGTGTTAGCTCCCAAAACCTTAGTTCCCTTAGGAATCCAAGATGACATAGCAATAATGTTATTAGATTTTATAAGTTCCTTAGGAACCCATACACTTCTAATTCTTTTAGTTTTACTATGTCTAGGAAGGCTACCTTGTTTGTAGTAGTTAGTCTTTTTCTTAGGTTGGTTTGATTTTGAAGATTCACATATTTCATGCTTGACACTACCAACATTTTTAAAAGACTTTTTGAGCTTATTTAGCTCATCTAACACCTTTTGATGTTCACTATTACATTGAGATAAAAGATTATTAAGGTCAACATTTTCATCTTGAAAAAAAATTAGTTCATCTTTCAACCCTAATATCTTTTTCTCAAATTTTAAATTAGCTTGAGAGAGTAAGTCATTTTTATCATTTAGTTCCAAAATGATTTTCTTATTCCTAATAACCGACTCCTTATATTTCTCAACTAATTCATCATAGACCTCTTGTAAAATCTAAAGATGATGAGTTAGAGGTTACCATGGAGGAATCTTCCTCTAGTGCCATGAGGCAAAGGTTGGCCACTTCTTGTTCGTCATCCTCGGATGACTCCTCATCACTCCAAGTAGCAAGCTTGGCTTTGAGCTTCTTCTTCATCTCAAAGCCCTTCTTCTTGAGTTGAGGGCACTCCGAAAGTATGTGACTGGGTTTATTGCACTCGAAGCAAATGATTTGATCCCTTGCTTCTTCTTTGTTCTTACCTTTGAAGTCCATCTTTTCTTCCCCGGTTGGACCTCATAAAGCGTGAGAATCGTTTGGCTATCATAGCCAATTCTTCTAGCTCATCCTCCTCACTAGAAGAGCTCTCCTCAAGTAATGAAGCTTTGAGAGCTATTCCCATCTTCTTCTTCTTTTCTACCTCTAGCTTTTCTACTCTCTTCTCTTCTTTCTTCTTCTCGTCTTCCCTTCTTTGCTTCACAATCTCATGAGTAATGAGAGAACCCACTAGCTCATCAAGCTTTAAAGTCTTCAAATTTTTAGCTTCTATGATTGCGGTTCTCTTCCCATCCCAAGATTCGGGAAGTGAATAGAGTAGCTTCCGGACAAGCTTGTCTTCTGGTATTGTCTCTTCAAATCCTTTGAGCCCATTGACTATTGTGGAGAAACGATCAAACATCTTGGACACCGTCTCATCGGGCTCCATCTTGAAATTTTCATAACTAAGATTGAGAATTCCAATATTAGTTTCTTTGACATCATTGGTTCCCTCATAGGTAGTCTCAAGAGTGTCCCACACTCCTTTGGCACTCTCAATGTATGACACTTTGGAATAGATGTCCAGACCGAATGAACAAAAGAGCATGTGGAGAGCTTTGTCATTTATTTGGATCTTTCTCCTTTCTTCTTCACTCATTTCCACCTTTTTCTTCAAAACCATCTTCCCTTCACTATCTTGCTTCAATGGAATGTAAGGGCCATCTTTAATGACATCCCAAACTAAGTAGTCATTGGACTTGATGAAGAGACGCATCCTATTCTTCCAAAATGGAGAGTTGTCACCATTGAAGAAGGGAGGTTTTGTAGTGGATTGAGACTCATACATGCCCGAACCAGAGGTAGAAGCCATCTCTTGATTTTTGGATGATCACACTCTTCCTAGGAACTCCTCTTGTGGTTGTTAATCCTCAAAGAGGTAGGCTCTGATACCAATTGTTGAGTGGATCGAATGATCGAAATGAACTAAGAGGGGGGTGAATTGGATTTTTAAAGGTTTAGGTGGTGGAAATTGCAAATTAAAAAGATAGACAATGAATTTTAGAGTGGTTCAAGTTCCAAATGAACTCTACATCCACTACCTTAGCTTCACTAAAGATTTGCAACAATTCCACTAATTGCTCTTCCCCTTTTCTAGGCTAAGGAGGTAACCCTTACAATTTTCGGTTAAATTTTCTACCCAAAATTTAACCCAATCCTCACACAAATAGAATAAAGATTTTGATGGCTAAGAAAGTATCTCTCAATACAAATTGTAGCCCAATTACAAGCACTCAACCCAATTGAAATGATAAGAACGAAAAATAGAATTGGGGTTTCTAGACAATATTGGGATTTAGGCACAAATGCTTGGATTTGATGTTTGGATGTTTGCTTTTGGATCAATAGTTGTTGCTGGAGCTTTTAGAGGTCCCTTTTATACATTCTCATTGATTTCTAGCCGTTGTGGTTGTTGCATTCATCAATAGAGTCGTTGGAGGTGTTATCTCACCTCCATAAATGCAGTCTACAACCAACCGTTTCGAAACGCCCGACCCTGTTTCGAAACAGACCAAAATAGAAAGAGCCGTTGGGGTGCATTAAAGAGCCCGTATCGAAACGGTCTAACCTGTTTCGATACGCCAAGAGCCGCTTCGAAACTTGTTTCGAAACAATTTTGCCACTGTCAAGGGTCGTATTGAAACGACTTGTATTCGTTTCGATACGCCTTAACGATTTCTTAAAAATCAGTTAAAAACTTGCAACGGTCATATTTTTCAAATCAAATGAAGATCCGTTTCGAAACACTGTATGTCGTTTCGATACGGTTTCTCTATGTTCTAAAGCTGTTTCAAAACTTGTTTCGAAACACAGGTTGACAGTGTTGAAAACGTTTTGATACCCGTTTCGAAACATGGGTTGACAGTTTCAAAACTGTTTCGAAACGCCTTAGGCCGTTTCGAAACAGGGACTTAAAAATCACTGTTTTGGCTTTAAGAACACTTAGAAAATATTTGGAAAACTTAGTTTTTAACTTAGGCATATTCTTTAAATCATAAAGGGATGTTTGAGGAATTAAAAATTCGTTTTCACATTTTGAATTTAGTCCTTAGGTTCTTTAGTTATATCAAAATTAAAATATCGGTTTCACACACTCATCATCACGTAATAACATTTTACGGTGGAATATTACTTCACCGTATGCCTCCTTGATGACTATACGTCACTAAGGCCATACACGAATTTGACTCAACCGTGTGCACACTCATCCTAATGATTGATCATTTATACCCGGTAATTAACTAGTGCCAACCATAATAACAAGTCTCACCATGATAATCCATCATGCATTTCAACATATCAAACATCACATACATCAATATATGAATCAACATGCATAAACAACACATACCTCACAAGTCCACGTTATGCACATTAAGCAAAACTCATAAAACCCACAAGAGATTAAGCTACCAACTTAATCTCTACCTTGGATTGGCCTACCAAGCACAATCCAACACCACAACCACACACTTGAACCAATTTAAAACCATTTAAAGTAATCCACTCACCGAACTTCCTTAAGCAAACCGAGAAAAGCCGAATCAGTTAAAAACTTGCAACGGTCATATTTTTCAAATCAAATGAAGATCCGTTTCGAAACACTGTATGTCGTTTCGATACGGTTTCTCTATGTTCTAAAGCTGTTTCAAAACTTGTTTCGAAACACAGGTTGACAGTGTTGAAAACGTTTTGATACCCGTTTCGAAACATGGGTTGACAGTTTCAAAACTGTTTCGAAACGCCTTAGGCCGTTTCGAAACAGGGACTTAAAAATCACTGTTTTGGCTTTAAGAACACTTAGAAAATATTTGGAAAACTTAGTTTTTAACTTAGGCATATTCTTTAAATCATAAAGGGATGTTTGAGGAATTAAAAATTCGTTTTCACATTTTGAATTTAGTCCTTAGGTTCTTTAGTTATATCAAAATTAAAATATCGGTTTCACACACTCATCATCACGTAATAACATTTTACGGTGGAATATTACTTCACCGTATGCCTCCTTGATGACTATACGTCACTAAGGCCATACGCGAATTTGACTCAACCGTGTGCACACTCATCCTAATGATTGATCATTTATACCCGGTAATTAACTAGTGCCAACCATAATAACAAGTCTCACCATGATAATCCATCATGCATTTCAACATATCAAACATCACATACATCAATATATGAATCAACATGCATAAACAACACATACCTCACAAGTCCACGTTATGCACATTAAGCAAAACTCATAAAACCCACAAGAGATTAAGCTACCAACTTAATCTCTACCTTGGATTGGCCTACCAAGCACAATCCAACACCACAACCACACACTTGAACCAATTTAAAACCATTTAAAGTAATCCACTCACCGAACTTCCTTAAGCAAACCGAGAAAAGCCGAATCAAGCTTACAAACTTTCTGGAATCGAGCCCGAAGTTCCTCCAACAGTTTTCCTTGATTCTAACCAATCAAAATCAACTCATTACTACACAAAGCACCCACAAAACACTGCCACTACTCAGATTTCAACCACAACCTATTTCTCAACAATTTCAACCCAAAGCTAACAACAAAAATTCCCATTTTTGTACTCCCCAACAACCCAGCAGAAAACTAATGATTCCAACACTCAAAATACCATTAAACACCTTCAAAACAACCCTCTAATATTACCATAACATCAACCCTACTCTTCTTCACAAAGCTACCCCAAAAATCAAGTTTTGACCCCTTTCAAAATACCCACAAAACACTTTCCGGGATTCTTGATAAAACCCCACCATTTTGAGATATAATGTACCTAAGGGCAAGATTAAATCATATCCTAACTCTACAATCAAAAGCAAATCGAAAAACCATTAAAGTTTCATCCTTTTATTCAAAACTTGAAAACTTGAAGAACTATAAAGGTGGTGTTTTTGAAAATCTAAAACCATGAAAATGTTCAGAATAAAGAGGAGAAGTCAAAAACGTGCTTACCTCGTTGAAAATACTTGAAACGGTGAAGAGCTTTGATGGAATAGTGATAAGGGGTTTGAGAGGTTTTGACGTGAAAATGGTGGAATGTAGAGGATGAGAAAGGTTTTCAAAAAGCCTCTTTTACTCATCTTATTTTCCTTTGTTTAAAAATCACTAAATTGCTATTAATGAAATTCAAACCCTTTTAAAATAAGACCAAAGTCTATTTTAATTAAAACGGACGACTCGAACCCGATTCTCGCACTCGACTCCCAACTCCTAAACCCGGGTGTTACAACACATGACACTTTTGGCGGGCCAAAGAAGAACATGTGTGCTAGTTTGGCCCTCCTTACCCGATGAAACACAGATTTGGGCGGAAAAAAATGTTTATTGGGCTTGAAGTTGTATTTTGAGCTTTTAGGATATATAAAAGGACTTTTATTATGTAATGGACACTTAAATTGTATATATGAACTTTTATTTATATGGGCTGACTATTTTTTTATTTATTTGTATATCATGTGTATTTTTATCTATTTATTTGTTTATTTTATTTACTAAAAGAATATAATATATATACCTACGATATCGTTACTCGAAAATCTGATTCAATGACAAATGAGTCGGAGGATTACAAACCAATATTTCCAAAGCTACATGAATCGTGGACACCGCAGCTTCAATAGAGTCTATAGTACCCATGGCCCCGAGAATATAGCGAGCGCACGACCATTCGAATCATGTAAAAAATATGTAAAACACCACTGCACCCTGCTGGCCCCAATTTACCTCTTTTAGAACCATCCACATTAAGTTTACCGTAACCAATAGTGGACACCGCAGCTTCATTAGAATCTATAGTACCCATGGGCAATCCCACAAATGCGTCTCATTTTCAGTTCCCAATTTCGTCGCTCTCACTCGATAAAGAATCCGCAACTTCATCATAAAGAATAATTCCCCAACAGCCAGTCTCTTCTTGTTAAACGCAAGCTAATTTTGAGCTAGCCAAACCGATCACAAGACCGTTGCACATCCCGATAACCACAAATCACGTGTAGGGATAGGCATTTCACTCGATCCGATCTGATTGGGTAGGATTTTTTGTTAAAAAAACTAAGTTCGGGTCGTTTTTTTTCAAAGGGTGAGGTTTGATTTGGGTGAAAAATATTTGACATGACTCAACCCGCAACTAATAGTGCAATTTTCCTATATTTTTAGGGATATTTGTAATAATAAAGGGTGACCTAAATGTAAACTTACCTATAATTGAGTGACCTAAGTGTAACTTTTAATAATTGGGTGACCTGAATGTAACCTTACTCATAATTGAGTGACCTTCTATTGTTGTTGTTTACTCATAATTTTAGTATTTATATAAAAATTATCAAAGAAATTAATATTGTATGGTGTGTTACATTAGTGATGTGTAGCGGTGTGCATTATCTTTTCTAGACTCATCGATGAATATAAACTTGAAAAATTATCCCGCAAAATTTGAGTTTAAATTTGTTTCGACAAAAAGAAAGTTAAAAATATAAATTTAGGAAAGTACAAATCAGAAAAAAAAAATTGAGCAGAAATCAGGCTTTGTTTTTGCTTGATTGGGTAGAAAGTAAAAGGATGAAAAGAGGAGAAGAAAAAATAGAAAGAAAATAAAATTGGGTGCATGGCGAATCTTGACACACGACTTTGAGAAATACATTTGCAAATTGAAACTAACTGCCCCCAAAGTCTAAACCCGATGAAAAAGAAGAAATCTTATCGGGCATGGCGTAGCCCGAGAGTGAGTGAAACATCGCCAGCATTGGTGGTGGTGAAAGCGTCTGATATGGGTGGCGCCACCACCTTGGAGGCAGTGGTAGTTTGAAAAGTACTGCACGTTTTGCCTGCTGGTGTGGTTGTTGTTGTCGTGGATGCTGTCGAAGGCAACGATGTTTGTGCATTACTGCTGCTATTGTTGGGGTTCCTTTCTCTCTCATTATTATCTCCCTCTTCTTCCTTTGTCTCTTGTTGATACATCTCTTCCACCATAGGCTTCCAAAGCCGAACCCTTGCATTTATGAACCAATTTGAAACCTGCATAAACATATATATATGGCTCAATTATGTTTGTTTCCCAAGAAAAGTCCAAAGAGAATTGGGACTCTTTTCAAAATTGGATGCTTGGCTTCCATGCAAATCGAAAAAGTGAAAAGCAACTCTTACCCTACTAATTGACCCCATTAATGTAACTTGACTGAAATTCATGCCACGTTCATATAACATGTTTGAACGAACATAAAGTCGAATCAAAATCATAAATTTAATTTTTTTAATGATAAGATATAAATAGGGGTAACGGGAAGGAACAAACAATTTCTACTCTCATATATCTCTATATTATTCACTGTTTTTTTAGTGAAAGAGCCGACCTGATTTCTCGAAAGGCCAGTCCGTCGAGCCAACAGATGCTTATCTGCATCGCTTGGGTACCTGAGAAATATTAAACACCATAAAACGACATCAGAATCGTTGCCCAAAACCACACAAACCGATCGAAAGTTGTTCTTTCATAACTAATTTCAGGTCTTTAAAAGCATTTTTTTACTGAACAGACAACATCCAAGAACACTGCGTTATGTATGACAGCTTGTCTTTAAGAAATTGCAGGTGTGTGATACAGGCAACGTACGGGTGGAGAAAATGTTCGAAAAGCCAGGCCCTCAAGATGTTGACAGATCGTTCAGGCAGGCCCCTTTGCGGCCTCCAAGGTTCATGTTCCATAACACTACCAGTACCACCCATTTGACAGAACCCACTTTGTTGTCTTAAGCTTTTCTCCAGCATCATTAGCCTTGGTGTCTCACCTTTGGTTATGCCTGAGATTCCGGCAGCTCCATCTTTCTCCCCAAGAAGCTCAATGCTCCGCTTCAATTGTGCTGATATCGAATCCTTCAAACTCCTAAAATGCCTTGACATTGCCTTCTGAGCTAGCGCAGTGTAAGGCGCTGCTGCACCGTTGCCCATCACCAGATCCAATGAATCCACCACCATTTTCATTTGTTCACAATAAAGCTTGTATCTCCTTTCCACCTGCAAACCATAAATAAGTTCACTGCTCTGTTGTTAATCACAGAAATCAAAGATATATGCTTTGGCATTGGATCATAGCATTAAATTGCTGCCATAAGGCAGTGTACTAAGGACCACATTGTGACAGTTTTTAAACTGTAAAAATTTTCAACCTCCTTATATGTCACTTATTAAAAAATACCTAAAAATTAAATTATTAGTCATAACCCTAATTTTTTTTATCCTAAACCCTAAACCCTAAACCTTAAAAATACAACATACCCCTATTTCCCTACACCCTACCCCTGAGCCCCAACCTTAAACCCAAACCATAAACTCTAAACTCACTATTTTAAAATAAAGGCACCAATAAAAGTATAGTTAAAGGTAGACAATTTCTATCCGTTTTTAAAGTCATCGCGACACTACAACCATAACCGCAATTTAAAAACATTAAGAGAAAACTAAAGACGCAACTTCCGCAACAACCATACCTGTGACACCGCCATCACATCCGCAATTTAGTACTATGCATCGGATATAAGAAGAGAATGGCAAAGTACCAACCCAATCATTGTGACAAAAGAGTGAAGTTTTAGTCATACAAACTGACCTTATAGAACCCTAGGCTTTGCTCTATCTGGGTTTATTTTTTCTTAAAATATTCACTATACTTGAAGGAGAGGCAAGTTGAGAAGAAAGAGAGAGAGAGAGAGAGATTACATGCCTCATCATGCATGGCTAAAAGTTTGACCTTCCTTATTTGATGTTCAATTCTATCAGCTGGGGTTAAAGGTCGGAGATCCTTTGTCAATGAAGAAGAACCGGCAGTGCCACCAGGGTTAGAACTACGGTTGGTTTTGTTTCGAGCAAACTTGTTCTTCTTCAACTGGCCTCCTCCAACACTACAGAATTCTTCCAACAATTCTTGAGCAACTTTAAGATACTTTGAGTTTCTAAGCACATTGTCCATTCCAATTGAGGATCCGAGCCCGACATGAGCCTGTGTGTAATACGGTAACCCGCCATCTTTGACCTCCAAGTGTTGAAAAGGAGATGATAAAGATAGTGAGAGGCCTTGACTTTCTACAACACCTCCGATTTCACTCGGGTTGTTGAATTGGGAAACAGTGTTAACAATGTCAGGAACCCAAGTAAATTGAGGTTGAGATAGTACAGTGCTGGTACCAAAAGTCCCGGCTCCGGGACCTTGAAGAGAAGTTGATGAAGATGGTGATCTTGGCTGCTGATTCATCAAGAAAAGGTGCATGGCAGCTACTGAGTCGGCATTAATGCTCGGTAAGTCGCTCTTTGATTCATCTGCTGGCCTGTGTGCTTGATAATTGCGCTGTGGAGCCTGGTCTAATAACTCGGTGGAAGCCATACCAGAAGGGAAATCGAACATTTCGGATAACATACCTGATGTTTCATAAACAGGAAGAGCATTCGGTTCTTCCTCTTCGAGCGGAGGTGGCGACTCAAAGCCTCGAGCTCTCAGCTTATCTCTCCGGAAGCCATTGGAGACTCTGAAGATGCCAGTAGCTGCTTGGTAGTAATCTTGGGACATGGAATTTGTAGGGTTCAGCATCCCTTTAGCTTCATTCAGTCCTGCATGCATTATAAACAAATCATGAATCATGAAAGAGAATGTGCATATAGATGAATATATAGGAGTAGGACGATATTGCAGAGTATGAATGGGGAGAGAAATGGTTTTGTTTTTCAGTGGGACATTGAAAGCTGCTTTAATTCCCTCATCTTCATCATTTCACTGTCGCAGTGTATGGTGTGTTATCCTGTGTACATGTCGTCTCTTTCTAATATAATTGAAGTGAGAGAGAGATGGGAGGATGTGAAAGAAGTGTCTCTTTCTCAACAAAAACATTTGTACCTAAAGCCTTGGCCTTTACTTCATCTCCAAACAAAAACGACATAAATCAGGTTCGTTTCTTTCTTCTTCACCACTTTTTACTCCCCCAATATTGTTTTTATGACTTTTTTTTATAAGTAATTATTTTATGCAAAAGCGCTAGTGAAATTTTAGTTTTAGGGTTTAGAGTTTTTGTTTAGATTTTAATGTGTATGTGTTTTGGTGGACGAGCTTTGACTTTAAGGGCTACAATTAGAATTTAGGGTTTATAGGTTAGAACTTAGATATTTAATTGTATTATCCTAAAAATTAAAATATAACCTCTAAACCTTGAATTCTAACCCTAAAACCTATATCTAAATCCATACCCTTAAACCCTTAAACCCTAAATTCTAAATCAAGTCCCTAAATCCTAAAATTAAGATGCTTGTAGAAATTTTTCGTTTTCACCGCCAGTGCATGAGATATTTTTCATTTTTTCACGTATTGTATTGAATAACAACTCTTGGCTCTTTTTTCGATAAAAGGGGAGAAGATAACACGATACTCATCGGGCCTCGTTAAAAACCTCTCTAATCTTAAGCAGTGGCAGATCTAGAATATTTATTTGAGGGCGGGCACAAGTTAAAATATTTTTGAGGGTGAGCATAAATCATAATTTTTTAATACTTTCTTGAATATTTTTAAAGTTTTTATTGCATCCAATAAATTTTTAATTAATTTTTATTATTTTTTAATTTATTTAATTACCTTTTAAATATTTTTAATTTATTTATTATTTTCTTGCTTAAGAATTAATTGTAGCTCTCAAACATAAAAAATAATAATTATTTTATTTATTTAAATACCTTTTAAATATTTTAAATATTTATTATTTTTATTTCTTAATGTTTTTAATATTTATTATTAGGGCTCATTTTTTAAAATAATAATTATTATGGACCCAATTTTTTTAATATTTATTATTATGGACCTATTTTTTTCAATACTTATTATTATGAATCAAATTTTTTTCAATACTTATTATTATGAATCAAATTTTTTTCAATACTTATTATTGTGGGCCTTATTTTTTTCTAATATTTATTATTATGAGCATACTTTTAAAATTTAATTTTTTTCTAATACATGTTATTAATAGTCTAATTTTTTCAATACTTATTATTAAAAACTTATTTTTTTCAATATTTATTATAAGGGGACTATTTTTAAAATTCATTTTTTCTCAGTACACCAATTTTGTCCGGATCCGAATACAAGACCCAATTTAGCTACAACAGAAAGAATAGACTGAAAATAAGGCCTCTTGGCAATGGCTCTGGCCATCCCATCATGAACACAACAATGGCTCTCGGTTGATGAAAACGCTTTGAGCCGCTGCATGGGTGAAACACGAACAACAACAATTGATGAAGAATAACAACAATCAAACTAGGTTCGTGAGAAAGGCGTTCGAAGCTTTCAAGAGAATCTGAACCAAAAGTGAAAAAGAGAAGAGCGAGAGCTCTCGGTTGCCATCATCACCAATTGGAGGTGACGCCGGACGAGGGAGCAGAGAGGGTGATTGAGGCGGCGATGAATGAGGAGCCACTAGAGACGACGACACATGAGTTGCCAGATCCATTTTAGATTATTCAAACTGGAATAAGGAAGGAGGAAGGAGAAAGAAAGCTTTCTTGTTGAGTTGGCGTAAAAGAATTTTAAGATGTACTGTAATTTTTTTATTAAATAGAGATATATTCATATTTTTAAAATAAATTTCAAAATTTTACTAATTATTAATGATTATTTGATTCGAATATAGGAGGTCTAGCTTCGCTATTACCTTAATTATTTACTTATTTCAGTAGGTCCAACATGCCACCTTCACTAATTGTTAAGGTTCAATTAAAAAATCTTTTGATGATTAAATATCAGGCCCATTTATTTTTACCAAGTTGGTTTACCTTCTTATTACATTTGATTAAGGTTAATCCTTGTTGATTGAGTCTTGATTTAGTTGATATTTTTTAAACAGTAAGTTCAACACATTTAAACGTGATTACTTTCAATTTAATGGTTCGAGAGAATTATGAATAAGTTTGGACAAATGAGGCCCAAGCCACTCAATGTTGTTTTGCCTTTAATTCATATTTAAAGAAATAATAAACATATTTTAAAAAAGAAATAATAAATATATGAGACATATTATAATTATTTATATTTTAAAAATATTTTTCGGAAAAACTAAATGAAGTCCCCGGTGGTACCGAAACTTTAATTGTTATCAAGATATCGATAAACACTCAACCAATTAAATTTATCTATATTTAGGGATTGATACAAAATTTTATGTTATGGGTGAATTTATAGAACTCTAAGGGGGGGGCGAATTTATAAAATTCTAGGAGGGCAAAAACAGATTTTCAATAAAATATACATAAATTTTTTTAATTTTTTTAAAATCATATATAAATTTCAAATTGTAAAACTAATATATATTAAGTTTGATATAACAAAAGTTTCATATTTGATCAACTCAATACAAATTTTTTAAGAGATAACTGCCCTCATCCCCTCTCGGTCCAACTCTATGTATATCAACATATTTTTTTTAAGAATAAGACGTCAATGTATAACTTATTATCAATGCGTAAGTTTATACATGTACAATGTATCAAATGTAAACCTTACTTTATTTATAAAACTATGATTAAATATGTTACTATTAATGAAAGAATCGCGAACAAAATTAAAATAATAATATGTTTCATTTACTTAATTTTATAACATATATCAAACTATATTAAGTTCTTAAATATACTCAATCTCACATTTTTTTATATATTATAACAGCGATAATATTAATGAAACTAAACTTATCATATTCATAAAACTTTTACCGATGTAATAATCATACAAATATACAAGTACGAAATATTTAAATAGGCCTTGGGAGAGGTTTTAGACTCTTAGCCCCCAGTTTGTTTAGTTCAATGGCAATCCAAGTCTATAAATTTAAATATTAAATAAATTAAACTTGATTTTATCCGTTATAATATAAATATTTAATAGGTTTAGTTTTTTTTTTTGAAGCTCAACAATTTAATCCCAATATTTGATCATATATGATGGAAATTCAAATTCTTTGTTCAAATGTTTGAGTAGAAAATATGAAATCTTGGGGATTAAAAATAAAGCAAGAAATCAAGACTATACCTATTATTTCTATAGAAAATTACAGCATTTAATTCCCAAAACCAATAGTTTTAGGATCTTCCATCATAGCCACATCAACTTTAGCCATGCAAACAATCAACAACTTCAAGCAAGCTTCAACATACGAAGAAAAAAGATTTGTTAACCTCATCTCATGCAGGTGGCCGCCGCCAGCCACCATGTCATCCCCTTATTCTCTTTATCGTCGGAACGGTACTCGTACTTTTTCTTCAACCACTTATTCGCCTTCTTGACGGCAGTCTCCCCTAATTTATTTTCCTCCGCCGTCTTCGTCATCATCAATGGATAACTTCTCAAGTATTTTTGCCTCATCAGATACCTCTCCTTACAGCATCCGCAGCTTAGTTTGATAGGGTTTCGCACGTCTTTGCAGCTCGATGAACAGCTTAATCTCTCCATTGTTTCGAAATTATTAATTCAACGTTAATGTAAGCCTCAAAATAAGTTTTTGCATTTATATAAATCCGTATAGATGGAAGAAATTAAATCGTTTTAGGAGTCCTTTTATCCTACTAGAGAATTTGTTTCCTTCTCAGTGTAGGCAAAACATATATATACACGAGTAATTTGAATCCTAAACATCTAAAATCTAAAACTTAAAACCTAAGTTTCTCTAAATAAGACCAATAAATTTTAAAATAGATAATGTATGTAACCTGAAGTTTACTCAATACTTTGATACACAAGTTTATGTAAACACAAGCCTTTTAATTTTAGGGTTTAGAGATTTATGTTTTGGTTTAAAGTTTAGGAGTTTAGGTTGTAGGGTGTAGAATTGAAGGTTTATGGTTAAAATTTAGAGTTTAGGGTTTATGGTTTTAGGTTTAGGTTTTAGGATGTTAGGACTAGAGATTAAATTTTAGATTTTATAGCTTAACTATGAAGTGTTGTGTAAATTTTTTTACACAACTTGTGTATCAAAATATAATGCTTAAAATAAATAAATAAAACACATGGTAATTTATTAATATTACACGTGATATAAAAAACTCCATAACTATATTAACATATAATAATCACGCAATAGCTGTAGAGTGATCCCAATAATAAAAGATGGTATATTTCATCTAGGTGATCTATGTGTGCGCCTCCTTCATTGATGTTTGATGTTGAAGTGTAAACATTAAAGTATAGCTAAAATTAGTATAGACTATTACCTCGATATTGACTTGCCAATAAATAAGATTTAGAGAGTGAAAAATATGTAGTCACAGTAAATGTGGAGTAATTTAAAACAATTAAAATTAAAAGTTTAAATAAATAAAAATTTTAAACCCAACAAATGTTCAAGTGGAAAAACATATGATATTAACCTTAAAAGACACGCAAACTTTTTCATTTACAAATATGGCATGTAACACATCATAAGTCCTCAAAATTTGGGGCTCACGCTTTAAAAATCTGCTAACTCAAAAAAATTTCCTATGATACGCACGCGTGAAGAAAACCTAATGAAAAATTCATCATTCTAATTTCTACATAAATTATCTCTCCTCATCAATTCTTTGTTCCCTACATCAACCAAGAAAACTCTTGTTATCCCTCCTTTATCAATTCTCATGGCAAGATTCAACAAAAAATTTTCTATTTTTCTCTTTTATTATCTCAAGAATTTAATTGAAACCAATTGTTCTTAAAAGAACCTCCAAATTTATGATGTTTAACGGATAAATTTTTTTATGTCAATCCTAGTTTTAATTTTCTTCAATTATTTTAGATTTAACTACTAATTACAGATATTCACCATTTAAAAATTTGAAAAAAAAAATCATACTACAGCTTTTAATTAGTGTTTTGAAAGATGAATTTTTAGTTAGGGAATTTGAAGATTTTGAGAATATAAAGGTTGCTTCTTCTCCAATTCGGTAGTATTGTTGAATGTATAGTGACTCTTCTTCTTCTTTTATTTTTTATTTGGTATATAAATTATTCTTTTTATTTTTAGTATTATAAGTTTACCAATATTCTCATATAAGTTGTACTTTTTATTGTATTAGTTCCATATGTTTGGAAATTTTTTATTTTGTAAGAAACAATTGTAATACGATAAACTTTGATATTTTATAATTTTACTTTATTTTAAAATATTTTAGAGGTCTCATTTTAAAAAGTAGCATAGGGCCTCAATAACTTTTGGAACGAGCTTGAAGACATGAGTTGAAATCTTTTTATCTACAAAGTGAATGCGTCAAATGGTTACGAATATATATGAACAAATACTATCTTGTAATTACCATTAGACCATTCAAAAAATTAAATAAAAATTCCTATATATTTTTTAATACAAAAATTTAAAAACAACTGCTCTGAACTATAACATAACTCTGTTCTGGGAATGTCTTTCAAGAATTAGAAAAAGAGAGAGAGAAAGGGACAAAATGTTAGAGAAAGCAGCTCCTAAACCCTAAAAACATTAAAAAAACATAATATTATTTCCGATAATCAGTCTTCATCTTCTCCGAACATGTGTAAAAAACAGCCTTCAGCTTATCGTACTTCTCCATATCAAATTTGTGGGCTTTAATGAGCCGTTTTTGCTTTGTGGTGAACCGGGTTTGATAAAACCCTTCGAAGGACGGTTCTTTGTGAGTCCTGAGGAAGAATGCATAGGCGGCCATGAAGTAGATGGATGTGACGTAGAAACAAATGGGTTCCATCACATCCCATGACAGATCCCAAAATGTTAGCCTCATGAACCAGACGGTTTGAACCACCACATAGGCTAGACCGAGACCGAGTTCCCGTCGGACCGATGAATCGGCTTTTGAATCGATTTTGGACTTTTGCTTTTCCAACTCTACCCATTGTTTCATTGTCGGATCATTTGAGTCCGAACTCTGTAAGGGAATCAAATCACCAACGGCTTTGGTTACCTGTAGTCAAGCGACAACGCTCAAAGCCTTAATTCAAAAAGCAATCACGCATTTGAGTTAAATTCAATTGATATATTTTTTTTTTAAATTATGGATTCAAACCAGCTTTAAGTATAATCAATGATGAAAATATGAGATTTAACAGTGACAAAAAAACATATAATGCCTAAACATTAGTGACAAAATTTTAATGTCAAAACTTCAATAGACAAATTGAAAGTTTTAAAATTTCAATAGCCAAAATAAGTTAAGAGTAAAGTTCAATGATAATTTATGTATTTTATCTTTTTTCTAAATGGATTAATTATAAATTTATCTCTCACTTTTAAATATTTATGTTTTGTCACTAACTCCTAACTCTATCTCCTTACCAGGCCCGGCTATTACCAGGAGCACCCTGAGCGCCTGCTCAGGGCCCCCGCTTTCATGGGGCCTCACTTGTTATACTGACAATTGCTTTAAACTGGTTTGGGAACAAAGCAATAGAAATAACATATGTTTTAGCCATTTTCCTATGGGCCATTTATACTGGTTATTGAACAAACGGTGATATAGTAGAAATAGGATATAATTAATTCAAAGTTTCTTCATAAAACAATAGTATTTATTTTTTTAAAAAATATCCACACTAGAATCTTTAAAAAAATATATCCACAATAAACAATTAACGTTAAATGAATAATTCAAATAGATAAATATTTTTGTTTTATAAGGGCCTATTTTTCACTTTTTGCTCAGGGCCTCGAAAATATCCGAGACGGCTCTGCACCTTACCTAAGTAAGAATATAATTGTCTTTAATTTTTTGAATAGTCTTAAGGTAATTACAAAGTAATATATGTTTATACTTTTTTTTTTAATTTTTGATGTGTCACACATCTTGCAAACAAAACGAATTGAACATGAGTCTCCTAAAATAAATAACATCTTTTTTCACTGGTTATCTTTCATTTTTAAATTTAAGAGAAATTCTAAGCAAATTAAATATAGTAAAAAAATATCAATTTTAAATTTAGCGTCAAACTAAATTCTCATTGTTGACATAGTTACCCTTTTACTAATTAACATAATTTTTTGAATTAAATATCATTTTTGGTTGGCCTCCATATAATTCAGTTACGCTACGATGTGCAAGCTAAAAACACCGAAAAATTATTATATAGACCTGACTTAAATACGTTATTTATGATCCTTATCTACTAAAAATCAGTCAATTAATTTTTGTTTTTTATATATTTTTTATTTATAATTAATTTCTATGTAAGCACTCATTACCTATTTACATGACAAAAAATAAATAAAAATTCACTTAAAAAATTTGACATGAAAAATATAAAAATTAGTTGGTTGAATTTTAATGGACGAGACTACGGATGACATGGTCAGCCGGGATGATATAATAATTTTTCCAAAACACCAATCAAATCTCATCTTTAGTAGAAATAATTAATTTAAAGAAAATTTTATTTATTTTTCGTATACCTCTTCGGGTCGCAAGAGGACGACGTCTCCTAACACGATGACAGTCCCCGAATCGTCGAGTAATTTTGCGGATTTCGATCCTTGTTCGGGATCCGAACAACTTTCTCTGCAGATCCGAATAAAGTCTGAATAAAGAACCCAATTTTCTCCGGTCTCTCTCAACCTCGTTTTCACCACCTCTAACTGCGCCACCCTTAACAACATCTTCGCTTCCTGATCTGACAGTGTCGCCACCTCCTGCGCTGCCAAGTTCGGACCCAACCCGTCTAATCGAATCCGATTCTTGTACAAATCAATCCCCCTTAACCTCTCCATTAAATTCTCCCCCATTGGTAGCTTCGTCATTGCCGGCGAAGACGTTCCATAGTCGTTACCCTCTCCTTGATCCTGCACTTTTGTAAGCCGATTAGGAACCGCTGACGATGAAGACGTTCGGCATTTAGTAAGAGATTATGAAGACATCTTTGAAAAATTGAAAAGCTTCTCCACCAAGGTTTTCTTCAACATCATTGCTAGAAATTAAAAATAAAAAGCTATTTTTTTTTCTTATTTTTTAGAGTGGAGAAGATTTGAAAGCATTTCCCTTTTTGCGTTGGCTCAATCAAATGGAGAATTGGCCATTTTTATAGTGTCCAACAATGGAGGAAGATGAACGAAAAAGATAAATAGGAATATCGAAGAGGCCACTTAATCACCGTACATGTGCATGGCTAAGCTTTAACTTACGAACACCGTAGAACCGCATGATTAGAAGGGTAGTTATACGATCCGGCAGATTACCGTGCAACACCAATTAAAAATATTATAAGATTTGAATCATGGAACTGAAAATATATACACTGTTTGATAATACTTTTGGTACTTACAAAAACTTAAAATGTTATCAGAAGCGATGAAAGTTTCGATACTCAAGGTTAAAGTTTCGATACTTACCACCAACCGAAAATGTCATCAAACAATGTAATATTTTCAGTTCCATGTTTCAAATCTTATAACATTTTCAGTTGGTGTCGTACGTAGCTTGCCATATGTTAGACACTCCCCATGATTAGGGGTGAACAAAATTTGTCTCAATTCGGAAAAAAAAAATCTAATTTTTCGACTCGATTTAACTCATCTTGATTGAACTCGTAATTTCATAAACTTGACCTGAAAGAATTTTAAATAAAATTTGAGTTATATAAATGAAATTTTGAATAACTCGAATTTTTTTAGTAATTAGTGAATCATTTTTCAAGTTTGAGTCGAGTCTCTCAATTATGCATGATATCTATCAAATATGAAAAAAAATATGTGTATTGTATATGTTTATAAAAAGTTGTTTAAGTTAAAACTAGTTAGTACCATAACATCAATAGTTATAATTAAATTTGAACAGAAAGTCGAACAACTCAACTTAAAACGGATTTCATAATCTCGATTTGAATCGAAAAGATTTCTAATAAAATTTAAGTTGTAAAATATGACTCGTCAACTCGACTAACTCACAACTTTTTTGCTTCGCTCCACTTGATCAAATGCTCACCCCCTACATGCAAAGTTCTTTATTTGATGTTGATTCTTGAAGGCGAAGGACTCGTGGTAAATAAAATATGGTTGGTTGGAGATTAAGTTTACGATTATTACTGGTTAAATTGTTTAATTTTAAGATATATAGGATTTTAAAAAATAATTAAATTATAAAATTAAGATGGTTAAATTTATTTTTACTAATTCTAAAATTAAATATTTTTAAAAATGATTAAAATAGGAAAAATAGAAATTAAGATTTAATTTTAAAATAAACAGTCATAAAAAATAAGCAAACTGATAAAAATTAGAAAACATGTCTAATTAATTTTAAAGATTTTAAAGTCGTCAATGGTTTAAAATATAATTAAACCAAAGGTATAACTGGAACTAAACAAGGGAGTTTGGTTCTCA
Source organism: Hibiscus tridactylites (assembly GCA_958450335.1). Lineage (NCBI taxonomy): Eukaryota > Viridiplantae > Streptophyta > Magnoliopsida > Malvales > Malvaceae > Hibiscus > Hibiscus tridactylites. The sequence continues at coordinate 91,832,038 of OY288279.1, read as the reverse complement.
GTTTGGGGACGGTTAGGTTCACGCAAACGTGTTGCCGCATGCAAAAGTTATTGCACGGTCTCGGACCACTATATCATTCATAGTTCTTTCTACTAAAAATTAATCACATAATTTTTTATGTTATTTTTTTAAAGATAAATCTTTACATTTTTAAACCATGTAAATAGGGAGTGGATGATTACATAAAAATTGATTATAAATGGATTAGTGACATGAAAGAAAAAAAGAAATTATGTAGCTTATTTTTAATGGACGGAGACTATGAATAACGTGGTGGTCCCGGACCATGTAATAATTTCTCTGCCGCATGAGTTGTATTGATTCCTCTTTAGAAAAGATAGCCATATTTGGTAAATAGTAGCGGTTTTAGTTAAAATTAGATGTTTGAGTTAATAGTGTATTAGAGATTTGATTAGTCAAATTCGTTAATTTAAATGTTTAGTAAATAGCGAATTGAAGGTGAAATCTCTAATTTTGAAAGACTACTAAAGTAGCCTTTTAAAATTAGAAGTTTTGACATAAGAGTTATAAAGATCCTTTTACCCTTAACAATTATAAAAAAATCTCCATATAACCTAAATTTAATCTTTTCTATTTTAATTCTTCACTCTCGTGTATTTACATTGTGACACTTGTAAACTAATATTTTTCTTTTTTCTTTTTATTCTCACACATTTATATTTGTCTTTAAATTTAATATTTAATTAAATTGTATTAAAATAATTATGTAAATAATATATTAATATATAGATCCTTCAAATATGATTAGTAATGCTATATTAAAAAATATTTTTCATAATCTAATTGATATAAAAAACATTAATAATTAATAAACTATTCAAACAAGTATCAAATATAATCATGTCTTTATATGTCATTTTACTTCTTTAAATAATCAAATACCTATTAGCTATTAGTTAATTTTACCAAACAGTTTTACCCAATCAGTTAATACAATTCGCTAGTCAAACCAACTAATGCAACCAACTATCAGCTAATGTAATCATCTATCATATATCCGCTAATTACCAAACACGACCAACATTTTTTTCGAACAGAGAAAAGATAATAGTCATGTTTGGCAATTAGCTGATAGCTGGTTGCATTAGATGATTTAACTAGCGAATTGCATTAGCTGATTGTATAAAAGTGTTTAGTAAAATTAATTAATAGCGGATGGTTGTTTTATTATTTGAACAAGTAAGATGACATATAAGGATATGATTATATTCAATACTTGTTTGAATAATTTATTAGTTATTAACATTTTGTATCTATTAATATTAATTAGATTATGAAAATTATTTTTTAATATCATTGCTAAGCATATATGAAGGATGTATACATTAATTTTTTATTTGTGAAATTATTTTTTAATATATATTTTTTTGATTAAATAGAGATTACATTCTCATATTGAGATTCGAATCCATACAAGATGGGGCAATATGAGCATATTTAGCCACTAGGTCAATCAGTGGATCTCAATATAATTTTAATAATTATTAAATTTAAATGTAAATATTAATTTCTTTTTATGAAATTATATTTTAAATATAATTTTATTAATTATTAAATTTATATGTATATATTAATTTCTTTTTATGAAATTATTTTTTAATTTTATTAGTTATTAAATTTATATTATTTAGATGATTTTTTTATAATTATTGAGGGCAAAAAAGTATTTATAAGTATTTTATCCAAATCTCCAACTCAAAAAGCTCATAAAAAGAGATTTTTCAAAATGAGATGTTTCACTCCGATTGACCCGGCCTAACTATCCGACGACCCGAAATGAAAAAAATGGGTATTTTACTGAAAAACCAACCCAAGATTTTTTTCGGGTAGTTGGGTCGGGTCTAGGCCAAATTTTTTGGTAATTGGGTATCCCGACCGACCCGATACTTTTAATATATTTATATTTTAGTTTTAAAGTATATTTTATTTTAGATTCTTAATATTTTTACCTAAAACTAAATTTAAATCTCTAAATTATTTCTATGTTTGTATTGTAACCCCCTCGTCCCGGCCTAGCCAACAGGCCGAACCGAGCGGGTCACAAGGGAAAACCGAAGCAAAACCCGTTAGGATCTCACTCCGATTAGCAACCCTATTTTTTGATTAATTAAACTTCTCTAGATGCCATATATATCCTATGTGATGCCATTAACAGCGGAAGAAACAACACGAACGAGAACCAATCCATTCAGACAAACATGGCCAAACTTGCAATTTTCTGCAAGCTGTATCGATACCCTCAAGGGTGGTATCGATACACCTCCCAACAGTCAACACTCCAAAGTCAACTTCAGAGGACCGTATCGATACACTCAGGCCCGTACCGATACCCTCAATTTCTCGTCAAATTCTCAGATTTCCAGTAGCAAAAATGGTATCGGTACGCCTTCTCGTGTATCGATACGCTTGGCTTAAAGCATGAAGGTCATATCGATACCCCTAACTCGACAATGTAAAAATTTGCTAGTTTAAGCCAAAAAGCAACACCATAACACCAACTTAAGACCTCTAAACATGCATACATACACGAGCCAACATAGAGTAACCATCTAGAGGCAAACAGATCCTAATAAACGATAAACGAGCATTCAACCAACAAGAGATAAGAAGCAAAGATAATTATAACCCAACCATTTTCCAAAAAAGCCAAAAATCCATACAATCCAAACTTAGGCTTACAAACATGAGAAACTATTTAGACATTCCTCAACAAACATGTAAACATCAACACATCAAGCCAAAAGATGAAGCTTAGCATCCATAAAGAGGTCAAAAGCCAACACATGCATACTTCAACATTGTTAGCATTGTAACGACAATAACAATAACAAAACATAGGAGTTTAGACACCAACTCCATAACAATAAGTCTAGCATTTTCATTGCCTAAGTATTATTACAACTATAAAAATCATACTTTGAGCTAGAAAAGAACTCCAAGACTCCTCCTTTGTCCGCTTGCCTTTCGATGCCACTAACGATCTGCATTGTTAGAAAAAGAGAGCGTAAGCTTAAAAGCTTAGCGAGCCGGAGCTCTAAAACACAACAACAATGCAGCTCAAAACGTATATCTTAATTTTAAAAGTCAAACCATTTAAGGAATAAATGCAATAAAACAGAAGCATAAACGAAACATGGTATGCACATGCACAACCATTCTCGATGGGACTACACATCACCGTACACAACAACTAGCATATTTCCGGTGGGACTACACATCATCGAACTAATCTACTAGTCACTTTCGGTGGGACTACACATCACCGTATTCAACAACAACTAACCATCACGTGAGGCTTGACAACAACTACGACAATACAACAACATTAAAAAGGGAGGCCAACACATTGCATAATTCGCACCACAACACAAATAAACTCATACGCCAACAATTCACGAAACGAGACGAACATAGACAACTTACGCTCGAGTTTAGGTTGGCCCCTAAGGCTCCACCCAAACCCCAAGAAACCTCGTTGATCAATTTAAGCTTCAAAACAATTTCCACTCACCAGCCAACGTACGAAAGATGGTCGAAATGTCGTTTCAAGCTTTCTCAATACCCGGTGTTGCGTCCAAAACCATTTCCCTTGCTTCTAAACTTTATCCAAACACAATCTGACTTTACCCAGCATTTTTAACCTTCAAAACTCACCAATTAACATCTAAAAACACCCATCTTAGGTTCGTATACCTCCAGCCCTCGTTTTACCACAAAACTAGGCCAAAACACCACTTTTTCACCTTCAAAACTTACCCACTGCACCTAGTTATGGGTTTTATGGGTTTAAGCTACTTATTAACATTATTTAGCATCCAAAAATAGTTCAAAAACATCCCACCAAAAACCCATTAAAAACACATACAAAAATTTCATAAACCTATCTCTTTTCCATTAAAACTTTGGAACCCAAAATGAAAAATCAGTGTTTTGTTAAGATTTCAAAAAGATAAGATTTAATAAATAAAAGCCAAGGTAAAAGTGATGATTACCTTTGAAAATCTTCTATGGAAAAGTCTTTGAGTCAAGGAAGAGATGGCGGGAAGCTTTTGGGAGAAAGTTTTGAGCTTTTAGGTTTTTGGAATAAAGATGACTCTTCAAATCCCAAAACCCCTTTTCAAAATTTCATTAATGACGTTATCGTAAATAATGACACTTTTATAAAAATCATTATTTTAATTTAAATTTAACCCAAAACTAGTCCTAGATCAAAACCGATAACTCTCGGGCCCAAAACCGGGGCATTACAACTCTCCCCCACTTAAGAAATTTCGTCCACGAAATTTACCTGATAGAAAAAGATGCGGAAACTGTTTTTCCATGTCTTCATTCCTCTCCCTAGTGGCCTCTTCCACACCTCGGTGTCTCCATAAAACCTTGACCAGTTCGATAGATCTCCCACGCAACACTTTCCTACCCGTAGCAAGAATTTCAACCGATTCTTCATCATACGACAAATCTGGGTTCAACTCGATCTCTTCTACTGGCATTACATGAGACAGATCTGATCTATACTTTCAGAGCATCGAAACATGGAACACGTCATGAATCTTCTCTAACTTTGTCGGCAATCTCAATTTATAAGCAACGGGACCAACCCTCTCAACTACTTCGTAAGGACCAATGAACCTCGGGCTTAACTTACCTTTCTTACCAAACCTCATCACCTTCTTCCAAGGTGAGACTTTCAGAAACACTTTTTCCCCCACAGCATACTCTATCTCCTTTCTCTTCAAATCGGCATATGATTTCTGTCTTTCTGAAGCTGCCTTCAAGCGATCACAATCTAGTCTTACCTTCTCGGTAGTACCCTTAAGCAAGTCGGGCATAAGTACAAGCTTCTGCCCGGCCTCGGCCCAACAAATAAGTGTTCTACACTTCCTACCATATAGAGCCTCATACGGTGCCATCTGAATACTAGCTTGATAATTGTTATTGTACGCAAACTCTACTAATGGTAGGTGCTTCTACCAAGAACCCTAAAAGTCGATAATGCAACATCTCAACATGTCCTCTAACACCTGAATCACTTTCTCTGACTGACCATCTGATTGTAGGTGATACGAAGTACTGAAGTTCAACCAAGTACCCAAGGCACGATGCAAACACTCACAAAATCTAGCTGTAAACCTCGGATCTCGGTCTGACACAATCGACTTCGGTACACCATATAACCTCACTATCTCACTGATGTACAACTCATCCAAACTATCTAAGGTGTAGGTAGTATGAACGGGTATGAAATGGGCACACTTAGTGAATCTGTCGACTATCACCCATACTGAATTTTTCTTTGATGGAGTCAACGGTAACCCCGACACAAAGTCCATGGTAATACGTTCCCACTTCCATTCCAAAATCTTCAATGGATGTAACAAACCTGAAGGAAACTGATGCTCGACCTTAACTCACTGACAAACCATACACTTACTCACAAACTCGACCACATCTTTCTTCAACCCAATCCAGTAGTACTCTTTCTTCAATCCACGGTACATCTTCGTACTGCCCGGATGCATAGCAAAAGGACTGTTATGTGCTTCATTCAAGATGGTACGCCTTAACTCGGTGTCTTTTGGAACTACTATCCTATCCTTGAAACATAAGATCCCATTCTCACCAAAGCAGAAATATGTAGGCCTACCCTCGGCTATATCTTGCACGTGAGGTGCCAAAAACTTGTCTTGCATCTATTTCTCTCGAATCAACTGAACCAATAAAGGTTTAACCTATAGCTCGGCTATCAAACCGTAATCCTGTGACACTCTCAATCTCGCAAACATAGCTCGCAACTCAACTGCCACTTTTCTACTCAAAGCATCAGCCACTACATTTGCCTTACCCGGATGATACTCTATCATAAAGTCATAGTCCTTAAGAATCTCTATCTACCTACGTTGTCTAAGGTTCAACTCTCTTTGAGTCATCAAGTATTTCAAACTCTTGTGATCGGTATAAACTATGCACTTCTCACCGTAAAGGTGGTGTCTCCAAATCTTCAAAGCAAACACTACGGCGGCTAACTTTATGTCATGAGTGGGGTAATTATTCTTGTGAACCTTCAACTATCTCGAAGCGTAAGCTACAACCTTACCCTCTTGTATAAGCACAAAACCTAAACCTACATATGATGCATCGCTGTAAATCACAAATTCTTTCCCTAGTTCAGGCTGAATCAAAATACGAGCTTCGGTCAGTGCTTTCTTCAACTTTTCGAACGCTTGCTGCCTTGCATCTGTCCACTCATATGGAACATTCTTCTGAAGCAATTTAGTCAAGGGTGCCGCAATCTTCAAAAATCCCTTGACAAATCTTCGGTAGTACCCCGCCAAGCCTAGGAAACTACGAATTTTTGTCACTGACTTCGGTTGTTTCCAACTCACTATGGCTTCTATCTTCTTGGGATCCACACTAATCCCATTGGCGGAGATCACATGACCTAAGAAGACTACCTCCCTAATCCAAAACTCGCACTTACTCAACTTGGCATACAACTGATTTTCGAGCAAAGTCTGAAGCACTAGCCGTAAATGCTCATCATGCTCTTCCTCGGTCCTAGAGTACAATAAGATGTCATCTATGAACATTACTACAAACCTATCCAAAAACTCATGGAACACTCGATTCATCATGTATATAAATGCATCTGGAGCATTAGTCAACCCGAAAGTCATTACCAAGAACTCGTAGTGCCTATATCGTGTACGGAAGGCTGTCTTCGGTATGTCCACATCCTTTACCTTCAACTGATAGTAACCCGATCTCAAATCAATCTTCGAAAACACTGAAGAACCTCTCAACTGATCAAGCAAGTCATCTATCCGCGGTAATGGATACTTGTTCTTCACTGTTACCTTGTTCAACTGCCTATAGTTTATACACATCCTCATACTGTCGTCCTTTTTCTTCACAAACAAGACCGGAGTACCCCACGGGGAAATACTAGGCCTAATGAACCCTCTATCTGACAATTCCTGAAGCCATGTCTTCAACTCTTTCAACTCTTTCAGTGCCATTCTATACGGAGCAATAGACACGAGTGCATAATCTAAATACGTCTCAATAGCAAACTCAACTTCCTTATCTGGAGGGAAACCTGACAACTCTTCCGGAGAGACACTCAGAAAATCACAAACTGTTCTGATGTCTTGCAGCCTAACCTCACTCATATTCGGATTCATCACATAGGCCAAATACGCTTGACAACCCATACTCATCAATCTCTGAGCTTCTAAGGCAGAAACAACATTGGACAAGAACTTAATGTTCTCGTCAACTACTACAACTTCAAAATCATCCGTAAGTCTCAAAGAGACTCTCTTGGTCTCAAAGTCTACCCTAGACCTATGCTCTACGAGCCAATCTATGCCCAAAATCACATCGAACCCAAAGAACGACAATTCCATCATATCGACCGAAAACACATGGCCCTAAATCATCAAAGGACACCTCTTATACATCTTTCTAACTACCACGATCTCACCAAAAGAACTAGTAACATTCACACCTACCTCTAACCACTCATACGATAAACCTAGAGATCTTGCATGTTCACCCAAAATGTACAAATGTGTCGAACCCGAATCTATCAAAGAAAGCAAGGTCAAATACTATAACGAGAAATTACCTGCGATGACATATGTGTCATTCCCAGCTTCTCGTTGTGCATACACCCTAGTTGGTCCTCCACCCTCGGGCTGAATTGCCACCACATGAGCTAAGTTCCTCTGACCATCATTCCTCGGCTGAAAATTACCTCGACCGCGCCCACAACCTCTCTGATGCTCAAGCCCTCTAGCTAGAGCATGTCCGCCTATAGCAGGGTGTAGATAGTTACGCCTCAAATTATCTCGGGAACCACAGTTCCAACATACCCCAAAGGTACTGATACACTCGCCTAGATGGCATCTACCGCATCTAGTGCACTCAGTAGTGTGAACAACAGCTCCTTGGCCCTGATGGCCCCGTCTATGGTTACCGCCCCTACGTCTCGAATCGGGCTGATACCTTCTATCTCTATGCCTCTTGGTATGCTCTATGTCCCAATCCGCACGTCTCTTCCCGGAATTAGACCCACTAGTACGAGTGTTCGAGCCTAAACTTTGCTCAATATCCTTGGCCCTAGAGACTCCTCCCTTGCCCGCTTTCCTTCCGATGCAACTAACGATCTACATTACTGGAAAAAGAGAGTGTAAGCTTAAAAGCTTAGCGAGCGGAGCTCTAAAATACAACAACAATGCAGTTCAAAACGTATATCTTAATTTTAAAAGCCAAACCATTTTAGGAATAAATGCAATAAAACGAAAGCATAAACGAAACATGGTATGCACATGCACAACCATTCCCGGTGGGACTACACATCACCGTATTCAACAACAACTAACCATCATGTGAGGCTTGACAAAAACTACGACAACACAACAACATAAAAAGGGGAGGCCAAAGCATTGCATAGTTCACACCACAACACAAATAAACTCATAAGCCAACAATTCACGAAACGAGAAGAACATAGACAACTTACACTCGGGTTTAAGTTGGCCCCTAAGGCCCCACCCAAACCCTAAGAAACCTCATTGAGCAATTTAAGCTTCAAAACAATTTCCACTCACCAGCCAACGTACGAAAGATGGTCGAAATGTCGTTTCAAGCTTCCTCAATACCCGATGTTGCGTCCAAAACCATTTCCCCTGCTTCTAACCATTTCAAACCAAAGTATCAATACATATTCTAACACCAAAACTCACTGAAAAGCAACAATCCATCAATCGACACATTTACTCAATCAAAACAAAACTGAAATCAACCGAAACGTTGTCAAAACATCATCCAAACACAATTTGACTCTACCCAGCACTTTTAACCTCAATATTCACCAATTAACATCTAAAAACACCCATCTTAGGTCTGTATACCTCCATCCCTCGTTTTACCACAAAACTAGGCCAAAAACGCCACTTTTTCACCTTCAAAACTTACCCACTACACCTAGTTTCGGGTTTTATGGGTTTAGGCTACTTATTAACATTATTTAGCATCCAAAAATAGTTCAAAAACATCCCACCAAAAACCCATTAAAAACCCATACAAAAATTTCATAAACCCATCTCTTTTCCATCAAAACTTTGGAACCCAAAATGAAAAATCAATGTTTTGTTAAGATTTCAAAAAGATAAGATTTAATAAAAAAAAGCCAAGGTAAAAGTGATGATTACCTTTGAAATCTTCTATGAAAAAGCCTTTGAGTCAAGGAAGAGATGGTGGGAAGCTTTTGAGAGAAAGTTTTGAGCTTTTATGTTTTTGGAATAAAGATGACTCTTCAAATCCCAAAACCCCTTTTCAAAATCTCATTAATTGCGTTATCATAAATAATGACACTTTTATAAAAAATCAACATTTTAATTTAAATTTAACCCAAACTAGTCCTAGATCAAAACCGATCTCCCGGGCTCAAAACCGGGGCGTTTAATGTATTGTGTTTAAATCTCACTATATTTTTAGATTTTTCCTATATTAATGAAATTAGCGTACTCATATTAAAAAAGATATAAGATAATTGTAATCTAAGATAATATAATATAATATTACAATATAACGTTTGCTTAGTCTATTACAATAGTTTTTGAAGTTTTATTTTTATTTTTAATGAAATATAAATTTATGTTAAATCTATATCGATTAATCAAACTATAATTTGGAATTTGTTATGAATATTTATCTATGTGGATGTCTATCATGATTAGAACTTTATCAAGGAGATTTAATTTATTTATTATTAGAAATATTATCTCTATTAATTAAACTTTAATGTATTATGTGCTTCTTATGCCTATAAATAGATGAAGACATTGTACACAATTCTAGTTTTTGAGAATAATATGAATCTCCCTCCCTCTCATCTCTTTGTTCTTTTATTGTTCTTCGTTCTTATTGTTTCCCTTCTTTATTTTATTCACAACAAGTTATCGGCACAAGTTCGCTCGAAAGATTTTGGTGCTCTTCGTTCGAATTCCAAAGGAGTTACCGGAAAAAATTTGATTCTATGTTGAACCAAAGATAAGTGCTTTCCCCTTATTTTTTTAATTATTGATTCTCTTTATCTTAATGTTTTAATTTGGTCTTTAATTTTTGAAAAAACATGATAACATGTAGATACATGTCTGACAATCACGATGATTGTTGCGTGAGAGTCGTAGATTTTGAACATCAAATGTGGGACCAATTTTGTGAGACTAGATTTTAGAGGAGTCATTCGCAGAGAGAAAGAAGGAGAATAAAAAACTACATATTGATTTATTACACAAGGGTTTCATCTCTCTCTTTTATTTTAAACTTACTATTATATTTTTATAATTAAATATCAATATTTATTTATGATATTTGATTAATGAGAGTTAATATTTTTAACTATGTTTTGAGTTTTACATGATATGTTTAAATGGCTTGGAAAGATACATGGTGTAAAGATATTATGAGAAGTTGTTTTGGTCGTTTACTATGCTTCCATTACCCTCAAGAGGAAATCAATATTGGTAATTCTAATTTTGTTTTTATTCTTTAAATTGTTATTGTAAAGTGCGACAAATCATGATAATTTTGTTCGAAAGTAATATTCTTCTACACGAAAAACTCAACTATAGACTTCTCCCAATGTCAGATTACAAAAATTTATCTTGACAAAAATTTTATGGGAGGCATTCCTTGAAGTGAATGCAAGCATGATGTTTATTCCATGCGATTATATATGATGAGACATTCCCTGAAGTGAATGCAAGCATGATGTTTATTCCATGTGGTTGGATCTGTTTCATTCCCTGAAGTGAATGCAAACATGATAAATCACTATTTAATTGGTAACATAACTTCGATATAATCCAAGTATATTGGCTGGACATCCCATTTCTGTGAGGCTACTGGTCTCAAAGGAGGTTTTTAAAGGACCTTGTGAACTGGTTTAACAATGCCACGTACGCGGATTAAATCTTAGTTCTCTGTGCTGAAGATATGTTAATAAAAACATACTCCGCTTTTCACGACAAACAATGTTGTCCTTTAGACAAAATATCGTGGAAAATGCTTTAAGAAATAATTTGGGTTAATTTTTTGCCTTATTGTGGTTGAGCAAAACAATGAGATACTGATGAAAAATCATGAATATCGCCCAACTGGCTCCGCTCTATTCCCTGAAGTGAATGTGACATTTTATAGCAGAAAAAATAAATACTACATTAACAATTGTGGTCGCAATTGAGGCCATGAACATATACATTGGCAATATGATCATTTTAAGAATGTTTATAACCACTAGAAGTGGGTTTATAAAGATGGCAAGAATATATTAAGAAAATGATTTTTTATGTAATGGTACAAACCGTTGATCTCGTACTTGTCATACGATGAAGCATTATGGACCTTTATCCACAATCATGAATGATAAAGGAAAGAAAATATAAACAATTTTTTTTACAAATATAATGAAAATAATTATGGCGTTGTTGGTCCAATTCAATTGGATATTGTTGATTTCCTCATAACCCTTAAAGGGAATAATTCACCATTTATTTTATTTTTCTTATAATCTCTAAAGAGAATTATTGAAATTTTAATTTATTTTATTTTATGTTAATTTATTTTACATATTATTTATCTATGATTTTATATTATATATTTAAATATGTTAAAACATTTATTTATTTTGCTTTATGTTAATTTATTTTACGTATTATATATACATATTCAAATATGTTAATTTGCTTTATATATTATCCTTTGAAGAATGTGTTTACTTCCGGAATAAAATATACAATGAATTTTGGTGATTCATGCTTAGCAGATAGTGTAAGTACTTATACTATACTTAAGCATAAGAACTATTTTTTTCATTTAAATGCAAGGGGGAAATGTGAGTACTATATCTCAAAGTACTAGAATATCAATGCTTTGGAAGAGTAATAAGTTCTTGTGACATTATCTTTGATAGATAATTGATTTGATATGTGTTATATTTAATATTTTTCATTCTCTGAACTGAATGGTACAAAACACATATTTTTCACTCCCCGAAGTGAATGAAACAAAGCACATATTGAAAGGTGCATAATTATGCATATTGTCCCATTTAAAATCCAAGGGAATAATGAGAGTACTATATATTGAAGTACTAATATCATAGAAGGCTCCGGAAGAGCAAATATGTTATTGCCAAATGGCTATTCCATATTTACAATGCGTTATACTCGTCAAAGTTGCAAAGAGACTTATTGAATTTTAAAGATATTCGTAGAAAATGAATATCATATTGAGACTATTAGTCAAGGGAATATTGATTATCTCCATACTATGAGTATAACCAAGACAATAAGAAAATCTTGACAAAATTACATGCACTGCCATCCAGATTGCACTACACAAAAATTAGTACAAATTGAAGCTAATGTTATTGTAAACCAGAAGTTTACTAATAACCTTATTATTTGGCATGACCGGTTAGGCCATCTCGGATCAATTATGATGCAAAAAGTTATTGACACTTTATGTGGTTATTCATTGAAGAACTGATAGATTTTTCAAAGTAATATTTTTCATGTGATGTTTGCTTTCAAAACAAATTGATTATTCAACCATCAACAACTAAGATAGACTATGAATCTATTAGTTTTCTGGAATGGATATATGGTGATATATGTGGGCCCATACACCTTTCTTACAGATCATCTAGATATTTTTATGGTTTCAATCGATGCATCGACTAGATGGTCATATGTATCCTTGTTATCAACCTGCAACTTGGCGTTTGCAAGGTTACTTGCTTAGTTGATAAAATTACGAGCACATTTTCCAAATTATAGACAAACACTCTTCATAATGCTGATGACATGTCATTTACATGCAGCATCACTAATTCGCATCAAGCCAACAAATTATCACAAGTTCTCCCCATTACAAATGATTTTTGATCAGAAACTAAATATTTGCCATCTTAGAATTTTTTTAGTGTGCGTTATATATTCTAATTGATCCACCACAACGCACAAAGATGGGTCCTCAAATGAAGTTGGGAATATATTTGGAATTTGAATTCCCCTTGATAATTAAATATCTTGAGCTTCATATGGGGAATTTATTTACAACTCGATTTACTAACTGTCATTTTAATAAGTCAATTTTCTCAACATTAGGGGGAGAAAATACACAACTGGGTAAAGAAATAAGTTGGGATGAATTATTATTATGATCCACGTACCCAACAATGTCAATGTGAACTGGAAGTTCAAAGGATAATTCATGTACAAAACTTAGCAAATCAATTGACATATGATTTTGCTGGCCCTAAAAGAGTGACTAAGTCACATATACCAGCTATGAATGTTCCGATTAGATTTGACGTCCCAAAAGGACAAACATTAGTTGCTAATGAATCTAACTTACGCCTGTAGCGTGGTAGACAAGGAGGTTCCGAAGATAAAAATCCTCAAAAAAGGAGCTATATGTATGAAGGCCTGATCGAGGAATCAACGTATTATGAAAATCTCTAGAAGAGATTAAAAGGTCTCCAACAGAGACATTGACATGACTCAGGTACCTAATGATAAAGAAATCTCAATAGATTATGTCATGTTTGGTAATAAGTGAAACCGAAATCAAATCGACGTTGATAATACATTTGCATGCAATATAGCACTAGAGTTTTGGGATAATAATGTGGATCATTAACCATTGTCAATTAGACAATGTAAAAAAAAAGAAATGATTGGCCAAAACGGACAGATGCAATTGAGGCGAAACTAAAACCTCTTTCGAAAAGAGAAGTATTCGGGCCTATAGTTCATACACCGGAATGTGTAAAGCCCATTGATATAAACGAGTCTTGGTGAGAAAGAGAAATGAAAAAGGAGAAATTGTGAGATATTATAAACTTGTTTGATTGCACAAGGATTCTCACAAAGACCTAGAATCAATTAGGATGAAACATACTCCTCAGTGGTGGATGCAAATTTTTTTTATTAGTCTGAAAATAAAAGAATTAGTGTTTGTGATGCGTGATGTACTATAAATGATACACAAATAGTGCAAGTATACACGTCGAACAAGTAATAAAGTGATAAGTGAGCATCGTCTCCACAGGGATTGGAGGTGTTTTTAGGCAAGCTTAAGCACTCAAGTGTCACGAAATGTAAATGAAGAATGTTGTGGCAATTTAAGATAAAGAAATGAATGTTGTAGCAAATCAGAGCAGAGATATGAATGTGATAGCAAATAAAGATAAAAGATAGCAAGCTAGAATCAGATAGACAAACAGGTCCTCTTACGCGTGTGAAACTCTCTTGGGAATGACTGGCTGGGCTATTAGGTTTACCTATGTTTTACCTCTCTAACTTAGCGTATGCTCGGCAGGATTTACTTAAGGTGTCCTAAACTATATCTAGCCAGAAACTGGGAGCAGGAAATGCTACAACAATACCTCTTAGTGTGAACACTAACACCCCTACCCTTAAAGGCCTATCCCTCTTAGCCGTTGAAACCCAACACTTATCTCTAAGGTGGATTAGAGTTGTGCCTCTCAGCATCCAATTCCATTGTCTATGCAGGTTAAGGAAAGCTCTCTCAACCACTAACCTTAACTAACACCTAAGGAAAGGCCAACTCTCGAGGGCTCTTGCAATCCTAAGCATATAACAACATAGACAAAGCATAGATACGAACAAGAGATAAATAAACATTCATAAAAGAGAATAGAACATAGTTCATCCAATATCCCTAGCCACCTAAATCAGTTCATGGCTGGGCAAATATCCGAAGTATCTTCGTTCATACAACCCATTTTTCCATATATAAAATAAATGCTAAAGCAACAGAAAGGGAAGAGAAGAACTCCCAATCCGTGATGGACTTGCAGCGCCACGAACCGCCCTAGGCTTGTCGCCTCGTCTCAAGGTCAGACCCTTGAAGCTTCTACGATGGAGGACACCAAGTGGTGGAGGAAGAAGAAGAAAGGAGTCGCCTTTAGCTTTTTCTCCTTAGCCTTTTTGTCATTTTTTCACGCTCTCCCCTAAATGAGGGTCTATTTTCCTTTATATAGTAGAGGCTCCTAGGGTTTTGTGCCCTAATGATTCTTTGAGGTCCTAGGAATATTCCATATGCATGTGGGGCACAAACAGACAAAAGAGGGCTCGCACATGTGGGCTATCAGCGTGTGCGTGTTACTTGTCTTTTTCTGTGCCCAGAATTGATGTCCAATTTGCTATAGCATTTTTCCTTCATTGCTTTGCTTCAGCATCAGCCTGTATAACACCATACCAGCAAATACCCTTCAAGCAGCATCTAGTCTCATGAAATAAAGTCATACCACCAACAAGTAAAGATACACGCATCTATATACTCTAAATGCATCTACATGCTATGAAATGACCTCGAGAACAAACAAATACTTAAGCAAAAAGGTGTAAAATATAAGCATTTTGACAAGTCATCACACCCCAAACTTAAGCTATTGCTTGTCCTCAAGCAATGAATAGAAAGAAACAAAGAAAATAATATGGAAAAAATTTAGCTTGAGACAGATGCTATGGCAAAATTTCAACCCTCAGAAATGTAAGGCTTTAACATTTCAGACACAATTGAGATTTTAAGAATGATTTCCTAGGGTGAGATCCTTTGTTAGTGTGTGCGTGATTGCATACAATTTAGGCTTAACAGTGCTAGAGAAATTTCTTAATAGAACCCAAGTTCATCCTAGTGTTTGAACTATTTTAGCTTAAGGTTTTACTCCCATAAGTGAATTATTGTTCTTTTTTTAAAGAGGGGTGTCAACCCATCACAACTACCATCCCTCACTCTAAATGAGTAGGGAGCAAACCTTTCATCCCCGAGCTAGTAGGTAGAGTCATCCCGTGACAACTTTCATTCACTCATTTGATGTTGCTGCCATTTATTTACGTTTGATTTCCAAGCAGTGCAACTCAAAGCGGAGTGTCCCTCTAAAATATGTCGTAGCATTTATTCATAGTTTGCTATATTCTATTAGGAAAAGGGGAGATTAGCTAAGCTATTTTTTTCACTTTTTTAATAAGCCCATTTCAGTTCAATTTCACCAAGATAAGCATAAGTTCTAAAAAAAATTCTCTAACACTTTCAAACCAAAAAAGCATACAATCGTGTATCAGAACAAGGATTAAGCATCAAACTATAGAATTTATTCTAGCAATCTCAATAGTCATACATCAATCTATAGCCATGAAAATATATTCATCATTGGGTATCATTAACTTATTCATATAACTGTAATGGAGCTAAACAAAATGCCATAGCAAAATATTTGTTTCTACCTATTAATGAAATGCAAATGCAAATACCTAACTAAAGGGCACTAACACCCCCAAACTTAAAGAGTGCAGTGCCCTCAATGCAACAAAATAAAATGATATGCAACTAACTAAATGCAATGCAAGGTTAAGAAGTACCTCACTTCTTGGTAGTGGTGGTCTTTGTGGCTTTGTGCTTGACTCCGGAAGACTTAAAGAAGGCGATTGGCGGTTCAGCCTCGACTTGCTCCGGTGGAAGGGTCTGCTCTTGTTCAGCTGGTGTTCCTTGGTTGGTGGAACTTGTGTCTGATTCGTTTCCCTTGGCTGGTGTACTCCAAATTTGTCCGGCAGTGCGTTTACTTCTTGTTCTCATCGATGGGGTAGCGCTCGGAGTTTGCACTGGTGATTGCACTGGCATAGAATGTACATGTTCATCATCCTCTGATCCAATTGTCACTGGGTTGATAGGCTCAACGGATGGTTTTTTTGCTGGGGCAACTTTGGTAGGTTTTGATGTTCTCTTTCTTTTCCTGGGTAGCGGGCTTGTTGTAGCATCAGTGTCCTGGTTCTGTAAGGAAGACTGAGTCGTAGTGGGGCTCTTGTCGGCTACTTCCAGACGCACCTTCTACTCACTTGCAATGCACCATTGTTAGGCAAAAAGAGGGTGAAGAGTGGTGAGATGGGAGAAAAGGTTTGGGTAGGGTTTTTAAGTTTTGAGCGGGTTGGAGAAGATGAAGTGGGAGGGTCTTTTGGTTTGCTTTGTTTCGATGTGATGAGAGAGGAAAGTAGTGGGAGTTAATGGGAGTTGATGGGAGGTAACTGACATGAATTGAAAGAGAGAGAGACTTGGGGGTTTTTGGGCGGCGTGTATGAAGTAAGGACAAAAGGGGTTTTAAATGAAAATGTGAAAAGTAGGAAAGAGAAAATACCTAAGCAATAATTGCTAGGGTTTTCTTTAAATGAAAAGGTGAAGAGGTTAATTAATTCCCCCTCTTTTGCCCTTTTTGAGCCGGCCTCCTCTCATGTTGGAAAAGCTTAATTGCTTATTCCTTATACCCTTATAAAATAAAGGACTGATGCGTCGTTGCACCTTGACCTGCCATCTGTGTCCTTAGGGTGCTCAGATGCAAACAAACAAACCTGGCATTAACCCATAATGGAACAAACGAACAAATGGGATTAAAAACCTAGAGTACGAAATAAAAATAAAGATTAAACTACGTTATTTATGAACATGAAAATATAAAATGTTGTAGCAAAATATAAAAAAGAAAGAGGTGGTGCAAACACTTAAGCATCCTGGAGGATGAAGGATGATTTGTCACGCAGGATTGGGGCTCTGTTGTATAGCTTCAGACATTGTCCATTGACCTTAAATATCGTATCATCATTAAGCTTTTTAATGTCCACCGCACCATGGGCATAGACCTTGTGAACTAGGAAAGGTCCTAACCATCGTGACTTTAGTTTGCTTGGGAAAAGCTTAAGTCTGGAGTTATAAAGGAGCACTTGTTCCCCTTCTGAGAAATGCCACGGCAAAATATTTTTGTCATGCCATTTCTTTGTTTTCTCCTTGTATAGGCGAGCATTCTCATAGGCGTGCGATCTGAAATCTTCCATCTCATTCAGCTCTAACAACCTTCTTTTTCCAGCCATTTGTGCATCCATATTAAGCTTCTTAATAGCCCAATAGGCTTTGTGCTCAAGTTCCACATGTAGATGACAAGCTTTCCCATAAACAAGCTTGAATGGTGACATTACAAACGGTGTTTTGTAGGCAGTACGGTAGGGCCAAAGAGCTTCATCAAGTTTAGGAGACCAATCCTTCCTTTTTGAGTTGATGACTTTCTCAAGAATTTGCTTGATTTCTCTATTCGAGACTTCATCTTGACCATTAGTTTGAGGGTGATATGATGTAGCAATCATATGCTTCACATCATACCTCTATAATGCTTTAGCAATTAGCTTGTTGTCAAAGTGGGTTCCTTCATCACTAATAATTGCTCGTGGTACTCCAAATCTTGTGAAGATATTCTTGTGAAGGAACTTCATGACGGTTTTGGAGTCATTCCTTGGAGTGGCAACTGCTTCAACCAATTTAGAGACGTAATCCACATCCAAAAGAATGTATAAATCTCCATAAGATGAGAGAAATGGTCCCATGAAGTCTATTCCCCATACATCAAAGAGCTCAACTTCCAAGATTCCTTGCAAAGGCATTTCATGCCTCCTAGAAATGTTACCCGTCCTTTGGCAACGATCACATGATTAGCAAAATGCTTGCGCATCCTTGAAGAGAGTGAGCCAATAGAATCCCGACTGTAGGACCTTTGCAGCAGTCCTAGCTCCTCCAAAATGTTTGCCACAAGAGGATGAATGGCAATGGAAAAGTATCTTCTTGTGCTCTTCTTCGGGGACACACC
The DNA here is from genome assembly GCA_958450335.1 of Hibiscus tridactylites. Taxonomy (NCBI): domain Eukaryota; kingdom Viridiplantae; phylum Streptophyta; class Magnoliopsida; order Malvales; family Malvaceae; genus Hibiscus; species Hibiscus tridactylites. Next base: position 91,813,293 of record OY288279.1, on the reverse strand, counting down.
TTTTAATGATCTGGTCAGCACCTTGCTTGAACAAATAAGGTTCATCCCAAAAATAGGATCTCGCGTCATGCCTGAATTTTCATTGTCCATGTATATTTAAATCATGAGGCAAAATACTACTAAAGAGAAAGTTAACAATATCAGCATACCATGGAATTGCTGCAGCATATAGTATTTTCTCATCAGGGAATTCCTCCTTAATTTCCATTTCATCATGTTTTTCACTATTGTTTTCTAGCCTAGAAAGATGGTCGGCTACTTGGTTTTCACACCCTTTACTATCCCTAACTTCCAAATTGAATTCTTGCAAAAGTAATATCCACCTAATAAGTCTAGATTTAGCATTCTTTTTGGTCACTAAGTATTTAATAGCCGAGTGATCGGTGTGAACAATGACTTTAGTGCCTATTAGATATGACCTAAACTTATCAAAGGCAAATACAATAGCCAACAATTCTTTTTCAGTCGTGGTGTAATTAATCTGTGCATCATTCAATGTGCGACTAGCATAATAAATAACATGAAAGAGTTTACCTCGGCGTTGTCCAAGAGCTACTCCTATTGCATAGTCACTTGCCTCACACATCAACTCAAAAGGTGAGCTCCAATCAGGTGGGACAACAACAGGTGCTGAGGTAAGTTTCTCCTTCAGTTCTTCAAAAGCGTTGAGGCATTTTTCATCGAATATGAAGGGCTGATTTTGTTGTAGCAAATTACACAATGGCTTGGAGATCTTGGAGAAGTCCTTGATGAACCTTCTATAGAAGCCAACATGGCCCAAGAAACTCCTAATACTCTTCACATTGGTGAGAGGAGGCAGCTTCTCAATAACCTCAATCATTGCTCTATCCACCTCAATGCCATTCTTTGATATCTTATGACCCAAAACAGTTCCTTCGGTCACCATAAAATGACATTTTTCCCAATTGAGCACCAAATCAGCTTCTTCGCATCGCTTTAGCACTTTAGCCAAATTTCCCAAGCATGAATCAAAATCTTCCCCAAAGACTGAAAAATTGTTCATGAAGACTTCTAGAAATTCTTCAACAATATCTGAGAAAATAGCCAACATAAACCTCTGAAAAGTTGTTGGGGCATTATAGATCCCAAAAGGTATTCTTCTGAAAGCATATGTTCCATACGGACATGTGAATGTCGTCTTTTCTTGGTCCTCATGTGCTATAGCAATCTGATTGTACCCTGAGTATCTGTCAAGGAAACAATAGAATGTTTTGCCTGCCAATCTATCTAAAGCATTTGATCGATGAATGGGAGAGAGAAATGGTCCTTCTTGGTCGCTTTGTTGAGCTTCCTATAGTCCATGCAAATCCTTCATCCCGTTACAGTCCTTGTTGGTAACAATTCATTCTCATCATTACTCACCACGGTGATGCCTCTCTTCTTCGGCACACATTGGACTGGACTAACCCATGAGATGTTCGATATGGGGTAGACTACACCAACATCAAGCCACTTGATTATCTCCTTCATCACCACCTTCTTCATGATGGGGTTGAGCCTTCTTTGGGGTTCAATGGAATTGCTGTGACAATCATCAAGAAAAATTTTGTACATGCAAATAATAGGGCTAATCCCTTTTAAATCAGCCATAGTCCAACCTAAAGCTCTTTTATGTTGCGATAGCATATTTATCAGACTAGCTTCTTGCTTAGGTGTAAAACTAGATGAAATTATCAAAGGAAAAGTTTCATTACTACCCAAATAAGAATATTTAAGATGAGATGGTAATGGCTTTAACTCTAATGTTGGAGCATGCTCAAGTGAAGGTTTAGGAGGAATAAATTCTGAAAAATCAAGAGGTTCAAAGTGCGTACCTGGTTTGGCTTCGAGCAGGCTCGATTACTCCACCTCTTCAGATAATTCCTCGAATTCCTCATACTCAATCTCGCAATCCTCCATATTGTCTTCATCTTGGATCTGCTCATATTCATCCATTTCTAAAATATTGCAGCAGCAAAAGTCTGCAGTCTCCCTTTTTTGTAGCATCCATGTACTTACACTCTTCATATTCATCCACATATTTGAGAGTATCGAAGACATTGATTGTCACCTCTTGATCAGCCACCCTCATAGTGAACTCACCCTTTTCACAGTCTATCAAAATTCTACAGGTCACTAGAAATGGCCGCCCAAAATAATGGGTACGTTATCATCTGCCTCACAATCAAGAATAAGGAAGTCAACTGGAAAGATGAACCTGTCCACCTTCACCACTATATCTTCTACTCTTCCTTCCGGGCGTACATGAGATCGGTCGGCCAATTGCAAGATAACCTTAGTTGGCCTTACATCTCCTATATCGAGCTTCATAAAGACTAACTTTGGCATGAGATTTACACTAGATCCAAGGTCACACAAGGCTTTTCCTACATAGTTATCACCTATTGAACACGGTATAATAAATCTGCTAGGATCCTGTCTCTTAGGAGGCAATTTGCTCCACACAGAATAGCATTCATTTGCTGTAGCAACTGTCGCATACTACTCAACCTTTCTTTTCTTGGTGACGATGTCCTTTAGAAACTTAGCATAAGTGGGCATCTGATCAATGGCTTCTAAGAATGTGACCTTAATATGCACCTGGTCTAGAACATCCACGAATTTCCTAAACTGGAGATTCTCATTTTGTTTCTTCAATCATTGAGGAAAAGGATGTGGGGGTCTAACTTCTTCCTCTATCGATGCAGGTTTTTCTTTTGTTGTAGCATTTTCCCTTTCATCAATAGCTTCATTCATCAAATCCCTGTTCTTTTCCTTCTCACATGATGTTTCAGCTTGCAAATCTGGTTCTTCTTGCACTTCTTTAGGAGCAGAGTCTTCCTTCTTGTTTCCCCCAAACTTATCTTCAGTGTTAAGCTGGGTACAACTCCTCAATGTGAGAGCACTGCATTGCTCTTTTACATGCTACTTAGTGACTTCAGTATCACTAGGCATATTTCTTTGAGGTCGCACATGTAATGCTTGAGCAATTTGACCAACTTGCATTTCCAACGATTGCAAGGATGAACTGTGACTTTGCAACAAGGCTCCTTGATTTTTTATGGTCATAGAATGATCTTGAAGAAATGTATTAGTAGGTGCAATAAATTCCTTCGTGGATGTCATGAATTCTTTGAGTGTAGCTTCCAATGAATTGTTGTTGGATGAAGATGCAAAACCCTTGTTGTTTTGCCACGACATATTCTACTGTGGTCCATGTGATTCTCCCAAATTCTACTGATTTGTGTTCCCATTACTGCTATTTCCTTGATTTCCCCAAGAGAGATTAGGATGCTGATGCCACCCAGCATTATAGGTGTTGGAATATGGATTGTTATTCCGATTGGAATTCCCTACATAGTTAGCAGATTTTTGGTTGTCTGGGCACTCGCTCAAGTGGTGGTTTCCATTGCAACAAATGCAAGTTGATGCCACTCTTACTTCTTTCACCTCAGTAGGCTTTTGGAGATTCTTTAGCATGGTTGTGATAGTGGTCAATTGGGCTGCTACTAAGGCATCCGCACCCGTATCACATGATACTTGAGTTTTCCTCCCCATTCCAAGTCTTGATGAGGGAAATTGATAATCGTTGTTGGCTATTCTATCAAGGATGTCAAAGGCTTCCTCGGGTGACTTGTCTAGCAATGTCCCATTTGCTGAGGCATCTAGCAACATTCTGGTGGGAGCATTAACACCATTGTAGAACATAACCACTTGTGTCCAATCATGGAAATCATGATTAGTGCACTTGCACAATAATCCCTTAAATATGTCTCAACACTCATACATTGATTCATCATCAAACTGGCGAAAGGATGCACTATCATTCCTCAACTGAATGTTTCTATTTGGTGGATTATACCGCAGAAAAAAGCTCTTGCACAAATCTGTCCATGTTTCCAATGATCCGACTAACACACCACTCAATCATTCTCGTGCTCGATCACACAAAGAATAAGGAAAGAGTTTAAGTTTCAACACATCCTCGTGCACCCCTTGTTGACAAAAATAGTCACATACTTCCAAGAAAGCACGAACGTGTTGTCTAGCATCTTCATAAGGCGAGCCTCCAAACTGACCAATTGAGTTCAACATGTTGAACATGACAGGTTTAAGCTCAAAGTGGGCTGCCTGAATTTCGGAAGCAACAAATCTTGGATTAAGATCATCCACGATAGAATTTAGGTGATCTCTAATAGCTCTGGGTCTTGTTGGAGCATTTTGACCTTGGGCTCCAATTACTGCAGCAGGTTCCCCTTGATGCTGAGCTTCATTCATGATTCTAATAGCTTCTTTTATATGTCTCTGCTGACGAAATAGATGTTCAATTTCAGGAATATAAGGTAAGATAGGCTCACGATGTCTCCTTCGGCGCATGCAATAGCACAATACCTAAAAAGACAAACAAAAACAAACTAAGAAAATATACAAAAACAAAATAAACTAGTGCAAAGTCTAATCCTAAAACAACCAATTGTCAATCCCCGGCAATGGCGCCAAAAACTTGTTTGCGATGCGTGATGTACTATAAATGATACGCAAATAGTGCAAATATACACGTCGAACAAGTAATAAAGTGATAAGTGAGTATCGTCTCCACAGGGATTGGAGGTATTTTTAGGCAAGCTTAAGCACTCAAATGTCACGAAATGTAAATGAAGAATGTTGGTGCAATTTAAAAGAAAGAGATGAATGTTGTAGCAAATCAGAGCGGAGATATGAATGTGATAGCAAATAAAGATAAAAGATAGTGAGCTAGAATCATATAGACAAATAGATCCTCTTACGCGTGTGAAACTCTCTTGGGAATGACTGGCTGGGCTATCAGGTTTACCTATGTTTTACCTCTCTACTAGGGTTTACCTCTCTAACTTAGTCTATGCTCAGCAGGATTTACTTAAGGTGTCCTAAACTATCTCTAGCCAGGAACTGGAAGCAGGAAATTGAAGAGAGTGGCAATCGATCGAACAAAACCAAGAGAGGGTGAATTGGATTTTTGAAAGAACGATGGACACTAATTGAAAAGGTATAAATTTCAAGGATATTTAGAGTGGTTCAACTCTCTTAATTGGAGTCTACATCCACTACCTTAGTGACCACACTAAGGATTTTACACAAATCCACTAATTTGTCTTTCCTTTAAGGATAAGGAGTAACCTTACACAATTCAATAGACTTATACCTCAAAGTCTATTGAATCATTTCCCCAAAACAAATACAAATAAGCAAACTAAGAAATCCTCACTAGGATTGTGTTTGCAAAGTTTAAGCTCTCTCACACATCCAAAGAAACATTAGCAAAAGAATTACAATGAAGAACACTCTAGTGTTTTACAAGAAAGATCGAAAATTAAGCATAAAATGAACTCTTGAAAGCTTGAATGTTTGTATGGACTTTCTTGTTACTTCAATACCGTTCTTAGACCTCTTTTATGTGCTCTTGAAGTTTTCTAACCGTTGGGAGTCGTTGGGGGGACTTTGGAGCCGTTGGAAGCCATTAAAATCGAGCATTAAATGCTCACATGCACAGTGGTTTCAAAACCATTAAAGAGGTTTCGAAACCTGGAAGAAATTTAAACTAAAAAACTAGTCGTTACAAGCCCTGGTTTCGAAACCACTAAGGAGGTTTCGACACCTGTAGTCAAAAATAGGTTTCCAGGCCTTACTGCCAAAATGGTATCGAAACAACCTAGAGGGTTTCGAAACCTCTAGTTAAAAATGCACTGTTTTGACTTTTGTTGACTTTTTCAAAGAGAAAACCATATAGGTATTAAGTTAAACCTTTTGGGAAAAAATTGTTCAAGTTAAAAATATTATATTTGACAAATCTGAATCGAATATAGAGTTTACAAATTTTTGCAAGTTAATCCTTTTAGTTATATCAAAATCAAAATAAGTCTAACAATCTCCCCCTTTTTGATATAACAAAACTCTTGATAAAAATTTGTAAAAAAAAATTGTCAAATCTTTTAATCTCCCATTTAAACTCCCCTTAAGAAAAATGTCTTTATGAATCTTTAAAATTTATGTTTTGAAGACATTTTTAGTTTAGTTGGCAAAAAAAATTTATCTCATTTTCTCCTCCTTTTTGTTATAGCAAAAAGAGCAAATAAAAAGCTACAAAAAGAGAAAACAACATTAGATCAACACGGTATATAAAAATTAATAACAACAAGCCATAATTTCCAAAACATCAAAATAATAGACAATTTGCACGATGATTTTAGAGTGGTTCGACTTTCTAACCAAAGTATACATACACTACCTTAGCACACCACTAAGGATTTTCCAATTCACTACTATGAATTCTTCCTTTTGAGGCCAAAGGAATAACCTTACAACCCCATCTTTTCAATGGTTAAGATAGAACCACTCTAGTTTTTTTACTTAGGCTAAACTAGAACTTCTCCCTTTTACAAGGTTTGTTTGGTAAACAAAATACCTCACAAGGTGGGTGTTTACACAATTGAGCTCACAAGAAAGAGTGAAGGATAAAAACAATAAAATCACTCTCTACAAATATTTACAAGAGAAATGAAGAAAATAAAGACTTAAACTCAATTTCTCTTGAACATTAAGCTTGGATGTGGTCTCTAACCATCTTTAAGTGTCCTTGTGGTGTTTATATAGTGTGGAATGAGTTTCTAGCCGTTTATGGCCGTTGGGGATGCAAAATAACCGTTACCTACAAAAAGTTCAGCATTTATAACACCAGGGATCGATCTCATAAACTAGGGGATCGATCATTTTTCATAAAAATATGACAGTTATAGTGAAGGGATCGATCCCATAAACCAGGGGATTGATCCTTTTGCACTTGGAGGCTGGAAGAAAAAATAGAACGAATCTTCCAACCAAAGGATTGATCCCTTTTATCCGGGGATCGATCCTTTTTTCCTTGGAGACTGGAATTAGTGCAAAAACGGATCATACATGTTTTGAAAAAGATCGGCTAAAGTTAGAAATAATTTTCTTAAATTTGGAATTCATAGTCTCAAATTCCAAAAATAATTCATTGAAAGCATCTTGTAACTCATCAAATGAATATGCATTTGGATCATTAGAGTTAGAAGATACCTTGGGGTCATCGAGAGCCAAAACACCATACACCTTTGGGGTTGAGAGGAGGATTGCACATGATGAAGCATCATCTTTCTTCTCTTCTTTCCCATAGAATTTCTCAAGCTTCTCCCAAATTTCTTTGGCACTTTTGGATGGGGAGACCTTCTTGGAAATCTCTTCACTTATGGCACAAAGAAGAATGTGCATAGCCTTTGCATTGAGATGATCCTTCTTTGTGTCTTTGACACTCCTTTTCTTCTTCTTCTTAAGAGCTTCCAAATGTCCATCTTCGATAATCATCCAAATGTCGAGGTTGAAGCCTTGGATGAAATATTTCATGATGTTGATTCATTAGAAGTAACCTTCTCCTTTGAAGAGAGGAGGACACATAATAGAGCGGCCTTCTTCGAATGAAATAATTGTAGAACCGCTTGCCATTTGAAATCTTGAATCAGTGAACTTCGAGCAATCGATCTTTACTCCTGGATGTTAGTCCTTTGATGGAGACGAGGCTCTGATACCAATTGAAAAGAGTGGCAATCGATCAAACAAAACCAAGAGGGGGTGAATTGGATTTTTGAAAGAATGGTAAACACTAATTGCAAAGGTAGAAATTGCAAGGAGATTTAGAGTGGTTCAACTCCCTTAATTGGAGTCTACATCAACTACCTTAGTGGCCACACTAAGGATTTTCCACAAATTCACTAATTTGTCTTTCCTTTCAGGATAAAGAGTAACCTTACACAACTCAATAGACTTATACCCTAAAGTCTATTGAATCCTTTCCCCAAAACAAATACAAATAAGAAAACTAGGAAATCCTCACTAGGAATGTTTTTGCAAAGATTAAGCTCTCTCACACACCCAAAGAAACACTAGCAAAAGAATTACAATGAGGAACACTCTAGTGTTTTACAAAAAAGATAAAAAAAATTAAGCACAAAATGAACTCTTGAAAGCTTGAATGTTTGTATGGACTTTCTTGTTACTTCAATACTGTTCTTAGACCTCTTTTATGTGCTCTTGATGTTTTCCAACCGTTGGGAGCAGTTGGGGGACTTTGGAGCCGTTGGAAGCCATTAAAATCGAGCATTAAATGCTTACTTGCATAGTGGTTTCGAAACCATTGAAGAGGTTTCGAAAGCTGGGAGAAATTTAAACTGAAAAACTAGCCGTTACAAGCCCTGGTTTCGAAACTACTAAGGAGGTTTCGAAACCTATAGTCAAAAACAGGTTTCCAGGCCTTACTGCCAAAATGGTACCGAAACCACCTAGATGGTTTCGAAACCTCTAGTTAAAAATGCACTATTTTGACTTTTGTTGACTTTTTCAAAGAGAAAACCATATAGGTATTAAGTTAAACCTTTTGGGAAAAAAATTGTTCAAGTTAAAAATATTATATTTGACAAATCTGAATCGAAATCAAAATAAGTCTAACATAAATGCTACATCAATACCTCTCAACGTGAACTCTAACACTCCTCATACCCTTAAAGGTCTATCCCTCTTAGCCATTGAAACCCTACACTTATCTCTAAGTTGGATTAGAGTTGTGCCTCTCAGCATCCAACTCCATTGTCTATGTAGGTTAAGGAAAGCTCTCTCGACCACTAACCTCAACTAACACCTAAGGAAAGGCCAACTCTCGAGGGCTCTGACAACCCTAAGCATATAACAACAAAGACAAAGCATAGATACGAGCAAGAGATAAATAAACATTCATAAAAGAGAATAGAACATAGTTCATCCAACAGCCCTAGCCACCTAAATCAGTTCATGGATGGGCAAATATTCGAAGTATCTTCGTTCATACAACCTATTTTTCTATATATAAAATAAATGCTAAAGCAACATAAAGGGAAGAGAAGAACTCCCAATCTGTGATGGACTTGCAGCGCCACGAACCGCCCTAGGCTTGCCGCCTCGTCTCAAGGTCAGAAAGGTCAGACCTTTGGAGCTTCTATGATGGAGGACACCAAGTGGTGGAGGAAGAAGAAGAAAAGAGCCGCCTTTAGCTTTTTCTCCCTAGTCTTTTTGTCACTTTTTCACGCTCTCCCCTAAATAAGGGTTTTGTGTCCTTTTATATAGTGGAGGCTCCTAGGGTTTTGTGCCCTAATGATTCTTTGAGGTCTTGGGAATATTCCCTATGCATGTGGGGCACAAACAGACAAAAGGGGGCTCGCACATGTGGGTTATCAGCGTGTGCGCGTTACTTTTTCTTTTTCTGCGCCCAGAATTACTGTCCAATTTGCTATAGCATTTTTCCTTCCTTGCTTTGCTTCAACATCAACTTGCACAACATCATACCAGCAAATACCCTTCGAGCAGAATCTAATCTCATGAAATAAAGCTATACCACCAATAAGTAAAGATACATGCATCTACATGCTCTAAATGCATCTACATGCTATGAAATGACCTCGAGAACAAACAAATACTTAAACAAAATGTGTAAAATATAAGCATTTTGACAAGTTATCAATTAGTTTTCGCTTAATAGATGTTGTTACATCTTATTTGTATATGCCTTTTGATAATAATATTTACATGAAACTTCCGGAAGGGTTTAGGTTGCAGAAGCAGTTAATTCAAGTTCTCGAAAATATTATTCAATCAAATTGAACATATTTATTTGTGGATTAAATAATTTGGACGCAAGTTGTATAATCGCCTTAGTGAATACTTATTAGCGACAGACTATAAAAATTATTCAATTTCTCCGAGCATTTTTATTAAGAGGTTTAGCTCCATGTTTATTATTGTTGTGTATGTTGTTGATTTTATTATCATTGGGGCTCATGAAGAGATCTCACTGACAATAAAATTTTTGTGCATCAATCAACATACATAGAAATGTGCTTAAAGAGCTTTATATGCATAACGCACATTCGTTGAGCACGAGGCAAAGCCGAAAAATAATTGTTACGAGGTCATTACCTTAAGATCTTTCTAAACTCAGTGCCTCTTTAAATCATGTAAATAGTTTCTATGCACGAGGCAATGCCGAAATGTGTGTGGCTAAACATATGTAGAAAATATGTGAATTGCTTTCACAAAATAAGATGTAAGCTATCTTGTGTAGAGATAATGCAAAATTTACATCTCAAGGTGGATACATTTAATGTGACAAAAACGAAACATATTTCTTCAAAATTGTGTCCCTCATGATCTTCAAAAGAATACTATTCGATGAATCTTTTCAAGCAGTAATTTGAAAGATTATTCATTAGTACATAGTCTACTTCAACATTTGAAGATTATATTCGAGATTTAATTATGAAGATTCAAAGATCTTATGTAATATTTTCATGAGGGGGAGTAAATACGCGTTGCATTCTTTTTCCCTTAACTGAGGTTTTGTCCCAATGGGTTTTCCTAGTAAGATTTTAATGAGGCAACATGTTATGCGTATCAAAGATGTGTGTACTCTTTTTCCTTCACTAAAGAAATTTTTTTCCCACTGAATTTTTATCTTAATAAGATTTTAACGAGGCACATTATCTTCATAGACATCCAAGGGGGAGTGTTATGAATATTTATCTATGTGGATGTCTATCATGATTAGAACTTTATCAAGGAGATTTAATTTATTTATTATTAAGAATATTCTCTCTATTAATTAGAGTTTAATGTATTATGTACTTCGTATGCCTATAAATAGATGAAGACATTGTACACAATTATAGTTTTTGAGAATAATATGAATCTCCCTCTTTCTCTCATCTCTTTATTCTTTTATTGTTATTCGTTCTTATTCTTGCTCTTCTTTATTTTATTCACAACGGAATTTTTTTAGAATATTCTATATTTATATATTCAGATTATTTTTCATGAATTAAAAATATTAGCAAATAAAAAAATCAAATGAGTATATACATGTACAACGCACTTGTCGAAAAAACGGTATTAAAAATGAAAAATATCCGATGTACTAGCCATAAAAATAAAAGTTTCTACAAGTGCCTTAACTCTAGGGTTTATGGGTTTGGGTTTAGGTTTGATGTTTAAAATTTAAGGTTGTGGTTAGAATTTAGGATTTAAAGGTTAGAGTTTAGGTTTTGGGTAATATGTTAGGAATTTAAGTTTTAACCTACAAACCCTAAATTATAACCATAAATATTAAATTCTAATCAAATCCTTAAATTTTAAACCCTAAACAGAATCCTTAAACCATAAGATTAAGACGTTTGTACAATTTTTTTATTTTCACAAGTGAACGAAATAATTACCCATTAAAAAATCAGGAACATGTACTTACATTCTTGATAATTTAAAATTTGGGTTAGTGAGAAAATGTTCTGATTAAAATCAAACGTGGAGTTCAATTTTTGGATAATTCATTCCTACTTATATTAATAGGGAAAATAGGATTGCTTATAAGGATAAAATCTAGTTACACAATAAAGGTTTTTAATTTTTTTACACATTTTTAAATCATCGAATGAGTAAAATAAATGGCTAAGATTATTTGCCGGAAAACAAGCAGATCATCTCTTGATTCCCTGCCTTAACAAGTTGCCTAAAACATGAATATAAGTTACATTCTAATTTATTGTTGTCTCGTAGACGTCAAGAGACATTTGTGATTGAAATGTCTCAATCAGAAGACAACATGTGACATAAACAGATTCCCAAACATATATATAGCTCATTTGAAGCAGAGACGAAGTCATGCAATGTATGATTCTCTTAAAATTTTTAGTATAATAGTATTTTTGGTTTTTTTAGTTATATATTAGCCTTTATCCTTTCCAACTTTTGGATTTAAAAGGTTAATAAAGTGTTGCCTCTCCCAATGTTTGATTTAGCTCGTTCCTGATTTGAAGAGATTCCTTCAAGAACTCAACTTTATTCCCCTTTTTTTCATGCTTTTAACACAGTTTCAAATCCGACGTTAGCTTATGCAATAGCCATTCAAATTTCAAAGCACTCCCATAAAGAATTAAGTCTATGTAGTATAGTGGCAAGTATTTAGGGTGACCGGATTTTTGATTCTCCGGTTACAGCATCGGTATATTTCTTACTGATAAACCTGCTCAAAGTCGAAGAGTTCATGCAACTCATAGATGCAAAGACAAGATGTGGGCTAGGGTCAAAAAGTTCGAGACTTCACGGTCATCGGTCATGTATGGAAGATGAAACTATATGACCCGAATGGTTAGTCATTATCGATACTAATCTTTTACATGTCGACATGGGATCATTATAGTTATCAAGTCTGCAATTGCAGACAATCTTAACAATGAGACAATACAATAACTTGAGCTTTATTGGATCAGTTCACTTTTTCGAAAACCAAATGCATCCAGCACAAAGAAAATAGATTTCCATTGCATATCTCAAACTTTCCACTTTTGTTTTTATGTCCTTGCTGAATAAAACATCACAGCAAAACAAGCTTTGTTCCAAAATTTTCATCAAAGTGCTCGCATGAACAACAATCAACCATGTTGCTCTTAACTTATTTTTAAGTACTCTGTTTCCAACACCCAGCCGTATTGATGCATACTAGGACATCGAAACAGAAATGCGGCATTCGAAGATCTTTCAAATGCATGAAAAGGCCTATATATTCATGTTGGCGTCCGAATACTCATTGTCCAAGTATTGTCAACAGATGGAATCTATACCAAAAGGGAAAGGAATTGCAGTGACAGTGTTACTGCAGGGAAAGATGTCCAACGATACACACAAACTCGACACTCGCATCCAACTCCGACTAATACAAGCCTATCAAGATGCATTTGTTAAGAATTTCAACATCAAAAAGAAACATGCTTGCACTGATTTTATCATTATACCAAGATGCAGCAAAAAATGATACAAAGTTCCAGATACAAACTCTAAGAACTCATAAGACCAGTAATCAAATGACGAAGAACCGAACAAGTTCAACAATTAAATCTACCATTTGATGAGAGTTTCAGAATTGGCAACTAGTTTTGCCTGTAAGCTATATAATTAGCTAAAGCAATCAAGGGAGCAGATTTCTCAGGATCAAATCCTTGAAGCATATCTAATGCATCATTCTTCAACTTCTCTGCAAATTCCCTTGATTTGTCTATCCCCATCAACTTGGGGTAAGTGACCTTATCTGCAACCAAATCTTTCCCTGCAGTCTTTCCTAATTCTTTAGATGACATTGTCACATCAAGAATATCATCTACAACTTGAAACAATAGCCCAATATTCCTTGCAAATTTCCTCAACTTCTCCACATCTTCACCACATCCACCTCCAAGAATTGCCCCTAAAACCACAGCTGCTTCGAGCAAAGCAGCAGTTTTGTGAACATGGATGAACTCTAAATGATCCAATCCCACATCGGTTAGCCCCTCACTGGTGATATCCACAACTTGACCAGCCACCAACCCTTCAGCACCAATGGATTTGGCTAATTCTCCAATTGCTCTCACGATTCTACCAGGCGTAACACCAACTGTGGCAACGGCTATGTGCTCAAAAGAAAATGCCAAAAGAGCATCCCCTGCTAATACAGCTATGTCTTCACCGAATACCTTGTGATTAGTCGGTTTCCCTCTGCGAAGATCATCGTTGTCCATGCAAGGAAGATCGTCGTGGATTAGAGACATGGTGTGTATCATTTCGACAGCACAAGCTGCCGGCATGGCCATGGATTCTTGGCCACCGACGAGGTCACAGGCGGCTAAACAAAGAACAGGACGGACCCTTTTGCCGCCGGCTAAAAGAGAGTAACGCATTGCTTCATGGATTTTAACAGGGTCACGGAGTGAAACAGATGACTCCATGGATTGGTTAACTGAGTTGGCCTTGTGAACCATGTATGATTTGAAATCAAAAATTGGTGCTTGAGGGCTCTGTCCTTCTTCCTCGACAGTGTCTTCTTTGGTAAGGACTGATGCAATCGAAGGAAGGGAAGTAAAGCAGCGCTTTTTGGGGGTTGAAGATGAAAGATTTTTCGAGGGATTGAAGGGGAAGTATCTGGGTAAAGGAGAAGACTTGGATCTGGAAGCTTGGTTGAAAATGGAGTAAGATTGAACCAAAGAACCCAGATTCAGTGAAGCCATTATTTTTCCTCTATGTGCTGCTTGAAATGAAAATGAAGAGAAGGTTTAAGGATTCAGCTAAAATTGTGAAATTCTAATGCAATTTCCAGTTTTCAAATACAAAATCTTCAATTGAGAGATGACAAAAATTGGTAGGTATTAACTATTACACCGAATGGAAAATGATTGGGGAAATAAAGCTAAAAGAATTCAATGGAAGTGGAAGAGGATTTGCATTAGCTTTAATATCAACCAATGACCAGTCAACACTCAACAGGACAAAGATAGGACTTTACTTTATCAATCTATGGAAATAGATTATAATTGTTTATATATATAATATAAGTGTGGATCACGTGTAAGAACCGGTGAGTCCACCTGTAGACATTTGTTTTAGTTTTTTAATCTCATTAAACTTTAGAAAGTAATGTTTTAATTGTTATTGGTAGGGATGGCCATTTTACGATTAAGTCCCTTAGAATTTTTTTACAATCAATCCCTAAAACTATATTTTTTTTAATAATTCAAGTCAGGTCAAGGTTAAGATCTGTTTAAAATATTTATTTTCGAGTGAAGTCAGATTCTTTTTAAAGAATGTGTTCAATCGAATTCGGATTTAGTATATTTATTTTCGAGTCGAATTTAAGTGGGCCAAAAACCAAACTAAACCCGTGCCCATCCCTAGTTATTGGTTTGTTATAATTTAATCATTGAATTATTAATTTGTTTTAAGTTAATTTGATCTTTAAACTTTAAATAAAATATGTATTAAATATTTTTATAATATTTTAATTGTAATTCTAGAAGAACTATAGCAATCGTCATTGGTTCAGCCACCGCCAGTCGGAACCAACACCAAAATCCGGACATAAAACATTGCTACGAGAGGACGTAAGACCCTGTAATCTTTGGTCAGCTAAAAAAGAAGCAGAACTTAAATGTATTAAAATCAGCCATTCCAACTGAAGCTAATGTGGCAGCCATTCCAACCTAAAGTAGAAACTTAAATGTATTAAAATCAGCTTAGGGATTTTGCCAAGTTCAAGAGGTAATTGTGCAGTAACTCTAACTCCCCATTAAAAATTTAGCAGTGCATATGGTTGTGCAACGGCAGCATTGCCTGGAATAGCTGGGGAGCTGAGCCTCCAAATACAGCAGCACCAATCATCAAACTTGGTGCATAAAGGCCACCTACAAGCCCAGACCCCTTACATAAAGCAGAGGCCACAACTTCGGCTGCTCCCAGTTGAGTTAGCAACCAGAAGACTTCCCAGTCAGAACAACATGAGCTTCGGCTCAGGGACTCCATCTCCTCTCTTCACAACTTTTCTGTCTCCATATTTCGTCAGCTTTGTAAATTAGTGGTTGTCAATAAAAATAATATATTTGATAAAGTTTAATCATGTTGTTATAGTTTATTAATGAAATATTAAATTAATTGTTCAAAGTAATAGAATATTCAGAGAGCATACACACATGCATGAGCCATTTTCATACAGTAAAAAATAAATGCAGAAAATCACTAATTA
Source organism: Hibiscus tridactylites (assembly GCA_958450335.1). Taxonomy (NCBI): domain Eukaryota; kingdom Viridiplantae; phylum Streptophyta; class Magnoliopsida; order Malvales; family Malvaceae; genus Hibiscus; species Hibiscus tridactylites. The sequence continues at coordinate 91,797,674 of OY288279.1, read as the reverse complement.
GCAAATGCAGATCATTTAGATAACAAGTACCATATTTGCTTCCAACATTGATGGAGAAAAGCAGAGAAAGAGTCCGGCTCCTAAAAGACACATCATGCACTTACAGGTTCAGTGGCTTTCTTCAGCCAATCCAGCTCATTTTTATCCATGTACGGCGCAATAATTTCTCGGCATTTTGAATGGTAGGTATTCAACCATTCAATCTCCTCGGGCGTCAAGAGGCTAAAGTCGATCAACTTTATCTGATATGGTGCCTGAACATAAGATAAGCCATTAAATCTAAAATGTTATGCACAATGCGTAAACAAACACATATGGACCATGGTTGATAGGAGACGAACAATTTATTCCTAGTGACAAACTTACCCACGTGATATGCTCAAATGACAAGTATTCCTTATCACCAAAATTGAATTCGGTATCAGCCTCCTTGATTACGAGTACATTCTCTAATCTTATACCAAAGCTCCCATCTTCATAGTATCCAGGCTCTGGCAAATGGATTTTACAAATAAAATTAGTAAATTTTCCATCTCATCACTTTTTAGACCAACAATACACGTCACCAGGTAGTTTTTAACCATAATTATGGTAACATATGCCTACAAGAATGACAACCACAAAAGATCGACTGAGGTTGCTTGTGCAAAAAGACTCCAGCAAAAGATGACAGATTAGGCAGAATTAAATGATTAGTAACAGGAAAGAATGAAAAGCTATAAGTAAACGAAGCATTAAATACAAAAAGATAAGAAAGAAGTGAAAGGAAATCAGTATAAGGCAGGACAAAAATAAAGCAGAACAAACGATCAAACCATCTGTTACTGTCATGGAAACTTGAAGTGGCACATTACGAGGCTGTTGTCTGAAACTTATTAGATGTGGCCCTGCTCAAAGTAATTCAATCAGGAAAGAAAAAAAAGTAAAATGAAAAGTTTCAGTAAATTAATAGTAAACCTAACTTCAGCGAGTGTAGCTAATTGCTAACCTTCATGAACATAGAGGTAAGATCCAACTCCATGACCAGTACCATGTCGATAATCGAGACCATACTTCCACAAAGGAATTCGAGCCAGAATATCAAGTGCAGTACCTATAAAAGCAATCAATCAACATAATATATTTGTGTGTATATATAAATTAGATATTGGAGTTTATACAAATTCTACGTGACTTCAAGCAAAAATGCTCGAATATGGAATAATTAAGCAGATAAATAAAGAAAACGTTCAATACCGTTTGTTCCATTAGGAAACCGAGCATTGCCCAGAGCAATATGGCCCTTGAGAACCTGCATGGAACCCATCAACTTCTTCAGAATGATCAGGAAAAGAAATCCGTGTGAATCTAAGGAAAGAAGAGAAGTGGAACACAAGCATCTTAATGACTTGATCAACCATTACATCAAGCAGTATCCAAAAAAGGAGTCATAAGTTCTGACTCGAATATGCTTCAGCTGCCTTAATCAAACCAATTGGGTATGAAATGATAACTATAGAGAATGGTCACTATTGATAACTCATTGGATTTATCACCACAAGCAATTTATGCCGTTATGTTCTTACAAAAACATTACATTTTTCAATTAAATACTATTTAATTTAAAGCTTAATATGTAATAGTCAAATGGAGATAAGTCATCCAAATCAAACTATGCTTCCTATGACAAGAAAAAACCATTCATGAGACACCCATCTCCCAGACTAAAACAACAAAAATGCCTAGAGAAGGGTAAACAGCTTGTATTATCAAATCCATCATGAGCTTTCGAAATATAAAATCAGAATCTAAAATCAGGATGATGTGACGAAAAGGAAGGTGAACATAGATGCACAGTATGAAAATTCCAAAAATGCAATAGAAGCCACTTACAGAGGTATAGCAAGTCTTTTCATGTGCTGAAGGCTTTCCAAAATGAACTGTCCGAGTTATATCGGTCGTTCCATCTAGATACTTCAACAATGCAATTGATAATATCAGTTATGGATTAAGAACCAGAACTAAGAATCTAGAATAAGAAAGAGTTGGCTTTTATCCATACTTTTGGTTAATGATAAAAGCAAACTATTAGGATTTGATAGCATACCTGCGCCCCTGAATCAAATAGATAAATACTATTTGGATCAAGCTCAGCACATGTTTCGGCCTCAGGTATGTAATGGATAACAGCCGCATTTGGACCAACCGAAGAAATAGTAGGGAAACTTAGGCCTCTAAAGTGCTGCAATTAGTAACATAGAAACAATTTTTGTGACAAGAAAATATACAATTGAATGCATAATATTTTAGCAACAACTGGGGTCAATGACATAGAAACAATTTTGTGAAATAAATGAGTACAAATGGATGCAGAAACTGTTTGCAATAACTGGAACTAAGATGGTCATCTCACTCTAAATGCTTACAAGTGGTGACTCGTAGGAAATTCTTAACTTCACATGTTATGATGTTTAAGTTTACAAAACAAAGTTATTGCAAGTTGATGATGGAAACGAAGAACATAATTTAATATTGTTATTGTTATACCCAAAATGGAATTTTGAATAATTTTCCTCCTACCACAACAAAACATTCTAAAAAATATTACCTCTTTTGATGCACGAAACCCCTCCAGTTTATCACTAACTGTCACCTCAGTCAGTTTCACAGTGTCTCTGCATGGTTCATTCAATAGAATGCAAAACCAATATCAACTGAAGAGGGGTAGCTTTTTCAGTTTCAGGCTAATAAAACAGAGAATGAGTAGGGCTGAAAGAGAGGAAAGATATCAACTACAATTCTTTAACTTACGATCCTTTTTTGCCTGCTCCCTGACCCTCCAAGAAGTAGCCGGAAGCCCCATAAATCTCTTGCATCTGAACATTTGAAAGAGCAATATCATCATTTCCTGCCTAACAGCAGCCTAAAATTTTGTTGCATATGTTGAGAAATAGTATACTTTGAAAGAAAGATCAAATCTAAAACAGATCAGGATAGAATCTTAAACAATCAAATAGAATATTTATCAATTCTCAAGAGAAAATATATGAAGATCAGAGTCCTATACCTGTTTATCTAACCAGACGAGATACTGCACAATAGCTGCACCATCCCGGATATGTGCATTCTTTAATCCATCCAACTCAACTTGATTCTGAAATACAAATTTGTAGATAACAGTAAATTAATTTTAAAAAAATCTGATCGCATAGATTTTCTCTATAAATATTAAAGATTCTATCAAATAAGTAATGGCCCCTTCCCTGGTGTAATTTTACATATAACCATTCAAAACCTAACTTGTTCTAGCTTTCAAATAAATTGTTTTCAGAATATTAAACGAAACGTCAAATAAACATATTTTACACACTCTAAAGTAAGATTCAACCAGATAGAGAGTGCGCAGTTGACAACCTTTAAGGCTTTAGCAAGGGCCAAAGGTGACTGCTGCAGGAGCACCTTCTTAGCATCTAGTTTCGAAAACAACGCATAGCAGCATGAAGCAGGATCAACCCATGTAAGGTCATTAGAGCTTTCTTCTGCTTCACATTTATCATTTTCACAAACACCATTTTGACCGGATCTTAATCCTGTGTCCTTATCAAGCTGATTAGATGCTAACAATGCAACATCTGAGCTCACTTCACCATACTCCCGAACTTCAATTCCATTCTCTTGCATGGAGGAGCTCACCTGCATTAACACACATGTAATCAATAAACCTTAACTCCTATCTTCATACAGGGATATAATAACTAGTGAAATACTGAAAATACCAACAAATGAATAAAAATGGAAACTCTAACAAACAAAAATATTAGAAATCCTACCTTCGATGAAACTTTCCTTTTTTCAACATAAAAGAAATCCGAGTTTGAAGTTACAATAGCAAATTGGAAACTCCAACAAACAAAAATATTGGAAATCCTACCTTCGATGAAACTTTCCTTTTGTCCACATAAAAGAAAGCCGAGTTTGAAGTTACAATAGCAAATGCATGAACAACTGGACAATAAGAGACATCGCTCCCACGGATATTGTACAACCAAGCAACCTGCAAAGTAGCTATTTTAACTACAAAACACATTGGTCAACAAACTCCATCAAACCAAGAATTTGACAAATCATACCTCATCTAAAGCTGTGATGATAAGCCCACTAGCCTTTTCATTAGCGAGCTTTTCCCTCAAGTCTTTCAACTTTTCAGCAACAGAGCGACCAGCAAATTCCAAGGGATGAACCACAACTGGATTAACTTCAGCCGGTGGCCGGTTTTTCCACACGTCATCAACCAAATTGCTTGAGGTTGGAACTAATTTCTGTTGTTTTTTCTCAAAAGCTCGTTCCCATTTTTGAGCTGTATCCACTGATACACATAAAGGATCAACCCCAATAGCTGCCTCCTCCGGCAAATTCTATGTTATACAATATAAGTACTACAAAAATTAGTAAGAAAAATCAAAATTTGGAGCAGGGAATTGAAATTTCGGGGTGCAGAATGGTAAATTTACATCAGACATCCAGGCACCAACTGGAGGATCTTCTCCCATACGCATCAGTTGCCAATCATCACTAAGCTGCTGCATCGCTTGCAAGAAATATCTACCGTCCGTCCATAGCCTTGCTTCAGTTTTTGTAATAAGTGCCAAACCTGAAATATAATTTTTTTCTCCAAAATCAATACAATTTGAAACAGTATAAATATGAAAATTTTAAAGAAATGAAAGACCTGCACTTCCGGTGAACCCAGAAACGAACTCGCGCCTTTTATCCCGATCAGAAACGTATTCGCTCTGCAAAATTTAATTCAAAGTTAAACAAAAGAAAAAAAAAAGGATTAATTGAAAAGAATTGGTGTTTTTTTACTTGATGATAATCTTCGGAAGGGACGATTAAGGCATCGAGAGGAGGGGAGTGAGAGGCCATTAAAGACCTCAAAGCAGCAAGTATTTCCGCCATCGGAGAATAAGACTTCCTTCGTCGAAAATCTTAAGAAAGTTTCGGGTTTTCTTCTTTAGATCAATATTTCAGGAATCCAAGAAAATTGGGTGCTGATTTCAGGAATTGGAGTCTCGTTGAGCACTGTGCTAACCCAGAGATAAAAGAAGTCTCTATTTGACTTAAAAACACTATTTTTCTCGCTTATTTGTTTTATAATTACGGGTACCTCTAGGGTGAGGTACACATTTTTATTTGGTCCGTAAGAATTTGTATACATTTTAGTCAAATTTATTTTTAAATAGTAAGAATTTAAGTTATAATCTAAGGTAAAATCTAAATAAATCCTTTCTCAATTAATAAGGATTCATATAATTACATAAATTTTTAAAATTTTTGATAAAATCAAAATTCGTATCTATTCCTACATAAATTCTTACAATTTTTTATAACAATTTATATTGGTCGTGTTTAGCTGCACTTTAGGCAGTTTTCTTAAACTTTCCCTATAATTACATTCATGATATTTTACAACCGACAGTTTATATCGCATTCTATTAGATACTATGTAGTATATATTGTTAATCTGTAACATGTGTTTTATTCATAATATAATTTCTACTTGATAGGAAGGATGAAATTAAAAGAGAATTCAGGTTCACATCTGTAATAATAAAAATAATGTACATTGTACATTACACTTCGAAGGAAATGATATTATACTTTTAAGAAGATAATTTATGTTTAAATTTTAAAGACGATATTATTGAGAAAAAAAGTTCGTAAAATAGTCATGATTATACTAAAAAATAAATAAAAAATATTTTTAATTCCTTTAGAACACATTGCATGGGAAATAAAATTAAGGGTGAAAGGGGCTGTTAACAAAGTTTTAATAAAGTTGGCAAAAGCTTTTAAAGATATAAGTTTTTAGGTGAATGTATCCGGAAGGTCTTTGTATTATAGTGAGTGACTCAAATTGATCTCTCTATTATTAAATAGATCAAATTAGTCCATGTACAATGAAATAGATACAAATAACTCCAAAACATTTAAGGGTTGAAGATTAAATTTAGCTTTAAAAGAAAATAAGGCTCAAATTGAAGAAAAAAATACAAAATTAAGGGTTAGATCTCTCTCTGTCATGAAATCACTTAAAGGACACCCAAACGTGGTCACACTTTATGTGCATACGATCTTGGATATGGGAAGGACCAGGGAAGCCCTTATCGTCATGGATGATTGTGACAAATCTCTTGTTAGCGTATTAGAGGCCAAAGGAGCCGCCTGTTTCGAGGAGAAACAAATTCTTAACATTTTCTTGGATATCTACAATGTTGTAATTGCAATGTATTGTCAGTCTACATCGGTTACGACGACAACTTAAATTTCAAATGAAAAAAAATTAAATTTTTTTAATTTAAGTGTAAATAAATATTTTGGTCAATGTTAAAAGAAAATTAAAAATAAAATAATATATTTTAATTAATTTACCTTTTAATTTTTAAATAATTTATAATTATACGGTGAGTCCTTTAAATTTTTAATTTTTATAAATTTAATTAATGGTACTCATCGGTACTCGTTATTAATGGTGCTCATCGATGCTCGTCGAGTGTGACCGAATTTTCTTTTTCTTTTTACTTTTATCCTTATATTATCCAACACGTAAAAAATTCTTAAGTGGATATTGGTGCAACCACTACAGATTGTGATCACATCTAGGTTGCGATAACTAATAAATAAAGATTGATATTTTTACAAAACGGTAATGATACATCTACCTACCGGATAGGTTACTCAACTAAGATAATACATGATTTATTAATTAATAAATGTTATACAATATATATTTTAATAAACAATAAATGTAGCACGAACCAACTTGTCTCAGTGGTTAAAGGAACGGTTGTTGTTCCTAGAGGACACGGGATCGAGCACCATCAGTTGCAGCAGGGTGATTGAGCGTTCATTGTCAAATGGTTGAGAGTATATTTAGAACAGATACTACTTGTAATCACCTTAACTTTTTGTTTACAAAATAAAACAAAGATGTTGGACCCAATTTTTAAACCAAAGCACAATAGCCATTTCATTAATGGCAATCTTGTAATTATTGAGACATGTAAAATAAAACCCATTTTTATTTTTATATCAAATACCCAAGATTTTTACCCATCTTCTTCCTCACCAAGTTTTGAACGTGAGTTTTCTCCTCCCCATCTCCCATCACTGTTCCATCACCATTCTTGCTTGTTTTTGAAGGCTTTTCAAAGGTAAATTCATTTTTTTATTACCCTCATCTTCCTCTTTCTTCCCATGTATTTTGTTTTCATTGAAGCTCACTATTTTACATCTTGGGGTTTTGAGTTCTTGATGATAAAAATCCAAACTTTGTTAGCTTTTAGTTGAGCTTTTGATTTGTTGTTGTTAGATAAGTTGTTTACTATCCAAAAGGTCCAACATACCTGATTTTTACAAGGTTTTATATTGATTCACGAAATTGGGTTTTAGGGAGGTTTTAGGGAGTTCAAAGGTTGCTTTTTTGGGACTGTTTTGTGTTAAAAATTGTTAGCTGATGGTTGGTTGATGTTTAAAGGTTGTTTTGGAAGCTATTAGACGTGTTAAAAGTGTTGGAATCAATGGTTTTTGACTGTGCCATAGGGCTGCTCAAAAATGTGGTTTTGGGAGTGGCTTGGCTTGGTTTTGATGCTTGGTTTGTGTTCCGGGTTTGCTCAGTGAATTGTGTACTGAAATGTGGTTGTTTTGATTGTGTTGGATTGTTTAGAAGCAAGGAATTGTGTTGGTGAAACCTTGGGAGCGAATTCGGATAGCTTGGTGGATTGATCGGCTAAAGTTGTTGAGCTTTGTAGAACTAGTGTTTTGATATAATAATTGAAAAATGTTTTCGACTAATTTGAAAAGAATTTAAAACTTAGTTTTAAGTCCAAACAACTTGATTTTATGTTTGAGGGATCTTAAAAGGTTTTTGGCAATGTTTTTATTGATTTTAAATAGCCAAACTTAAGTTTTCAAGCTACCTGTACCGATACGGTTCAACCCATATCGATACCTTTTTGCCAGTTTGGTTACTGCCAAAACCCGTATCGAAATAGGCTTGGTCGTTTCGATACGGATCGAGATCGTTTCGATACGCCTGGTAAGCGTACCGATCCCCTTTCCAACAACCCCAACGACTATTTCCCAACGGTCATTTAAAAGTGAAACCGTACCGATACGCCCTCAAGCGTATCGATACGCCTAGGCTGGCAAGAGCCCAACGATTAGTTTCTGATGAAGGCCGTACCGATACGGGTCCAAGCGTATCGATACGGAAGGCTGCAGAACAACATTAATGAAGGGAAATAAAGTTCTCAACGACTCCAATTCATCCCCAACGGCTAGTAACAGCTATAAACTCATCAAGGAGTATAAAAGGGACCTCCAAGCATCAAGTAAAGGCCAATGCTCATATTGTCAATCAATAAATGATCAAGAATTGTCTTAGAGCTTAAATTGTCATTTATTGTATAGACAAACACTAGTGAGCCAAAATTGTCAAATTTGCTCAAGTGTTTTAGGTTTTGGGTGAGTGCTTTAATTGTGCAAACAAACACCTATTAGAGGAATTTGTGTTTGCTTTTATTATCTCTTTATAAGAGAGGGTTTGATCAAGGCTTTAGGTAGAAAGCTTGATCGGTGTAAAGGGTTTCCTCCTAAGCCTAGAAAAGGGGACGAATCAATAGTGGATTGATTGGAAATCCTTAGTGGGAAGCTAAGGTAGTGGATGTAGACCTTAGTTAGAAGGTTGAACCACTATAAATCATTGTGTCACTTATCTTTTTAGCTTCCACACCACATCCACCCAAAAATCCACCTCTCCACCACTTGGTGAGCCATATCGGTTGAACGAATCGAGCCCCTCACAACTCAATAATTGGTATCAGAGCTTGGCTCAATCGAATGGGATTTACATCCTATTGAGAAGATCCGGCAAGCTCGATCACTATTTCATCAACCGGCTCAAATGGCACAATCCATCGACAAACCGCCCTTCTTTGACGGTACCCATTATGCTCATTGGAAGACAAAGATGAAGTTATTCATCAAATCTAGAGATTACAAGCTATGGGACATAGTTGAAGATGGTCCGTTCGTGCCTCAACGAAGCAAAGCGGAGTGGAGTGCCGACGATCGCAAGAAGATGGAGCTTAATTGCAAAGCCTTGCACATTCTCTTTTGTGCATTTGTCCCAACCATCTATGAGAAGATGTCTTCTTGTGAGAGTGTCAATGAGGTATGGGACAAGCTTGAAGTCACATACGAGGGGGCCGATGAAGTCAAGGAGACCAAGATTGGACTCCTAACCTTAGAGTATGAGAACTTCAAAATGGATCCGGAAGAGAACATCGAGAAGATGTTTGATAGGTTCTCCACTATCACCAATGGTCTCAAAGGCTATGGAGAAGTCATCCCGGAGGAAAAGCTTGTTCGAAAGCTCATCTATTCACTTCCCGAGTCTTGGGAATCAAAGAGGACCGCCATCATCGAAGCCAAGAATTTGAAGACCTTGAAGCTTGATGAACTCATGGGGTCACTCCTTACTCATCAAATCACGAAGAAGAATAAAGAAGATGAGAAGAAGAGGGAAGAAATTAGAGCTATGGGAGAAAAGAAAATCAAAGGGCTAGGCATCAATGCAAGTGTCATGGCTCTCAAATCCTCCACTTGTCATCATGTCTACTCAAGTGAAGAGAAGGATGAAGATGAAGAGATAGTTAATCTCTTCAAGAAGTGTGCCTCGTTCATGAAGAAAGCTTTGAGAGAGCTTGAACGAGATTCCAAGAAAAATGAGAGGGCAAGCACTTCAAGCCATAAGAAGAAGGCACATGTGGCTACTTGGAGTGATGATGACTCCACCGACGATGAACAAGCCAACCTTTGCCTTATGGCCATCGAAGAAGATTCAAGGGTAACTTCTAATTCATCTACTTTATGTTCTTATTCTTTTGATGAATTACAAGATGCATATGATGATTTGGTTTTAGAGTTTAAAAATCATATTTTGAAAAACAATAAATTGATTTCAAAGTTAAAAATTCAAAATGATTTGATTTCTAAAACCAAACTTGAACTTGAAGCAAAACTCGAAGAGTTTGAATTAAAATTTTTTGATTTACAAAATTTGCTTCAAAAAGTTCAAGAAGAAAAGGATTTGATTTCCAAAGAGCTTGAAAAGAAAAACAATTTTGGAAAATCAAATTTCTATGTAAGACAATCTAGTGCCCCTAGATTTGTAAAAGGAAAATGTTTTAGAAGTGTTTGTGTTCCAAAAGGACTTAGCACTTCAATTAAAAAGGATGACATTGAAAAATGGATTCCTAAGAGGACTAAAATTTGTGCTACTAACGTCTATGGATCCAAAGCAATTTGGATACCAAAAATTACTTGATTGTCTTTTGCTAGGTGTGATGGAGATTGATCAACAAGTCAAATTAATGAGGGGGAGCTCCATGCACACTAAGGAAGAACACTTGAAGAATGAAGACTTCACATCCTCCCTTGAGTTCAAGTGTGGTAAAATCTAGTTGCTTTTGATTTTATTTGATTTATTTTTATTTATGCCAACTAGATGATCATTTATGTTGGACTAACATTTTTTATGATGCTTTGAGTAAGGGGGAGCCATTTTAAAACCAAATTCTTTTTTTTTGTCAATTTTTACCTCTATTGTTATTTTGAACTTAATGTTTTAAATTCTTTTTATATAACAAAAATGGGGAGAAAGGGTTTGAAAAATTGCATTTTCAAATGAATAAGGGGGAGCTTTATTTGATTTCATATCTTTAGTCTCTTATTCACATTTTTAAAGTTAAAGGGGGAGAATCCCAAACAATTTTTCAAGTTGGTTTTATTATATCAAAAAGGGAGAGATTGTAGAACTAGTGTTTTGATATAATAATTGAAAAATGTTTTGGACTAATTTGAAAAGAATTTAAAACTTGGTTTTAAGTCCAAACAACTTGAATTTATGTTTGAGGGATCTTAAAAGGTTTTTGCAATGTTTTTGTTGATTTTAAATAGCCAAACTTAAGTTTTCAAGCTACCCGTACCGATACGGTTCAACCCGTATCGATACCTTTTTGCCCAGTTTGGTTACTGCCAAAACTCGTATCGAAATAGGCTTGGCCGTTTCGATACGGATCGGGATCGTTTCAATACACCTGGTAAGCATACTGATCCCCTTTCCAACAACCCCAACGGCTATTTCCCAACGGTCATTTAAAAGTGAAACCGTACCGATACGCCCTCAAGCGTATCGATACGCCTAGGCTGGCAAGAGCACAACGTCTAGTTTCTGATGAAGGCCGTATCGATACGGGTCCAAGCGTATCGATACAGAAGGCTACAGAACATCATTAATGAAGGGAAATAAAGTCCTCAACGGCTCCAATTCATCCCCAACGGCTAGTAACGGCTATAAACTCATCAAGGAGTATAAAAGGGACCTCCAAGCATCAAGTAAAGGCCAATGCTCATATTGTCAATCAACAAATGACCAAGAATTGTCTTAGAGCTTAAATTGTCATTTATCGTATAGACAAACACTAGTGAGCCAAAATTGTCAAATTTCCTCAAGTGTTTTAGGTTTTGGGTGAGTGCTTTAATTGTGCAAACAAATACCTATTAGAGGGATTTGTGTTTTCTTTTATTATATCTTTGTGAGAGAGGGTTTGATCAAGGCTTTGGGTAGAAAGCTTGATCGGTGTAAAGGGTTTCCTCCTAAGCCTAGAAAAGGGGACGAATCAATAGTGGATTGATTGGAAATCCTTAGTGGGAAGCTAAGGTAATGGATGTAGACCTTGGTTAGAAGGTTGAACCACTATAAATCATTGTGTCACTTATCTTTTTAGCTTCCACACCACCTCCACCCAAAAATCCACCTCTCCACCACTTGGTGAGCCATATCGGTTGAACGAATCGAGCCCCTCACAACTCAACAAGCTTGGGGTAATCGGTGAGTGGTTAATGATTTCAACTTGATTTAAATGGTTTCCAAACATTTTGGTTCAAGCATGTGGACCTAGGTTGGGCTTGGTAAACCCACCTAGAGTTGGGATTAGATTGGTAGTCTAATCTCAAGCTTAGTTTAGAAGACTTTGGTTGAACTTCTAAACGTTTGATATGCCTCTTGTTTCATATTAATTATGATTAATGTTGTTATGTATATTGTTGTAGAACTAATGTTTTGATATAATAATTGAAAAATGTTTTGGACTAACTTAAAAAGTATTTAAAACATTTCCAAAGTCCAAACAACTTGAAATTATGTTTAGGGAATTTCTTAAAAGGGTTTTTCATGATTTTCAAAGCCAATCTAAACAAAATTGTCCAGGTGTTTCGAAACACCTTAGGGCGTTTCGAAACAAGGGGCTCCAGTAGCAAAATCGTTTCGAAACGAGTTTCGAAACGAGCCTTCATTGGACATGATTTTTGCCCAGCGTTTCGAAACGGGCCAGGCCGTTTTGATACGCCTACATGGCATTGACCATAACGGTCATAAAACCCAACGGCTCTTTCTCAACCAACTTTCAAATGTAGGCGTTTCGATACGGGCCTATAGCGTTCCGATACGCGTTTCGAAACGGCAAGGGGGTGTTCCGAAACGGGTACCCTGACAGACTGCAACGGCTCTTTCTACATTGAGAGTGTTTCGAAACGGCTTCGAGCGTTTTGAAACGGGTAGCCGTAGAACTGCATTTATGGTGGGAATAAAGTCCTCAACGGCTCCAATTTGATCCCAATGGCTAGTAACGGCTACAAACTCACTTGGGAGTATAAAAGGGACCTCCAAGCATCAAGAGAAGGCTAATGCTCATATTGTCAAATATCAAATGATCAAAGAGTGTCTTAGTGCTTAAATTGTCAATTCTTGTATAGACAAACACTAGTGAGCCAAAATTGTCAAATTTGCTCAAGTGTTTTAGGTTTTGGGTGAGTGCCTAATTGTGCAAACAAACACCTATTAGAGGGTTTTAAGTTTGCTTTATTTATCTCTTTGTAAAGAGGGTGTTGATCAAGGCTTTGGGTAGAAGCTTGATCGGTTGTGAGGGTTTCCTCCTAATCCTAGAAAAGGGGACGAATCAATTAGTGGAATTGGTTGAGAAATCCTTAGTGGGAAGCTAAGGTAGTGGATGTAGACCTTGGTTAGAAGGTTGAACCACTATAAATCATTGTGTCAATCTTTATTTTAGCTTCCTTAACCCTTCCACCCAAAATATCCACCTCTCCACCACTTGGTGAGCTAAATTGGTTGATCGAATCGAGCACCACACAACTCAACAATTGGTATCAGAGCTTGGCTCAATCGAAGAGGATTAACATCCTATTGAGAAGATCCGGCAAGCTCGATCACTATTTCATCAACCGGCTCAAATGGCACAATCAATCGACAAACCGCCTTTCTTTGACGGAACTCACTATGCCCATTGGAAGACAAAGATGAAATTCTTCATCAAATCAAAAGATTACAAGATATGGGATGTAGTTGAAGATGGTCCGTTCGTGCCTCAAAGAAGCAAAACGGAGTGGAGTGCCGACGATCGCAAGAAGATGGAGCTAAATTGCAAAGCCTTGCACATTTTATTTTGTGCATTTGGTCCATCAATCTATGAGAAGATGTCTTCTTGTGAGAGTGCCAAGGAAGTATGGGACAAGCTTGAAGTCACATACGAGGGGACAAATGAAGTCAAGGAGAACAAGATTGGGCTCCTAACCTTAGAGTATGAGAACTTCAAAATGGATCCGGAAGAGAACATCGAGAAGATGTTTGATAGGTTCTCCACAATCACCAATGGTCTTAAAGGATATGGAGAAGCCATCCCGGAGGAGAAGCTTGTTCGAAAGCTCATCTACTCACTTCCCGAGTCTTGGGACTCAAAGAGGACCGCCATCATCGAAGCCAAAAATTTGAAGACTTTGAAGCTTGATGAACTCGTGGGGTCACTCCTTACTCATCAAATCATGAAGAAGAATAAAGAGGATGAGAAGAAGAGGGAAGAAATTAGAGCTATGGGAGAGAAGAAAATCAAAGGGCTTGGCATCAATGCTAGTGCCATGGCTCTCAAATCCTCCATTTGCCATCATGTCTACTCAAGTGAATAGGAGAATGAAGATGAAGAGATAGTTTATCTCTTCAAGAAGTGTGCCCCGTTCATGAAGAAAGCCTTGAGAGAGCTTGAACGAGAAACTAAAAGAAAGGAGAGGGCAAACACTTCTAGCCATAAGAAGAAGGCATATGTGGCTACTTGGAGTGATGAAGACTCCACCGATGATGAACAAGCCAACCTTTGCCTTATGGCCATCGAAGAAGATTCAAGGGTGACTTCTAATTCATCTACTTCATGTTCTTATTTCTTTGATGAATTACAAGATGCCTATGATGATTTGGTTTTAGATTTTAAAAGCCACATTTTTAAAAACAATAAATTGATTTCAAAGTTAAAAATTCAAAATGATTCGCTTTCTAAAACCAAACTTGAACTTGAAGCAAAACTTGAAGAGTTTGAATTAAAATGTCTTGATTTACAAAAATTGCTTCAAAAAGTTCAAGGAGAAAAAGGTTTGATTTCCAAAGAGCTTGAAAAGAAAAACAATTTTGGAAAATCAAATTTTTATGTTAGACAATCTAGTGCCCCTAGATTTATAAAAGGTAAATGTTTTAGAAGTGTTTGGGTCCCAAAAGGACTAACCACTTCAATTAAAAAGGATGACATTGAAAAATGGATTCCTAAGGGGACTAAAATTTGTGCAACTAACGTCTATGGATCCAAAGCAATTTGGATACCAAAAATTACTTGATTGTCTATTGCTAGGTGTGATGGAGATGTTCAACAAGTCAAACATTGAGGGGGAGCTCCATGCACACAAGGAAGAACACTTGGAGAAGGAAGGCTTCACATCCTCTCTTGGGTTCAAGTGTTGGTAAAAATCTAGTTGTTTTAGCATTAATTTGTTTTATTCTTAGTTTATTCAACTAGATGATCATAAATGTTGGACTAACATTTCAATGATGCTTTGAGTAAAGGGGGAGCCATTTTAAAACCAAATTCTTATTTTTTGTCAAATTTTACCTCTATTGTTATTTTTGAACTTAATGTTTTAAATTCTTTTTGATATAACAAAAGGGGGAGAAATGGTTTGAAAAATTGAATTTTCAATTGAATAAGGGGGAGCTTTATTTGAATTAAAATTTTTAAAGTTAAAGGGGGAGAATCCCAAACAATTTTTCAAGTGGTTTTATTATATCAAAAATGGGGAGATTGTAGAACTAATGTTTTGATATAATAATTGAAAAATGTTTTGGACTAACTTAAAAAGTATTTAAAACATTTCCAAAGTCCAAACAACTTGAAATTATGTTTAGGGAATTTCTTAAAAGGGTTTTTCATGATTTTCAAAGCCAATCTAAACAAAACTGTCCAGGTGTTTCGAAACACCTTAGGGCGTTTCGAAACAGGGGGCTCCAATAGCAAAATCGTTTCGAAACTTGTTTCGAAACGAGCCTTCATTGGACATGATTTTTGCCCAGCGTTTCGAAACGGGCCAGGCCATTTTGATACGCCTACATGGCATTGACCATAATGGTCATAAAACCCAACGGCTCTTTCCCAACCAACTTTCAAATGCAGGCGTTTCGATACGGGCCTATAGCGTTCCGATACGCGTTTCGAAACGGCAAGGGGGTGTTCCGAAACGGGTACCCTGACAGACTGCAACGGCTCTTTCTACATTGAGAGTGTTTCGAAACGGCTTCGAGCGTTTCGAAACGGGTAGCCGCAGAACTGCATTTATGGTGGGAATAAAGTCCTCAACGGCTCCAATTTGATCCCAACGGCTAGTAACGGCTACAAACTCACTTGGGAGTATAAAAGGGACCTCCAAGCATCAAGAGAAGGCTAATGCTCATATTGTCAAACATCAAATGATCAAAGAGTGTCTTAGTGCTTAAATTGTCAATTCTTGTATAGACAAACACTAGTGAGCCAAAATTGTCAAATTTGCTCAAGTGTTTTAGGTTTTGGGTGAGTGCCTAATTGTGCAAACAAACACCTATTAGAGGGTTTTAAGTTTGCTTTATTTATCTCTTTGTAAAGAGGGTGTTGATCAAGGCTTTGGGTAGAAGCTTGATCGGTTGTGAGGGTTTCCTCCTAATCCTAGAAAAGGGGACGAATCAATTAGTGGAATTGGTTGAGAAATCCTTAGTGGGAAGCTAAGGTAGTGGATGTAGACCTTGGTTAGAAGGTTGAACCACTATAAATCATTATGTCAATCTTTATTTTAGCTTCCTTAACCCTTCCACCCAAATATCCACCTCTCCACCACTTGGTGAGCTAAATTGGTTGATCAAATCGAGCACCACACAATTCAACAATTGTAATATACATGTGTGTTGAGGCATGATGTGTGATGCATTGTGATATGCATGTGGTTGTGGAATGTGGTTTGTGCATGATGGTAAATCATGGTGAGTACGTGCTAAGCACAGAAATTGGTAAGAAAGTTGTATGGTTGATAAATGAAATGAGTTAAGTATTGGCACTAGTATGCTTGGGTACAATGATCGATCATTAGGATGTTTAGTGTGCACACGAGAGTCGAAATGCGCGCGTGGTCTTGGTGATGGTAGTCATCAAGATGGAGTACGGGTTCGCCCAGAAATCGTCTTTTATGTGTTAGTCGATGATGAGTGGAATCCCATCGACGGGGCATGAGGTTGAGTGTAATCCCCTATGCGTAAAATAGTGATGAGTGTAATCTCACCGTAAGGTAAATGTTGAGTGTTGGATGTGAGTTCCAACAGTTGTTATCCGCGTATTCGGGTCATAGCTAGGTGCCAATACGTTTGATATATGTGTTTCCATATGGTTGTGTTTATGGACTTGCCGAGCATGGCATGATATTGAGATTATGTTCATGCATCATATATATTTGACTCTTGTGGCTTCGAAGAGAAGAAAACATGCATTCTTCCTTGGTTGTGTTGTTCGTGCTTGGACCCTGCATTGTCGATGTTTGTTTTATTAACTTACCGTCACTAAGCTTTATGCTTACGCTCTCTTTTGTTCGACAATGTAGATCCTTAGTTCGTGGGTTTCTTGTGCAAGGAGAGGGCCTCCAAGTGTGCTATTTTTGCTTTGCTATCATCAAGTATGGACTTTTAAGTTAAGATGTAATAGACAAGCAATGGGATTTGAGTATTTTTATTTATGTTGTTGTTTTGTGTTAGAAGCTTGTTTAGACTCCTTTGATATGTGGACGTTTTGTTTATGGCTTGCTTATGCTTTTATGACGGCTTTGTGGCCTTGACTCTATGCTTTTGACATGTTTATGTTTAAACCTTAGTTTCCCATATGGTTCGCTATGAGAATGTTGTTGATTGCTCCTTGTTCGTTTTAAAATGTATCGTATGATGTTCCATGGATGTTGTATGTTGTATGTATGTTTGCTTGTGGCTAGGTGAGTCTTAATTTGCATCTAGAGTTGAGTCTTGTTGCGTTTTGCTGCAAATTTGAGTGTTGCAGTGCAGGGCGTATCGGTACGCCCAAGGGCCGTATCGATACGACCCTACACTTTGGGACTCAAGTTTGGCCTAGCGTACCGGTACACGGGGGTGTATCGATACGCAAAAACCTCTCTGGAAATCTGAGATATTGATGAGATTTTGGCGTATCGGTACGAGTCTAGGGTGTATCGGTACGGTCTTGTATCGTTGACCGTGAGAAGTTGACTAGTGAGGGCGTATCGGTACGATCAACCTATGTACCAATACGGTCTCCCTGGGTTGACCTTAGACTGTTGACCTAGTCAAGGCGTATCGATACCCTCTTCTAGTGTATCGATACAGCCTGATGTAAAAGTTAAAATGGGCTATTTTAAATTGTATGTTCGTTGTTTCACCTCGCTTGTTGCTTCCGCTGTCGTTGTTTCACATAGGGTGTATTAAAGCATCTAGACAAGATAATAATGAAATGAAAAAGTTTTCTCGGGTTGTTAACCGAAGTGGAACCTTAACAGGTTTCGCCTCGGTTATCCCCGTGTAGCCCGCTCGGACCGGTCAGTCGCTCGGACCGGGACGAGGGGGTTACACTTGTTGGTATCAGAGCCTGAGGTTTCCGAGACCTCGAGCAGGTAAGTGAGGTAAGTTAAATTCTTGTATTGCAATTGCACGGTGTTTGCTTGCCATGTAAGTATGTTTGCCTGTTTAACAAGTATGCCTTGATGATTGCTTGATTGATCGTTGTTGTATGTTGTTTGAAGCATGTTGAGTAGAGTCTCATTGCTTCTATTACATCGGAAAAAAGGAATTTTAACTGAGGGAAAATACTTGAGCCACTTGGACCCTTGCCCTTGCTAACCTTATTTTGTATGTTGTTGTTGTTGTTGCTATCTGTGAGCGGTTATGTCGAGGCCTAGAGGTAGACCGAGGTTGGTTCGTCAAGAACCCCGTGTTACGGCTCCTGTTAATGAGCCGGTGGTTGGAGTAGAGGCTCTTGTGGAAGAGCCTGCTGTTGGAGTCGGAGCTCCTCCACCACCACCACCTCCTCAGCCTGATGTGAAAGGCGAGGCTGGTGCTGAGGGAGCGGGACCTCAGGTTGGTCAGGGTGGCCAAGGTCCTGCGGGGATAGATATGGCTCCGCTAGTTCAAGCTATAACGAGAGCGTTTCAGGCTGCAGTTGTCGGAGCTCAGGCTGCAGCTCAGCCGAGAGGTGATGATGCTAGCTTATCGTTAGAGAGGCTTCGTAGCCTAGGAGCTGATGAGTTCAAGGGATATACGCCTGAGAGATCAAAGTTGTGGCTAGAGAAGGCAGTCCGTATTTTAGCTCAGATGGGATGTGTTGGGGCTCGTAAGTTGGGTTGTGTAGTTTTGTTGCTTCAAGGTGATGCCTACACCTGGTGGGTCACCATTACTATCGGCGTGCCTGAGGCCGAGATCAATTGGAATTTCTTTGAGACTGCTTTCAGGAAGAGGTATTTGGGCCCGAGATATTTAGATGAGAAGAAGCGGGAGTTTATGGCTCTTGTTTAGGGAGACACCTCAGTGACAGATTATGAGATCCGCTTTGTTCGACTGAGTCAGCGTGACAAGGTCATAGTTTGCCACCCACCATACCCGTCGAGGCAGCATCTCTTGGCAGCGCAAAACATACTCAGACTTTACAACGCAGACCGCACACTACTGAACTACACTAGTCTTACCCAGCTTATCGCCTCAAATCTCTCCCTATAATCTCTCTCTCATCACTATCTTTATTTTTATTTGTGTTTTTATATTTCCGCATCATGAGATTTAATGGCGCATTTACTAAATCTTTGTGTGGGAAACCATTCATAGGAGCTGCTCCAATCCCTGTGGGAGACGATATCTTTTATACTATAACTTGACAAGAGTGTGCACTTGCGCTCATAAATGGAGAACACCCAAACGCTCTACACGGAGGGACTAGACCATTCATTGATTTGGTGAGGAGTAGGAATTCGCGTATCCACTATCTTGATTCAATCCGAGGGTTAATTATGAAAACAATATGTTAAAATTTGCATATTGATGCATAGTATTGACATTGATGAGCATGAGAGCATGTATAAGAATACTTGTTACATCGTCATTCATATTATTTATGACTGCCTCACTAGGCAATGTATGCCTAACGTATCTCATCTCATGCATTTTAGGTTGAAAGATCGTGTGGTTGAAGATCGGATAGTCAAGGTAAGACAAGTCACTACAAGCCCTAGAGTAATGTATTTTGACCTTATGAACTCCTAGGAAGGTGGCAAAGTAGTCGAACTAGCCATTTATGCCCATTTTGATATGCTTGTGAGATGTCTATGTTGTAATGTGGTTGGTGGCCCTAAATGGCCTTTTGTCTTGGCTCAAAGTGGTCTAAAAATGCATATTTGGCTCATAATGGTCAAAACGTAGTAAACATATTCGTATGGTCATGAAACTTGGCATGCTAGTAGTTTATATCATTGAAATGTTGTGTGTAAAGTTTCATTGCATTTGAACATCGTTTGGTAGGTCAAATTGATTAAAAACAAGCAAAAATCTGTCATTACAAGTTAGGACGTATCGATACGGTTAAGCAAAATTGGGCTATGGGATAAGGCGTATCGATACGGGCTTGAGGCTGTATGGAAACAATTTGCCACTGGAATTTCCTGTTTCGATATGGGTCTATTCCGTATCGATACGGGTCAAAGTCAAAGTCAAAGGAAGTCAACCTGTATCGATACAGGTTTACCTGTATCGATACGGTCTCAAGGACTAGTCAACTTAGGTTCACCATCGTATACCCGTTTCGAAACAGCCTTAAGGTGTTTCGATACGATGTTAGTTAAGTTAGTTAAAAGGCATAATTTGACTGTTTACATTATTCACAGAATGGTCACTGAATTTTGGATGAATAAATTGAATAAGTAAATGGACTTCAAAAGGCATGAAATTTTGCAAGCATGTTAACATAGTATTGAATTTCAATGTAGTATAATCAATTGCATCGAAGAACCCCTAATTTATCAATTTTACAGTTTAGTCCCTAAAATTTATAATAGTTAAGAATTAGCCCGAATTGATTAATTATTGCTTCATAAGGTTTAATTGGACTAAGATGCATTGTGGTAACGTGTTATTGCATATTATTGTTTTAGTTTGTTATAATAAAATGAAATTTTATTGCACCGATCACCGTATTGAACATCGGTATCACCTTCCGACCTAGTTCTCGACCAGACCAGGAAGGGGTGTAACAAATTGTATAGATTAGAACTACTCATAGGGATTTACATAGACAAGAAAATACTTATTCATCTATTTGTACATCTTGGGGTCTTACATAGGGCACATTTATGAGTGTCCTCACTTTTTCTTGTAGCGATTTTGTTGCTTTCTTGGATAAACACAATACAAAACTTATCCAAAAAATGAAAGTTTGATAAAGGATTTTGAGTTTTCAAAAATGAGCAATAGAGTTTTCGAAAAAGAAAGCCTTGATTTGAAAGTTAAGCTTGAATGCTTAACAAAAGAAAAAAAATATTTCTAATAATTCACCTCAACCCATAATGACAAAATGCTCACATTGTCATTTTCATTCTTTGCATACTTGTCCTATAAAGAAAATAATAGGTGTGTTGGAGCAATGATAAGAAAAGCAAAGATTTTGAATGTTGTATTCACACATATGAAGGTAGATGGGTAACCTCTAACCTTAGTGATTTTGATTACATATATTTGGTTGCCTATTTTATTTTTGAATGTTTTATGCACATGTGTTTTAAAAAAATTAATTCAATTTTTGCATAAAGTATATAAAGACTTGGATTAATTGAATTATTTATGTTCTTATAGTGACTTTAGCCAATTTTGAAATTCAATTTCTTGAGTATCAAGCATTTGAGCTAATATTTTGAATGAAATGTTTTAATAAGGGGAGCTTTATTTTTCAAAGATATTTTTCTTAAACTTTTTTATTTTAACCTACTCTCCATTGTTATTGTGCACTAAAATTTGAAATCAAACTTAGTTTGAATTATTTTTTATATAAAACAAGGGGAGAGATGAGTGGAAATTTCAACTTCCAAATAAAAAAGGGGAGCTTAAATTTTTTTAAAATATTCTCTTTTTCAAATATTATTTTTAAGGGGGCATTTTCAAAAACAAATTTTCAAGGTATTTTGTTATATCAAAAAGGGGAGATTGTTGAACTAATATTTTGACATAACAAATTAAGTGAAAAGTGATTTGGACTTTATCGAATATTTCAAAAAACATTCAAAGTCCAAAAAACTTGAAAAACATGTTTAAAATGGTTTATAAGTGTTTTGGCTCATTCCTCAACTTAAAAAACATTCATAAAGTCAAAACTATTTAATTCTTGAAAATCTTGGAACAAATTTTCCAAAATTTATCAGAAATTTCCAAATTTTTCAGAAGTTTCAAAACTCTTACAAGAGTTTCCAAACTTCTGTGCGAAAGTTTCCATACTTCTACAACAGTCGATTTTTAAAGTCTGGCTCAAAGAGTTTCGAAACTCTTTAAGAAGCTTCGAAACTTATATATAGAAGAGCATTAAATGCTCGATTTTATGTTTTCCCAACGGCTCCAAACCATCCTCAAAGGCCATAAACGTCTAGAAACTCATTCCACACTACAAATACAAGCCAAGGAAACTTGAAGAAGGAAACAATAACCATCAAAGCTTAATGTTCAAGAGGAAGAGTCTTTAATTCTTTATTTCTTCATTTCTCTTATAAATATTTGTTGAGTGAGCTTTATTGTATATCTTTCATTCATTCTTTTGTGAGCTTAATTCTTTTAAACACCCACTTTGAGAGTTATTCTTGTTTACCCAAATCAAACCTTGTAAAAAGGAGAGATTCTAGTTGCCTAAGGAAAAACTAAAGTGGTTCTATCTTAGCCATTAAAAGATAGGAGTTGTAAGGTTATCGCTTTGTCCTAAAAGAAAGAACTCATAGTAGTGAATTGGGAAATTCTTAATGGTGTGCTAAGGTAGTGGATTTAGACTTTGGTTAGAAAGTCGAACCACTGTAAAATTGATTGTGCAAATTGTCCATTATTTTTCGGTTTTTGCCAATTCCATTCGAAGATCATTTCAACCCCCTTGGCGGTCTTCGGTTGATCGAATTCAAGCCTAACACCATCTCATACTACTTTTCATTTATAAGATTTTTGATCATTGGAAACAATTTGAACAATCATGCTTTAGGCATGATTTACATCTATTCGCTCTAACATGTTTTATCCTTTTGGGATTTCAATTCAAATTTAGAGCCTTTTCAGCTGGTATATGAAACTTGGTTACTTTCATTAGGTCAATAAATATGTCTGGCAGTTGACATATAATAACATGAATTATCTTATGAACTTTCGGTTCATATACGAAGATCTAAAGAATAATAATCCATTTTCCTTCCTCTAGTTGATTACTATATTCCTCTAATGTTGAGAAAAATCATGTCATAAATGATTCTCCAATTAATGTTAAAGAATTTAAACATAAAATGAGACTCATACTCAATATATATCCTCAATCCTTTTTATATACTTATTTTGTATGTTGTGGTGAAGCAATTCAACTATATATCGCACATTCAAAAACTCTAAAATGGGAAACATATGGCTCATGACCAAAAATAATCATAATAGGGAGTTTTATTATAGTTCATTGGCTTGATGCGTATAAGTGTTGTTATATGTGAAATATCATATAGATAATAAAAAATGTGTTCTTATAGTTTAGCTATTAAAAGGAGGTATCTAGTCAAAATTTCGCTAAACTATTTTGTTCATAATCAATAAGATTTGTAACATTTATTTCAACTGATATCTCCTAAAAATATAAACTCACTAGTTTTAGCAAGATGAATAGTCTTAATTGTATAATCTAAATCTTTTTCTAATCAATCTCACAAACTTCTGGTTGTAATTTGATAATACATATGTACATGCATCTACTAAATCAAGTAAAAGTTCCACATTTGTAGATAAATAGACCCATGTTTCATTTAAATATACAAGATATATAGTCTCAACTTTAGTACATAAACTTCAAGTTCTTTTGGTAAGTGGAATTTTAATCAATTCTTTTGAGAACAAGCAACACAAAAACTTCAGGTTCTTTTAGTAAGTGTAATTTAATTAATTCTTTTGAGAACAAGCACCACAAGAACTTTAGGTTCTTTTAATAAATTTTTATGTAAATCTCAATAATTTTCACATTATTATTGATCAAGATGGTCTAACCGATCATGCCAACTATATACGTGTTTATATATATATATGAATTTTTAAACTTCCAATTTACCATAACATTTGATTCAATCTCACTCGTACATGTCTAGTACAAATTTTGAAATATAAGTTTCTTTGAAACTTGATAATACATTTCCACCAAAAATTTGTTCTTTTGAATAGGAATATATTTAGCTCTTCTGGAGCTTTCAATGAAAATTATTCTTTTTATAGCAATATATAGTTATTCCAGAGCTTTCAACTGACTTTTTCGCTACCAGAACTTATATCCACATTGGCTTATTTCATATGTCAATTTATAACATATGTTATCTATAATTCTCGAATGATTATTTTGAGAACTCTTATTGCTCTCTTAAAGTTCCCACTTATTGTGGTGACGATGTTATTACTATTAGCGATAATTATTACAATATTCACAATTATACACCTTTCATAATGTACTTTCTCTTGTGAACTTATTGCTTTTTTGGAGCATCAATATTTTTAGTACTTTGAGATATAATACTCACATTTGCCTTTTTATTTAAATGAGAGATTATTTTTTATGCTTCTACTAAGCATAAAACGTCACCATAAATAGTATTTTGATAAGTAATCATGTTAAACAAAATAAATAAATATCACAATATATAATATAAAATGTAATAAATAAAATGTAAAGCAAATTAACATAAAACAAAATAAATTAAAAGATCAATTTTTCTGTTTAGAGGTTATAAGAAAATGAAATAAGGTGAATTACTCCCTTTAGGGGTTATGAGGAAATTAACAACACTCAAGTGAGTTAGACCGACAATGCCATAATTATTTTCACAATTTTAGTAAACAAAATTTGTTTATATTTTCTTTCCTTTATCATTCATGATTGCGGATAAAGGTCCATAATGCTTAGGCGTTTAACAAGTATGAGACCGATGGTTTATATCATGCATTGATAATATAAAGATTTTAATATGATCTTTATCACTCTTGTCATCCTTGTAATCCCACTTTTAGTGGGTATAAGCATTCTTAAAATGATCATTTTAGTCTATTTTCATGGCTTCAATCGCGACCACAATTGTTATTGTGACATTTATTCTTACCATTATAAAATGCCACATTCACTTCAGGGAATGGAGCGGAGCCAATAAATTTTTAAAACCTTTTTCATGATATTGTGTTTGTAAGACAACATTATTTGCGTAAAAAGTGGAGTATATTTTTCTAACATATTCTCATCAGTGATACTGTAACCACATAACTTCAATTGTGAAGTAATTTGAATTATATCTGAGTTATATTCACTAACTGAATAATGATTTATCATGTTTACATTCACTTTAGAGAATACAACAAGTCCAATAATTTTATGAAATAAACATCATACTTGCATTCACTTCATGGAATGCCTCCCATAAAATTCTTATCAAGATGAATTTTTGTAATATGAACTTGGGAAAAATTTATAGTCGAGTTTTTCGACAAAGAAGAATTATTGCTTTCGAGCAAATATAGGCTTTTATAACAAGCATACTCTTAAATTAAAACTATTAAATAAAATTCATTTTTCTTGTAGATTCAAAATCATCATGATTTATCGCACTTTGAAACTGTAGTTTAAGTAATAAAAAAGTAGAATTTACCGATATTGATTTCTCTCTCAATGACAAATGAAGACATAACAAATGACCAAGACATCTTATCATAATCTATTTATGTAATGTCTCTTTTCAAGCCTTTTAAACATATCATATAAAATTTAAAATATGGTTAAATTAAAAATATTTATCATATTATATATCATGAGTCCATAAAAAAAAATATATTTATCTGAAAATATACTCAAGGATCGTGAATGAGACCTTAAAGGATTGCAATTGATATGCCTTAGACTTTTTGACATGTTGTGCACATCTCTCTCATAATGTGGATTCTGGCGGTCATTCTCCAAGGACTTGGGGGCCTTTGCTTGGTTTTATATTCCTTGGCACCATGTAGGTAACGTGGAGATTGATATACCTCTTCTCCCCACGATTCCTTTGACATAGATTTGGATCGATTTAGAGATCGATTCTTTGAGTGAGATTGTGTTGGCAACGTATTATAAATAAAATAAAGAAGAACATGAACAAGAGAAAGATGAGAAACAAAGAGAAAAATTTCTGTTATTTCAATTAGGATTGTGTACAATGCTTTCTCCAAACTCTATATTTATTGGCATAGGAGAAAAACCCTAATTCTAATGGGTATTATATCCTAATAATAAAGTACATTAAAGTTTCCTTTAATATATAGATATCCACCATAAATAAATATTCATGACATATATAGAATTTTTAAACAAGTTCAGTTCATTTAACATTATTTAGAACGTTGATAAAATTCTTTTATTAACCTCTAAAAACTTTGTATTCTCATTTTTTTAGAGAAACTTAAATCTTATTATAATTAAGATATTGAAGAATGTTATTACTTTCTTCTTACTTTACAGGTATAATAATAGTTTAATAACTTCTTGTTATAATTAAAAAATAGTAATTTCTTGTTGTTTTAGAGCATAATGTCGTTATCCAACCATTGTTCTAATTTGATGGGCTCGTTTGCTTTGACAATATAAAAAAAGATTAGGTTGATGATATTTTTTAAGTTTGAATGGTTAAATTTAATAAATTGTTTCGAGTTATGATAGTATTAATAAAATACATAAGTTTTGAATGTTATTATACCATGTCACATTAGACAATCGTTTCAATCTTAACGAAAAGTGGCATGTTTATAAATTTTATAAAAAAAATGTAACATATTTATTACAAAATCTATAATTAAATAACGTGAGTGTAGTTAGAAATTTTCGAGATCATAAAATTATTTGTTCAATATAACCTTTGCAAATCATATATGTAAATGTTATGTCGAAGGGTAAGATAACATTCATAAGTCACACATGACTTAAATCCAAGGACGGACGGTAATAGGAACCAGTGGGAGCCTTGGCCCCTAAAGTATAAAAAATTAATTTTTAGTCCTTTAAAAAATTCAATTTGGCACCTTTAAAAGCTTTAAAATTTTTATTGTATTTTAAATTTTTGAATAATTTTAAGTAAATTCGTTCTTAAATTTTTAAAAATTCTCATTAAGTATTAATTTTTAAAAAATTTTAATTTAAACCTTTAAAATTTTAAAAAATTAAATTAAATTAAATAGGCTCCTTCAATTATGATTAAAATCTATCGCCGAACACATATTATTAAAATCAATTCATAAGTCAGACACTTTTCCCGTTACTGAAACAATTATGATTAAAATCTATCGCCGAACACATGTAAAATTTGATTTCCATTAATATTTATAATCACTAATCTTATTATTATATTCCAGTTTGAAAAGAACATCAATTTTTTAAGCTTAACAATCTTCATTTGACTTTGTTTTGTTTTTAATAGTTGATGCTGTCATCTATAATTTAAACACAACTAGACAAGTCCACGTTTTTATAATCAAGGGTTTCCATTAAATTGACAAACTTTGTCCTACCTAATATATGTACTAAAATTTTCTTTAATTTTTAAGGTAAATTATATAAATGACCACTATATTTTGGGTTTAATCTCGATTTGACCACTATAATTTTAATTGAACCAATAAGATCACTCAACTATTTAAATGGACTTAATGTAATCGCCTGTCGTTAAAACCTAACTGAGGGAGTCATGTGGCAGTTAGAAAAAATTTGTATAATTACATTCTATCAAGTTAGTAAATATTTTGTCCTCGTTAGTTATACATTCTATCAATTTAGTCTTAATTTTAATTTTTAATAAAATAAATTACACATCCAATTAGGTGGTGACACGTGTCATCACCTTATTGGAGGACTTTACTATTTATATTTAATTTAATAAATTTATTTTCATCCTCCAATAAGGTGGTGACAAAGCTATTTTTGAGATATAAAATTTAAATATTTAATATATGTCATAGTTGGTTGTTTATGCCAGGGAAAAGCAAATAAATGTGGATTAACGGAATTCAAACATAGCACACTTATAATGAATAAAAACGTCTAAGCCAATAAAATAAATCTAATAATTAAATTAAATTTAACAACATTTTGTATATATTTTAAATTATAGTTAGTGCACGATTTAAAATAAAAATAGTTTTAAGAGTTTTGTATTTTTAAACTAAATTTAATATATTTTTTTCCGCATTTATTTTTATAATTTCACATATATAATAGTTGAATTGATTTTTTAACTTAATTAATAATTTAAATATTTATTAAAAATTAAATTACTATATATATATATATTACAAATTCAAAATTTTAAGATTATATAAAATTCATTTAGTGAATCCAACCTCACGAACATAATTCAAATGAATTGATAAAATTTTAAATTATAATTTAAAATATATACAAAATGTTGTTAACTTTAATTTACTTATTTGATATATTTCATTGGCTTATATATTTTTATGCATTATAAGTGTGTCATGTTCAAATCCCGTTAATCATTTGCTCTTTCCTGGAAATAAACAACAAATTATGACATATAATAAATATTTGTATTCTATATCTCAAAATTGGCTTTAGCCTAGTGGCAAAGCCACAGTAATAACACCAAGCACGCCTAGGTTTGATTCTCCCTAGAGCCAATTTGCTTTCATTTATTTTCATCCTCCAATCAGGTGGTTACACGTGTCACAATCTAATTTATTTTATTAAAATTAAAATTAGGACCAAGTTGATAGAATGTATAAGTAACGAGTACCAAATGTGTAATTATACAAATTTTTATTAACTGCCACGTCAGTCTTCGGTTAGGTTTTAATGACAGGTGGTTCTATTTAGTCAATTTAAATAGTTGAGTTGTCTTTTTGCTTCAATTAGAAATATAGTGATCAAATCGAGACAAAATTCAAAGTATAGTGGTCAAATCGAGACCAAACCTAAAATAAAATGGAAATTAATTGTTTCCTTTCTTCCAAAACAAAAGAATGAAAAATCTACAAAAATATTATGATGATATTTTTTATTTCTCAATCTATTGTTGTTGGCGGTTTATTTCTGAAAATATTGTGATTGGAACAATATCTTTAAAGTCGGACTCTGATAAATTGGTAACTCAAATTTTTTTCCCTAAAGTCTTCCTTATGTGAGTCCGACTTTGGGGTTTTCTAAAGTCTACTACAGGTGAGTTCGACTTTTGTTGAGTGTGTAAAAGTTCTATTATTTACACCCTTTTTAACCCATATTTCTGCTGCATTCAAGCATTATTCATTGCATTTAGGTTAGTTTACAGCAAAACACCACAAATATATTAAAGGCACAGATTCTACTAAGAACGACTGTTTTTGCAGGTTGCTGCCATAATAGACGGAGAGGGCAGGTGATGGGCAGAGAAGCAGGAGAGCTGAACTGGACAAGCAGACAAAGAGGACGATGCTGCCATGGTGCTGCCGTGACAGCAGAGGACGACAACAGTTTTTGTGGAGAAAAAGCAAAGTGGACCTCTACAGATAGAGAAAATTCAGCCCGTCTGTCGTGTGAAAACCTTATATTTTTCCAAGCCCCAGATCAGAAGATATGTCAAGCCCAAAGCTCAAGGAGAGAAAATCCCAAGAAACAAGGAAGACGGCTGGAAAGTAGATTCCTTGAAGATTTAGTCTTTATTAGAATCATACTTTTAATTAAAGTTGTAATCCTTGTTAATTTAGATAACTTGAGCCCAAAGCTTATATAAGGGCATGTATTTTAACCTAGGGCATATCTCATATCCCATAACCGACAACCAAAAACCCCTAGCCGTTTTCCTGCCCTCGACATGTTCTAAATCCTTCCTAGGGCCACGGGTTGATTTGTAAAGTAGTTTCAAGGGTTGTTTTGTTTTAGGAATTTTCAGTTCAATAAAATAAACTTCAAGTTCTCTTATTTTGGTTATTAATATCTTTTAAGAGCATCGGGAGAGCATTGTGAGGTTATCTATTTACTTAGCATTGGGAGAGTTAAGTATACGAAAGAAATAAGAGCAAGTTCTCTAGTTTATTGTAACCCCCTTAGCCCGGCCTAGACGGTTGACCCGAACTACGAAGATTACACGGGGAAAACCAAAGTCAACCCGAAAGTCAACCTTGATTAACGACCTTTTTTTTAATCTACTCTAAATGCATATTAACCCTAGGTGCACACTTGAGATAAACATACTTAAAGATCACAGCTATCGGACAACGATTAGGGACTCAATTGCACAACATACAAATTTAGGGACCAATTTGTAAATTCTGGAAATTAAGAAGACTTAACCAGTTTTAAAGTTATCATTATGAAATTAATCATATTACATGCTTCTCTGTCAAATTTCATCTCAAACGGACATCACAAACTCAACCAATTGCATATACAAACATTGGGACCAAAACGTGAGAAATCCAAAACATTTAACCATCAGATTCAGTGCCCAACGGTCGAGTGTTCCGAAACGGGGATGATCCGTTCTGAAACGCGGGACCGTTCCGAAACAAGTTGCGGAACAAGGCTTGGCAATGGCAAATCCGTTTCGAAACAGCCCTACCTGTTTCGAAACGCCAAGGCCATTTCAGGCCCTCTGTTCCGAAACGGTAGCACCCGTTCCGATACGGGCTGCCCAGAATTGCAGATTTTTGCTGGTTTATCAAGCAATTGACCCATCAAATGCATTCCAAAGACAACCAAAACATACCAGCAAGTCATTCAATACTCAAAGAACATATTAACATCAACCAATCTCAATCATAGCCTCAATTTAAGAAAAAACCCAACTCTATAGGCAAGCATCCTATTTAGAAAAACCATGCAACCATCAAAACATCAAACCAAATACCAAAAGGCCATTTACAAGTCTCAACATCATCAAAAGCATAAAACCAACTTAGGGAGTCCAAAACATCTCCCAAAAATACAATTTAGGTTCCCATTGCCAAATTCCAAAAGCTAATAGTGTTAGGAAAACCTTCACCATACATGAGCTTAGTCTTCACTTGGATCCTTGACCCCCTTGCTGCCCTTTATGCACTTCAATGCTCTGCATTATTGGTTTAAGAAAGAGAGAGCGTAAGCACATAGCTTAGTGAGGAATGCTCAATTAAAACATCACAATAATGCATTTGCAAAAACACCTTTTCAAGGCCTTTAGTTTCAAAACAACATTTATCATGCAATTATGCATACAAACCAAGCATCTCATGCTTCAATCCATCATCATGTCATATTGGCTTACAAGTGATAATCCATAACATTTTACAACTCAAAACACAATCGGATACGCGGATTACAAGCGTTGTCCCATACGCTTCATACACACTACCAATATCAAGGTGGAGTATACGGTACAATCACAACCCCTCAACACCCGTGACAGAGACTATGGTACAATCACAACCCCTCTACATCACTCATTGGTAGTTGTATAACATCACTAACGAGAACACGGGACACACAATACAAGATCCACAAATGGACTTTTAACCACCATGGTGATCTTAACCATCTCGTTAGTGTACTTGGATGGAGTTTACGGTACAATCACAACCCCTCAACATCCAAGGCGACTTTATTCACGGTGCACCCAATCCTATAGCCGGCTAACTATATCCGATTCAAGTACTTTTAAACCAACACATCACTTGCCAATATACATCATTTAACATCATTAATCCATTGTTTTAAAGCATTTAACAAAGCCATCAACCATCATGCATTACTATGCATCAAAACCACATTTATCAATGTTCAAAACAAGGATCTCTTACCTTGAGCATCCTTCAACACATGGCTTACAAAACCAGTATTATACATGCTAAAATATGCTTTCAAAACAGAATTTAAAACATGCAAAATAACACATTGCATTCAACCATCTCATGGTTCATCAACAAGAGAGTTTTTCCAAAAACTTACTCTTGAGCTTAGCTAAGTTGTTTAGACTTAAACTAAGCTCCCATAACCTTCAAACATTGGTTTCAAAGCTGAAAACCAAACTTCACTCTCCGATTCCGTTTAGCAAGCTTGCCGAAACACCAAATCAAGCTTTCGGATCAACACCACAAGGATCCGAAGAGCAGAAGATTAATGCATCATCATGCATTAATATCTTCAACCAAGACACCTAAACTCGCTGCTCTCATCAACACTCACATTTCGGCTACCAAACACAACCTAAATCACATCCAAACACCTCTACAACATTACCCAGCCAAGATCCATCAATTCCAAACATTCTTAAACATCAATTAACATCCAAAAAGGATCTAATCACATCCTTATACCTCCAGCTACAGTAGAACATCAAAATCACCTCAAAAACCACCATTAACTCAATCAAAAACTTAGGAAAATCAACCTATTCGGGATTGCATTGATTAAACCTCAATTACACATCATTTATACATCCAATTTACATCAAAAAGACATCTCAAAATAGAGCCCAGTCATTTAATACGAATTCCTTCAAAATTAAATCCAAATCTTGCATTTAAAGCCAAGATCAAGAACACATCATTAAAACCTTTAATAAAACTCAAATCAAGGATTGAGAACTTGGGAATTTCAGTAAAGAACTGAGTATTTAGAGGAGAAGGACGTTCATACCTCTAAATGTGAGTTTCTCCTTGTTTAAAGCCAAGATTTCTTGAAAATTCAATAAG
The DNA here is from genome assembly GCA_958450335.1 of Hibiscus tridactylites. Taxonomy (NCBI): domain Eukaryota; kingdom Viridiplantae; phylum Streptophyta; class Magnoliopsida; order Malvales; family Malvaceae; genus Hibiscus; species Hibiscus tridactylites. The sequence goes on along the minus strand of OY288279.1, from coordinate 91,765,252 downwards.
CAAATGCTAAGGATTTGATGTAGGAATGATTAGAAACCAATTGGAGATTGAAATATCATCTTTAGATGTTAAAATCAGAGGAAAAGTGGCTGGGGAAAATGTGTTTGGCTGAGAGAAAATGGAGAGAAAATGAAGTGGGAAAATTTTGAGAAAAGTTAGTTATGAAATCAAAAATATCTATTTCCCCCTTTTTCCTTTTATTAAACATCATTTAATAAATGTTTAATATTAAGAAAAATCTGGAGAAAACTCTTCTTGGGTAAATTAGCTCCTTAAAGATTTAAAGTTTCAATCCTTTTAAAACAGTCACCAACTTTCAAAAATTACATTTTAGTCACTAACTTGAAATGTCACACTTCGAAACCTCATTTTGTAAAATTGATTTCACCACTCTCTTATATATAATAAAAGAGGATTTTTAAATATTTTTCCATATTTTTAATGCATCCCGAACTAGGCTTTCCCTAAAACCACCTTTTCTATTCGAACCGCAATCCGACCGGTCCGATTCAAACCCAAAACTTCTAAGCCCAAAATTGGGGTGTTACAACTCTCCCCCCCTTAAGAAATTTCGTCCTCGAAATTTACCTGAAGGGAAGAGGTACGGAAACTGCTTCAACATGTCATCCTTCCGTTCTCACGTGGCTTCTTCAACACCACGATGCTTCCACAACACCTTTACCAATTCAATGGTCTTGCCTCGAAGAAATTTACTATCCGAATCCAGAATCTTCACCGGTTCCTCATCATAGGTCAAATCCGGTTTCAATTCCACTTCTTCCACAGGCATCACATGGGAAGGATCTGATCTATACTTTCGAAGCATAGAAACATGAAACACATCATGAATCTTTTCTAACTCTTGCGGTAACCTCAACTTGTACGCAACAGGACCCACACGTTCAATCACCTCGTATGGTCCAATGTACCTAGGGCTCAACTTACCCTTCCGGCCATACCTCATCACCTTTTTCCAAGGCGAAACTTTCAGAAACACACGGTCACCCACCGCATACTCAATCTCCTTACGCTTCAAATCCGCGTAAGACTTTTGCCAATCAGAAGCTGCCTTCAAACGCTCACAAATGAGCTTCACCTTCTCGGTGGTTCCTTTCAACAAAGCTGGCATCGAAACCAACTTCTGACCCGTTTCAGCCCAACAAAGAGGAGTCTTACACTTCCTCCCGTACAAAGCTTCATAAGGTGCCATTTGAATACTTGCCTGATAACTATTATTATAGGCAAACTCCACCAAAGGCAAATGTTTCTCCCAAGAACCCTGAAACTCAATCACGCAGCACCTCAACATATCCTCTAACACCTGGATAACACGCTCAGACTGTCCATCCGACTGCGGATGATAAGAAGTACTGAAATTCAACCGTGTACCCAAAGCCTGATGCAAACACTGCCAGAACCGCGATGTAAACCTCGGATCCCTATCCGATACAATCGACGTTGGCACACCATGCAGCCGCACAATCTCAGCAATGTACAGCTCCGCAAGCTTATCCAAAGTGTACGTAGTATGCACAGGCAAGAAATGCGCACACTTCGTCAGGCGATCCACAATCACCCACACCGAATTCTTCTTCGATGGCGACAAAGGAAAACCAGACACAAAGTCCATGGTAACCCTTTCCCACTTCCACTCAGGAATCCTCAACGGTTGCAACAACCCTGAAGGAAACTGATGCTCAGCTTTAACTTGCTGACAAACCATGCACTTGCTTACAAACTCAGCAACATCCTTCTTTAAACCCACCCAATAGTACTCATCATGAAGATCACAGTACATCTTAGTACTACCAGGATGCATAGCAAAAGGACTACTATGACCTTCAGTCAGAATAACACGCCTCAACTCAGCATCATTGGGCACTACTATCCGACTCCCAAAGCATAACACTCCATCATCATTAAAACAGAAATCCGATGGCCTATCCTCCGCAATATCCTGAACATGTGGCACCAAGGAATCATCCAACAACTGCTTTTCCTTAATCAACTGAACCAAGGATGGTTTCACTTGCAACTCAGCCACAAGACCACCATCACGCGAAATACTCAAACTGGCAAACATAGCCCTCAACTCAACAGCTACCTTCCTACTCAAGGCATCCGCTACAACATTAGCTTTACCCGGATGATACTCGATCGTTAAATCGTAATCCTTAAGCAACTCCACCCAACGTCGTTGCCTAAGATTCAACTCTTTCTGAGATATCAGATACTTCAAACTCTTGTGGTCCGTGTACACAGTACACTTCTCACCATACAGGTAATGTCTCCAAATTTTCAAAGCAAAAACCACCGCAGCTAACTCAATGTCATGCGTAGGATAATTGCGCTCATGCACCTTCAACTGCCGCGATGCATAAGCCACCACCTTACCCTCTTGCATTAACACACATCCCAAACCAACGTAGGACGCATCACTATACACCACAAACTCTTTCCCTGATTCAGGCTGAACCAAGATAGGAGCTTGCGTTAAAGCTGCCTTAAGCTTCTCAAAAGCCTGTTGTCTCGCTTCCGTCCACTCATACTTAACATCCTTCTGCAACAACTTCGTCAAAGGTGCAGCAATCTTTGAAAACCCATTCACGAACCTTCGATAGTATCCTGCCAAACCAAGGAAACTACGGACTTCCTGAACAGACTTGGGAGGCTTCCAATTCATCACTGCCTCTATCTTTTGAGGATCAACACGAATCCCTTCAGCAGAAACCACATGACCAAGAAACACAACTTCTCTAAGCCAAAACTCACACTTGCTCAGCTTGGCATAAAGCTGATTCTCCAACAAAGCCTGTAACACAATTCTTAAATGCCCTTCATGCTCCTTCTCAGTACGAGAGTACACGAGGATATCATCAATGAACACCACAACAAATTTATCCAAGTATTCATGGAACACTCTATTCATCATGTCCATAAAGGCTGCAGGAGCATTCGTCAAACCAAACGACATCACAAGGAACTCATAATGCCCATACCTCGTCCTGAAAGCTGTCTTTGGCACATCCACATCCTTCACCTTCAATTGGTAATACCCTGACCTTAAGTCAATTTTAGAGAACACAGCCGCTCCCCGAAATTGATCAAAAAGATCATCAATTCTCGGCAATGGATACCGATTCTTGATAGTCAACTTGTTAAGCTGACGGTAATCAATGCACATCCTCATAGTGCCATCCTTTTTCTTCACAAACAAGACCGGTGCACCCCAAGGTGACACACTCGGCCGAATGAATCCACGATCAAGCAACTCCTGAAGTTGCGTCTTCAGCTCTTTCAACTCTTTAGGTGTCATTCGATAAGGAGTAATGGACACTGGAGTTGTGTTTTCATACAGCTCAATTCCAATCTCCACTTCCCGATTAGGAGGCAATGCAGGCAACTCCTCCAGAAACACACCAGGAAACTCTCGCACAGTCCTGATATCTTGCACACGCAACTCTTTAGAGCTAGGATTCATCACAAAGGCTAGGTAAGCTTCACAGCCTTGCCTCAGCATCCGGCTCGCTTCCAATGTAGACACCACATTGGCAAGAAACTTCACATTCTCACCAACCACAACTACTTCATAATCATCCGCAAGCTTCAAAGAAACTCGCTTATTCTCAAAATCCACTACAGCTCGATGCTCAACAAGCCAATCCATACCAAGGATTACATCAAAACCATAGGAAGGCAATTCCATAAGATCAACATGAAAAACATGATCTTGCACAACCAAGGGACACCTTCTATAAAGCTTTCGAGTCACAACAGTCTCACCAAAAGAACTAGTTACACGCATACCAACATCCAAAGACTCAACAGGCAAACCAAGCAATTGAGCATGCTCACGCAATATGTATGAGTGTGTAGATCCAGAATCAATCAAGGAAAGTAATGACAAGGATTGCAAAGTGAAAGTACCTGCGATCACATCCGTGTCATTCCTCCCCTCCCTCTGAGCATACACTCTGGCCTGGCCACCACCCTCAGGCTGAACAGCTACCACATGAGCTACATTCCTTCCACCATCCTCTCTACGCTGGAAGTTACCACGGCCGCGCCCACGACCTCTCTGTGGTGCAACAACTCCAGGAGCACGTCCCTGGCCACCACCGGCCAACAGAGGACATTCCCTCCTCATGTGATCCGCCGAACCACAGTTCCAGCACGAGTTACCGGTCACCACAACAGGAGCCTGAACCTCCCTCGCTGCTCGAGGACAATCACGCCTCAAATGTCCACGCGATCCATATGTCCAACATGTGTTCGGATCAGCTCTTGCCCTGTCTCCCTGAATAGGCGCACCTTGGCCTCCACCACCACGCCTAGCTGAAGACTGATACTTCCGATCACGTCCTCTCTTGTTCCGTCCACCACCGGAACTATACTCAGCAGCTCGCTTGCCCACACTAGGACCATCACCTCTAGAAGATAGGCTCAAATTCAACTCAATGTCCTTTGCTCTACCAACCAGCACATCAAAGTCAGTATACTCAGCAGCCAGCATATAGGTCTTCACTTCCGTCACCAAACCATAACGGAAACATTCACACCTCTCCCGCTCATCAGGAACAAGCTCAGGTGCGTACTGACTGAGTCGAACAAACTGAACCTCGTATTCAGCTACATACATGCTCCCCTGAGTAAGGGACATGAATTCCCTTTTCTTTTCATCCAGGTATCGCACACCCAGATACCTCCTCTTGAACGCTTTCAGAAAGAACGTCCAAGTTACATCAGCTTCCTCCATTCCGGATATAGTGGTTGTCTACCAAGTATATGCATCGTCATGCAACAATGATATCACACAGCCCAGCTTCTGCACATCATTACAATTCATTTGTCCCAAAATTCTCTTGGTACTTTCCAACCAAGATTCAGAACCTTCAGCAGACAATCCCCTGAACTCAGTCCCTCCCAGACTGCGCAACCGTTCTAGAGGTAGTCTAGCATTAGCATCTCCCTGATGCCCAGCTCCTTGAGCTCCAGCTACCGCCGCCCGAAAAGCTCCAGCAATAGCTTGTATCAACATTGTCATATCAGGAGCAGCTTGCCCCTGCCCAGCTTCAGGTCCAGCGACCCCAGCACCAGCAGCAGCTCCTTCACCCCCAGCACCACCACCACCAGGTGGAGGAGGTAAATCCATTACGTTTTCCACATTCTCCTCATTCTCGTTTTGAGCCATAGCTCGAGTATTAATCCTCGTCTCTCTACGAGGTGCCATTCACTAAACAATGCAATCACAATGCAATAAACAAAGTCAGGCTCAGCAAGGTAAGCAATCCAAGTACTCAAGCTCATTTCCAATTAAAAACAAATCATTTCATTAGCTTTGATTTGGCAATGGGTCCATCTAACATGCTTCACCAAAGCACACACCACAATTGTAACATACTTACAATTCATACATCAAACTTCCACTCAACAAGCATACAAAGCAATCATACACATATCACCCACATAATCATTCCCAATTACTTGAGAACTCAGCTCTGATACCACCAAATGTAACCCCCTTAGCCCGGCCTAGACGGTTGACCCGAACTACGAAGATTACACGGGGAAAACCAAAGTCAACCCAAAAGTCAACCTTGATTAACGACCCTTTTTTTTAATCTACTCTAAATGCATATTAACCCTAGGTGCACACTTGAGATAAACATACTTAAAGATCACAACTATCGGACAATGATTAGGGACTCAATTGTACAACATACAAATTTAGGGACCAATTTGTAAATTCTGGAAATTAAAAGGACTTAACCAGTTTTAAAGTTATCATTATGAAATTAATCATATTACATGCTTCTCTGTCAAATTTCATCTCAAACGGACATCACAAACTCAACCAATTGCATATACAAACATTGGGACCAAAACGTGAGAAATCCAAAACATTTAACCATCAGATTCAGTGCCCAACGGTCGAGTGTTCCGAAACGGGGATGATCCGTTTCGAAACGCGGGACCGTTCCGAAACAAGTTGCGGAACAAGGCTTGGCAGTGGCAAATCCGTTTCGGAACAGCCCTACCTGTTTCGAAACGCCAAGGCCATTTCAGGCCATCTGTTCCGAAACGGTAGCACCCGTTCCGATACGGGCTGCCCATAATTGCAGATTTTTGCTGGTTTATCAAGCAATTGACCCATCAAATGCATTCCAAAGACAACCAAAACATACCAGCAAGTCATTCAATACTCAAAGAACATATTAGCATCAACCAATCTCAATCATAACCTCAATTTAAGAAAAAACCCAACTCTATAGGCAAGCATCCTATATAGAAAAACCATGCAACCATCAAAACATCAAACCAAATACCAAAAGGCCATTTACAAGTCTCAACATCATCAAAAGCATAAAACCAACTTAGGGAGTCCAAAACATCTCCCAAAAACACAATTTAGGTTCCCATTGCCAAATGCCAAAAGCTAATAGTGTTAGGAAAACCTTCACCATACATGAGCTTAGTCTTCACTTGGATCCTTGACCCCCTTGCTGCCCTTTATGCACTTCAATGCTCTGCATTATTGGTTTAAGAAAGAGAGAGCGTAAGCACATAGCTTAGTGATGAATGCTCAATTAAAACATCACAATAATGCATTTGCAAAAACACCTTTTCAAGGCCTTTAGTTTCAAAACAACATTTATCATGCAATTATGCATACAAACCAAGCATCTCATGCTTCAATCCATCATCATGTCATATTGGCTTACAAGTGATAATCCATAACATTTTACAACTCAAAACACAATCGGATACGCGGATTACAAGCGTTGTCCCATACGCTTCATACACACTACCAATATCAAGGTGGAGTATACGGTACAATCACAACCCCTCAACACCCATGACGGAGACTATGGTACAATCACAACCCCTTCACATCACTCATTGGTAGTTGTATAACATCACTAACGAGAACACGGGACACACAATACAAGATCCATAAATGGACTTTTAACCACCATTGTGATCTTAACACAAGATCCACTCATGGACTTTTAACCACCATGGTGATCTTAACCATCTCGTTAGTGTACTTGGATGGAGTTTACGGTACAATCACAACCCCTCAACATCCAAGGCGAATTTATTCACGGTGCACCCAATCCTATAGCCGGCTAACTATATCCGATTCAAGTACTTTTAAACCAACACATCACTTGCCAATATACATCATTTAACATCATTAATCCACTATTTTAAAGCATTTAACAAAGCCATCAACCATCATGCATTACTATGCATCAAAACCACATTTATCAATGTTCAAAACAAGGATCTCTTACCTTGAGCATCCTTCAACACATGGCTTACAAAACCAGCATTATACATGCTAAAATATGCTTTCAAAACAGAATTTAAAACATGCAAAATAACATATTGCATTCAACCATCTCATGGTTCATCAACAAGAGAGTTTTTCCGAAAACTTACTCTTGAGCTTAGCTAAGTTGTTTAGACTTAAACTAAGCTCCCATAACCTTCAAACATTGGTTTCAAAGCTGAAAACCAAACTTCACTCACCGATTCCGTTTCGCAAGCTTGCCGAAACACCAAATCAAGCTTCCGGATCAACACCACAAGGATCCGAAGATGTCTCCCCTGTTTTAAACACATCAAAGCAGAGGATTAATGCATCATCATGCATTAATATCTTCAACCAAGACACCTAAACTCGCTGCTCTCATCAACACTCACATTTCGGCTACCAAACACAACCGAAATCACATCGAAAGACCTCTACAACATTACCCAGCCAAGATCCATCAATTCCAAACATTCTTAAACATCAATTAACATCCAAAAAGGATCTAATCACGTCCTTATACCTCCAGCTACAGCAGAACATCAAAATCACCCCAAAAACCACCATTAACTCAATCAAAAACTTAGGAAAATCAACCTATTCGGGATTGCATTGATTAAACCTCAATTACACATCATTTATACATCCAATTTACATCAAAAGACATCTCAAAACAGAGCCCAATCATTTAATACGAATTTCTTCAAAATTAAATCCAAATCTTGCATTTAAAGCCAAGATCAAGAACACATCATTAAAACCTTTAATAAAACTCAAATCAAGGATTGAGAACTTGGGAATTTCAATAAAGAACTGAGTATTTAGAGGAGAAGGACGTTCATACCTCTAAATGTGAGTTTCTCCTTGTTTAAAGCCAAGATTTCTTGAAAATTCAATAAGCAAATGCTAAGGATTTGATGTAGGAATGATTAGAAACCAATTGGAGATTGAAATCTCATCTTTAGATATTAAAATCAGAGGAAAAGTGGCTGGGGAAAATGTGTTTGGCTGAGAGAAAATGGAGAGAAAATGAATTGGGAAAATTTTGAGAAAAGTTAGTTATGAAATCAAAAATATCTATTTCCCCCTTTTTCCTTTTATTAAATATCATTTAATAAATGTTTAATATTAAGAAAAATCTGGAGAAAACTCTTCTTGGGTAAATTAGCTCCTTAAAGATTTAAAGTTTCAATCCTTTTAAAACAGTCACCAACTTTTCAAAAATTACATTTTAGTCACTAACTTGAAATGTCACACTTCAATCTCAAGAAACAACTTCGTCACTTACTAGCTAAGAACGAGTACCTTGAGGATCATCTAGAGAGGATGGCCCATAATGGAGACGACCCGCCTGTCGGCGATATTATACAGCCTGTCGGCAACCCTGCCGCTGCCGGACGATGGTCCTATCGTGACTACATGTTGAACGATCATGTAGAGTTGGAGACCACGCTGCCGGATATTGATGTTGACAACTTCGAGCTGAAACCTGTCATGTTTAGTATGATCAACAACGCCGGGCAGTTTAGTGGTGCTGTTACTGAGGATGCTAGGGAGCATCTCAAAACGTTCCAGGAAATCTGTGGTTCGTTTAGACTGCCATGAGTTAATCCGGAGATACTGAGGCTTCGGTTATTTCCCCATTCATTGAGGGACAGAGCTAAAACTTGGTGGAATAAACTTACGCCGGGTTCAATTAGAACTTGGGCAGACTTATCTCGTGAAATTTATCTCGTTTTAATCCTTCGCATTTATCGGAGCGATTACGTAATGAAATTGCTACTTTTCAACATGAAGATGACGAGCCGATGCACGAGGCCTGGGACAGATTTACTACTCTTCTACGGAACTGCCAATGCATGGATTCCCCGTCTGGAATTAGGTAACTAAGTTTTATAATGTTGCCAACTTACAAACTCGTATTCGAATTGATTCAGCAGCAAATGGACTATTATTGGATAAAGATCTGACGAGGCAATGCAAGTATTGAAAAATTTGGCTAAGAATGAGGAGCAGTTTCCGACAGCAAGAAGAGGGGGTAAACGGGTACTAGCTGTCAAGGATTATGAAGCCGTCAGCACGATGAAATCACAGGTAGCATTCCTTACTAAAGCAATGAAAAGATTATTGAATGATGATTCACAACATGGATTTGCTGTTGAGGAGGTATGTGAAATCTGTGAAGGAAATCATAGTTCGGATGAGTGTCCTATACAGTTAGAAGAGGGAAAATATGTTGGAAATTACAAGCCGAATTACAATGCCAATAACTATAATCCCAACTGGAGAAAGGATCCCAAATTTTCTTGGAGTAATCCTAATAATGCCTTGAATCCTCAAGCACACAATCAGAATCAGGGAGGACCTAGATTGCTGATGCGACAGCAACTGCCGCCGCAACTGTCGCCGCAGCAACAACAGCAGCAACCGGCTGCCACGAGCAGTATACTGGAACAGACTCTGGCCACTTTTATGTCTCAGACAGGTACTTATATTGAGAATATGAATCAGTTTGTTAAGAAAACAGAGACATTCATGGATAAAACAGAGATGCGGATGACGAATCATGAAGCTACTCTGAAATCTTTGGAGACACAAATGGGTCAGGTTTCCCAACATATTAAGCCGAGGCAGACTGGAGGATTCCCTAGTAATACTGAAAATGCTAGGCAGCCCACACATGAGCAGTGTAAGGCAATTACTACTAGGAGTGGGAAGAAACTACCAAGGCCGGAAAAAGAAGCTAAAACAGTAAGGAAACCAGCCTTAGATAAACCTGCCGAGGAAACTGCCCCGATAGGTAACAAACAGACTGCTTCCGATGAGCCTGTCACGACAGCAGAAGCGATAGAAGAGAAAAACGATGAACCTAAACCTCCTCAGATTCGTATGCAGTGGGAAGGACGTATTGCTAATTATCGTCCCCCACCTCCTTTTCCCCAACGGATACAGCAAGTTAAGCAAGAATCTCAGCTCAAAAAGATTTATGATATTTTTAAGCAGGTTCATATTAATATTCCGCTGTTAGATGCCGTTAGGGAGATGCCCGGTTATGCTAAATTTCTCAAGATGTCATGTCAAAGAAATCTAAACTTGGGGAATTTGAAACGGTAAAGATGACAGAAGGTTGCATGAGTATTCTTCATCGGCAGCCACCCCAGAAAAAGAAGGATCTGGGGAGCTTCATCATACCTTGTGTAATCGGAAATAAATATGTGGGTAAGGCACTTTGTGATCTTGGTGCTAGTGTTAATTTAATGCCAAAATCTGTTTTTCAGAAATTAGGTATTGGAAAGGCGCGGCCCACGACAGTAACTCTGCAGCTGGCAGACCGCTCTTACGTTCATCCAAAAGGAAAAATCGTAGATATTCTGGTAAGAGTGGATAAATTTATATTTCCTGCTGACTTTCTTGTTTTAGATTGTCAGGCAGACGAAAACGCACCAATCATCCTTGGGCGACCCTTCTTAGCCACAGGAAGATCACTGATTGATGTGGAGAAAGGAGAACTCACCATAAGAGTGAACGACCAAGAGATTAAGTTGAATGTTCTCCAAGCTATGAAGCATGCTGATGCAGACGAGGAATGCAAGGCTATCACTGAAGTTACCCTTGATCAACCCTGCATCAGGTCGGGCTGTCACGACATAAAAATTGGTCACTGCCGCGGCAGCCACTTACAGGACTGTCACGACAGCACTGACGACAGCAATAACGACAACAACTCCTCTAAATCCGATACATCTGATACTGAAGATCAGGAGGAGGTAAACTGGATAGGCAATCGTCCAGGTAATTTATTCGAACCTTTGAATTATACTTCGGATAACCATGCAATCCAAAAGCCATTTACTGTTGAACCACCTGCCTTAGAACTGAAGCCCCTGCCAGGGCAGCTAAAATATGCATTTCTTGGTTCAAATGATACGTTGCCCGTAATCATCTCTTCTAAGCTGCCACAGGAACAGGAACGACAGCTAATAGGGATGCTGCGGCAGCATAAAAAGGCGATTGGATGGACGATAGCTGATATTCAAGGCATTAGTCCGGCGTTATGCATGCACAAAATCCTGTTAGAGGAAGATCATAAGCCGACTATAGATGCCCAAAGGCGGCTAAACCATGCAATGAAAGAGGTGGTGCGTAAAGAGATAATCAAATGGTTAGATGCTGGTATTATTTACGCCATCTCCGACAGCAAATGGGTAAGCCCGGTGCAATGCGTTTCAAAGAAAGGAGGAATGACCGTGGTGACCAATGAAAACAATGAGTTAATCCCAACCAGGACTGTGACCGGTTGGAGGGTTTGTATGGACTATCGGAAGCTTAACAAAGCTACCCGAAAAGACCACTTTTCTTTACCCTTTATTGATCAAATGCTTGATAGATTAGCGGGTAAACCTTACTATTGTTTTCTTGATGGTTATTCAGGTTATAATCAAATTGCTATCGCACCGGAGGATCAAGAAAAGACGACTTTCACATGCCCCTACGGAACGTATGCTTTTAGGAGAATGTCGTTTGGATTATGTAATGCACCTGCCACCTTCCAAAGGTGCATGATGGCCATATTCTCCGATATGGTGGAGGACTTCCTTGAAATTTTTATGGATGATTTTTCAGTCTTTGGAGACGATTTTGAGAGCTGCCTCGGCAATCTACAAAAGGTACTTGAAAGATGTGAAAAAGCAAACCTGGTCTTAAATTGGGAAAAATGCCACTTTATGGTGGATGAAGGGATAGTCCTTGGCCATAAGATTAGCTGCCGTGGGTAGAAGTCGACAGGGCCAAGATTGAGGTAATTGAGAAGCTGCCGCCTCCAACCACAGTCAAGGGTATTAGAAGTTTCTTGGGACATGCTGGTTTTTACAGGAGATTCATTGCAAATTTCTCAAAAATCACCAAGCCCCTATGCCATCTTTTGGAGCAGAACCGACCCTTTGACTTTAATGATGAATGTACGGAAGCATTCAAGGTTCTAAAGGAAAAACTGGTAACAGCCCCAATAGTACAGCCACCAGACTGGACACAGCCATTTGAGATTATGTGTGATGCTAGTGACTATGCTGTCGGGGCAGCACTTGGGCAGCGGAGAGACAAGCTATTCCATGTCATATATTATGCTAGCAAGACACTGAATGACGCCCAAGTGAACTACACCACCACAGAAAAGGAGTTATTAGTTGTGGTGTTCTCCATTGACAAGTTTCGTTCTTACATACTTGGGACGAAGGTAATAGTGCACACAGACCATTCTGCCATGAAGTATTTGTTCGCGAAAAATGATGCAAAGCCTAGATTGATACGGTGGATCCTGCTATTGCAAGAATTCGACCTTGAGATCAAGGACAAAAAAGGGACAGAAAATCAGGTAGCAGATCACTTGTCAAGGTTGGAGAAGGAACAAAGTCTACCAATAGATGAGACAAACATACTGGAGACCTTCCCAGATGAGCAGCTCTTTGCTGCCGCAATCATTGCCGCGACAGCCATGGCGGCAGGTAAGTCTTCTGAACTTCTCTGGTATGCTGATTTCGTTAATTTTATAGTTAGCGAAATAATTCCTTCTGATCTTAATTACCAAGCCAGGAAGAGGTTCCAAAATGATGTCAAACATTATTATTGGGACGAACCTCTTCTTTTCAAACTATGTGCAGATCAGGTTATAAGGAGGTGTGTACCACAAGAAGAACAAGAAGACATACTTCATCACTACCATGCTTCACAATATGGAGGTCACTTAGGAGGCAACAAAACTACTGCCAAGGTGCTGCAGTCAGGGTTTTATTGGCCGTCACTGTATAAAGATGCACAAATCTTATACAAGAGTTGTGACAGGTGCCAAAGGACAGGAAACATCTCAAGGAGAAACGAGATGCCACTGCAGAACATTCTAGAAGTCGAGCTCTTCGACGTTTGGGGGATTGATTTTATGGGACCTTTTCCATCTTCATGTGGAAATTTATACATCCTCCTAGCAGTGGATTATGTCTCTAAGTGTGTAGAAGCTATCGCCACTCAAAAGAATGATGCCAAGACAGTCCAAAGGTTTTTACACAAAAACATTTTTTCTAGGTTTGGCATCCCTAAGGCGATTATCAGTGATGAAGGGAGACATTTCGACAATAGGGTTATTGCTGCCGCCTTGAAGAAATATGGTGTCAAGCATCGGATCGCGACAGCATATCACCCACAGACCAATGGACAAGCTGAAATATCTAATAGGGAAGTTAAGAACATTCTTGAAAAGATGGTTAAGCCAACTAGGAAAGATTGGTCTTTACTCCTCAATGATGCATTATGGGCATATATGACAGCTTTTAAGACTCCATTAGGCATGTCTCCATACCGATTGATTTTTGGAAAAACCTGTCATCTGCCTGTCGAGATAGAGCACAGAGCATACTGGGCGATCAAGGCAGTGAATATGGACTTGGACAAGGCAGGCCAGAAGAGGCTGTTAGATCTGAACGAAATTGAAGAAATACGGACAATGGCCTACGATAATGCAAGAATTTACAAGGAGAGAACTAAGAAGTGACATGATAGGAAGTTGCTGCCACGACAGTTCTGCCCAGGGCAGCTTGTATTGTTGTTCAATTCTAGACTGAAACTTTTCCCAGGGAAACTGAAATCTAGATGGTCTGGCCCATTCCAAGTCGTACAAGTTTTTCCCCATGGTGCCATCACAATCCAATCATTAAAAGACGGGCACTAATTCAAAGTCAACGGACAGCGCCTCAAGCATTAGCATGGGACTGAAGCCCCAGGAATGCAGGAAGTGGTTACCTTAGGAGATGCCCCACCTAGCAGCCCTAATTTAACCTAAACTTTTATTTATTTATTTATTTATTATTTATTAGGTAATAAGGTTTATTTTATTCGAATAATGTTTTTATGTTTACTGTTTTTAGGAAATAAAGGAGTCAAGAAGAATAGGAGAAGTGAACCCAGCCCACCATCCCTCCATCAGCCCAGCAAAGCCCAATATTGAAGTCTGTCGTTCCAGCTGCCGCGGCAGACACGGAAAAGACAGGTTGTCACCAGACTGTCACGACAGACGCGGAAATGTGTGACAGACGCGTAACAGACGCAGAAACGCGTGTCAGACGCGTCAGACACGCTAAAGCTCAACAGTCGCCCCGTTATTCATGCCTGCCGTTACAGCTTCAACGGGCAGCAACTCCCCTTCTATAAAACCCCGTTTCATTTTCATTTCATTCACTTCTGCTTTTCTTACTTGCTCTCCCCATCCAGTTTTCATTTGCTTTATTTTACTTTCAACAACCCTTGCACTAACATGTCTTCCAGAAGAACCCGCCGCAGTGCTGCTTCAACTTCTTCACCGGCAGCACCTACCCCACAGTCCTTTGCAACTAGAGATCTATGGGAAGAACGAGGCTTTATTTACACTCCAAGGGCAGTTAATCTGGGCCTCAAGCCTTTCATCACAAGGACGATTAGAGCTCTCTTATGGGAATCATTTGCGGAGCAACCAGCAGAGATGAACAAGACGTAGGTGAGGAAATTCTATGTTGCCATCGGCAGCAAGACGGCGACAGCAGTGACTGTCCGAGGGAAAGAGGTGCAGTTCACAGCCGAGCACATTAACTCTTTGTATGGCCTCTACTTCGGCCCCAACGATGATGCTCACCAGCAGTTCCTTGACACTTTGGATGATGCTGCCTATGACGCTGTCATGGCAGAAGTGACAGAAGAAGGGACTGAATGGAACACAAGCCGCAAAAATCCCCACACCGTGAAGAGGGGGAAGCTGCTGCCGGAGGCAAAACTATGGAATTCCTTCATCAAAAAGAGGATCCTGCCGTCGTCGCATCACACCACCGTTGACCAGCAGAGGTTAGCCCTAATACACTCCATTCTAAATAAACGACCCATTAATGTGGGGAGTTATATGCGAGAGAGCATTTTGGAAAATGTCCATAGACCGACGGCCCTCCTTTGCCTCCCCTACCTCATCACGTCCCTCTGCCGCTGTTATGACGTGCCGTAAGCCGACACCGATCGCATAGTGAAAGGACGGGGCTGGACAGACAAAAATATCATCAGCCTCATGGAGCTGACAGTGGCAACCCCCCTCTCCTCTTTCAACCCTGCTGCCGCCCCAGCCGAATCGTCAGAGCAGCCAAACCCTGAACCTTCCGCCGCAGCAGTTGCTCCGATAGACCCATCCAATCAAATCCTTGCTGCTATTCAAAGGATGGAGGACAGACAGCTAGGCCTCATGACATTCATCAAGGACTTTGCCGCATCCACGGTAAATTTTATTCACAATACTTTAAATTTCCCTGATGTTGTCTTTCCAACCTTCCCCGCCCACTACTTCACTGTCCCCACCCCTGCCCACACACCAACACCTGCTGCCACACCACATACACCATCTGCTGCCTCCATTCCATCACCTGCCCCGACGGCAGCCGGCAGCCCTCCTGCCGAAACATCCGCCCGAGGAACAAAGCGACCGGTGCCCTCGGATGACCTTGCTGCCTTTGTTGCTGGGTTCTCTTCCTCATCCGTCTCGGCAGACAGCGACGCTGAACCCTCTACTCAGAGGAACCTGTCGAAAGAATTTACACCGGTCAAGAGGCAGAAAAGAATGGCCAACAAGAAAACTCTGCCAAAGGCCAGCAGCAGCAGTGAAGACAGTGCTTAAAATTTAAGTTTCTTATTTTCTGATTGCTGCCTGCTATTTCTATATTTTTTTGATGTACTGCCTTCATTTGTTTTCATTTATATTTTGTCATTTGCATTGAGGGCAATGCAACCCTTGAGTTTGGGGGTGGCAACCCTCCATATTAATGGAGTCCAAGTACATCTTAGTTAATTTTTGTGTCTTTTACTTAGTTATTTTTTTCTTTTAAAAAAACTGAAAATTTTGGCTTAAAACTGTGAATTGAACTTGCCTGTCGTGACAGCTCTGTCGTGGCAGCATCTTTAGGATAGTTTAAGGAGAAGTTTAGAGCCTTTCTATAGTTCTGAAAACTTAAACACCATTGTGACTGTTATACTGCTTAGATTTCTTTTAGCCAAACTAGAATAGGAAGCTTAGCACTTGAATAGCCCCTAGAGGTGCCTAACACTGGCTCTAGGAAAGAAGTTTAGCAAAAGAGACTCAAAAATCCTAGAGGTGCCCGAAACCGGCTCTAGGAAGCTAACTAGAGGTGCCTAAAACTGGCTCTAGTAAAACTTTAGAAATCGAATCAAAACAAAGAAATCAAAGAAGCATGAAAATGTGCCTTCGAAAAGATAAACTTTGGCATAAAAATTCAAGTTAAGAGTTGAATATTCTAGTGAAACTAAGAGAGTCTTGGCATATAACTGTTCACAAGCATGCACACACTGCACGAGGGCTATAGTTAGATTCCGGACAGATCCTAAATTATTCGACAGGTTGCTGCCGTCACAGGGAACGAACGACGGGTAAGGGAAAGTTCACTGTCTGAAAGCCAAAACAAAAATATTTCATTTTTCTTTTAGGTCTTAGTTGCTTGAGGGCAAGCAAAAACTTGAGTTTGGGGGTGTGTTGAGTGTGTAAAAGTTCTATTATTTACACCCTTTTTAACCCATATTTCTGCTGCATTCAAGCATTATTCATTGCATTTAGGTTAGTTTACAGCAAAACATCACAAATATATTAAAGGCACAGATTCTACTAAGAACGGCTGTTTTTGCAGGTTGCTGCCATAATAGACGGAGATGGCAGGTGCTGGGCAGAGAAGCATGAGAGCTGAACTGGACAAGCAGACAAAGAGGACGATGCTGCCATGGTGCTGCCGTGACAGCAGAGGATGACAGCAGTTTTTGTGGAGAAAAAGCAAAGTGGACCTCGACAGATAGAGAAAATTCAGCCCGTCTGTCGTGTGAAAACCTTATATTTTTCCAAGCCCCAGATCAGAAGATATGTCAAGCCCAAAGCTCAAGGAGAGAAAATCCCAAGAAAAAAGGAAGACGGCTGGAAAGTAGATTCCTTGAAGATTTAGTCTTTATTAGAATCATACTTTTAATTAAAGTTGTAATCCTTGTTAATTTAGATAACTTGAGCCCAAAGCTTATATAAGGGCATGTATTTTAACCTAGGGCATATCTCATATCCCATAACCGACAACCAAAAACCCTTAGCCGTTTTCCTGCCCTCGACATGTTCTAAATCCTTCCTAGGGCCACGGGTTGATTTGTAAAGTAGTTGCAAGGGTTGTTTTGTTTTAGGAATTTTCAGTTCAATAAAATAAACTTCAACTTCTCTTATTTTGGTTATTAATATCTTGCAAGAGCATCGGGAGAGCATTGTGAGGTTATCTATTTACTTAGCATCGGGAGAGTTAAGTATACGAAAGAAATAAGAGCAAGTTCTCTAGTTTATAGTTGAACTATCTCGTGCCTAGGGATAGGGCGAGGTTAAGTGGCTAAAGAAGAATTCATACACATCGGTGTTCATCCTTCGATTCACGCCGGGAGGTATCATCAAAGACGTGATCATCGACAGACTTGGACCTAGGGATAGGCCAAGGCAGATCTAGGATTCTTGCCAAACTTGAAAGTACTGAGTTGAGCGTTTGCTGCCGCGACGATCAACGGACTACCGCCGTGACAGGTGCTGCCGCGACGGGTGACGACGACAGAACTGGATTTCCTAAACTCTGCAATATCTGCACTACTGAGCAATTCAATACCAGCCCATTCTCTCTATCTTGATATTTCTACTCTTTTATTTACATTTTCTTCATTATTCTCGTGACAACTTTCTCAAATATTTCCTTTACTTTCGTGTAGTGAACTAAGGTGAAGGTATTAGCCCAATCCCTATGGAGACGATATCCGATACTTCGTATCACTTTACTACTTGCGTCGTGTATACTTGCACTACCATTGCGATAGACTATTTTACACGCAACAACTTTGGTGATATTTTGGGGAAATAAATTCCCTAAAATCGGACTCTAATGGCCAAGGTTTCAAAAAATCCCCTAAAGTCTTGTTCATTAGAATATGACTTTCGATAGAATCTCTGAGGAGGCAGGGGCACGAAACCTGCATGCATCAACTGGGTGACGAGACCAGTCACTGAATTCTTATTCGAATATAGGTTTAGGCTGTGTTTTATTTTTGGGGAAAGGTTCTTATTCGAATATAGGTATAGGTTTAGGCTGGGTTTACTATTTATTTTTTGGAAGAGTGGGTAGCAGATTAATTTTTTGGGAGTGGTGGATGTGATTTTTGAATGGTGATGGGTTTCGGGTATTTTAAAATGTATAGGGGTAGAGGTTAAAATTTTATAGTTGTTAGATAGGCAGAGATAAGGGTAGTAGTATAAGGGATAATTTTTTTTTGCTAAATAGTTAAGTTAAGGTTGAAAGGAAGTTAAGATTGAATGAGTAGAAGAAGAAGAAGAAGATAAAGAAAGTAGTGAAGAAAAGATTGTAAGTAGATTCGAATTTTTTTAGAGTTTTATTTTTTTAGTTTGGTAATTTTATTTTGTTATTTTGTAAGTAGGTTCGAATTTTTGAGTTAGGTAATTTTTTTTAGTTTGTTATTTTTATTTTTTTTATTTTGTATGTTTCATATATTTTTAATTTTTTTCATGTAGTTTATTTGAGTTAGTTTGAATTTGGATTGGACAAATGATATATTTTTTTCACGTAGTTTTTTTCATGTAGTTTATTTGAGTTAGTTTGGTAGTTTTAATTTTTAATTTCAGTTTATTTTGTAAGTTGATTTACTATGTTAAAAAAATATATTCGAAATATATTTATTTTTTATTTTATTATGAGCATTTTGATTTAGTATATTTTATTTCGATCATGCAGAGAAAATGAGCAACAATAAATTTATGGTGATTGTTCATTACAATGGACAAATGGTGAAAAGCGATGTTAGGGTTGTATTTGATTGTGAAAGCACTACGAAGATGAGATTCGAGAAGGAAATCATGCTTCGAGAAATGAAGGAGAAAATATCACAGAAAATTAGAAAAGATATTTATGGTTTACCTTACCTATGGATGACATGTGACAATCTGGTCAGATATTGTGCAATCACTCTCTAAGATGATGACGATGTTTCTTTGATGATCGCAGAGCATGATTCTATGGGAATTCAATATATCGAGTTGTTTGCCGAGGTGCGTTATGTTCCCCGCCCATCTACAAATGTAGTTGGAGAATCATCTCAAATGAACTTTGGTGATGAGATTGATATGCTCGGAGGCAGCTTTGTTGTAATGTTGACAAGTGGGACATGAAATACATTTCATGAAGCCGGGCCTTCAACATATGCTTCATCACACAGGCCGAGTGTTGATCCTACTATTGAAGCTGATGTGGAACCCTCACGAGGTCGATGGGGAGAATTACTTGCCGATTCCAGTGAAGATGAAGATATTGAGGATCACGATTTGTTCCCTGATGACGTTAGTGCAGCCCCTGATTTTTGTGTTGGCGAATTTTTTCGTCTGGGGGCAACATTACATTTTATGAACCTTCTTCTCACATGAGTTCGGTGGATTTCGATGCAATGAGGGCGCCTGAATTCTCGGATTTACCCCGATTAACCTCGAGTCAACATGGTGAATTATATGTTAAGCTTCAATTTGATGACAAGTATGAAACTATATTGGCAGTGAAAGAGTACAACATCAAGAACCACGTGAACTACATTGTCACAGAATCCAGCCAGAGGATCTTCTTTGCCAAATGTGTAAAATACGAACAAGAGTGCAATTGGAAGATCCGAGTGACAAAGCTGCAGAGGTGAAATCGTTGGGAGATCACAAAGTATAATGGTGTTCACACATGTTTACGAACTTCCATCAACCAGGACCACCAGAAATTGGACTCCAGCGTAATAAGCCATCACGTAATGAAGTTGGTTGATGCAAATCCACGGGTTCCAGTTTCAAAGATTTGGGCAAGCATTGCGCAGCAATTTGAATACCAAATAGAATACATGAAGGCGTGGCATGCAAGGGATAAGGCAATGGACTTGGTGTACGGTGATTACGATAAGTCGTACAACGAGCTACTGGCTTTATTACTAGCACTGACACATTTTATCCCGGCACCATAGTGAGGTATCAAACCAAGGATGCAAAAGACCGAGAAGGCCAAATTGTTGAAGGTTATAAATTTTTTTCATCGACTTTTCTGGGCGTTCAAGCCTGCCATCGAAGACTTTCCCTATTGCAAACGTATGATCCAAGTCGATGGCACATGGTTGTACGAGAGATACTCTCATATATTGTTGGTTGCTGTTGCGCAAGATGGTGACAACAACGTCTTCCCGATTGCATTTGCAATTGTTGAGCAGGAGATGACGAAAGCTTGGAATTTCTTTTTGACGAATTTACGTGAGCATGTCGTCAAAGAAGACGGGGTATGCATTAGATCCGATCAAGGGACGGGTATCAAAGCAGCAATTAATTGAAACAGAAATCGTTGGACACCACTGAACGCATACCCTGCCTACTGTATTCGTCATATCAGTAAGAACTACTACGAGCGGTTCAAAAATAAATATCTTCGCAGTGAGATTGAAAGCATGGGTAAGCATATTTTTTAAAACTAAATTATATTTTCATATGCATTTATTTTTTATTTATGTTTGATTTGTGTCGATACTAATAATATTGTGACACATGATATCTACTAACACAGCCACATTTTGAGAGGAAAATGGAAATTTTAATGAAGTACGATGAGCAGGTTTGGAGTTGAGCAAATGAAATCGAGAGGGAAAGATAGGTTCAATCATATGACGAAGGTGGTAGACGATACGGGCAAATGACTACCAACCTTGTGAAGTGCATAAATAGAGTTCTAAAAGAATCACGTCATCTCACAATAGCAAGCCTGGTGAAAGAGACGTACTATAGGTTGGCGAAAGTTTGGGTAGTTAAAGGAAAGGAAATTGACCTTATTAAATAGAGGCCAAAGTTGGGCTCCCACTCTTGTGACGAAAATGACAGAGAACATGACGAAAGCAATGTCACTAAAGGTTCACAACTTCGACCGAACTAATCAGACATTTGATGTTGTTGGTGCCAGACGCAACAATGAAGCAGCGCACTCAAATGTATTTTGAGACGATTTCAAACATAGTTAGTGTGATTGTGAAGCATTTCAAGCATGGCGATATCCATGCATTCATGCAGTTGCAGTGTGTATGCATGTAGGGGTTGGCCCGTACACTTTTGTTGATGAATGTTTTGATCTCCACATGATGGTCAATATTTACAGAAGTGAGTTCCCACTGACTGCAAATTCAATTTATTGGCCGTCAGTAGAGCATGAAAAATGGTTACCAGATCCTACACTTCGTAGATCTCTAAATGGTCGACCTAGATCGACTCGCATATATACTAGTATGGATCTTCATGATATGGATAAGGGACAGCGGAAGAGATGCACCATATGTAGAGTCGAAGGACATTCTATATCAAACTGTCCAAATGAACCGAGATTCGTGTCAATGCCTCAGTGATTTCCAATGTTTGTATTTGAAAAATTTTATGATGTGTTGTGTTGTGTTGTGAAACAATTCAATTTAATCACTTAATTTAAATTGTTCTAATATAATCGATTAAGTCGAAAAATGTTTTTCTTTTAAATTGTTAGATATAAAATAAAAATAAAAAACTTATTCAAACATTGCATTTTAACATAGTCCACTAAAGTTATTAACTACTTGAAATAAAAAAGTTAACAATGCTTGTGTCCACTAGTACCACACCCTGGTGGATGACGAGACCGTTCGAGATTGCGTCGACGACAGGGCTGAAGTTGATGCTCTTCATCGTCATCATCATCGTTCTCGGTTCCAATTGCCCCACCTGTGAAGAACAAGGACTGCAGTGGTGTTTGCTGAACACAGGGAGTCCCAAAATTGGGTTGATACGGATACATATGGATCGATCCTTGAGGAACACTGGACAAGGCAATCATCATCGGCGAAACTGCATCATAGGGGTTGGCCACAAGAGGTGTAAAAAAATCCATGTTCTCGCCCAAGTTTGTATAATTGGGTGTCTGTGGCGAAATAAACTCGGGTCTGTATAAATTAGGATCATCAAATTGTACATTACCTGAAGAGCTCCCTCTGTAACACCTGAGTTTAGGGGTCGGGTGTTAGATGAGTTGATTAGGTACGGGTCGTTGGGCTTGGTTTAAATAAGATGGGCTTGGTTTTGAATTAAAAAGGCCATGTGATTTCATTAAGGGTAAAATGGGGATTTTCTAATGAGAAAAATAAAACATGTAAAAGAGCCTTTTTGAAAGTCACCATCTTATTCTTCCTCCAAACAAAACTCACGCCATAAAACCTCCCTTCAACCCAAACATTGTTCCATCCACTTCCTCTACGTTTTCAAGTGTTTTCATCAAGGTAATGATGTTTTTGACTTCTCCTCTTCATCCTTAACGTTTCTATGGCTTTAGATTTTCATAAACTCCATTTTTGAATTTCTTCAAGTGTTCAAATTTTAAGTAAAAGGTGGAAACTTTGTTGGGTTTTTTATTCGTAAAGTTAAAATATGTTATAGTCTTGCCTTTAAGTGTATCAATTCTTAATATGGTGGAGTTTCGTTGAAATCTCGAAATGGGTTTTTGTGGGTGTGTTTAATGGTAGAAATCTTGAGTCTTTGGGGTAGTTTTGTGAAGGAAAATTGGGCTGATGGTATGGTCATGCTTGGGGGTTGTTTTGAGCATGTTTAGTGATGATTTGGGTGATGGAATCGATGGGTATTTGCTGGGTTGTATGTAAGTCCGAAAATGGAGAGTTTGGGTTGGTCCTTGGCTTGGAAATGTAGTGAAATGGTCTTAAGATTGTAATATGATTTGTGGCGGTGATTTTGTGGATGTTTTGAAGAGTAATACGTTGTTTTTTGTTGATTAGAAACAAGGGAGACCGTTGGAGAAGCTTCAGGCTCAATTCCAGGAAACTTGGAGGCTTGATCGACATTCTCGGCTTGTGTTGAGGGTGTTTGGTGAGTGGACTGTTTTCAATGGTTTTAAATTGGTTCAAAGTATGTTGTGAAGGTATTAGATTGTGCTTGGTAGGCCAATCTAATGTGGGGATTAAGTTGATAGCTTAATCTCTTGTTTAACTCTATATATTCCTTATTAAATGTGCATAAATGTGGACTTGTGTGATATGTGTTCGATTATGCATGTTGCGATATATTTATGTTGCTTGATGGTGGTTTGTATGTTGTGTTGCATGATATGTTGAATCATGGAGAGATATCGTTTAATATGTTGGCACTGGTTATAATTACCGGATATAAATGATCGATCATTAGGATAAGTGTGCACACGGTAAGAGTCAAATTCGCGTGTGGCCTTGGTGACGTGTAGTCATCAAGGTGGAGTATGGTGAAGTAACATTCCACCAGAAAGTGTATATGTGTGTGATGATGAGTGGAATCTCATCCTTAAAAGAAAACGGTGATGTGTGAAATCCCACCAGAAGGTAATATTGTTGTTGAGTACGTTGGGCGAAAATCCCAACGGAAGTTATCCGCATATCCGAGTAAGCTATATAGTTGCCAATATACCTTGTCTATGTGTGGTTGATGTGGTAAGATGTTCTGTTATATCTATGTTTAGCATAACATGAGGTAAGATGCCATGTTCATGCATTTCTTGTAGCGGTTGGCTATGTTATTATGTTGGTCTTAATGTATGCCCTGTTGTTGATTATGGATACCATGCTTTGGACCCTGCATTGTTGATATTTGTTTTTGAGCTCCCTCACTAAGCTTTCAAGCTTACGCTATCATTTCCGACAATGCATATCATTAGTGTGGAAGTTAGCAAGGAGCAAGGAAGGGGCACCCAAGAGCGTGTGTTGCTGCTCAAGTATGGTTTTTCTTAAATAATGTAATAGATAGAAATGGGGATCCTATGTGTTGTAGGAACGCTTGTTAGACTCCTATGTGTGGCTTTCATGTTGTTGAATGCCTATGCTTTTGTGTTGAAGAGTGTAAATCATGTTTTATATGATGCTTATGTTAATGCATGTTTCTTATGGTTAAATGAATTTGTTATGCATGCTTGTTTGTTTAATTATGCTCCGTAGTAGAATGTGTTGCCTCTAGATTTGGTTGTATGATGGTTGCTTGTGATCTTTGATGTTTTGGGGCAAGTTTGGGGATGTTTGAGGATGCGGAAACCTGTTTTCGGGTCACTCTGTGTGTAGATGTTTCGAAACGCTCAAAGTGGTTTATGAACAGTTGTAGCTCCAGGGATACTTGTATCGGAACGGGGGTAATGTCGTTTCGATACGATTTGACACTATAAGTTCCCGTTTCGGTATGCGTATCGATACGGTTTGCCACTGTGAGTGCCTATTTCGGAACAAGTTCCGAAAAGTTTTGTCAATATTGACCCCCATTCCAGAACAAAGTGGACTGTATCGGAACGGCTTGGTCTGGCTTTTAAACTGGAGCCCGCGTATCGAAATGGGCAAGCCTGTTTCGAAACGCTGGCAAGTAAATTGGCTAATTGGCATCTTTGAAGGTTCTTGAAAGTTGTGTTTTATTCCCTAATGTTTGTTTGCTTCCTTGTTGAGTTCTTAGGAATCTTTTATGAATGGTTTTGCTCGTACGCATGAAATCGGACTAACATGTCACTTGGTAAATTTAAGTTGCCATTCATTCTGTTT
Source organism: Hibiscus tridactylites (assembly GCA_958450335.1). Classification (NCBI taxonomy): domain Eukaryota; kingdom Viridiplantae; phylum Streptophyta; class Magnoliopsida; order Malvales; family Malvaceae; genus Hibiscus; species Hibiscus tridactylites. The sequence goes on along the minus strand of OY288279.1, from coordinate 91,740,258 downwards.
GGTTTGTTTCGTTATCTTTTCCGCTGTCGCTTCGCACATAGGATTAAATAGGATATTTAGACAAGATAATTGTAACACCCGGGTTTAGGGGTCGGGTGAAAATAATATTTTAATTTTATTTCGGGTTCGGTTTTGCAAATTAAATAATAAAATATTTTATGGGCCTCGGGATTTCAAATGTTTAAGGCTATGTTGGGCCTATCTCTTAAGTCCAAATCAATGGGCTTTAAGAGATGTGGGTTTGACATTTCATTAATGGCATTTTGGTCAATTGCAAAATGAATGAGAAATAAGATGACAAAAGGGGGTTTTATTTGAAAGAAAAAAATGTTCATCTTCTTCATACCACCATTGTTGAAAACCTAAAACCCCTCCTACCCCCAAAAACACTATTTCATCAAATCCCTTCATCAATTCAAAGGCTTTCTTTGAGGTAATTATAATTTTGAATTCTCCTCATAATTTCCAACATTTTCATAGCTTTAGTTTTCATTGAAATCATCTTTTTGAGTTTTTGAACTTTTCAAGTTTGAATAAAAGCATGGAACTTTAATAGCTTTTTGGGTTGTTTTGATTAATAGAGTTGAGTTTTGATCTAACCTTGCCCAATGGAACATTATATCTCATTTTGGTTGGGTTTTACAAAGATTTCCGAAATGGGTTTTAGGGGTGTATTTAAAGTGTCAAAAATTTGTGTTTTTGGAATGGTTTTGTGAGAAATTGTTCGGTTGATGTTATAGTAACATTGGGTGGGTGTTTTTAGATGTTTTGGGATGATTTTTGAGAGGTTATAATGTTAGTTTGATGGGATTCCCGTAGCTACTGCTGTAGGTGGTTTTTAGGAGTGAAAATTAAGAGTTTTTGAAGTGTTTGTGTGGAGAAATGAAGGGCTGATGGTTGTACAACATTATGAGGGTGTTTTGGACATGTTTTGGAGTGTTTTAAGTGTTAAAATTGGGAGGTAATGGCTGGGTTTTGCTGGAGTACGAAAATGGAATTATTTGGGAGGATTTCGGCTTTGAATTGTTGAGAAAAACGTTAGAGAATTGAGAACTGATGTGTAACAGTAAATTTGTGGTTGATTAAGAGGTTAATACATTGCTTTTGATTGATTAGAGACATCGGATTTGGCATTGGGAGGTTCGGGCACGATTCCGGAAGTTGTGGAGACTTGAGTTGGCTTTGCTTGGAATGCTTAAGGAAGTAAGGTGAGTGGTTAATGTTTTAAATTGATTTCAAAGGTTGGTTCTAGCATGTGGAGGTGAAAATGTTTTCAAGTAATGTTTTGGTTCAAAGATGGTTTTGAAAGAATTTAGATTTGGCTTGAAAAGTTGAATTAAACTCAAGGGTAAGTTGTTGTGAATTGCCTCTTTAATTTCCCTTTTTCCATTTGTTTTCATTACTTGTGGTGATGGTTTGTCAAGCATGACTTAAATAATTTGGGAAGAATTATGATTGCTTAATATTATATCGTTGATCATGTATGATGGTATTAATGATGTCGTTGATATGCCTTGTAAGGTGTGAGTAAATTGGTGCAAGTTGTGCACGAAAATGGTGAGTAAGACCATTTGTGATCGGTAAGATTCCAAGTAGTAAGTGATGCCTAATTGTGGTTTTTGTCACATCTTGATTTGGTTGTGCATGATATATTGAGTACATGTCGTATGGTAGTAATTTTGCATCGTGTTGCATGGTTGGTGTCGAACCTCACGTGATGGTTGTCGTTGCTTCGGTGATGTGTAGTCCCGCCGGTAGCAAGTGGTATAAGACTCCGGTGATGTGTAGTCCCACCGGTAGTGACTAGTAGAAGAGTACTTTGATGTGTAGTCCCATTGGAAAACTACTAGTCGAAACGGTGATGTGTAGTCCCACCGTGTGTGTTTGGTTATGCTTGTGCATACCATGTGTTGTTCATGTGTATCTCACTATATCATTCTCTTTTATGGTTTGCCTTAACCTAAGATCATACCTTACGCTCTCCTTTTTCCGACAATGCAGATCTTTAGCTTGGAGTTAGCAAGGAGCAAGATAAGGGCGTCCAAGCGTGTGGTGGTTTGCTCAAGTATGATTTAATTAAATAATGTAATAGTCTAGCAATGGGAAATGCTACGTGTTTTAGGAGCTTGTATCTAGACTCCTTTGTGTTGGCTTATTGTTGTTAATACCTAATGTTGATGTTTGAATTAATTATGGATTGTATGCATGTAATACCTTGATGATTGTTGGTGTGTATGATGGCATGCTTTAGGGTGTTTAGGTTGCCTTATGTATGTTTGCAAACCTCTTGTGTTTGACTTATGCTTTTAAGACCATTTGAGCCTTCATGTATGCTTATTATTGCCTATTTTGCTCCTTGATTTGAATGCTATGTACGAAAGCTAAAATCCATGTTTGAATGACACCCATGGCTTAATTATGTGTGCTTGCATGTTGATATACGCTTAGGTGAGTCGAGAAATGCATGTAGAGTCGAGTTGGGGTCGTTTTAGTTGAGATTGAGGTGTTGCAGTGCAGGGGGTATCGATACCCCTGGTTAGGGTATCGATACTCTCTTGCCCAAATGTCCCAGATTTTGCCTGGGGTATCGATACCCTAAGGGTATCGATACCCTCCAAAGTCTCTGTAATTTGGAGTTGGGAGTTTGATTGGAGCGTATCGATACTGGGTCCCGAGTATCGATACGGGTCTAATATGTTGACCAAGGAAGGTTGACCGAGGAAGAGGGTATCGATACCCCTGGTAAGGGTATCGATACGGTCCTCTCGTGTTGACTTCCTGGGTTGACCTAGAAGGGGGGGTATCGATACCCCTGTCAAGGGTATCGATACTGCCTGCCTTATAAGCTTAAAATTGCCTATTTTTGCATGGCTGTGTTTCGAATGCGTTTTTCCTTTGATCGTTTTCCGCTGTTGTGAATCACATAGGACCTAATATTCATCTAGGCAAGATTAATATAAAAAGAAAAAAAAAATATAGGGTTGCTAACCGAGGGGGAACCTTAACGGGTTTCGCTTCGGTTTTCCCCGTGTAGCTCACTCGGACCGGTCATCCGGCCAGACCGGGACGAGGGGGTTACATTTATTGGTATTAGAGCCTGAGGTTTCTGAGACCTCGGGTAGGTAAGTGAGGTAAGTTGATGTGTTATGTTGTTGTTATGTCTCGGTGAATGTTTTACCATGTATGCTTAATGTTTGCTTGTTAGTACGGTGTTTGAGAGCATGTGTTAGCATGATGCTTGTGTTGAAGCGTAGTGTCGAGTTCCCATTGCTACTATTACTTATTTAAAAAGATTTTTGTAAAGGAATATACTTGAGCACCTTGGACCCTTGCTCTTGCTAACCCTAAATATTCTTTCTTGTGTGTTTTGTTTATTGTTGTATGGATGTCTTTGGTAAGTTGGAGGCCGAGGTGTGGGCCTGGAGTTGGTAATCATGAATCGGAGGTTTTAGAGGATGTGAATGATGAGAGAGTTCATCGCTTTAGTTCAGGGCAGTATGACCGTACCAGAGTTTAGATTGCAGTTTGTTTGTTTGGGTCAACAGGCACATGAGTTGGTTTCTGTTGAGAGAGAACAATGTGACCGATCTTGATATGAGATGGTAATAGAAGTGAAGACTTAAGAGTTGGCTTCGAGAGGATGTCGATGTTGTAGCAAGTAATTCCTCGATACAGTCATTGGGCTTGTTTCTCTTATTAATTCTGGATCTACGTGTCTGTGTATTTGGAGTGAGCATGTGAAGTTGTTGAAATCCACCTTGTGAAGTACTAGAGGTAGGTGTTAGTGTTACTAGCTCCTTTGGGGATACAGTCGTGGTCAGAAAGATGTACAAGGGATGTCCGTTGATGGTTTAGTGGCACGTGTTTTCAGTTGATGCGATGGAATTGCTTCTTACGGTTTGATGTGAAACTATGCGTGGATTAGCTTGTAGAACATAGAGTTAGGGTAGACTTTGAGACATTGGGAGTTTTCTTAAAGCTTACGGATGACTATGAGATTGTAATGGTAGGTGGGAATGTGGATTTCGTATCGAATGTTGATTCAGCATTAGAAGTCAAAGGCTGATTGAGTTAGTTGACAGGCTTGCCTAGCCAATGTGATGAATTTGATTTTGAATGAAGATTTAACCACAGAATGTTAGAATAGTTTGTGTTTTCCTAAAAGTGTTTGGAAGAATTTCCCCAGTTTGTCTCATGTTAGAGAAGAAGAGTTTGTTTTTGAGATCGTCTTCGAGTTCGCTCCTGTTTTGATTGCTCTATATCTTGTGATTTCCGAAGGAATTGAGGATGTTGAAGAACCAAATTTGAGATTTGTTAGACCTTAGACTCATTAAGCCTAGTACGTCATCTTAGAGTATGACAGTACAAATTGTGAAGAAAAAGAGTGACAGTACGAGAATGTGTTCGAATTCAGACAGTTGAAACAAGTGACAGTGAATAATTAGTATCCGTTTCCGAATGTCAGTGATTTGTTGGTCAGTTAGTATGTGCTTCAGTCTATTTGAAGATTAATTTGAGATCTGATTACTAACAGTTGAAAGTGAGAGAGGTTGATGTGCCGAAGACAGCTTTCGGGGAAGATGTGAATCACTTTGGGTTTTGAGTTATGCCGCTTTGTTTGACTATATGCTAGCTACCTTTATGGAGATGTTGAGCAGAATATTTTCCTGAATTTCTTGATTAGTTGTAGTAGCTCTTCTGGATGTCACGTGAGTATATTCAAGTACCGAGGAACATCATGACAAGCCTTGAAGTTAGGGTTTTAGATCCTTTTAGAGAATTAGTTGTATGCCAAGTTGGGAAAGCGTAAACCCCAAGTTAATGGACATGTGGTTCAGCCGAGTGTGTTAGCGAAAATCCCAAGTAGACAAAGGAAGATGTGAGTTGGAAGAAATCGAAGACTGTAAGAGGTATATATAGCTCCTAGGTCTAGCATTGTTACTATTGCAGGTCTGTAGATGATCTTTTGAAGATAGCTGCTCATTGACAGATTGTTACAGAAGAATGTTCAGTTTGTGTGGTTAGATGCGAGACATTGAGCCCTTGAGAAACCGAAAGAAACTTTGAAGAGAGCTTCGACCTTGATCCAGCCTATGCTAGAGAAAGATACTTGTGAACTGTAGTGATGTGTTACAAGTAGGGTTAGGTTGTGTGCTTATGCAAGACGGAAGAATGTGTCTTGTTCATCGAGTTAGTTGAAAGGCCGTGAGAAGAGTTACCCGATATGAGACATAGAGTTAATTACAGTTGTATTTGCTTCGAAGACTTAGAGACAAAGCTTGTATAGTAAGAAATGCACAGTGTATATGTACAGATCATCAGAGCTTGAATCGCTAGACAACTTAGGAATGGTTAAAACTTGAATAGCATAAAGTGTAGAACTACTTGAAGACCATAATCTCAGGATTGAGTACCATCCGAAGAGAGTTAATGTAGTAACCGATGTTCCGAGTTATATTTGTTGTTAGAATAGTAGTGGGTTGCGAGTTGTAATTGTCGGTTTCAATTTGTTAAGTGATAGTGCTTTTGTGGCCAAGTTTCGGGTTGAGCCCACTTTGAGTCAGAATGCTTGAAGAGAAACAGTTGCAAGACAGGCTCTTGGCACCTCACGTGCAAGGCATATCAGAAAGAAAACCTTCAGAGTACAGTTCATGGGTATTGCATCAGAACAGTATGAAGACGTATTGTGGGTTGAAGATGAGTACTTCTGGATTGAGTTGATGAATGATGTGGTTCAGTATGAGAGTAAGTGTATAGTTTGCCAGCGTGTTGAGATCGAGCATCAGTTTATTCTAGCTTGTTACATCCATGGAAGATTCTTAATGAAAGTGGGAAATAGACTTGAGGAACTTTTTGTCCGGTTCGTCTTTGATTTCTTACGAAAGGGTTTAGTCGAGTAAGCAATGATAGTTACATCGAGTGTTCTCATTTTATACATGTTCAAGCTACTTGTACCGTGAGTAAGATGGTGGAGTTGTGCCTTAGCAAGATTTTGAGTTGTACAGTGTCTTGAGATCGATAGTGGCCGATAGAGATTCGAGATTTTTGCTATATTTTTGAAGACATCTGCATAGTTTTTGGTTGTATGTTGAGGTCAAATGGTCAGTTAGAGAAGATTATGGGTCAAGAATTTAAACAGTGTTGTATGAGATTGTGAATCGGGCTAGTTCAGTTGTTTATTTGTTGCAGTTACCACCGGAGTTAGGGAGGGGATCCGTGATGTGTTTTTTTTGTATCTATGATTCGGAAGTGTGAGTCAGATCTGTGCCGTGCTATGTTTACCGAAGAGATTGAGTTGAGTTTGAAATTGCGTGCAACGAAGAATCAGTTGAGATCTTAGCATCAGATATCCATTGTTGTGTGGTAAGTCCACCGAGATTGGTTAGTGTGTTGTGGTGTGAAAGAAGGTGGGTTTATGTCCGATAAATTTCGGGGACGAAATTTCCTTAAGTGGGGGAGAGTTGTAACACCCGGGTTTAGGGGTCGGGTGAAAATAATATTTTAATTTTATTTCGGGTTCGGTTTTGCAAATTAAATAATAAAATATTTTATGGGCCTCGGGATTTCAAATGTTTAAGGCTGTGTTGGGCCTATCTCTTAAGTCCAAATCAATGGGCTTTAAGAGATGTGGGTTTGAAATTTCATTAATGGCATTTTGGTCAATTGCAAAATGAATGAGAAATAAGATGACAAAAGGGGGTTTTATTTGAAAGAAAAAAATGTTCATCTTCTTCATACCACCATTGTTGAAAACCTAAAACCCCTCCTACCCCCAAAAACACTATTTCATCAAATCCCTTCATCAATTCAAAGTCTTTCTTTGAGGTAATTATAATTTTGAATTCTCCTCATAATTTCCAACATTTTTATAGCTTTAGTTTTCATTGAAATCATCTTTTTGAGTTTTTGAACTTTTCAAGTTTGAATAAAAGCATGGAACTTTAATAGCTTTTTGGGTTGTTTTGATTAATAGAGTTGAGTTTTGATCTAACCTTGCCCAATGGAACATTATATCTCATTTTGGTTGGGTTTTACAAAGATTTCCGAAATGGGTTTTAGGGGTGTATTTAAAGTGTCAAAAATTTGTGTTTTTGGAATGGTTTTGTGAGAAATTGTTGGGTTGATGTTATAGTAACATTGGGTGGTTTTTTTTAGATGTTTTGGGATGATTTTTGAGAGGTTATAATGTTAGTTTGATGGGATTCCCGTAGCTACTGCTGTAGGTGGTTTTTAGGAGTGAAAATTAAGAGTTTTTGAAGTGTTTGTGTGGAGAAATGAAGGGCTGATGGTTGTACAACATTATGAGGGTGTTTTGGACATGTTTTGGAGTGTTTTAAGTGTTAAAATTGGGAGGTAATGGCTGGGTTTTGCTGGAGTACGAAAATGGAATTATTTGGGAGGATTTCGGCTTTGAATTGTTGAGAAAACGTTAGAGAATTGAGAACTGATGTGTAACAGTAAATTTGTGGTTGATTAAGAGGTTAATACATTGCTTTTGATTGATTAGAGACATCGGATTTGGCATTGGGAGGTTCGGGCACGATTCCGGAAGTTGTGGAGACTTGAGTTGGCTTTGCTTGGAATGCTTAAGGAAGTAAGGTGAGTGGTTAATGTTTTAAATTGATTTCAAAGGTTGGTTCTAGCATGTGGAGGTGAAAATGTTTTCAAGTAATGTTTTGGTTCAAAGATGGTTTTGAAAGAATTTAGATTTGGCTTGAAAAGTTGAATTAAACTCAAGGGTAAGTTGTTGTGAATTGCCTCTTTAATTTCCCTTTTTCCATTTGTTTTCATTACTTGTGGTGATGGTTTGTCAAGCATGAAACTTAAATAATTTGGGAAGAATTATGATTGCTTAATATTATATCGTTGATCATGTATGATGGTATTAATGATGTCGTTGATATGCCTTGTAAGGTGTGAGTAAATTGGTGCAAGTTGTGCACGAAAATGGTGAGTAAGACCATTTGTGATCGGTAAGATTCCAAGTAGTAAGTGATGCCTAATTGTGGTTTTTGTCACATCTTGATTTGGTTGTGCATGATATAGTGAGTACATGTCGTATGGTAGTAATTGTGCATCGTGTTGCATGGTTGGTGTCGAACCTCACGTGATGGTTGTCGTTGCTTCGGTGATGTGTAGTCCCGTCGGTAGCAAGTGGTATAAGACTCCGGTGATGTGTAGTCCCACCGGTAGTGACTAGTAGAAGAGTACTTTGATGTGTAGTCCCATTGGAAAACTACTAGTCGAAACGGTGATGTGTAGTCCCACCGTGTGTGTTTGGTTATGCTTGTGCATACCATGTGTTGTTCATGTGTATCTCACTATATCATTCTCTTTTATGGTTTGCCTTAACCTAAGATCATACCTTTATGCATACTATGAGGTGTAATGCTATGATAAATGCCTATGTTGTTGACCCTTGGTTGAACTCGTATGTTAGTAGAAGGATTAGGTAGTTGGATGATTTGTATGCGTTGACCTTTACTTTTAAAGAAAGCTTTGAACCCTGCATTGTCGTAGTTATGATTTAGAGCTCCGCTCACTAAGCTTTATGCTTACGCTCTCCTTTTTCCGACAATGCAGATCTTTAGCTTGGAGTTAGCAAGGAGCAAGATAAGGGCGTCCAAGCGTGTGGTGGTTTGCTCAAGTATGATTTAATTAAATAATGTAATAGTCTAGCAATGGGAAATGCTACGTGTTTTAGGAGCTTGTATCTAGACTCCTTTGTGTTGGCTTATTGTTGTTAATACCTAATGTTGATGTTTGAATTAATTATGGATTGTATGCATGTAATACCTTGATGATTGTTGGTGTGTATGATGGCATGCTTTAGGGTGTTTAGGTTGCCTTATGTATGTTTGCAAACCTCTTGTGTTTGACTTATGCTTTTAAGACCATTTGAGCCTTCATGTATGCTTATTATTGCCTATTTTGCTCCTTGATTTGAATGCTATGTACGAAAGCTAAAATCCATGTTTGAATGACACCCATGGCTTAATTATGTGTGCTTGCATGTTGATATACGCTTAGGTGAGTCGAGAAATGCATGTAGAGTCGAGTTGGGGTCGTTTTAGTTGAGATTGAGGTGTTGCAGTGCAGGGGGTATCGATACCCCTGGTTAGGGTATCGATACTCTCTTGCCCAAATGTCCCAGATTTTGCCTGGGGTATCGATACCCTAAGGGTATCGATACCCTCCAAAGTCTCTGTAATTTGGAGTTGGGAGTTTGATTGGAGCGTATCGATACTGGGTCCCGAGTATCGATACGGGTCTAATATGTTGACCAAGGAAGGTTGACCGAGGAAGAGGGTATCGATACCCCTGGTAAGGGTATCGATACGGTCCTCTCGTGTTGACTTCCTGGGTTGACCTAGAAGGGGGGGTATCGATACCCCTGTCAAGGGTATCGATACTGCCTGCCTTATAAGCTTAAAATTGCCTATTTTTGCATGGCTGTGTTTCGAATGCGTTTTTCCTTTGATCGTTTTCCGCTGTTGTGAATCACATAGGACCTAATATTCATCTAGGCAAGATTAATATAAAAAGAAAAAAAATATATAGGGTTGCTAACCGAGGGGGAACCTTAACGGGTTTCGCTTCGGTTTTCCCCGTGTAGCTCACTCGGACCGGTCATCCGGCCAGACCGGGACGAGGGGGTTACAATAATTAAATGAAAGAAAAAAAATAGGGTTGCTAATCAGAGTGGAGCCTTAACGGGTTTCACTTTGGTTTTCCCCGTGTAACCTGTTCGGACCAGTATGTCGGCTAGCCCGGGACGAAGGGGTTACACCCTCCCACATTACCTGAATAGCTCAAGCTCACTGGTGGATATACAAATGTAGCAGGCTGAAAAAAACCCTATATTATCCGAGGTTCTCGGGGCCACTTCTGGTTGTAGACAAGTAGGAGTCGATTCTTTTTCCCATATAGCCATTGGTGGAGCCACTGGTGGCTCCCATGTCGTTGGCCAACCCTTAAGGTCTCTACTACCAATATGTTGCCATTCTGATGAGCTTGTTACAGCCTTCGATGATTTACTTTTGCCTCCATATTTTTTCCGGAACCTTTAGCATTCCTCCCATTCAGATTGATCTGTTAAGTACGACATTCCATGACTACGATAGTAGATCATGTACTATGAACTCTCGAAATCAAAACCGACTGCTTCCATTGGACGATGTTCAAGCAATGATAAACCTTTGTTGTTCCACAAAGCAATATACTCGCTATGTTTAACTTCCCAATCCGTATCTGGTCTGCCACGTCCATCATAGGGAGGAAGATGGTAATAGTCACGTGGAATGCGCAGAATAGGCTGGTGGAAGCATAATTGCCTAAACACTCTATCTGCAAAGTGGAACTCGACAGTAGAGAAATGGATCAACGGTGTAACACTACACCATGAAAGTGAATCCTTCGTCAAATATTCTGGTACAAATATATGGTCATCTTCGTAAGCCTTCCAAATAAACAGCAAAAAAATAATGGTTTAAAATAATACATCTAACTAACTAAGATGTGAAAAACACATTTAACGTAAAAAATTACTTTCCATTCATATACATGCTCTTGAAAATAAGAATAAAAAAGATATCTACAAACTCTGACGTTGTTGTGCGCCAACCTCGTCTCATGCTTATCTTCGCACCATCTGCATACAAATCACAATATATTTAAATAACAAATTCAACTAAGAATAATGATATATATTTACCTTGCAATGACAGGATATTGCACATGTGTTCGAGTAAGTGGTGTAAAAAAGGGAAGTCGTTGCCAAGCCCACGCTTGCAACAATAACAGGCAACCACCAATACCGACTACCCTCTGGCCCTTTTGCAGTAAAGCGCCTGTGCACAACTCGCGATAAAAGCACGCTAATATAGTTGATCCCCAATTATATTGACAATAAGATTCCCAAGGAGTATCCAAAAAACGAAGATACCTTACACTGACCATATTGCTAGATTTATTCGACATCAGTATACCTCCGATCATTTGTAGGATATATGCTCAACTGACCATATAAATTTCTTCAATTGTATTATACTCAGCGAGTTGAAATTCTCTCTCTAGCCAACTCATTTTCACACGAGACCCTTTCACGTTACTTCCATAGGGTTCCTTCCCAAAGAACCTTTGATAAATTTCAGCCGTTGAGCCTACGGTACGCTCGACCACTAGCTTCTCGTTTACTGGGACCCCAATAAGATAAACCACGTCCTCGAGGGTGATTGTGCATTCTCTACAAGGCATATGGAAGGTATGCGTTTTAGGTCTCCAACGCTCATTTAGAGCGGTAATCAATTCGGGCACCAACTTGTACCCACAGAAGAACATGACATGATAAAATCCTGCCATATATAAAAAAAATCGATTATGTGGTCTAGGGGTTTGTCTACCATGCACAAATGATGTTTAAACGTTTCCTTTGCATCCTGTAAATAACACATTATTTAAACATAATTACTAATAAAAAACACAAAAGTGACATATTTCGTAATAAAACAATTTTTAAAAAATTATACCAGCTCATCAACTCTAAGACTAGTAATGTGTCGATTCTGTAAATGCAACAATGGAGCTTGCTCAGCCATCCTACATGACAAGTAAGAAAATATTAGTAAACCGAGACTAAATCTACCACGTTAAAAAATAATAATTAAAATAAATGTCATATTTGCTTATTTCTATTAAATCATCAATTTAACGTCAATTTTTATTCAACCACCTATAAATAAATATAAATAAATTAACGAACTTAAATAAAATAATAAAATCTATCCACTTATTTTTCTATATTCTCAAAATAAACGTTTCTTCTCTTATATTCAAACAATTTTTTTATATTCTCAATATCTCTCCACCTATTTAACACAAAATATTTAAACTATATTATCTCCAAATAGCATCGAAAATTCAAACATCAAATAAAAATTTAAAAAAATTACGAACTTAAGTTAAACAATAAAATATTAAATTACTTATTATATTTTCTTCTCAAATCTTCTCCTATTTAACACAAAACTTTCAAATTACATTCTCTCCAAATAACATAAAAAATTCAAGGAACTTTAAAATAAAAATTAAAAATTAAATTGAACAATATACAACAAAATATTTCTCAAATCTCCACCTATTTAACACAAAAATCATAAATTTTAACTTAAAAACACAAAAACTCGATTTTTGTAATTACTATAAAATAAAATATAAAAAACAAATAAATTACAAAAAATAATATGTTGAGTGGATCGAAAGATCGATATAAATCAGGAGGGGGTGAATTGGATTTTTAAAGATTGTGTGGTGGAAATTGCAAATTAAAAATATTGACAAGGGATTTTAGAGTGGTTCAAGTTCCAAATGAACTCTACATCCACTACCTTAGCTTCACTAAGGATTTGCAACAATTCCACTAATTGCTCTTCCCCTTTTCTAGGCTAAGGAGGCAACCCTTACAATTTCGGTTAAATTTTCTACCCAAAATTTAACCCAATCCTCACAACAAGATAACAAAGAATTTGATGGCTAATAGAGTATCTCTCAATACAAATTGTAGCCCAATTACAAGCACTCAACCCAATTGAACAAGATAAGAATGAAAATTACAATTGGGGTTTCTAGACAATATGTGATTTTTGCACAATTGCTTGAATTTGATGTTTGGATGTTTTCTTTAGGATCAATAGTTGTTGCTGGAGCTTTTAGAGGTCCCTTTTATACGTTCTCATTGAATTCTAGCCGTTGTCGTTGTTGCATTCATCAATATAGCCGTTGAGGATGTTATTTCACCTCCATAAATGCAGTCTGCAATAATCCGTTTCGAAACGCGGGGTACCTGTTTCGGAACGGACTAAAATAAAAAGAACCGTTGGGGTGCATTTAAGAGCCCGTTTCGAAACGCTTTAGAGTCGTTTCGAAACACTTTTGCCACTGTCAAGGGTCGTTTCGAAACAGCTCGAGCCCGTTTCGAAACACCCTAACGGTTTCAGAAAATCAGTTAAAAACAATTGTAACGGTCATATTTTCAAATCAAAATGAAGAACAGTTTCGAAACGCTTGGCCCCGTTTCGAAACGGTTTAGCTACTGTCAAGGGTCGTTTCGAAACTGGTTGAGCCCGTTTCGAAACACCCTATTGATCTTTAAATATTCAGTTAAAAAATGTTGCAACCGTTATAGTTTTCAAATCAAAAATGAAGAACAGTTTCGAAACGTATGAGACCGTTTCGAAACGGATTCAAGTGTTCTAAAGCCGTTTCGATACACGTTTCGGAACAGGGGTTGGCAGTGATGAAAACGTTTTGAAACGCCTTAGGCCGTTTCGAAACAGAGACTTGAAAATCACTGTTTTGGCTTTAAACACTTAGAAAAATATTTGAAAACTTTGTTTTTAACTTTGGCATAATCTTAAAAACATATGGGGATGTTTTGAGGACTTAAAAATTCGTTTTGACATTTTCAATTTAGTCCTTAGGTTTTTAGTTATATCAAAATTAAAATATTGATTTCACATAATATTTACTATAATTCATAATAATAAGAATAAATTACAAAAATAAAATACTTACTTTAATAAAATTATTCAAATCTTCAAATCTTCCTCTTCTTCTTCTTCTTCTTCAAAATATTCTCTCCTACTATCTACCTTCAACCCGCCCCTTTTTTAACCTCACAAAAATTAAATCTCAACCACTCATATAACCTGCCCAATTAAATTTTACCATTCATCCAACCAATCCTAATTATATTTACCCTTTCTCGTGCCCCTCATGCATGCCCTCTGCCTCATGCATGCACACGACATGCAGACTTTTCAGAGTTGCAGGGATTCCCCACCCAAAAGTCGGATTCTAATGACTTAGTCTTTAAAGGGATTTTTTTTAAGGTTTTTTTCATACTCGGATTCAAGAGAATCCGACTTTAAGATTTTTTTTTATCAATATTCGAATTCAAATGAATTCGACTTCAATGTTTTTGGAAATAATCTGGAAACCACAACATTTGTGGAAATAATCTGGGCAGTACAATAGATTGGAAAAAAATTCCAAATCACAATATTTTTGTAATTTTTCCCAAAACAATATAATCATTCACTTTGTTTTACTCCCTTCGTCCAATTAAATATGTCAAGTATTAATTTCTTTTGGACTAAATCTTTTAACTTTGACTATTTATTGTTTTAAATTTATTATAAATTAATATATGAAAAATATATACTTTAAAAATAGTAATTTTAAAATATATATTTTATAAAATTTAATTAATTAAAATAATTGTGGTCTAAGTTTAAATTTTTTTACTTTTAATGGGACAGGGGGAGTATTTGATTTGTTTGATCATCGAATCTCACAATTAGGTAGGAGCGTTTATAATCACGTACTCGTAATTTTTGGTAGCCAAAGTTTAGGGTATCTAAATTCTCGGGTACAAAAAATATTGGCTTGTGAATCGGTCCATTAACATCGGGTACTCGTAAGTCGGGTGCACGCAATTTCGGGTCACATGGTACTCGAATTAAATTTATACAATATTTTTTACAAATCATAAAATTTAAAATAATTTGAAAGAAAAAAATTAAAATTTATATGTCCAAATTACATAATAACATAATCTAAACATAAAACATAAACCCAAATTACATATTCAAAAGATAAAATTTAAAAGTAAACAAATAACTAAATATAAAACATAAAATCATGTATTCTTTATCAACATGAGATATTTGAGAACGAGATTTAAAAATTAGTGTAAATATTCGAGAATGAAATATTTTAATTTTTAACTAAAAAGCCTTAATAATCTAAAATATAAATAAAGATAAAGATAAAGATAGATAATTTGGTCGAGTACCCGTATAATTCAGAAATTAATAGCCGACCTAACTCGTGACCCGAAAAAATTTAAAGAGCCAAATACCTGACCTAAAACTTTTTGGAAATGAAAAAAAATAACAGTTCATTTTTCACCGAATTAATAGACGGAGTGGATATCTCAGGTCGGGTAAGTTCAAACACCCCTACAATTAGGTCACTTTGACTTTTAAAGAGTAAAAAAAATCGTGTTTAAATTATTCCATGTTGCTTCTCTCATCGGCCAACAACTTAGCATTAAAAATCTTAGGTAGAAAAGATCGATTGAAATAAACATTTCCATGGGGTCAATGGCTTTAGGACATGAAAAATCCCTAATAATATCTTCAATTTGTTGTTGTTATCTCCATTTTTGAACATGATAATTACTACACTACACTGCTTTCTTTTCTTGGTGGTCCAATGTATTCAGTAATGACTCAACTCCCCTGTCTGAGAGCATTCATTTCCATCTCATCTAACAAAAAGCATAATCTGTTGGAATAATATGTGTGGATTATTCTATGAAAAGCTAATACCAGCAAATTTAAATTAATTTGCAAATTTAAATAACAAAGTGGAACTCTAATCCAGCCCCATAAATCAACCCGAAATCTTGCCATTTTCAGCAAAAATTCCCACCATCAATGTCTGCAACTACAAATCTTTACAAGCTTTGATATACCAGACACAAAGAATGTCAATCTCCTTGCAAGCTAGAGCAAATTTAGACAGCCAATGTCCTAAAAACATCTGCTCTAGTCTTTGAGTTTACCTTGTACTAAAGAGGGCTACCACTGGCACCACAAAGTCCATTTCTCAAACTGCCTCTTTAATGACTCGCTGCTAACCTCGGCGATGGCAGTTCTTTAGGCGAATTATGAGTTACCACTGTTCTCTTCTGCAACGCCGATCTGTATAATGTATGTTTTCGAGGAATAATTGTTGTTCTTCCCAAGTTATGAGCTCCTTTCAATGTCCTTACTGGTAAAATCCGCACCTCTGAACGATGCGGCTGCTGCGGTTACATCGAGTCCACCTCCGATGGAGGTGATTAGAGCTGAGAAGCCACCAGTGGGGGTGCCAGCAGCGGCCACCCCTAATCCGAGGAAATCAAGAGTGGCTTGTTTGGGACCGAATACAGGAGTTCCCATCATTAATTCCTTTAATCCTGAACTTTCATCACAGGGAAGTCCAAGTCCAAGCCCTGCTGCAATCGAGATATTCTCAGGCTCAACTTGTCTCTGACCCCATTGCAAATTATCGTGTTGTGCAGAAGATGAAGACGAAGATGAAACAATACCAAGACCATGAAGCAATGATGCGTTGCTCGCTGCTGCTCCCATCTGAGCAGCTTTCTGTAGTAGTGCTGTGGCGGACATAGTAGGTTGCGGTGGTGGCGCATACTGCCTGCGTTCTTGCCCTGCAGTCCCGAATATTGACGAGCCATGGTTGGTTGAGAGGCATAGAGAAAAAGGTTCAGCTGATGTAGATGGCGCAAGGTCAGCTGGATGATCTGGTTGACTAATAGATCGAATTAAGTCGGTGAAAGCCGGAGGTTGTAAGCTAGCAGATGTAGTTGAGGGGGCAAATAAGCTAGCAAACACACTGCTGCTGCTGCTACCATTGCTGACTGAGCCGGTGCTGCTGCTACAGTTTACATTCACACTAGCTGGTGCCGGTGCTTGTGCCGGACCTGGAGCTCCTTCCACAATAGGAGTGGGATTTTCAGGCAACTCTGTAACAAAAAAAAAACGACATAAATGGCAGATAAAGAAAAACATTAGGGGACCAGACTTAAAAAATCTAAAACATGGTGGCATGTAAAGCTAAAAGATTGATCTTTATGAAAGAACTTTAGAGCTAAAAGCAGAATCAACAATAATTTCCTTTCTCTCTAAATCCATTAGCTTTTGAATCCGTTTGGTAATATACAAAAACAACAAATCACAGTCTCACAAGCTAAGTTGCTACAAACCTCAACAAAACAACAAAGATCAGTAACAGACAAAAAATACTATGCTCCAAAGACATAATAACAACAAAAACAATTTGTCTATGTTTGATTTTAAACAAAAAATCACAACCGACAACATCAAAACAATCAAACATCAGAACATTCCCAAATTGGGTAGTGTATAAAAACTTACCTGAACTTTGAATTGGCAAAACCGAAGATATCACACTAGTTGACTTAGGCAAAGCTGGTGCAGCTGCAGCCTCCGGCACGGGTTCAGGTTCCGGTGCTTGCGGTGATGAATAACCGGTAGCTAGAGGTTTAGCGTCGGAGTCCGATTTGGGAGGCGCAGCAGCCTGATTCTGATTCGGAGGCTCATGTTGGGGTTGGCCTTTAGCACTCTCCTCTGCTAAAGCATCACAGAAAGCTCTGTGCGTAATAAAACTATCCCTCCTGCAAAACATAAAACATAAATCAACAATCAACCCCACAAAAGATCAATCTTTAGATTGTTTTCGAGTACCTGGAAAACACAGTTCCACAATCACATTTGTACTCGCGAGTACCACAAATCTTAGAGTGAGCTTTCCAATCCGATTGAACAGCATATTTTTTGGAACATTTATCGCACTTCCACTTCTTTTCTCCATGTTTTCTGCAGAAATGTTTCTTAATTCCGGTGAGATCGCCCAAAGCTCTGGACGGATGGTGATGAACGCAAGTAGGCTCGGGACAAACGTAAACTTTCTTCTTCACTTCATTACTCGATCTTTGTCTAAGCTTCCATGGCAAATTATGGCCTCGTCTATGGAGCTGAAGATTCTGGTCCCTTTGAAAACCTTTATTGCAAATTTCACAAACGAATCGGTTCGTGGTCAGTAAAGTCTTCGGAGATAAAGCAATCACCTCCGCATCGGGATCTGCAGCAACCCAAACGAAAGAAAAATTTACAGTCAGTAAACAGAAGAAAAAATAAGTTCGTCTCTTTATTGATTTTACTGGTACCTGGCATGCCAGGGAGGTTACGTTTCTTCTTGACGGTGGTTTTGGGAGGTGGGTTTTGGTTTCCGGAGGAAGAGACGCTGGCTTCACCGCCGGAAGCGGTGGAGGAATTATCTATCTCAAGCGGCATGACTTCAAAGAAAAAAGACGATCTTTTACGTACACAAAGTTAGAGTATTGCTTCTTTTCTATTTTTTATCTACCAGTCAAACTGCTTTTATTGAAGCTTCAGAGCGCACCTACCAGCTTTTCTGTGCTCAGTTTCTCACTAAAATTCACATTACCCGAAGACTCTCAATGATTAAACCCAAACTCTGAAAACCCCAAAGCCTTTAAAATTCAATCCAAAACCCAGAAAAGCAAATCTGATCAAAACCCCCAAAGCTGAAAGATCCAAAGGTCAAAGCTGAATCAAAGAACATGGAGTAAAATAACAATTTCAAACAAACACCAAAATAAAACAGAGAAAGAAGATCCCAGATATGAATAAGTTGAAAGAAAATAGAGGAAATTCATGAGGAAGTTTTTTTTAGAGAAAAGGAAGAAAAATAATGGAGAAAGAGAGATCTTGCTAAAGCTCCTTTGGACTTGCTGGATTACTTTTCAGAGAAGAAAAATTAAATATATTTTTTTTAAAAATATTTAATACTACAAGGGCCGTAGATAAGAAAACATATATATAGGAGTTACACGAATTCGATAAATTTTCGGTAGATGAAGAATCTCACTGTTGTTTGTTTGTATTTGTCCTTTGTCTAAATTTTTTAATTAAATTTTTAATTTTTTCCTTATTTATTTTTATTTTATTTTTAAATGATTGACTTATACGAAAAATTCTAAAAAACAACCGCTTAAAAAACAATTAAAAACCGGCCACTAAATATGAGCTGTTGGATGAAGTCGGTTAAATAATAGCCGTAGGATTAAAAAAAAAAGGGTTTATGCTCCGTCATCTCCCAAAATACACGCTCGCCCCTCTTTTATGCTCCGTCATTGCAATTTCTTAATTGAGAAAGTCAAGAAGATGAAGAAACGGGAGAAAATGAAGCATATTTTTAAGAAGCTACACATAAGAGGCAGTCACGATCCTAATCGCCCCTCCACAAACGAAATGTCGCTGTCTTCCGTCGTCGATAACCCATGTGCCACGGCTGAGAACTCTCTGCCCAGTCCTACGTCATCATCGTCGGTGACCACTTCGACCGTGCCTGTATCATCGAGCATGGGTTTCAGTACGCCTTCATCCGCTGTGACTCCGACGCTTCGAGCGCCGGATTATATGTTGTCGGAGGAGAGTTTCAAGTTCAGCTAGCCCTAGCTATTAGCGCTTCCAATTCGAATGATCCGAAGAAGGATCAGATGCGAGAGACAGATTTTCTGAGTTTAGGGGGTCATCATCATATGGATTTATGGGTAGGGAGGGATGAGGACGATGTGGTAGCTGAGGCTTTGGCCAGGCAGTCTTGGGTAAGTGTTTCAGTTTGATTTTCTTATGATTTTGAATTTTAAATTGGACTACATGAGCTTGAGTCATGCTTGTTTTGGACGGTTCAACTGGTTAAGTATCAGATTGTTTAATTAGGGCAAGTTACTGTATTGAATTTTAGTGGAACAGCTTGGATTAATCGTGCTTTTACTGAAACAATGGAAGTCAATTGTGATTGTTGTTGTTTTGTATGTTTTATTCTGCTCAACTTATTAAGTATTGGATTGTATAATTAATGTAAGTTACTGTATTGAATTTCAGTTGAACAGCTAAGAGACGTAATCGTGCTTTTACTGGAACAATAGAAGTCAATAGTGATTGTTGTTATTTCCTGTTTTTGATCTGATGATGAAGTGGGCTATGAACTCCTGCTTGTGAAATTGTGGTGGATAAGTTGGGAATAACATCTACCATCTCAGTTTTGATAGTTTCTTGAATTTTTATTTTTCTTCTTTTGATTGATCATTTTTAGGGTTGAATCGAAAATTTGGTAAATCTAATTAAAGCTAATGGTTTGAATCATGGTCATCTGCTAAAGATTTATATTTGGATTGGCTGATTAGGGCAAGCTATGGTTTGAATTTTACTTTGAATTTTTGTATGTGGAGAATTTTTTTGGAAAGCTTGAGCTAACATGTGTTTCTACTGAAATATTTGTAGTTTGTACAAATTTTTTCATATCGTCCTTTAGTCAAATTTTGAACTTGTATGATTTGCTAAGAAGGAATGAAGTACCTGAAAACTAAAGCATGGTGCATTCTTGTGAATGAGCTTTAGCTATAACTTAGTTCTTTTTGTAATTATCAGTGTTACAAATTTCTTTAATTGTTAACTGTGGCATTATGTAGCCACAATGCATTCACTCCAACAATTTGGTGCCATATGCTTTTAGTGAATATAGAAAATTATTTGTTTATTTGTGCCTTAATTGTATTCTTTTCTTGTTCTGCATTTGTTTTTCAGGACTTGTAGGTTAAATCTTCTTCACCAGTTCAGACCCCAACACCTATACACAATGATCCTGCTATTATACAGGTAGAGAAACGAAAATGAATTTATTCTTTCATTTCTGCTGTTTCTCTGCCCCTCTTTGATCTCCCTCTAAATTCTGTTTTCCCCATCCTTGTGCATTACTTAACAATGTCTTATCTGCTACTAAGATGCATGTATATGCATAATCAAATTAAATTTTGATTGAAGCTTTCAATTTCAAATAGCATTACTGATTTACATTTGAGAATCCAATTCTATAATTTTCAAGCTTCAATTTATATACATTTGTATTTGTCAACTTGTCTGAATTTTGTTGGATTCCCTTGGCAGTATCATTATCCCACAGTCAGCAATTGCATCCAGCAGCTTGCCTTCTGCTTCAGGCTCTGCACATTATCCGGGTTCCCAAACGTCGTCTATAGGTCTCACAAGGCCAACATTTCAAGGCAATCTTCCATTATGTCAACTCGGTGCAAATTTAGGGCCATAGGGTTCATCAACTGCTCAAAATACAAATAGTGGGCTTTCCATGCCAATGTACTGGCAAGGTTACTACGGGTCCGCAAATGGTCTTCCTCCACAGCAGCAAAAATTTTTCCAACCCCTACCTGGCTTATCAATGTCATTGTACCCATAATTTGATACTGGTAGTCATGTAAATTTTTAATAAGTTCATTTGGTTATTGAATGTGATTGTGATTTTCGAACCAAATACATATAGAAGGTCGTAGATGGATCATATACCTGTAGTTGTGTTAGATACGAATAGTTAAAAAGTGGATAAGTAGAAACAATATACTTTACAAATCACTCTTCAAACATTGCAAACAGTTATAGGTAGTTTCGAAACCCCTAAAGACATCTCAATTTCTGTCCAATCTACCTGACTAGTACCGAAACCAGGACAAAGGGTTTCGAAACCAGTACTAGAATTTCTAATCTAGGACAATCTGACTTCTAAGTTTTGAAACCAATATATGGGATTTTGAAACCCTTTTGTGTTCATCGATTGGGACCGAAACTATTAGGCTAGTTTCGAAACTACTAGGCCAGTTTCGAAACCCCAATAGTATGATTGGCTTTATTTTAAATATGTCATACCGGTTCCGAAACCTCTAGGCCACTTTCAAAACCATGTAAGAAATTCGGTACATATCATTTTTCTTACAAATTTTATGGTAAATCCGGTACATTTCGTATTAAAATGTGTACATACACGTCAAACTAAGAATTTTTATGAAGGCATGAGCCAAAATCATATTCTTGATTCCTTTCGTTGTCGATAATTAGTTTAAGTGTTAAGTTTTTAGGTTTTTAGATAACCAGGCTTTCACCTGCAACCATATTTGAACCAAGTATACCTACATAAGTAATAGGGCTTTTAGGGGTTTCGAAACCCTCTTTGTGATTTCGGAACCACTTTGACAGTATGCCATTAATTAATGTTGACCCAGTAGGTATCGAAACTACCATTGTGGTTTTGGAACCACTTTCGCAGTATGCCATTAAATTCATGTCTACTCAAGAGGTTTTGAAACCAACAATTGTGGTTTCGAAACCACCCCTACAACACTTATGGTAAATTCGGTACTATTTATAGTAAAATGTGTACAAACACGTCATTCTAATAATTTATAAAGAACCCTAAACCAACACCGAAACCCCATATAAGTGGTTTTGATGCCACCTACTGAAATGAAAATTTTTCCCATACTTTCAAACCAACACCGAAACCCCATATAGGTGGTTTCGATGCTACCTACTAGAATGAAAATGTAACCCCCTCGTCCCGGTCTGGCCGGATGACCGGTCCGAGTGGGCCACACGGGGAAAACCGAAGCGAAACCCGTTAAGGTTCCCCCTCGGTTAGCAACCCTATTTTTTTCTTTCATTTTAATCTTGTCTAAAGGATTGTTAAGTCCTAAGTGATCACAACAGCGGAAGCAATCAAAGGAAATCACATTCGATACACCAGTCAAGGGTATCGATATGCCTTGCCTTGGTCAACCCAACCAGTCAACTCGAAGAAGCCCGTATCGATACAGCCCTTGAGCGTATCGATACGCCCTCTTCGGTCAACATCTCGTGGCCAACGAGATGAACCCGTACCGATACGCCCCAACACCGTATCGATACTCCAAAAACTCCCCAATTTCTCAAAATTCCAGTGACAAAAAACCGTATCGATACTCCCCCGAGTATCGATACGCCCAGCCAAAACTGAGCCCTGGAGGCAGTAGCGTATCGATACGGCCCTCAGGCGTACCGATACGCCCTGCACTGTAAAGCTTCAAAACTCAGCTAAAACGAACAAGACTCGAATCTAAATGCAATTTAAGACTTCCTTAGCCCCAACCAAACATTCACACAATATTTACATACCATTATTTAGCCATACAAGCACCCAACATGTACAAACATCAAGGAAATCATACAATGGATCAAAGATGACATTTAAGCATTCAAGTCTCACACTTCAAAGTTCAAACACAAGGCAACCTCAAGAGACACATAGCTAACATCCATGATAAGCAATTTAGGCATGAATTACAATTCAAACATGGCATCACAAGCCATACAAAAGCAAGATAACATGGAGTCCAAGCAAGTTCCTAACAACCAACAATCATCCATCAAAATAACACATGTCCCATTGCTTAACTATTACATGTTCAACATTAAAAACTCATACTTGAAGTACTCAAGGCTAACAATCACACTTGGAGGCCCTCCACAAACGCAAGCAACCCACGAACTAAGGATCTGCAATGTTGAACAAAGAGAGCGTAAGCAATGATGCTTAGTGAGGGTAAGCTCTTAAAAACAAACCTCAACATTGCAGGGTCCGAGCACGATCTATCCAAGGCAAAACACATATATACCAAGAATCCACAAAAGCCACAAGATAAAGATGCATGAGCACTAATCAACATAAATGCCATGATCATAAGCTCAATTCCACAATACATGTAATCACATTTAAACATCCAATTAAAGATCATAAATCTCAACACATTGATACACTTGTCAATCAACATTGACACCTAGCTATGACCCGAATACGCGGATAAACACGTTGGAACTCATATCCAACAACCACATTACCTCACGGTGGGATTACACTCATCACCGGTCTCGCGGAGGGGATTCCACTCATCCTCGCGCCCCGTCGATGGGATTCCACTCATCATCAACTATACATAAATACAATTTCCGGGCGAACCCGTACTCCTCCTTGGTGACTCAACGCCACCAAGGCCACGCGCGACTTTTGACTCATGTGTACACACTAACATCCTAATGATCGATCATTTGTACTCAAGCATACTAGTGCCAACATTTTACTCATTTCAATCAATTTCGTGCTTAGCACGTACTCACCATAAACCATCATCATGCATGTCTCAAGCATCACAAATCATGCCTCAACTCACATATATAACACAATATACACAAGCATTCATATCACATTTCATACGAGACATACACATCCACATATATGAGTTCATCCAAAGACTCTAGATCAAGTTTAGGATTAGGCTACCACCCTAATCCTAACTCTAGGTGGGTCTACCAAGCCCAACCTAGTCCATATACTCGAACCAACCATTTTAAAACCAAGTAAAACAATTAACCACTCACCTAAGCTCCCAAGCTTAAAGACCAAGCAAGCGACCACCTTCAATTTCCCGGATTTACTTCCGATGCTTCACCGATGTCCAACCTCGATTCTAATCAATCCCAAACACAAAAAAAAACATCCACAATCAATAACTCATCGTCGGAACTAACCCGGAATGCAATTCAACCACAATTTACCATGTTGCAAGCATGAACAATTCCCATTTTCACCAACTCGGACAGCCCCAAAACCATGTCCAAAAACCATGTTTTCAACTTCCATTACACCCACAAATGATCCTAATTCAAGCCTTATCCATAGTACTATCAATAGCCTATCAAAACCCACCTAAAACAACCCCCAAAATTCACCCAAAACCCTCCAAAAACCCCATGTTTACCCAAATCCGAAAATTGCTCAAAATCATTTGAAATTCACATATGTTATACCATTTGACCTCTATACATCATAACTAAACATATTAAATCAAAACATTTCACTTAACATCATAAAGTTTCCATTTTTAATCCAAACCTTCCAAAATTCCATTTTCTAAAACCTCCATGGAAATGAAAATAAAAGGTACTTTTAAAGAGAGGGAGTTGAGGGGAAGTCAAAAACCTCATTACCTTTCAAAACGGAGTTGAAATGGATGAGAAATGAGATGGAATAGTAGATTGGGGAGGGGAGAGCTTCTTCACGTTGGGTGAGGATGAGGAAGAGGGTGAATAGTGGTTATTTGGGAAAAAAAAGGGGATTTAAATTGAAGGATGGGTAAATTACAAAAAGGCCATTAATGAATGACTATTCCCTTGTTCTTTAAATAACTCTTCAACTTGCAATTAAATCAATTTGGTCCTTTTTCAAAAATTTATTTTGAAACCCGAAATTTTAAAGGACCATTTTAATTATAAACCCGAGCCCAAATAATATTAAAATATTATTTTCACCTAACCCCTAAACCCGGGTGTTACAACTCTCCCCCACTTAAGGAATTTCGTCCCCGAAATTACCTGGTGGAAACAAATACGAAAACTGCTCAACCATATCCGCTTTCCTCTCCCACGTGGCCTCTTCCACACCTCTATGCCTCCACAACACCTTGACCAACTCTATGGTCTTGCCACGCAACACCTTGCTATCAGAAGCAAGTATCTCAACAGGCTCTTCATTATAAGACAAATCCGGATTTAACTCTATCTCCTCAACGGGCATCACATGAGAAGGATCCGATCTATATCTCCTAAGCATAGACACATGAAAGACATCATGGATCTTTTCTAATTCAGAAGGTAACCTCAAACGATAAGCTACAGGCCCAATCCGCTCAACTATCTCATACGGACCAATGAACCTCGGACTCAACTTGCCCTTTCGGCCAAATCTCATTACCTTCTTCCACGGAGATACTTTCAGAAACACTTTCTCACCCACTGAGTACTCAATCTCTTTCCTCTTCAAATCTGCATAAGACTTCTGACGATCGGAAGCTGCTTTCAGACGGTCACAAATCAACTTCACTTTGTCGGTAGTCCCTTTAAGCAAGTCTGGCATAGGTAACAATCTCTGACCTGTCTCGGCCCAACAAATCGGAGTCCTACATCGTCTACCATACAAAGCCTCATAAGGAGCCATCTGAATACTAGACTGATAACTGTTGTTGTAAGCAAACTCAACTAACGGTAAGTGCTTCTCCCAAGAACCCTAGAAGTCAATCACACAACAACGAAGCATATCCTCAAGAATCTGTATCACTCGCTCTGACTGCCCATCGGACTGCGGATGATAAGACGTGCTGAAATGTAAACGGCTACCTAGAGCACTATGCAAGCAACCCCAGAATCTCGAAGTAAATCTAGGATCCCTATCTGAAACAATAGACTTCGGAACTCCATGAAGTCTCACAATCTCACGGATGTACAAGTTTGCCAACTTGTCTAAGGAATCTGTAGTGTTCACTGCCAAGAAGTGAGCACACTTAGTGAACCTATCAACATTCACCCAAACTGAATTCTTCTTCGAAGGAGACAAAGGCAATCCCGACACAAAATCCATGGTGATCCTCTCCCATTTCCATTCTGGAATCTTCAAAGGCTGTAGCAAACCTGAAGGAACCTGATGTTCTGCCTTCACTCTCTGACAAACCATACAACGGCTCACATACTCGGCTACATCTCTCTTCAAACCAACCCAGAAGTAATCATTCTTCAAATCTCGGTACATTTTGGTACTACCCGGATGCATAGAAAAGGGCCTCTAATGCGCTTCACTCAGAATCTGACGTCTCAACTCAACATCATCTGGTACAACAATTCTATCTCTAAATCACACCAAGCTCTCACCACTGAAACTATACTCGGTTGGTCTTCCTTCGGCTATGTCCTGAACATGAGGGACTAAACTCACATCTTGCAACTACTTCTCTCTAATCAACTGAATCAAAGAAGGCTTCACTTGCAACTCGGTGATCAAACCACCATCATCGGACACACTCAATCTAGCAAACATAGCTCTCAACTTAATGGCCACTTTCCTACTCAAAGCATCGGCTAATACATTTGCTTTACCTGGATGGTACTCAATGGTCAAATCATAATCTTTTAGCAACTCTAACCATCTTCTCTGTCTCAAGCTCAACTCTTTCTGAGTCATCAAGTACTTCAAGCTCTTGTGATCGGTGTAAACTATACACTTCTCACCATACAAATAATGACGCCAAATCTTCAATGCAAACACAACTGCGGCTATCTCTATATCATGAGTAGGATAGTTCTTCTCATGAATCTTCAACTGTCGAGAAGCATAAGCAACAATTCTTCTTTCTTGCATCAAAACACATTCTAAGCCTACGTAGGAAGCATCAATGTAAATCACAAACTCCTTACCTGAAACAGGTTGCACTAACACTGGAGCATTTGTCAAAGCTTCTTTCAATTTCTCAAAGGCCTTCTATCTTGCGTCTGACCATTCAAACTTGACTCCTTTTTGCAACAATTTAGTCAAAGGAGCAGCTACTCTGGAGAAACCATCAACGAATCTCCTATAATAACCGGATGATCCTAGGAAACTCCTAATCTCGGTCACGGACTTAGGCTGTTTCCACTCAACAATAGCCTCAATCTTCGATGGATCAACTCGGATACCTTCGGCCGACACAACATGGCCAAGAAATACAACCTCTCGAATCCAAAACTCACATTTACTAAGCTTCACATACAACTGATTGCTCAACAATCTCTGTAAAACAAATCTCAAGTGCTCATCATGCTCTTCTTCTGTCTTCGAGTACACAAGTATATCATCAATGAAAACAACTACAAAACGGTCTAGATAGTCTCTAAAAATTCTGTTCATCATGTCCATGAATGCTGCAGGTGCATTCGTGAGCCCAAATGGCATCACAAGAAACTCATAGTGACCATATCTAGTCCTAAAAGCTGTCTTCGGAACATCACACTCTTTCACCTTCAACTGGTAGTACCCGGATCTCAAATCTATCTTCGAAAATACTAAAGCACCTCTCAACTGATCAAACAAATCATCTATACGAGGCAACGGATACTTGTTCTTCACAGTCAACTGATTCAACTGTCTATAGTCAATACACATGCGCATGCTACCATCTTTCTTTTTCACAAACAACACGAGAGCACCCCAAGGAGAACTACTAGGCCTAATGAAACCACGGTCTAACAATTCTTGCAACTGACTCTTCAATTCTTTCAACTCTTTCGGAGCCATACGATACGGAGCTATCGAAACTGGATTAGACCCTGAAACACTCTCAATCACAAACTCAACATCTCCGTCAGGAGGCAAACCCGACAACTCTTCAGAAAACACATCCGGAAAGTCACACACTGTTCTGATATCTTTCGGTCTAGCTTCACTCATATCCGGATTCATCACATAAGCTAAATAAGCCCCACATCCAGAGTCCATCAACCTATGAGCCTCTAAAGCTGACACCACATTAGACAAGAACTTAATGTTCTCGCCTACTACTACTACTACCTTGTAGTCATCAGAAAGTTTCAAAGAAATTCTCTTTGTCTCAAAATCCACACTAGCCCGATGCTCAAACAACCAGTCCATACCCAAAATAATATCAAAACCATAGAAAGGAAGTTCCATCATATCAACTGAGAACACATGACCCTGAATCTTCAGTGGACATCTCCTATACATACGTCTAACCACAACTGTCTCACCAAAAGAACTAGTAACATGCATACCTACATCTAAGATCTCAACAGGGATATCTAACTTCTGTGCATGCTCACTCAAAATGTAGGAATGTGTAGAACCCGAATCAACCAAAGAAAGCAAAGACATAGACTGTAACTCGAAATTACCTGCTATCACATCAGTGTCCTTCCCGGCTTCTCTCTGAGCATAAACTCTCGCTGGTCCTCCTGCCTCTGACTGCACTGCCACAACATGAGCAAGATTCCTCTGAGCATCTACCCTAGGCTGGAAGTAGCCACGACCGCGCCCACAGCGTCTCTGAAAATCATTCGCTCTCGCAGGAGCCTGAGCAATGTTTGGTGCTTGTGCCACCTGATGCGGACAATCCCTCCTAAAGTGGTCCCTCGAACCACAGTTCCAACAAGCATGGAAGTTACCCCAACACTCACCAGTGTGCTGTCTCCCACAATGGGTGCACTCGGGCAAACGCCCTCCTCCTCTATGGCCCTGATGGCCCCTACCATGATGGCCACCACCACGTTTATGGTCAAACTGATGTCTGCCACCTCTATGCCTCTTGGCATCTCTACCATCAAAGTGGTTATGCCTCTTACCAGAACTAGAACCACCAGATCGTTTGGCCGAACCCAAACTGTGCTCTAAGTCCTTGGCCCTCGCGACCAATACATCAAAGTCTGAGTAGTCAGAAGCTAACGTGTATTTCTTGACCTCTTCATTCAACCCATAGCGGAAACAGTTACAGCGTTCCACCTCCGTAGGAACCAACTCTGGTGCATACTGACTCAAGCGAACAAAGCGGATCTCATAGTCTGTCACAGAAGCCTCTCCCTGAGTCAGGGCCATAAACTCTCGCTTCTTCTCATATAGGTACCTCGGTCCCAAGTACCTCTTCCTGAAAGCAGACTCAAAGAAATCCCAATCAATCTTTGCCTCTGGAACCCCAGTAGTAATGGTGACCCACCAGGTGTAGGCATCACCCTGAAGCAACGAGATCACACAACCCAATCTACATGCGCCCGCACAACCCATCTGAGCCAAGAAACGAACGTTCTTCTCCAACCATAACTCCAATCTCTCCGGAGTAGATCCCCTAAACTCCTCGGCCCCCAAGCTACGGAGCCTCTCCAAAGGTAGACTGGCATCGTCACACCTAGGCTGAGCTGCAGCCTGAGCTCCCACAACAGCGGCCTGAAATGCTCCCGCTATTGCTTGCACTAGCGGAGTCATATCAATTCCAGCTGGACCTTGGCCACTTTGAGGTCCTTCTCCTCCCGCTCCATCCTCGCCTCCAGCTCCAGGCGGAGGAGGTGGTGGAGGAGCGCCAACTCCCGTGGCCACCGACCCTTCTATGTGAGCCTCCACACCAACTGCCGGCTCAACATGAGCCGCAACCCGTGGTTCCTGACGAACCACTCTCGGCCTACCTCTCGGTATAGACATCGCTCTCACAGATATTAACTACAACCACAACAACAAAACATACAAAGTTGGGTTAGCAAGGCAAGGCTTCCAAGTGTTCAAGTACGTTCCCTCACTTAAAAATCCTTTTTCCAATGTAATAGTAGCAATGAGACTCTTACACACATGCTTTAAAACAAAAACATTCAACATACTTGTCAAACAAGCAACCATTCTTACAAAGCAAGCAAACACCGTGCATATCAATCAAAAACTTGAACTTACCTACCTTACCTGCCCAAGGTCTCAGTAACCTTAGGCTCTGATACCAACAAGTGTAACCCCTTGTCCCGGTCTGGCCGGATGACCGGTCCGAGTGGGCCACACAGGGAAAACCGAAGCGAAACCCGTTAAGGTTCCCCCTCGGTTAACAACCCTATTTTTTTTCTTTCATTTTAATCTTGTCTAAAGGATTGTTAAGTCCTAAGTGATCACAACAACGGAAGCAATCAAAGGAAATCACATTCGAAACACGACCATGCATAAACAATCCATTTTAAGCTTACAGGGCAGGCCGTATCGATACACCAGTCAAGGGTATCGATACGCCTTGCCTTGGTCAACCCAACGAGTCAACTCGAAGAAGCCCGTATCGATACAGCCCTTGAGCGTATCGATACGCCCTCTTCGGTCAACATCTCGTGGTCAACGAGATGAACCCGTACCGATACGCCCCAACACCGTATTGATACTCCAAAAACTCCCCAATTTCTAAAAATTCCAGTGACCAAAAACCGTATCGATACTCCCCCGAGTATCGATACGCCCAGCCAAAACTGAGCCCTGGAGGCAGTAGCGTATCGATACGGCCCTCAGGCGTACTGATACGCCCTGCACTGTAAAGCTCCAAAACTCAGCTAAAACGAACAAGACTCGAACCTAAATGCAATTTAAGACTTCCTTAGCCCCAACCAAACATTCACACAACATTTACATACCACTATTTAGCCATACAAGCACCCAACATGTACAAACATCAAGGAAATCATACAATAGATCAAAGATGACATTTAAGCATTCAAGTCTCACACTTCAAAGTTCAAACACAAGGCAACCTCAAGAGACACATAGCTAACATCCATGATAAGCAATTTAGGCATGAATTACAATTCAAACATGGCATCACAAGCCATACAAAAGCAAGATAACATGGAGTCCAAGCAAGTTCCTAACAACCAACAATCACCCATCAAAATAACACATGTCCCATTGCTTAACTATTACATGTTCAACATTAAAAACTCATACTTGAAGTACTCAAGGCTAACAATCACACTTGGAGGCCCTCCACTTGCGCAAGCAAC
Source organism: Hibiscus tridactylites (assembly GCA_958450335.1). Taxonomy (NCBI): domain Eukaryota; kingdom Viridiplantae; phylum Streptophyta; class Magnoliopsida; order Malvales; family Malvaceae; genus Hibiscus; species Hibiscus tridactylites. The sequence goes on along the minus strand of OY288279.1, from coordinate 91,709,374 downwards.
CCACGAACTAAGGATCTGCAATGTTAAACAAAGAGAGTGTAAGCAATGATGCTTAGTGAGGGTAAGCTCTTAAAAACAAACCTCAACATTGCAGGGTCTGAGCACGATCTAGCCAAGGCAAAACACATATATACCAAGGATCCACAAAAGCCACAAGATAAAGATGCATGAGCACTAATCAACATAAATGCCATGATCATAAGCTCAGTTCCACAATACATGTAATCACATTTAAACATCCAATTAAAGATCATAAATCTCAACACATTGATACACTTGTTAATCAACATTGGCACCTAGCTATGACCCGAATACGCGGATAAACACGTTGTAACTCATATCCAACAACCACATTACCTCACGGTGGGATTACACTCATCACCGGTCTCGCGGAGGGGATTCCACTCATCCTCACGCCCCGTCAATGGGATTCCACTCATCATCGACTATATATAAATACAATTTTCGGGCGAACCCGTACTCCTCCTTGGTGACTCAACGCCACCAAGGCCACGCGCAACTTTTGACTCATGTGTACACACTACAATCCTAATGATCGATCATTTGTACTCAAGCATTCTAGTGCCAACATTTTACTCATTTCACATTACTCATTTCAATCAATTTCGTGCTTAGCACGTACTCACCATAAACCATCATCATGCATGTCTCAAGCATCACAAATCATGCCTCAACTCACATGTATAACACAATATACATAAGCATTCATATCACATTTCATACGAGACATACACATCCACATATATGAGTTCATCCAAAGGCTCTAGCTCAAGTTTAGGATTAGGCTACCACCCTAATCCTAACTCTAGGTGGGTCTACCAAGCCCAACCTAGTCTATATAATCGAACCAACCATTTTAAAACCAAGTAAAACAATTAACCACTCACCTAAGCTCCCAAGCTTAAAGACCAAGCAAGCGACCACCTTTAATTTCCCGGATTTACTTCTGATGCTTCACCGATGTCCAACCTCGATTCTAATCAATCCAAAACACAAAAAAAACATCCACAATCAATAACTCATCGTCGGAACTAACCCGAAATGCAATTCAACCACAATTTACCATGTTGCAAGCATGAACAATTCCCATTTTTCACCAACTTGGACAACCCGAAAACCATGTCCAAAAACCATGTTTTCAACTTCCATTACACCCACAAATGATCCCAATTCAACCCCTATCCATAGTACTATCAATAGCCTATCAAAACCCACCTAAAACAACCCCCAAAACTCACCCAAAACCCTCCAAAAACCCCATGTTTACCCAAATCCGAAAATTGCTCAAAATCATTTGAAATTCACATATGTTATACCATTTGACCTCTATACATCATAACTAAACATATTAAATCAAAACATTTCACTTAACATCATAAAGTTTCCATTTTTAATCCAAACCTTCCAAAATTCCATTTTCTAAAACCTCCATAAAAATGAAAATAAAAGGTACTTTTAAAGAGAGGGAGTTGAGGGGAAGTCAAAAACGTCATTACCTTTCAAAACGGAGTTGAAATAGATGAGAAATGGGATGGAATAGTAGATTGGGGAGGGGAAAGCTTCTTCACGTTTGGTGACGATGAGGAAGAGGGTGAATAGTGGTTATTTGGGAAAAAGGGGGGATTTAAATTGAAGGATGAGTTAATTTCAAAAAGGCCATTAATGAATGGCTATTCCCTTGTTCTTTAAATAGCTCTTCAACTTGCAATTAAATCAATTTGGTCTATTTTCAAAAATTTATTTTGAAACCCGAAATTTTAAAGGACCATTTTAATTATAAACCCGAGCCCAAATAATATTAAAATATTATTTTCACCTAAACCCTAAACCCGGGTGTTATAGAAAATTTTAACCATACTGTCAAACCAGCACCGAAACCTCATATAGGTGGTTTTGATTCCACCTACAGGAATGAAAAAAATTTGCCCATACTTTTAGACCAGCACCGAAACCCCATACTTTCAGACCAACACCGATACCCCACATCTCATATATGCCTTTTTAGTGTTATGTCTTTTCACTGTAATCACATGAAACGTTTCATATTAATCTATTCATATAATGCTTGTTTCGATACACCCCAAAACAAATCAGCCTGTGTATATTGGTTTCGAAACCATGGTAATGGTTTCAGTACATGTTTCGAAGAATCAGTACATGGTAATGGTTTCAGTACATGTTTCAGTACAATTTCAGTAAGAAATTAGGTATATTTGGTAAGAAGTTGTGTACAAACACAATTCCTTACCTATTTTGTATCAAATTGTGCATTCTTGTAAGAAATTGAGCGCAAACACAATTTCTTACAAAGGTTTGAGCAACTTTACCCCAACTTAAAAATTCGTAAGGAATTGGGTATATACCTAATTTCTTACAATTTCAGTAATAACTTAGGTATATTTGGTAAGAAATTGTGTACAAACACACCTCCTTACTTATTTTGTACCGAATTGTGCATTCTTGTAAGAAATTGAGTACAAACAAATTTCTTACAAAGGTTTGAGCAACTTTATCCCAACTTAAAAATTCGTATGGAATTAGGTATATACCTAATTTTTTACAATTTTAGTAATAAATTACGTATATTTGGTAAGAAATTGTGTACAAATACAATTGCTTACCTATTATGTACCAAATTGTGCATTCTTGTAAGAAATTGTGTTTGTACACAATTTCCTACTTTATAAGGAATTGTGTATATACCGTTTTTCTTAAATTTTTTGTAACAAATTAGATACAAGCTTTATAAGAAATTATGTTCAAGAAATGACCAGATTAACCGGTTTGCCGTCATTTAGCTGTCACTTAAGCGTCGTTTTACAGAATCACCCTGATTTATACACTGATAATTTTAGAAGACTTAATTAATCTTATATCACTGTCTTGTAAACTCTTCTAATAATTTTAAACAATTTCTTTTATTTTAATAAAATTAGTAATTATTATTTATCAAAAAAAGGAAATTTATTCACAGTTTACTTGTAGGGATGGTGTTTTGTCGTGCAAATGGAGTGGTCTGAATTGTGCATTGTTTTCGGACACAAGCTGTCGTGGGGCATGTAAAGTCAAACTACTTTTGTCATTGATCGTTGTATCCAATTCGAATTTGACATGTAATTTTGAGATGTTAGGACTTCGCTTATTCGATTGTTTCCCTCTTCACATTGTCAATGAGCTAAATCGAGACGTTGGATATTTATTGGTGCTCGATTTCTATTTACGAGAGCCTACCTCTAGATAGAGCTTTCAGGCGAAGACATGGTGTTGTTGTTCTATCTAACTTTGTGGAAGACCTTTTTTGTCACCAGCATAAGTCTTCTTTGATGTTCGTTGTTCGCCGGGTTTCCCACTCTGAAGTTAGTGGTAACGGATGTTTAGCCCTGTGGCACGGGCGGTTGGTTTACTTTTGTCTTTGGTTTTTTGTGTTCGCTGTTGTTTTTTGCTTTTGGCATGGCTCCTTTTTATCTCCGATCTTGGTCTCGAGTTTGGTTGTTTGTTTAGGGAGGTTTGATCTGTTTGCTTATCGAGTCTGTATTTTATCTTTTGCTTAGTAATGGAAGTCATCTTTTGAAAAAAAAAAAGAGAGGCTTTGCAATCAAATAGTACAACTTTTCTTAGATCATTTTTGAGCAAGCTTATTTTGTTGATTTTTATCAAATTATTTATTTTTGTTTTTATATATTTTCTTAAATCATAAGTTCAAACCTACTATAAGTAATTTTTTTAAACTCTCTCTTTCCTCCTCCTCTAGGTAAAATTATAATTAAATTTAAAATTTGTCAAAATAATATATTTTTAGTCAATTTGTCCCGAAATCATTGTTTCTCTTGTTCATCAGGATGTAACACTTTCGAACTAGTGGAATCTATTTGTCCTCTTTCAAAACAATATAATTGCATATGAGGAAAAGTTGATGATGTTCATTTGAGGAGACTTGGGTTCAGTTGCTTTGTTTATAAGGTGTATGTGCATTGTCAAAAGGTTAAAAATATCTATAAATAGATATTACCTTATCCGGGGAGGTTCAAAAATTTTGGGGGCCATGTGCAGTTTATTAAAATGAGGCCCTTAATTTATAATAATAAGAGATATAAGTTTTTTTCTTCAAAAAATTATCTTAATATAAAAAATATTATTAGATTATCCTCTTGAGCAACAAAAAAATTGACTTATAAACATCTACAAATTAAACATTTTCACTTAAAAAGTGTCATTCCTTTTTGCATGTTTTAAGTTTTAGATAAGTGTTATATATACACATAATCATATATATATATTTATAATTTTGAAAAATATTTAATTTAATTTAAGTTATGTATTTTTGGCCCCTCTCTCTCGAAACCTTGAGCGGCCGCTCCTATCGCGCTTATCCATAATCACATTATTCTTTCTAATCACCTTTAGATTATTGTGCATGTACGGGATGACATCATTTAAATGAAATGACACTCATCCTCAATTATGTAACTAAAGAGATGATATTCATCTAGGGTTATTTATAAAAGGGTTAAGATATATGATATATTATTTAATTATTAATTTGGTAATAAATATATTTTTTAAATCTAACATTTTAGTCATTAATTTTTTTACAAATATGTCATTTTATATTTAAAACCAAAACTTAAGAATTAATATAATAACAATATTAGTCTCAAAACTTATACATTTTATTAATTTGACCGTAATTTAAAACAATTCAATAAATTTAATCATTCTTATTTACTATTGGTAAAGTGATTGTGTCTAGCAGTCGGCAGTGTTAAGGTCATAATAGGTATGTTTTATTAGTTTGTCAGTTGTCTAGTAGTGAAGTGTGCAAGTGAGTTTAGTTTACAGTTTACACAAGCAACTTTATTTTAGTATTTCAAGGTTTAGTTTATGGTCTAGATGTTAGGTGTTTATGTTATAAGGTATTGAATTTATGGTCTAGGTTTGAAATTTAAGAGTTTATGGTTATGGTTATAGATTTTAGGTTTTAAAGTTTAAATAATGATGTTTGTGAAAAAAAAAGTTTTCACTATCAGTGCATCAAAATCAAATATTAACCTATATTTTATTACTTTAATTTTGAACAAAAATAGTATTTCTGAGGAATAGATTGGACAAAAAAATAAGCTTTTGTTATGAATATTAATCTATATGGATGTCTATCATGATAAGAACTTTATCAATGAGATTTGACTTACTTTATCATTAAGAATATTATCTACATTAATTAGAGTTTAATGTATTATGTACTTCTTATGCCTATAAATGGATGAATTGATGAAGGCATTGTACACAAGTCTATATTTGAGAATCATACAAATCTCATTCTTTCTCTCATCTCTTTATTCTTGTTCATTATTCTTGGTTATTTTATTTATAACACGTTATCAACACAAGTTTGCTCAAAAGTCGGATCGTTACCAGGGAAGGCGAAGCGACAGAAGGTAAAAACTCGTAACTCATTTTTTTTCTTTTTTTTCCTTGCTTCGATGCATGCAAAAAAATGGAAAGTAACTCGAAAGTTTTCGATTCTCGATTTCTCTCTAAAATCTCCGAGTTGAACTTTTTTTTATAATGCTTGTCTAAGTTTTGTTTTTATACCCCCAATGTACATGCAAGTTAAAACCTAAAAAGGCTTTCTGCTCTTCTGTTTACTTTGTTGTCTTTGACTTTCTTGCCTGTATTGATGTAACTCTAGTGCTCTTCGTCGTATTTTTGCCTTTGTCCAGTTGACTTCTTGGTTATTTTGTTTTGAGTTCATTTTTAGTATATGAATTCTCCCTCTTTTTTACTGTTGTATGTCGACATTGCCGAAAATAGGAGGAAGCGTGGTGTTGGCAGAAGCGTCGGGCGTGTCAGGAGCAGAAGGGTCAGTCGCGTCGTCTCCACGCGAGCGTACGACATTCGAAAAGATGAGTGTGGGGTGCGTCGGAGTCTCTTGAGGGTTCTTCTGCGAATCTGGGCTGTTAGATCGCCATTCGATCTAACGGCCAAGGGCTCGTGCGGCGTGAGATCGAATGGAAACCTCTAGGGTTTCGTCCCAGGCTTGATTTGGACCCTTGGTTGCTGGCTCAATCCAACGGTCGAAAGCAGGTGCGGCGCGTGATGAAAGAAGGGGCTCGCTAGGTTTTCGGCTCTTGGCAGATCTGGATCGTTGGATACACCTCGATCCAACAACTATCAGTGGGCTGCGCAAAAGAAAAGAAAAATCAGATTTAGAGTTTTGGTAGTTAGGGCTAAACGGGCTATTGTATTATTTTTGGGCTTGAACGGGCTGAGTTGTAATATCATGGGTTTCATATATGGATTGTTTATAAAATTGAGTTTATTTATTCCTTATTCATTTGTTTTTTGGTTTACTAATTACAATAATAATAATAACAACAACAATAATAACAATTTATATAATAATAAAATAATAATAATAGTAATAATAATAATAGATATAAATGGTAATAATAATAATAGATAATAATAATAATAACAATGATAATCAAATAATAAGCAATAGCAGCTATTAACAAGTAAGAATAATAAAATAACACATACAAAATAATAATAACGGTAGCACTAATAATAACGAGTAATAGTAGGTAATAGATGACACTCAATACAAATAATAACAAAAAAAGCAAAGTAGAAACATATAATACTAATGGTGTTTAGGTTTCTTTTTTCTTTTTTTCTTTTCTTTCTTTTTTTTTCTTTTTTCTTTTTCCTTTGAATTACGTAACATCCCAATATAAGACCTAGATTAATCGCAAACTAAAGGGGGTTCAAGGTTCGGACAAAATTAGTGATTACATCGAATTTTCAAATTCGACAAAAAGTTTCGAAACTCTTTGAGAAGTTTCGAAACATATATGTAGGAGAGCATTAAATGCTCGATTTTATGTCTTCCCAACAGCTCCAAACTATCCCCAACAGCTAAAAACTCATTCCACACTATAAATACAAGTCAAGGACATGTGAAGTAGGAAACAACAACCATCCAAGCTTAATGTTCAAGAGGAAGAGTCTTTGATTCTTTATTTCTTCATTTCCCTTGTAAATATTTGTTGAGTGAGCTTTATTGTATATCTTTCATTCCTTCTTTTATGAAATTATATCTTGTAAACACCCACCTTGAGAGGTATTCTCGTTTACCCAAATCAAACATTGTAAAAGGGGGAGGTTCTAGTTTAGCCTAAGGAAAAACTAGAGTGGTTCTATCTTAGCCATTAAAATATAGGGGTTGTAAGGTTATCGCTTTGTCCTAAAAGTAAGAATACATAGTAGTGAATTGGGAAATCTTTATTGTTGTGCAAAGGAAGTGGATTTAGACTTTAGTTAGAAAGTCGAACCATTCTAAAATCGATTGTACAAATTGTTCATTATTTTTCGGTTTTTGTCAATTCCATTCGAGGATCATTTCAACCCCTTGGCGGTCTTCAATTGATCAAATTTGAGCCTAACACCATCTCATACTACTTTTCATTTACGAGAAATTTAATCATTGGAACCAATTTCAACAATCATGTTTTAGGCATGGTTTACATCTATCCGCTCTAACATGTTATCCTTTTGGGATTTCAATTCAAATTTAGAGCAATTTCAGCTGGTATATGAGACTTGGTTACTCTCATTAGGTGAATAAATATGTCTAACAGTTGATATGTAATAACATGAATTATCTTATGAACTTCCGGTTCATATACCAAGATCTAAAGAATAATAATTCATTTTCCTTCAACTAGCTGACTACTATCTCCCTTTGATGTTGAGATAAATCATGTCATAAATGATTCTACAATTAATGTTTAAGAATGAGACTCATTGAAGAACTAATGTTTTGATATAATAATTGAAAAATAGTTTTGGATTAAATTGAAAAGAATTCAAAATTTCCTTTAAGTCCAAACAACTTGAAAATAAGTTTGTGGATGTTTTAAATAGTTTTGGCAAGGTTTGAAACATTTTTAAGTAGCCAAACCCGGGTTTTCAAGGTACCCATTTGATACAGGGTAACCTGTTTCGAAACAGTTTGAAACTACTAAAACTCATACCGAAACAGGGCTTGCCCGTTTCGATACGGAGGGCTTTCATTTCGAAACACCCAACGGTCGAAATTTTCCAACGACTTTTTAAAGGCAGCTCAACGGTCACTCATACTGAAACGGTTTGTAACCGTTTCGATACAGCCAGAGGCGTTTCGATACGGCTTGCTGCACCAGACTGCAATTAATGAGGGAAATAAAGTCTCCAACAGCTCCAAAACATCCCTAACGGCTTGTATCGGCCACAAACTCAATTGAGACTATAAATTGAAGACTGGAACACTTGAAGAATGTTAGAGACAACATCCAAGCAACATGGTCATGAGAATTAGAATCTAAATATTTATTTTACTATTCTCTTGTACATAGTCTTTAGAGAGTGAGCTTTATTGTAAATCCTTGTACTCTTGTGAGCTTAAAGTTGTGTAAACACCCACCCTGTGAGGCATTAATTTTACCAAACCAATCTCTTGCAAAAGGAGAGGTTCTAGTTTAGCCTTGAGAGAAAAATTAGAGTTGATTTTATCTTAGTCAAGTCGAAAAGATAGGGTTGTAATGGTTTCCTCCTAAACCGGAAAAAGGGGACGAATTCATTGTTGAGTGAATTGGGAAATCTATAGTGGTGTGCTAAGGTAGTGGATGTAGGTGCTTGTTAGAAGGACGAACCACTCTAAAATCTTTGTGTCACTTGTCTACCTTTATATCGATTTTAGCCAATTCAACCACCAAACATTTACAGCCCTCCTTGACGGTTTCGGTGATCGATTCGAGCGTGCTACAAGCCCAACAATTGGGAGTATAAAAGGGACATCCAAGTATCAAGAGAAGACTAATGCTTCAATTTTCAACACTCATACTTAATATATATTCTCAATCCTTTTGTACACCCATTTTGTATGTTGTGGTGGATCAATTCAACTATATATCGCACATTCAAAAATTCTAAAATGGGAAACATATGACTCATGACTAAAAATCAATCATAATAGGGAGTTTTATCATAATTTATTGGGTTGATTCGTATAAGTGTTGTTATATATGAAATATCATATGGATAATAAAAATTTTGTTATCATAATTTAGCTATTAAAAGGAGGCATCTAATCAAAATTTCGCTAAATTGTTTTGTTCATAATCAATAAGCTTTGTAACAGTTATTTCAATTGATATATCCTAAAATATAAAGCATAAAGTCAAAAAATACCCCCAACGTTTGACAGAATAGTCACTTTGGCCCCTATTTTTTTAGCAATTCAACCCTCAACGTTTTATTTTGGGTCAAAATAACCCCTCTACGGATGAAAACTATTAGTCAGCTGATGGTGGATGGCTTAAAATGACGTGACAAACCTATATGATAGTGCACGATGACATGGCAATATCTTATAAACAAATATATTAACTTGAAAAATGTTACATCAGTCAAAAAATAATTTTATAAAATATAAAATAATTTTTTCTGCTGACATATCATTCTGTCAAGTCATTTCAAACTGTTTACTGTTAGTTTTCTAACAAATTTCATCTGCATAGGGGGCATTTTGACCCAAAATAAAACGTTGAGGGTTGAATTGCTCCAAAAAAAAAGAATAGGGGTAAAAATGACTATTTAGTCAAACGTTTGAGGTGTTTTTTGACTTTATGCCAAAATATAAACTCACTAGCTTTAGCAAGATGAATAGTCTTAATTATAGAAACTGAATCTTTTTCTAATCAATCTCACAAACTTCTAGTTGTAAGTTTATAATACATATGTAGATGTATCTACTAAAATCATTTAAAAATTTCCACATTTGTGGATAAATGGGCCCTTATTTCATTCAAATATGCAAGACATGAAGTCTCAAATTTAGTACATACATGAACTTTAAGTTCTTTTGGTAAATGGAATTTTAATCAATTCTTTTGAGAACAAGCAACACAAGAACTTCATTTTCTTTTAGTAAATGAAATTTAATCAATTCCTTTGAGAACAAGCACCATAAAAATTTTAGGTTCTTTTAACAAATGTGCATGTAAATCTGAATAATTTCTGCATCATTATTGATCAAGATGGTCTAACTAATCATCCAACTATATATATATATATATATATATATATATATATATATATATATATATATATATATATATATATATATATATATATATATATATATATATATATATATATATATATATATATATATATATATATATATATATATGAATTTGTAAACTTCTGATTTACCATAACATGTGATTCAATCTCACTCGTACATGTATAGTACAAATTTTGAAATATAAGTTTCTTTGAAACTTGATAATACATTTCCACCAAAAAAATGTTCCTTTGAATGAGAATATATTTAGCTCTTCCGGAGCTTTCAATGAAAATTATTCTTTTGGTAGGAATATATAGCTATTCTAGAGCTTTCATCTGACTTTTTTCCTACCAAAACTTATATCCACATTGGCTTCACTACAACAAAACAAGTCTTTAGCGACGTTTTTAACCCTATAGCGGCGTTTTTTAGCAGCGCTAAAAACTTTCCCGGGGCTTAGAAAAGCGCCGCAAGGAGCGTCATTGAAACCAGCGCCGCAACAGTTCGCGGCGTTTTTGGACTACAAACGCCGTAAAAATCAAGATCTATAGTGGCTTTTTTTACAAACGCTGCGAAAAACCTACTCTTTAGTGGCGTTTGTAAAAACAAACGCCGCGAGAAACATGGTCTTTAGTGGTGTTTGCCTTTACAAACACCGCGAAAAACTTGTTTGTCACGGCCATGCCGTCCAGGCCCGGATCTACACGCCCCACGACACTTGAAAGGGGCTCATCCCAGACATGTCAGCCTTCACGTCCATTATCCAAGGACTTAATAACACCATATTTCCAAAAAAAACTCAAATAAAAATTATATTATATTATATAATAATTTAGTAAGAAAATGGGTGTAAAGTCCCCCTAATGTTCTCATTAATTTTGTTAATTATTTTCATCATCTACACTAATTTTAACAACCTTCAAATCATTTGTATCCGGGGAAAAGGGTAAAAAATAACAGTCGATAATTTATTTGTTTAAGCCAATTTTCATCACAAAAGGAGTCCTTGAAAGTTGATAATCATCATTGAAGCTGATAACTATGAAAGATAACACGAAGTCACAAATCAAAGTCACATGTACTTGGATTATTACAATACCATGGTTTCGTATTCCTATTCAAGAACTAAGATGCTTAAAATTGATCAAAAAACTGAACAATATATGTATGTGAAATCGGATCAGACCTCATACTTCATAAGCTACGGCACCATCAATTTCAGCCTAAGCGACCATAATGGTTTGTCGAACAGTGATGGAATGTCCCGAAAGCGATTTGTCCCTAAAGCATTCCATTTAGAAACTAATAATAAAAATAGCAACAAATTATCAAATGCAAGAGCCGATATAATTAGAAATTAAACAATCTTAAACTACTTATTATGAATGAAAAATAAATAAATGCACAATCAGTGAAAAAACAAGAACAAAGCATCAAAAATTGTAGATGACCCAGATGAGAAAATCCAGAAAATTTCCTAGAAAACTAATAAATCACAACAAATTATTAAACGCAATAGCCAATGCAAATAGATATTAGTAAACAAATGTGAATGAAAAAAATGCATAGCCAATGAAAAACAACAACCAAACATAAAAGATGACCCAAATTAGCAAATGTAGAAATTTTCCGAGGAAACAAACAAAACAAGGGGCATGAAAATCAGAGAAAATTTCAAGGGAAAGTAAGGAAGACCCACGACTAAGCCAAATATTCAACAAATTAAAATCAATGAATTGGTAAATTAAAGCATATTTGCAAACTTACTTTCGGGAGTCATTCTGGTTGCTTCAATATCAAATCATTTGGTTCTTGAGCAGTTGAGGGAGCACGACGATGAGACTACTGCTTTGTTTGAGACGATCGACGACGACGAGAGAGAGATGCGGCGACGAGGGGGTATGACAGTTAGGGATTTGACGAGATATATGCAGTTTAAGGATCAAAGTGAGGTAAAACTGAGTTATAATCATGAAATTAAAACTCACCCTTTTACCAATAGCGGCGTTTTTTTATAAAACGCCACAAAAACTACACCTATTGTGGCGTTTTTACAACAAATGCCACTAAAAATGACACCTATTGCGTCATTTTTATAACACCCCTTCCCGCCCTGGTCGAGAACCGGGTCGGAGTGTGCTACCGGTGAACGGTACGATGATCGGTGCGATAAAATTTCATTCCAATTTCAATATTTAAATAATATTACACAAATAAAACTTTACCAGATATAAATCTTAGTCAATTCACTCATTAGAAAGCAATAATTAGCCAATTAGGACCAATTTGTAGTTATTACATGTTTTAGGGACTATTCTATAAATCTTACAAATTAGAGGTCCCTTGATGCAATAGATCATACCAAAATGAAATTTAGTGCAATATTAACTAGCCTGTTAATTTTCATGCAAAACGGTGTTCTTTTACTTATTTAATTTAATCATCCTAAACACAGTGACCAAACTGTAAATAATGCAATCCTTCAGATTATGCCTTTTAACCAATTTAACCAACCCTGTATTGAAACATTCAAGCTTGTTTCGATACGGGTGGACGATGGTCAACCCATGTTGACTTTTCCCTTTTGACCGTACCGATACAGGGCTTGCCCGTATCGGTACGGGTTGACTTCATTTGACTTTGACTCGTTTCGATATTCTATGAACTCGTATCGAAACGAGGGATTCCAGTGAAAAAGTGTTTCAGTACGGCCCTAATCCGTTTCGGTACGCCCTATTTTCTTAGGTTCAATTATGCTTACACGTATCGAAACGACATCACCCGTTTCGATACAGCCTGACCTATATTGACAGATTCTTGCTGGTTTTTAGTCAAATTAACCTACTTAACGATGTCCAAATGCAGTGAAACTTTATACACAATAATCTAATGCTATAAACTAATGTCATGGCAAGTTTCATCATCATTCAAATACATTTACCTTGTTTTCACTTTGTTAAGCCAAATATGCATATTAAGTCATTTTCAAGCAAACTTAACAAGTCATTCGGAGCACTTTATCCACATACGACACATAGCCTTCATACACATAAACAAAACATCATCATCGAATACTTTAACTACTTTGCCACCATTCTAGGAGTTCATAGGGACAAAATACATTACTTTAAGTCTGTGGTGACTTGCCGAACTTCCAGCTAATCCAGATCTTGATCCGATACTTTCCTTAACCTAAAATGAATGGACAATAAATGCATTAGGCTTACATAGTCTAAGTGATGTAGCCAATAACAATGAATGTACTTGGTGTACTATCATGATTAATGACAATCATATCATCAACTATATAATGATCATGACATATTCTTTAATCATGTTAAAACATAGTATCAATAATTAATTCACCAATAGCAATATCTCAATATCATGATAATGCAATATCAATAATCATATCATCATTGACAATATCAATAATCAACATTCTTCCTTAGATCGATTTCAACCGTATTTGGATACACGAATTCCACCACGACACCAACAATGAACAATATGGTCCAATATTCTCCACTACACCGTTTTGACCAACACAAATCACATCCCTCCACTACACCGTATAATCTCCGTACCACTGAGCTCACGAATTCTATGGCCTGCCAGCTGTATCCAATACACCGATCCCAAGGTTCGATAACAATAGTTCGATATCAATGATTCAATGACACTATCTCAATAATCATGTAGTCATAGCAATGGGCAATAGCAATTAACACATGTCAATGATTCTATATGTCAATGCTTCAATGATTTCTATGACAATGATAACAATGCTACGAATGATGATTCGATGCAATACTTACCAAAACTTACCAATATGGCTTTCAATAATGCAAAACCCATTTAATTCAATAGTTTGTAAACAACCTAAATCAATAACGATGAATTCAGAAAGGCTCTTCGCCTAATTTCGAGACTCCAACTAGACTCGCCTCGATAATCCGAAGCTCCTACGGCTCTCGGATGACTATCCCTTTATTCCTAGCTTTTGATGGATATGTTGGATTAGTCTTTTCCACATCTTGAACTAGGAAGAACGATAAAGGGCTATTAGAATCAGTATGACAATACCGATACTGAATAGCCATTAGCTATTAGACAAAGCTTATCTTAAAGCTTGGAATTGGACATTCAATAATCAATAGAATCGATGATTAACTTAAGGCTTTCACTTACCCGATCAGTGGCTATGAATTGATGTTCTTAAATCAAGAAAAGCTTAAGCTTACGGATCTCAAATTGAGAGGTGTATGCTTAGGAGCTCAAGGTTGAAGACAATGGAGGTGTGTGTTTGTTTTCTCCAAACAAGAAAATGAGGAAGGGTCTCAGTGAAGCCAACAAAGATGAAAGTTTTTCTTTTATTTGTTTTGACAAAACCATATCTTAATCATTTCCCCACCTCATTTTTAGCCAATGGAAAGGTTTCCCTCATCCAAGGGTAAGCTATATAATATCATTATCTATCTTTTCTTCATCCTTTCCCATTTTAGACATATATATAGCTATTAGTCATCTTTTCTGATGATAATCACGTGGGAAGGGCGGCAATAAGCAGGTGAGTTATCACTTTATCATTTCCTTTCAATTTTTCCTTTAAACTTATTCAAAACAAGGGACTCGTTTCGAAACGAGTGAAACCGTATCGAAACAGTTGAGCAAAAGTCTAAAAGTTAGTTAATACAGTTATACCGTATCAGAATACCCTATAACCGTTTCGAAACGCCTTAGGTCGTTTCGGTACAGATTTGACTGTATCGAAACACCTAGCTCAAAAATATTATTTTATGCATTTTCAATGAAGTCTTAACTAAGGACTTAGTTCAATTAGAGTCATTTAACAATGTAATCCTATAGCAAGGATATGATATTTCAATATTTTAATATCCATCATCCGATCGTTAGAATCCAATTCTGACTAAACCGATTTTCGAAGTGTTATAGTTTTCTTGAAAAGCACCACTAAAAGCAACATTTATTGAGGCATTTCTTAAAAATGCAACTAAAAATGACACCTATTGCATTGTTTTGGAAGAACGCCACTAAAAATGACACCTATTACGGCGTTTTGGCAAAAACGACACTAAAAATGAAACCTATTTCGGCGTTTTTGGAAAAATGCCACCATAGAATGGACCTATTGAGGTGTTTGTAACACAAACGCCACTATATGTTATTCTTTAGCGGCGTTTGTTATATAAACGCTGCGAAATTTGCCATTTTGAGGCGTTGGTGCTGTAAACGCCGTCATAAGTACAATATTAGTGACGTTTGCTCCAAAAATGCCACGAAAAATGGCGTTATATACCAACTCTAATGTAGTGCTTATTTCATATGCCAATTGATAACGTATGTTATCTATAATTCCCGATGGATTATTTTGAGAACTCTTATTACTCTCTTAAAATTTCCACTATGTTATTACTATCAGCGGTAATTATTACAATATTCACAATTATGCACATTTCATAATGTGTTTTCTCTTAAGAACTTATTGCTCTTCCGGAGCATCAATATTTTTAGTACTTTGAGATATAGTACTCACATTTGCCTTTGTATTTAAATGAGAAATATTTCGTATGCTTCTACTAAGCATAAATTGTCACCATAAATAGTATTTGATAGATAATCGTGTTAAACAAAATAAAAAAATATTACAATATATATAATATAAAACGTAGATAAATAACATGTAAAGCAAATTAACATAAAGCAAAATTAATTAAGAGATAAATTGTTTTGTTTAGAGGTTATAAGAAAATAAAATAAAAAAGTGAATTACACTTTTTAGGGGATATGAGGAAATCAACAACACCCAAGTGAGTTGGACCGACAATGCCTTGATTATTTTCGTCATTTTCGTAAACAAAATTTGTTTATATTTTCTTTCTTTTATCATTCATGATTGTGGATAAAGGTCCATAATGCTTCGACGTTTAACAAGTATGATAACAATGATTTATATCATCGCATTGATAACATAAAGATTTTAATATGATCTTTTATCACTCTTGTCATCCTTGTAATCACACTTCTAGTGGGTATAAGCATTCTTAAAATGATTATCTTACCCATGTCTATTTTCATGACCTCAATCGCGACCACAATTGTTATTGTGACATTTATTCTTACAATTATAAAATGTCGCATAACTTTAGAGAATGGAGCGAAGCCAATAGGTCTTTTAAAAAAAATCATGATATTGTGTCTGCAAGACAATATTATTTGCGTGAAAAGTTGAGTATATTTTTCTAAAATATTGTCATCGGTGATACTCTGACCACATAACTTCATTTTTAAAGTAATTTGAATTATATCTGAGGTATATTCACTAATTGAATAGTGATTTATCATGTTTGCATTCACTTCAGGGAATACATCAAGTCTAATAATTTAATGAAATAAACATCATGCTTGCATTCACTTCACGGAATGCCTCCTATAAAATTCTTATCAAGGTGACTTTTTGTAATCTGAACTTGGGAGAAGTCTACAGTCGAGTTTTTCAACAAAGAAGAATTATTGCTTTCAAGTAAATATAGACTTTTATAACATGCATACTATTATATAAATTAAAATAAAAAATATGAGTGAGCGTTCTCCTCAAGGGCGAAGCTGTTGGATGATGTTCATATCCAATCTACCACTGCAATTACATTGGAAAGGGATCTGGCAGGTTTTTTATTGGCATGGTGTGGTAGTGGATGTGTTTGTTCCTCGGAAGAAAGCAGAAGATGGTTCTCGTTTCGGGTTTGTAAGGATGAAATCTAAGGAAGGTGCTAGCCAAGTAATAGAACATTTCGATGATTTTCGTCTTTATGGATCGCGGTTAAGAGTGGGGCTTGCAAAACGCGATTGGCGCGATCAATTTTGGAGAAAGAAACATAATGAAATAGTCGGGCCTAAGGGAAGTGGGGTATTGCAACGGACTGATCAGGATCGCATCGCACGAGAACAACAAGGAAGGGATCGTGTGCAACAGGTTGAGCCAGATTGCCGTGATCGCACTGTACGAGTCGTTGAAGGTGAAATTGATGTGGAAAAATTGAATATCCTTCAGAATTGTGCGTTGGGATTTTGTAAACAGCCTTTCAAAATTAGGGAATTGGCTATTGAATTTAAGAAAGTGAAGCTTAAGGGTTTTTCAGTCATGCGAGCAGCGGGCTCGACGGTGCTATTGTTGTTTGAGGATATGATGATCCGAAAGAGGTTGATGGATGGAAATTGTTTTGATCTATGGCTGGAAAATGTGATGGTATGAGATCCTTCAATTGGTATGTCGAATCGTCGTCTCTGGCTATTGATAAGTAGTTTACTGATACATGCTTGGTCGGAGGGAACATTTAAAAATATTGCGTCGGTATGGGGGACCTGGTTCAAATTGATACAGAAACCTTAGCACCTTCGACCTTTGAGAGATGCAGATTTCAGATCGAAACTGATTGGCAATGACTATTGACGAGGCGTTGGACCTGCAAATAGGTGATCATACATTCCGCATTCGGGTGTAGAAATGGAGGAAGCAATTGGTCCCAAATATGAATGTTGTTGTGGAGTGAATCTGGATACTAATGTGGATGACGCTGTGAGCGAGGATTTCAGTAGTGAGGGTACAAAGGCAGTGATGGATAATGGCAAACCTGGTAACTTGCAAGAGGTGTCACATAATATGGTGGTTCCACATTTGTTTGCATCTGATGCACCGCGAATGGAAATCGATCGTATGTGGGAGGACAATAAAAGGGAGGACTTACGGGTGCTAGAGGTTACATCTAGGGGGACAGAATGGATGGCGGATGAGGATGTTGGGATGGTGCCGAGGTCTATGGAGCAGGTGGTTGTTTTTGAGTCTTTTGTTGAGACATTGGAGAAAGGAAATTTCGGGGTGGTGATTGGCGAGGGAGTTGCCCAGTCGGATATGTGCGGGGATAATCACGAGGATTTCTGTAACCCCTTAGCTAGGCCTAGACGCTAGACCCAAACTACGAAGATTACACGGGGAAAACCAAAGTCAACCCAAAAGTCAACCTTGATTAACGACCCTTTTTTATTTTTAATCTTGTCTAGATGCAAATTAAGCCTATGTGAATACTCACGAATCATGGAAGAGGAAGGCACAGCGATCGGTAAGCATTTAGGGACTCAATTGCACAAATTACGAGTTTAGGAACCAAAATGTAATTTTTGGAAATTATCAGGACTTAACTGATTTTAGGTTTACCAATATGAAATTAATTATGTTACATGCTTCTCTGTCAAGTTTCATTTTAAAAAGACATTCCAAGCTCAAGCAATTGCATCCACAACATTCGGGACTAAAAAGTAAAGCATGAAAACTTTAACAATTCAAATCGCCCTCCAACGGTCAACTGTGTCTGAACACCCACCCTCTGTACCGAAACGCCCGTATCAAAACGGTGTTGACCGTTTCGGTACGCGGGTATGTTCCGAGACCGGTATCCAAACAGGTCACTCCAGTGGCCAAACTGTTTCGAAACCTCTACAACCCGTTTCGAAACGTTGTGGCCATTACAGGCCCTCGTTTCGAAACTGTTGAAGCCGTTTCGATACACTATGCCAGTGACTGCAGAAATTGCTGGTTTTTCCCCTTTAACCCATTCAAACATATCCCAAAGATCATCAAAATATACCAGCAACTCATTTAGCCACTAAGGAACATATTTAGGACCCTTAGACTAGAGCATGACATCAAACATAAAAGCACACAATCTATAGGCATGTTCCCTACTCTCAAAACCATTATAAGCAACCAATTCTCAAACCAAACATTTAGGACCATTTACAACCCATAATTGCCAACATAAACCTGCCACAAACTTTGGGAGTTCAAACATATCTCCCAAATACAACCTTGGTTTCCCATTGCCATTTATCAAAACTAAAGTGTATAAAAACATCATCATACATGAGCTTTGTACTTCCTTGGATGTTCTTATCCTTCTTGATGCTCGGAAACACCTCAATTATCTACATTATTGGTAAAAGAGAGTGTAAACACAATTTCTTAGTGAGGCATGCTTTAAAGAAAACCAACACAATAATGCATTTCTTGAAAACACTTTCTCAAAAGCTTTTAAACAACATGATCATTCTATCTCATGCTTGAAAACCATTCAAAGCAACTTCTCATTGAAAACACATGTACCTCAATTCTATCTCATGCATTTAAACCAATACAAAACTCATGGCAAAGCCACACTCATGCTTGAAACACCAAAGTATTTCATATACAAATCTCATATGCATTTCTCATAGCATAAATCATTTCATCAAAGGTACATGTGAATCAAAATCAATTTCATATTTTATATTGGCATTTCACATCTCATTATTACTCGGATATGCGGACATCTCACTAGACACTTCAAGTGGCATCTACCATCGCCGTACTCACTCGTCTAGTAACATAATTTCCAGTGGAATCTCACATCACCGTACTCACATGGCGGAATCTCTCATCGCCATAAAGCTTGGGTATTTCAACAAGTCCTACCCGATGGAATGCCCATCATCGGTTCTCTCCCTCTAGATTAAACCAAAGAGCACGTACGAAATTTTAGTTTATAGTGCACTCTCATCTTATTGATCGATCAATTATATCCGGTAAGTATCTCAACATCTATGCCAATATATTATGTCAAAGCATCATCTCACCTACTGTTTTTCATGCAACATTTCCAAATCATTCTCATCTCATTTCAAAACCATAACATTTTCCATGCTTTAAACAAAAGCTCAAATCTCAACTATGCAACATGTTATTTCATGAAATCATTTCAAGCATCATCTCATGCTACAAATCATGCATAAAAACAATAGGAATTTATCTATCACAAACCATGAGTATGTAAAAGCATTTTAGGGGCAACCACCACATTTAAGAGAGCAATCTAGCCAATACTTACTTTCGGACTTAGGAAGGTGTTTCAAACCTTTCATAAATCCCCAAACCTTGATTCTTGTCCCTCAAGGACTTCTAAAACCATACGCACTCACCAATTACGTTTCGCGTGCTTGCCGAAACGCTATCTAAGCTCCCGAATCAACACTAAAGGCATCCGAAGATGTCTCCTCTATTTATAACACATAAGAGCATAGGATTAATGCATCATCGTGCATTGAAATCATCAACCACACACCTAAACTCGCTGCTCTACTCAAGAACCACATTTCGGCTACCAAACACAACCAAAATCACCTCCAACTCATCCAAAACAAAGCCCATCCAAGATCTACCACTTCTAATCATTTCTAAGCATCAATTAACATCAAAAACCACTACAAACTCGTCCTTATATCTCCAGCTATGACAGAACACCAAAATCACCCCAAAAACCAACATTCTAGCATACAAAACTTAGGAAACCAAACATATTCTGGATTTGATTGATAAAACCTCATTTATAACATCAATTAACATCCAAAGTACATTAGAAAACCACCTCAAAACAGAGCCCAATCATTCACCACGAAAATCTTCAAGATCTCTTCCAAAATCTTGAGTTTTAATACAAATTTCTTATTTCTAACATTAAAACCACTCAAAAATCAATAACAAAGGATTGATAACTTGGGAATTTCAGTAAAGAATTGATCATTAGAGGAGAATGACGAAGCTTACCTTTAATGGATGATTTCTCCTTGATTTGGGCAAGTTTTCTTGAAAATTCAATGTGGAAAATAAGAGGATTTGAAGAGGAAATGATTAAGAATCAAAAGAAGATTGAAATCTCATCAAATGAAGTGAAAATCAAAGTATAATTGCTAGAGAGAATGTGTTTGGCTGAAAAGAATTTGAGAGAAAATGAAATGAGAGAAAATTTGTGAAAAGTAGTTATGAATTGTCAAAGGTAGTTTCTCATTTAATTAACCTTCATTTCCTTTAATTAAAACATTAATAAAATCACCCAAATTAAGGAAAAATCTGATGAAAAACATTTTGGTAAAATTAGCTCCTTAAAGATTCAAAGTTTCAATCCTTTACAAAACAATCACTATTTAACTTTTGCAAAAATTGCGATTTGGTCACTACACCGAAATGTAGTATTTCCAAACCTTATTTTGTAAAATTGATTTCACCATAACCTTTCATATATTAAATGAGGATTTTTAGATATTTTTCCATATTTTTAAAGCATCCCGAACTAGGTGTTCCTTAAAGCTCCCTTTAAGATCGAGCCGTTTTCTGATCGGTCCGATTCGAACTCTAAAACATCTAGGCCCAAATTTGGGGTGTTACAATTTCGTGGATGTTACTGGGCCGAGGTTCGAGATTCCAAGGGCTGGAATAGCTACTTTGGTGGAAGCAAATGGTGAACAAAGACGGGTACGTAATATTTCAGAAATTAATTTGAGTTTCCTATCTCCTGAGAAACGACAAGAAGCAAAAACTAAAATCACAAAACACGGCCGAGAGAGACCAAGGAAAGAACGCACCATTGCCCCTGGAGATCGTTAACGGTTCGTTGTCTGGTACGGACTTTGAAAATCGGAAATGCTCCATTCTGCGCGAGGCTAGGGAAACTTTGGAATTGGGCAAGTATATTGGGGCTGAGGCTGTGGGAAACGAGGCGGAAATTGTTCGTGATATCGCGCGACTGATTGAAGCGCGAGAGTCTAAACAATAGCAACTCGACATGAGGATGTTGTCATGGAATGTTCGAGGGTTGGGTTATGCAGGAAAGTAGAGGGCAGTACAATCCCTTGTACGACAATATCGATGTGGGATGGTGATTTTACAAAAAACAAAATTGGAGGAAATCACGAACATGCTAGTGAGTAGTTTATGGGTTTCGGATGATTTTGAATTTGCTTATGGTCCGTCAGTTGGGAAATCGGGTGGGATATTAATAGTGTGGGATAAATCACGTTTTCGATTGCTTAATTCGCTTTTGGGCTCGCGATTTATGCTGGATGAGGGGTGTTGGATTGTGGAAAATTGGAATTGTGTCATTTCAGGGGTCTATGTGTCATGTATGCTTGAGGAACAGGCTCTCTTCTGGAATGAAATCAGTGAGCTGATTAGGAAGCGAAAGTCATCATGGTGTATTGGCGGTGACTTTAATATGGTGCTTCATCCGCGCGAGCGAAAGAATTGTTTGAAGTTATCTTGAGGTATGGCGACGTTTAATGAGTTTGTTGAACAAAATGCTTTGATCGACATGCCTTTGCAGGGGAAATCATTTACGTGGTTTGAACCGGGTACGAGATGTAGTCGTATCGACCGTTTCTTTGTGTCATCGAAATGGTTGAGTGGATTTAGTAATTTGCGTGTTGTTTCTCTACCAAGGGGATTATCCGATCATACCCCTCTGTAGTTATTGATGGATGCTATGGATGGCGGCCGCGCCCTTTTAGATTCATTAATGCATGGTTATCTAGTAAAGGATCGATTCTTGAAATGAAAGGGGAATGGTCACGATTATCTGATGCAGGTTCTGAGGTGGGTTTGGTTGAGAAATTGCGAGGAATGAAGCGTTTTTTGAAGGGGTGGAATCGTACACAGTTTGGTGATGTTGATGATAATATTGCACGTGTAACAAAGGAGATAGACCATATTGATAGTCGGATGGTGGAGGGTAGTGAGCCGAGTATGGATATGGAGGAGAGCGGTTGCCTAACGTCTGAGCTTTGGCGGTTAACTCAGATGCGTGAATTGATTTGGCGACAAAAGTCGCGTGTTATATGGGTTAAGAAGGGAAACCAGAACACTAAATTTTTCCACCGTGCTGCGAAGTTGCGAGCCTTGAAGAATACTATTCATGGGTTGTGGATTCGGGGTGGGTGGGTACAAGAACAATATCGTTTGCAGGTCTTTATTTTCCGAGAATTTCGGCAGCATTTTGCAAGGCAAAAGGCATCGGCGTCGTTGAATGTGGTGGTCGAATTTAGTTGTTTGTCTGAATTGCAAGCGGCAGATTTAGAAGTAGTTATCACCGAGGAGGAAGTGAAGGATGCCATTTGGAATTGCGAGGGATCGAAACCACCGGGACCAGATGGTTTTACGTTTGAATTTTATAGGAAGGGATGGGAGTTTCTCAAAGGGGATGTAGTGGCATTTGTGCAAGATTTTTGCAGCTCATGTAGGTTGTCGAGTGGGGTGAATGCCACTTTTGTCGTGCTCACTCCAAAGAAGAACCTTCCGCATGGGGTGGGAGATTTTCGTCTGATATGTTTGTTAAACTCCTTGTATAAAATTCTTGCGAAGTATCTAGCGAAACGGCTACAAACGATCTTGCCAAATTTAATAAGTGGTGTTCAATCCACTTTTGTGCGTGGAAGGCACATTTTAGATGGCATTATGCTTGCTAATGAGACGATACATTCCTTACAAAAGAGTCGTTATAGTGAGGGGGCGTTATCCTGAAATTAGATTTCGCGAAGGCTTATGATTGTATCAAATGGGAGTGTTTAGATCAAGTAATGCATCGAATGGGGTTTGGCTCTTTGTGGCGACAATGGATAATGGTTTGTGTGAGTACGGCTCGGCTGTCGATACTACTAAATGGTTGCTCGACGAAAGAATTTGATATGAAACGGGGGCTTAGGCAGGGAGACCCGTTGTTACCCCTATTGTTTGTAACTGTAGCGGAAGTGTTGCATCAATATATTCGTAATGCGGCTAGGTTGAGATTGATTGAGGGTGTGCTAGTTGCCGATGGCTTTGTGATGACACACTTACAGTTTGTAGACGACACAATTTTGTTTTTTAAAGCTAATCTACAGTATGATGCGAATTTAAAGAGAGTATTGACGTGCTTTGGGTATACTCCGAGTCTACAAATTAACTATGACAAATCTAGTATTTACGGGATTGGGATAGAGGATGCCTTGGTTAATGAAATTGCGGTGGTACTAGGATGTCGGTGTGGTGTACTGCCGATTATGTATTTGGGTCTCCCCCCTGGGTTTAACCCTCGCAGAATGCAATTATGGGAGCCTTTGATTTATCATTTTCAGAAGAAATTGTCGGGATGGAAGCGCGATTCTTTGTCATTTGCAGGGAGACTTCTTTTGGTAAATTTTGTTTTATCAGCTTTGCTGCTATATTACATGGGAGTATTTTTGGTTCCGCGAGGCATCATTGTGAAATTGGACAGAATATGACGATGATTCTTATGGGGGGATCGGTGGATAAATTTAAGAGGAGTAGAGTACGTTGGGAGGTGGCGTGCCGTCCAAAAAAGTGTGGTGGTTTAGGAGTTGTTAATTTGCGAACTCGCAATTTGGCACTCTTGGCAAAATGGAGTTGGAAATATGCAATGAATGAGAACTCCCTATGGCGTTCGCTTATTGAGGCGAAGTATGGTCGTGATACTTTTTTGTGGCGTCCGAATGAAGTGGGGAAGAGAAATATGTCGATTGTATGGCGTCAATTGGTGGATGTGCATCGGGATGAAACGGTTCAACGTTTTATGGGATTTTTTGATTTTTCTTTGGCAAGTGGGGGATGGTTCTAAAGTTCTATTTTGGCGTGATTACTGGTGCATGGAGGAGCCACTCCAATTTGTTTTTTCGCGGCTATTTCGAGTTGCATCGAATAAGGACGCATTGGTTTGTGATTATGCGAGACATGGCAGTTTTGAGCATGAGGAGTGGGATGCATTTTTTGGTCGTTCCCTACCTGAGTTTGAGGTGCGCCAATTGCTAGATTTAAAGGCATGTGTGTTTCATGTAACCCCCTCGCCCCGGTCTGGTCGATTGACCAGTTCGAGTAGGCTACACGGGGAAAACCAACGTGAAACCCGTTGAGATTCCACCACAGTTAGCAACCCAAGAATTTCTTTTAATTATATCTTCTCTAAAGGCACGTTTAATTCCTATGTGATCACGACAGCGGACAACGTCACGAGATAAAAGCAACCAAGCCCAAACAACATGTTAAATAGCCCATTTTTAAGTTTATAAGCAGGCCGTTTCGAAACACCAAGAGGTGTATCGAAACGCCTTGACTTGGTCAACGACCCCAAGTCCACACGAGAAGACCGTATCGAAACGACGGTCAACCGTTCTGAAACACCCCCAACGGTCAACTTCTCGTGGTCAACGACAAGTTGACCATTTCGAAACACCTAGACCTGTTTCGATACCCAAAATATCGGCAATTTCTCAGATTTCCAATAGCAAAACTGTACCGAAACGGACCCTAAACGTATCGAAACGCCTGGCCTGAAACAAGAGGCCGTATCGAAACGAGACCAACCGTTTCGATACACGGGCTGGGAAAAGATAGATTTTTGCTGATTTTAGATACAAGGCAGCCCCAAAACTCAACTAAAACCTCTAAGACTCAACATACAACCAATCTAGATGGAAAGCACCCTAATTGCACATGCTTAGCACACAACAAACATGTAGAAGCCAAACATTAGATGAATCAATAAACACATCAAGGTTTCGTGTAGCGCATTCAAGATTTCAAGCCTTAGGCAAGCATACACAAAGCATCCACAAAAGGGATAGATATTGCATTAAAAGACATACTCAAAAACTTAAAAGGCCAAAAGCACATGCCTTCACATAAAGGTTCACATGCATCACTAACACATGCACTCATCCAAAGGCATAGCATCTCAAACAAGCATTCAACAAGGCTTAACATGGATTACAAATCCAAGCAAGCATAAACAAAATCAACATTTATGAGTCATACAACGCTCATACAAAACACATAGCAGCCCCATTGCTAAACTCTACTTTATTTACTAAACCATACTTGAGCAACTACAAGCTTGGAACGTCCTTTCGCCTTGCTCCTTGCTAACTCCAAGCTACTGATATGCATTGTCGAAAACGAGAGCGTAAGCTAGAAGCTTAGTGAGGATGCTCTAAAACCAAAACAACGACAATGCATGTTTCAAGTATATAATCCTTACGCTACACACAACATGAATAGGTATCAACATAGCAATATAGCTAGCAACACAAGAGTTATAAATATGGCATCTTACATCATATTGAGCTCAACATTATAAATCAATTATCTCAACATCATAACCATATGAACAAGTACATTGGCCACTATTAGTTTACTCGGATATGTGGATTTACTCACAACAACAACATTACCTCGGTGGGATTACACTCATCACCGGACCTTGCATGGATGGGATTCCACTCATCATCACATGCCCTACGGATGGGATTCCACTCATCATCACGTATATATAAATAATTTCCGGTGGAATATTACATCACCGTACTCCTCCTTGATGACTTAACGCCACCAAGGCCATGCACGAATTTGACTCAAACGTGTGCACACTAATCCTAATGATCGATCATTTATACCCGGTAAGTTAACTAGTGCCAATTACTTTTAAACCACATCACAACAACCATCATTTATATCATACAACCATCATCACACACATCAAGATATACACATACAAAATCAATTTATACCTCACAAGATTAATATAGGCATAGGCATCTAAAGCTCATTAACAAACAAGGAGTTAAACTACCAATTTAACTTCTACCTTGGAATGGCCTACCAAGCTCATTCCAATACCTCCACTACACACACTCGAACCAATTTAAGACAATTTAAAGTTTTACTCACCACCCTTCCTTAGCAAACCAAGCAAAGCGAGTCAAGCCTCCTCAATTCTCGGATTCGATCCCGATCCTTCTCCGGTGTTTCCTCTTGCTTCTAACCAACCAAAAGACAAATATTACTCAACCGATTCAATGCTAAACTCAGCCACAAACCCAACTCACAACCACAAGTCAAAGCTTCACAATTTCAAACTCAACTAACCACAAAACTCCCATTTTCGTGCTCCCCAAATACCCAGCTGAAAACCACAATTTCCAACACCCAAATGACATCTAAAGGCTTCCAAAACACCTTCCTAACAAGCCTATACCATCAGCCCTTCAACCCAACACAAAAACACTTCAAAAACTCAAGTTTAGACACTTTGAAAAATGCCCCAAATACCTACTTCGGGATTTTTCCCAAAATCCTTCCGTTTTAAGATATTAAGTGTATCTAAGTGAGAATAATTCAAAACCTAACTCAACAAACCAAAAACAAATGAAAACCCCATTAAAAATCCAAATTTTCATCAAACTTGAAAAACACAAATATTGATAGTTTTGAATTCTACAACCATGGAAATGATTGGGATGATGAGGAGAGTTGAGAAATGAAATTACCTTCAAAAAAAGCTCTTGAATTGAGGGAGAAAATGGATCGAATAGTGGATTGGGGTTTTGGGAGGGGTTTGGGTGTATTTCATATGAAATTGGAAAAGGAGGAAGAAGAAGACTTTTTTGTTCTTTTTGATTCAAAAAGGTGTCTTTCTTTTTTTCAAGTTATTTACAAAAATGCCATCCCTTAAATTTTAATTCTCATTTAATCAAAACTAAGGTCTAATTAAATTAAACCAATTTGATTACTCGAACCAAACACACATGCCAAACTCCTAACCCCAAAACACGGGTGTTACAACTCTCTCCCACTTAAGGAATTTCGTCCCCGAAATTACCTGACTGAAAGAGATAAGGAAACTGCCTTTCCATATCCTCTTCCTCTCCCAAGTGGCCTCGTCCACCCCTCGACGTTGCCACCGCACCTTTACTAACTCAATCGATCTACCCCGTAACACCTTGCTGTCAGAAGCTAAGATCTCAACTGGTTCTTCATCATAAGTCAAATCCGGATTCAATTCAATCTCTTCTATAGGCATAACATGTGATGGGTCTGACCTATACTTACAGAGCATCGAAACATGAAACACATCGTGTATCTTCTCTAGCTCGGATGGAAAACACAACTGATAAGCAACTGGGCCAACCCTCTTCATAATCTCATACGGTCCTATGTACCTCGGACTCAACTTCCCTTTTCGGCCAAATCTCATTATTTTCTTCCACGGAGACACGTTTAAGAATACCTTCTCACCCACTGAGAACTCAACTTCCTTCCTCTTCAAGTCGGCATAGTACTTCTGCCTATCCGAAGCAGCCTTCAAGCGACCGCAAATCAATTTCACTTTATCGGTGGTCCCCTTGAGCAAATCCGGCATAGGTAACAATTTTTGTCCCACTTCGGCCCAACAAACAAGAGTTCTACACTTCCTACCATACAAGGCCTCATAAGGAGCCATCTGAATGCTCGACTGAAAAATGTTATTGTAAGCAAACTCAACTAGAGGCAAGTGCTTCTCCCACGTACCCTGAAAATCAATGATGCAACATCGCAACATATCCTCTAGAATCTGTATAACTCTCTCTGACCGACCATCTGACTGAGGATGATAAGACGTGCTAAAATTCAAACGGGTACCCAAAGCTGTATGCAGACACTCCCAAAATCGAACTGTAAACCTCGGATCTCTATCGGACACAATAGACTTCGGCACACCATGCAGTCTAACAATCTCACCAATGTACAGATCAGCCAATCTATCTAAGGTATAAGTCGTATTGACTGCCAAGAAGTGAGCACACTTCGTGAAACGATCTACTATAACCCAAACTGAGTTCTTCTTCGTAGGAGTCAAAGGCAAACCCGAAACAAAATCCATGGTGATATTCTCCCATTTCCATTCCGGAATCCTCAACGGTTGCAACAAACCTAAGGGAACCTGATGTTCTGCCTTCACTCTTTGACACACCATACACTTACTCACGAAGTCGGCTACGTCTCTCTTCAAACCAACCCAAAAGTACTCATTCTTCAAATCTCGGTACATCTTCGTACTTCCATGATGCAGAGCAAACGGACTATTGTGCGCTTCGGTCAAGATCGTACGTCTCAAGTCACTGTCTTCTGGCACAACTATCATATTTCTGAAACACAAGACCCCATCGACACTGAAGTTGTAATCTAAAGGTCTGCCCTTGGCTACATCTTGCACATGAGGTGCCAAAGATCTATCTAAGAGCTGCTTCTCCCTAATCAACTGACCTAGGATAGGTCTAACCTGAAGCTCGGCCACCAATCCACCATCTTCGGACAAGCTCAATTTAGCAAACATGGCTCTCAAATCCACAGCTACCTTTCTACTCAAAGCATCGGCCACTACATTGGCCTTACCCGGATGGTACTCAATCGTAAGATCATAGTATTTTAGCAACTCTAACCACCTACGCTGCTGAGATTCAAATCTCGCTGAGTCATGATGTACTTCAAACTCTTGTGATCCGTGTACACTGTGCATTTCTCACCATACAAATAATGCCTCCAAATCTTCAGAGCAAACACAACTGCCGCTAACTCTATGTCATGGGTCGGATAGTTACGCTCGTGAGTCTTCAACTGTCTTAAGGCATAAGCCACCACTCTCTTGTCTTGCATCTGTCCACTCAAACTGAACACTTTTCTGAAGTAACTGTGTCAATGGAGCGGCTAACTTCGAGAAACCTTCTACGAATCTTCTATAATATCCAGCTAAGCCTAGAAAGCTACGAATCTCTATTACTGACTTCGGTTGCTTCCATTCAACAATGGCCTCTATCTTCTTCAGATCAACTCTAATCCCGTCGGCTGACACTACATGCCCTAGGAAGACTACCTCTCGGATCCAGAACTCACACTTGCTCAACTTCGCATACAACTGATTATCTAACAGGGTCTGCAAAACTAACCTCAAGTGTCGGTCGTGGTCTTCCTCGGTACGCGAATACACCAAGATGTCATCTATGAAGACAACTACAAACTGATCTAGGTACTGATGGAAGATCATATTCATCATATCCATGAAAGCATCCGGTGCGTTAGTCAACCCAAAAGGCATGAGTAAAAACTCATAGTGACCATATCTAGTCCTAAAGGCCGTCTTCGGTACATCAACTTCTCTTACCTTCAATTGGTAGTAACCGAATCTCAAATCGATCTTCGAAAAGACTGATGCCCCTCTCAACTGGTCAAACAAATCATCAATTCTCGGCAACATATACTTGTTCTTCATTGTTAACTGATTCAACTGTCTGTAATCTATACACATTCTCATGCTTCCATCTTTCTTCTTTACAAACAAAACTGGAGCACCCCAAGGCGAAGAACTAGGTTGAATGAAGCCTCTATCAGTCAACTCTTGCAACTGAGTCTTCAACTCTTTCAGTTCTTTCGGTGTCATACGATGCAGAGCAATTGAAACAGGAGCTGAATCTGAATAAGTCTCTATCGTAAACTCTACCTCTCTATCAGGTGGTAAACCTGGCAATTCTTCCGGAAACACACTAGGAAAGTCACACAATGTCTGGATGTCTTGAGGTCTAACCTCACTCATGTTTGGATTCATCACATAGGCCAAATATGCTTCGCAACCCATCTCAACTAACCTCTTAGCCTGTAGAACTGAAACTACATTGGATAAGAACTTCACGTTCTCACCCACCACCACTATCTCATAATCATCCGCGAGTCTCAAAGAAATCCTCTTAGTCTCAAAGTCTATCCTAGCTTTATGCTCAGTGAGCCAATCCGTACCCAGAATCACATCAAAGCCATAAAAGGGTAGCTCCATCATATCCACTGGAAACACATGTCCCTGAACCATCAACGGACACCTTCTCTACATCCTTCTAACTACTATTGTATCCCCAAAGAAACTAGTAACACTAACTCCTACCTCTAATATTTCACAAGGCAATTTCAACAACTTTGCATGTTCACTCAGAATATAAGAATGTGTAGACCCGGAGTTAATCAAAGAAAGCAAACCCAAGGACTATATCGAGAAGTTACCTGCAATCACATCTATGTCATGCTGATCCCCACGCTAAGCATAAACTCTGGCCTGACCTCCGCCCTCTGGCTGGACTGCAACTACATGTGCTATGTTCCTCTGGCCATCATTTCTCGGCTAGAAGTTACCTCTACCGCGCCCGCGGCCTCTCTGAAAGTCATTGGCTCTAGCAGAAGCCTGAGCTGGTGCCTGCCCCACCTAATGTGGACAATCACGCCTAATATGATCCGTAGCTTCACAACCCCAACACGAGTGAAAGTTCCCCCAACACTCACCGGTGTGATTCCTCCCGCAACTAGCACACGTGGGCAATCTCCCACCAGTCCTCTAGCCCAGTTGGCCCCTACCGTGGTTACCTCCACCACGTCTATGGTAATAGTGATGTCGGTTATCCCGATACCTCTTGGAATCACCTCTATCACAGTTACTAGATCTCTTCTCAGAACTAGAACCACCAGATCGTTTGGTCAAGCCCAAACTGTGCTCCAAGTCCTTGACCCTCGCGACCAAGACATCAAAATCTGTGTAGTCAGAAGCTAAAGTGTACCTCTTGATCTCTTCATTCAACCCATAGCGGAAACGGTTACAACGTTCCACCTCAGTAGGAACAAGCTCAGATGCATACTGACTCAGCCTGACAAACTTGATCTCATAGTCTATCACAGTCATACTCCCCTGAAGCAAAGCCATAAATTCCCTCTTCTTCTCATCGAGATATCGAGGACCCATATATTTCTTACGGAATGTTGACTCGAAGAACTCCCAAGTGATCTCAGTCTCTTCCATACCCATAGTGATGGTGACCCACCAAGTGTAGGCATCACACTAAAGCAAAGATATAACACACCCTAGCTTGTGTTCCCCGGTACATCCCATTTGTGCCAGAATATGGACGGTCTTCTCTAACCACATCTCAGACCTCTTCGATGTCGACCCTCTAAACTCTTCACCTCCCAAACTGCGGAGTCTCTCCAATGGTAAACCAATACCCTCTCCCTGGGGTTGTGCCACTGCCTGACCCCTATCCACTGCAACCTAGAAAGCCCCAGCTATCGCTTGAACTAGGGGAGCTAAATCTATTCCGGTCGGTCCTTGTCCAACTTGAGGTTCTACGCCCTCGGCTCCCGCTTCACCTCCCTCTTGATGAGGAGGAGGTGGAGGAGGTTAAGGAGTATGCGCCCCACCAATCTGCTCAATTCCCAGAGCTTGTGCCCGTGGTTCCGGCTGAACCATCCTAGGCCTCCCTCATGGTCTCATGATACAGCTAGCAAGATTATAACAACAACAAGCAAACATATAAGGATTAAGTTAGCAAAGGCAAGGGTCCAACTGTGCTCAAGTATTTTCCTTCACAAAACCTTTTTAAATTAAGTACTAGTAGCAATGGGAACTCGACACTACACCAAACGCATCAATCATGCTTCTAAACACCATATGAACAATCAAACAACAAGAATGCATGGCATAGCATACACCGAAACATAACAATTGCTTAACACATCAAGCTTACCTCACTTACTTGCCTGAGGTCTCGGTAACCTCAGACTCTGATACCAACAAATGTAACCCCCTCACCGCGGTCTGGTCGATTGACCGGTTCTAGTAGGCTACACGGGGAAAACCAATGTGAAACCCGTTGAGATTCCACCTCGGTTAGCAACCCGAGAATTTCTTTTAATTATATCTTCTCTAAAGGCATGTTTAATTCCTATGTGATAACGACAGCGGACAACGTCACGAGATAAAAGCAACCAAGCCCAAACAACATGTTAAACAGCCCATTTTTAAGTTTATAAGCAGGCCGTTTCGAAACACCCAAGAGGTGTATCGAAACGCCTTGACTTGGTCAACGACCCCAAGTCCACACGAGAAGACCGTATCGAAACGACGGTCAACCGTTCTGAAACACCCCCAACGGTCAACTTCTCGTGGTCAACGACAAGTTGACCATTTTGAAACACCTAGACCTGTTTCGATACCCAAAATATAGGCAATTTCTCAGATTTCCAATAGCAAAACTGTACCGAAACGGACCCTAAGCGTATCGAAACGCCTGGCCTGAAACAAGAGGCCGTATCAAAACGAGACCAACCGTTTCGATACACGGGCTGCGAAAAGACAGATTTTCGTTGGTTTTAGATACAAGGCAGCCCCAAAACTCAACTAAAACCTCTAAGACTCAACATACAACCAATCTAGATGGAAAGCACCCTAATTGCACATGCTTAGCACACAACAAACGTGTAGAAGCCAAACATTAGATGAATCAATAAACACATCAAGGTTTCGTGTAGCGCGTTCAAGATTTCAAGCCTTAGGCAAGCATACACAAAGCATCCACAAAAGGGATAGATATTGCATTAAAAGACATACTCAAAAACTTAAAAGGCCAAAAGCACATGCCTTCACATAAAGGTTCACATGCATCACTAACATATGTACTCATCCAAAGGCATAGCATCTCAAACAAGCATTCAACAAGGCTTAACATGGTTTACAAATCCAAGCAATCATAAACAAAATCAACATCTGTGAGTCATACAACGCTCATACAAAACACATAGCAGCCCCTTGCTAAACTACTACTTTATTTAGTAAACCATACTTGAGCAACTACAAGCTTGGAATGTCCCTTCGCCTTGCTCCTTGCTAACTCCAAGCTACTGATCTGCATTGTCGAAAACGAGAGCGTAAGCTAGAAGCTTAGTGAGGATGATCTAAAACCAAAACAACGACAATGCAGGGTTCAAGTATATAATCCTTACGCCACACACAACATGCATAGGTATCAACATAGCAATCTAGCTAGCAACACAAGAGTCATAAATATGGCATCTTACATCATATTGAGCTCAACATTATAAATCAATTATCTCAACATCATAACCATATGAACAAGTACATTGGCCACTATTAGTTTACTCGGATATGCGAATTTACTCACAACAACAACATTACCTCGGTGGGATTACACTCATCATCGGACCTTGCATGGATAGGATTCCACTCATCATCACATGCCCTACGGATGAGATTCCACTCATCATCACGTATATATAAATAATTTCCAGTGGAATATTACATCACCGTACTCCTCCTTGATGACTTAACGCCACCAAGGCCACGCGCGAATTTGACTCAAACGTGTGCACACTAATCCTAATGATCGATCATTTATACCTGGTAAGTTAACTAGTGCCAATTACTTTTAAACTACATCACAACAACCATCATTTATATCATATAACCGTCATCACACACATCAAGATATACACATGCAAAATCAATTTATACCTCACAAGATTAATATAGGCATGGGCATCTAAAGCTCATTAACAAACAAGAAGTTAAACTACCAATTTAACTTCTACCTTGGAATGGACCATCTCATTTGGAAACCAGCACGCAGAGGGGTTTTCTCGGTGAGTTCTTTGTATGGTTTGATGGTTAGTTTTGGATTAGAGACTATGTCGGAATTAGTTGCGATTTGGAGGTTGCAAGTGCCCCTAAAGATCCAATATTTTGTTTGGTTTGTGATGTTGGGTAGGCTGCCAACGATAGACCAATTGCGCAGTCGCGGCGTACCGGTGGAAGTCACGAGGTTGGGCTGCTGTTGGTGTCGTGAGGTGGAAGAGACAGCGAACCATGTTCTTTTTGAGTGTCCGACCATGTGGAAAGTGTGGCTGCTATTTTTCCAATGGTGGAGGGTGGATATTGTACAGCCGCGATCGTTGTTGGAGTTTTTGAGGATTGCGTTTAATAGCTTTTTTACATGTGTTGTACGAGAATGGTGGCTAGTGGGATGTGCGGCGCTGTTGTGGTCGATGTGGCTGGCTCGAAATGAGATCATTTTCCGTGAGAGGATAGTGTCGGTGAGAGAGATACTTTTTTCTTATTAAGCTACGCTTGATGTATTGGGCTCAGATTGGAGCATCCGAGGTTATTTCGGAACAGTTGTGGTGGGGCTGCCCATGGCTCTGTGAGGTTCGACTCGTTCCGAGGTGTAGCCGGGTGAATGTTGTTTGGGAAAAGTCGGCATTGGGTGTGATCAAATTTAATGTTGACGGTTCATCGAGGGGTAAATCGGGCAAGGTGGGTTGTGGGGGTGTTTTGCGCGATGAATGTGGGTGGATCCTAGCTATGTTCTCGAGCCCGATCGGGGTGGTAGATTCGAATGAGGCTGAGCTTCAGGTCATTTGTTTTGCTTTGCAATTGTTATGCGGTTCGGAGTGTCATGAGTCGCGTGCGATTGTGATTGAGTCCGACTCCGCAGTTGCTATTGCGTGGGTGCTACATCGGGAGAAACGGCCATGGATGTTATCGCATTGGTTTCATCGAATTGATGTAGCTTGT
Source organism: Hibiscus tridactylites (assembly GCA_958450335.1). Classification (NCBI taxonomy): domain Eukaryota; kingdom Viridiplantae; phylum Streptophyta; class Magnoliopsida; order Malvales; family Malvaceae; genus Hibiscus; species Hibiscus tridactylites. The sequence continues at coordinate 91,674,154 of OY288279.1, read as the reverse complement.
CGGGTCTTGGAGGATGTTTGTTTCCATCATGTTTTCCGAAAGGCGAATAGTATGGCTGATGTGTTAGCAAAAAGTGGTGTTGACCGCCCGTCTTGGATTCGATTATGTGGTTGATTTGTTTCATTGGTTTTTGATCCTTTCCACATCTCCGTAGGCACTCTTTTCCTCCATATATGTTTAGGGAGGTTTTTAACGAGGCCCCCAATGGTGTTTGTCTTGTATGGTTCTTCAATAATAAAATCATACGTTACTGAGAAAAAAAAACATACATACTATTAAATAAAATTCATTTTTTTGTAGATTTAAAATCATCATGATTTATTGTACTTTGAAACTGTAGTTTAAAGAATAAAAACAAAAGTATAATTTACCGATATTGATTTTTCTCTCGATGACAAATGAAGACATAACAAATGACCAAGACAACTTCTCATAATCTCTTTATGTAATGTCTCTTTTCAAGCCATTTAAACATATCATGTAAAACTTAAAACATGTTTAAATTAAAAATATTTACCATATTATATATAATTAGTCTATAAAGAAAAATATACTTATATGGAAATATACTCAAGGATCGTGAATGAGACCTTGAAGGACTGCAATTGACATGCCTTGGACTCTTTGACATGCTGCGCACAACTCTCTCATAATGTGAATTTTGGCGGCCATTCTCCAAGGACTTGGGGACCTTTGCTTGGTTTTGTATTCTTTGACACCATGTAGATAACGTGAAGATTGATAACCATCTTCTCTCCCACGATCCCCTTGACATGGATTTGGACTGATTGGGAGATTGATTCCTTGAGCGAGATCGTGCTGATAATATGTAGGGTTGTGTACAATGTTTTTTCCAAACTTTATAATTATAGGCATAAGATGAAAACCATAATTTCAAGGGGTATTAAACCCTAATAATAAAGTACATTAAAGTCTCCTTTAATACATGGATATCCACCATAAATAAATATTCATAATAGATATAGAATTTTTAAACAAGTTCAGTTCCTTTAACATATTGAAGAATGTTATTACTTTCCTCTTACTTTACAAGTATAATAATAGTTTAATAGTAACTTCTTGTTATATAATTCATAAAAATAGTAACTTCTTGTTGCTTTAGTGCAGAATGTCGTTATCCAACTATTGTTTTGATTTGATAGGTTTGTTAGCTTTAACAATATAAAAAAGATTAGATTGATGAAATATTTAAGTATGAGTGGTTAAATTTATTAAATTGTTTCGAGTTATGATAATATTAATAGATTATATAAATTTTGAAGAGTAAAAATATTATTATATTATGTCACATTAGACAACCATTTCAATCTTAACAAAAAGTGACATGTTTATAAATTTTATAAAAAAATGTAACATATTTATTACCAAATCCATAGTTAAACAACTTGAGTGTAGTTAGAAATTTTTGAGATCATAAGATTATTTGTTCAATATAATCTTTGCAAATCAAATATGTGAAAGTTATGTCAAAGTGTAAGATAGCATTCATAAGTTACACGCAGGGATGGACCGAGGAGGCTGGCAGGGGCGGTCGCCCCTCTCTAAAATTTTAAAATTCATATACGAGTTAGGAATTTTTAAGAATTTTTCTATGTATTTTCCATTAAAAATCTATTTTCTCTCCTCCTAAACTTTTATAAATCCGCCCCCTAACTTAAAGTCTTACGTTCGTCCCTGGTCACACGTGACTTAAATCTAGGGACGGACGGTAATAGGGACTAGTGGGAGCCATGGCACCCCAAAGTATGAAAATTCAACTTTTAGTCCTTTAAAAAATTTAATTTGGCACCTTTAAAAGCATTGAAAATTCTTTTTATATTTTAAGTTTTTGAATACTTTTAAGTAGATCCTCTCCTAAATTTCTAAAAATTCTCATTAAGTCTCAAATTTTTAAAAATTTTAATTTAGACCTTCAAAAATTTTATAATCACTAATCTTATTATTATATTCCAATCTGAAAAGTACATAAATTTTTTAAGCTTAACAATCTTCATTTGACTTTATTTTGTTTTGTTTTTAATAGTTGATGTTGTCATCTAAAATTTAAGCACAACTAGACAAGTCCACATTTTTATAATCAAGGGTTTCCATTAAATTGACAAACTTTGTCCTACCTAATATATGTACTAAATTTTTCTTTAATTTTTTTAGGATAAGCTACATAAATAACCACTATACTTTAGGTTTAATCTCGATTTGACAACTATATTTCTAATTGAAGCAATAACACCACTCAACTATTTAAATAGACTCAATGTGACCACCTACCGTTAAAATCTAACTGAAGGACTGATGTGGCGGTTACTAAAAATTTGTATAATTACATATTTGGTCCTCGTTACTTATACATTCTATCAATTTAGTCATAATTTTAATTTTAATAAAAAAAATTACACATCCAATTAGGTGGTGGCACGTGTCATCACCTTGTTGGAGGACTTTACTATTTATATTTAATTTAATAAATTTATTTTCATCCTCCAATTAGGTGTTGGCAAAGCCATTTTTAGATATAAAATACAAATATTTAATATATGTCATAGTTGGTTGTTTATGCCAGGGAAAAGCAAATAAATGTAGATTAACGAAATTCGAACATGGCACACTTATAATGCATAAAAACATCTAAGCCAATGAAATAAATCTAATAATTAAATTAAAGTTAACAACATTTTGTATATATTTTAAATTATAGTTAGTGTACGATTTAAAATAAAAATAGTTTTAAGAGTTTTGTATTTTTAAACTAAATTTAATATATTTTCTTTTCCGCAATTATTTTTATAATATCACATATATAATCGTTGAATTGATTTTTTAACTTAATTAATAATTTCAATATTTATTAAAAATTAAATTACTATATATATATTACAAATTCAAAATTTTAAGATTATAATAAATTCATTTAGTGAATTTAAACTCACAAACATAATTCAAATAAATTGATAAAATTTTAAATTATAATTTAAAATATATACAAAATGTTGTTAACTTTAATTTAATTATTTGATTTATTTCATTGGCATATATATTTTTATGCATTATAAGTGTGTCATGTTCAAATCCCGTTAATCTTTTGCTTTTTCCTGGCAATAAACAATCAACTATGACATATAATAAATATTTGTATTCTATATCTCAAAATTGACTTTAGCCCAGTGGTAAAGCCACGCTAATAACACCAAGCATGCCTAGTTTGATTCCCCCAATAGCCAATTTGCTTCTATTTATTTTCATCTTTCAATCAGGTGGCGACTCATGCCTAGTTGAGTGGTCTTTTTGCTTCAATTAGAAATATAGTGATCAAATCAAGACCAAACTCAAAGTATAGTGGTCAAATCGAGACCAAACTCAAAATAAAATGGAAATTAATAGTTTTCTTTTTCCAAAACAAAAGGAATATAATCATTCACTTTGTTTCACTCCCTCCGTCCTATTAAATATTAAATTTTTTAACTTTGACTCTTTGTTGCTTTAAAGTTATTAATGATAAATATATGAAAAATATATTTTAAAAACATTCAATTAAGTAATTTCAAAATATATATTTTATAAAATTTAACTAATTAAAATAATTACGGTCAATGAATCAAAATATATATTTGATTTGTTTGATCATCGAATCTCACAATTAGGTAGGAGCGTTTATAATCGCATACTCGTAATTTTTGGTTGCCGAAGTTTAGGGTATCTAAATTCTCGGGTACTAAAAATATTGGCTTGTGACTCGGTCCATTAACATCGGGTACCCGTAAGTCGGGTGCCCGCAATTTCGGGTCACAGGGTACCTTACAATTCATAAAATTTAAAATAATTTGAAAGGAAAAAATTAAAATTTATATGTCCAAATTACATAATAACATAATCTAAACATAAAATTTAAAAATTACTGACCTAAAACTTTTTGAAAATGAAAGAAAATATATCAGTTCATTTTTTCACCGAATCAATAGGTTAACAGAGCGGATATCTCAGGTCGGGTAATTTCAAACACCCTAACAATTAGGTCACTTTGACTTTTAAAGAGTAAAAAATGGTGTTTAAATTATTCCATGTTGCTTCTCTCCTTGGCCAACAACTTGGCATTAAAAATCTTAGGTAGAAAAGATCCATTGAAATAAACATTTCCATGGGGTCAATGGCTTTAGGACATGAAATATTCGGGAATGAAATATTTTAAATTTTAACTAAAAAACCTTAATAATCTAAAAATAAAAATAAAGTTAGATAATTTGGTCGAGTACCCGTATACATCAGAAATTGATAGCCGGACTTAATCCGTGACCCGAAAAAATTTAACGAGCCAAATACCTAACTTAAAACTTTTTGAAAATAAAAAAAAAATATCAGTTCATTTTTTCACCGTATCGATAGGTTAAACCCTATTTTTTTTAAAATATTAATCTTGCCTAGATGAATGTTAAGTCCTATGCGATTCACAACAGTGGAAAACGTTCAAAGGAAAAACACATTCGAATCACAACCACGCATAAACAGTCAATTTTAAGCTTATAAGGCAGACAGTATCGATACCCTAATCAGGGGTATCGATACCCTCCTTCTAAGTCAACCCAGGAAGTCAATACGAGAAGACCGTATCGATACCCTTACCAGGGGTATCGATACCCTCTTCCTCGGTCAACCTTCCTTGGTCAACAGATTAGACCCGTATCGATACTCGGGACCCCGTATCGATACGCTCCAATCTAACTCCCAAATCCAAATTACAGAAACTTTGGACGGTATCGATACCCTAAGGGTATCGATACCCTAGGCAAAATTCGAGGCATTTGGACAAGAGAGTATCGATACCCTAACCAGGGGTATCGATACCCCTGCACTGCAATTCCTCAAATTCGACTAAAACCACCCCAAATCGACTCTAAATGCATTCCTCGACTCACCTAAGCGTATACCAACATGCAAGCACACATAAATAATCCATGGGTATCAATCAAACATGGATTCAAGCTTTCATACATAGCATTCAATTCAAGGAGCAAAATAGGCAATATTAAGCATACACAAAGGCTCTAAAGGATCATAAGCCACAAGTCATTCAAAAGAGGTTTGCACCCAGCATAAGACAACCTAAAGCATCCTAGAGCATACCATTATACACACCAACATTCATCAAAGTATTGCATGCTTACAAACCATAATCAAACTCAACAACAACATCATTCAAATGAGTCATACAAGCTCATACAAAGACCTTTGCCACATTGCTAGCTATTACAAAATCGATAACCATACTTGAGCTACAAACTTGGATGCCCTTCTTGCCTTGCCTCGAGCTAACACCACGCTAATGATCTGCATTGTTGAACATTGAGAGCGTAAGCTATAAGCTTAGTGAGGGTGCTCTAAAACGAAAAACAACAACAATGCAGGGTTCAAGCATGTAATCCTAGTCTCACACATATCAAGCATTGCATATAAACAAGTAGACTTAGCTAGTCCTTCAAGTGGCATATATGGTCTCTCAATCCTAGCAAGATTTCACATCAATATCAATTATCATATACAATACCATATATCAAAACCACATATCACCATCATATATCACATTACATAAACAAGTTTAATTGGCCACTTTAATTACCCCGATTGTGAGGATTTAAAACCTTGACAACACTTTACCTCGGTGGGATTCCACTCATCACCGGACCTTGCATGTGCGAGATTCCACTCATCGCCACATGCCCTACGGATGGGATTCCACTCATCATCCCGTAGAAATATAATAAGCTTCTGGTGGAATGCTACATCATCGTACTCCTCCTTGATGACTTAACGCCATCAAGGCCACGTACGTTTTGACTCAATTTGTGTGCACAATATCCTAATGATCGATCATTTACAACCGGTAATTATTTAGTGCCAATTATTATAACCACAACATGTATCACCAACCACATATCATCAACACATTCATGCTCAACACATATATCCACATCATGATATACATATACATGCACCATCTAATCACAAGCATTTGAGCATAGTCATCAAGCACATAGCATTCAAGGAAATTAGACTAAGTTAACTACTTGGATTAAAAGGAAGTGGCCTACCAAGCACACTTGCACACACACACACTACTCATGCTCGAACCAACTTTAAAAACAAGTTGAACCACTCACCGCCCTTCCTTAGCAATTCGGACAATCCTCCTACGCACCCGGATTCGGTCCCAAAGCCTCTTCCGCGTTTCCTCTTGCTTCTAGTCAAACAAAAACACATATATTACTTCCCAATTCAATGCTAATTCAACCTTCAACCCACTTTGCAATCACAACCCAAATTCTTCCATTTCTCAAATCACACAATCTCCTAAAAACCCAATTTTCGTGCTTCCCAAAACCCTTGCTGAAAAATCAATTTCCCAACATCCAAAAGACCTCCAAATCATCCCAAAACACCCCCATACCATAGGTAGACCAACAGCCCCTTACTTTCAACATAAATTCCACCAAAAACTCAAGTTTTACAACCTTAAATCTAGCCCTAAGACCTTACTACGAATTTCTATCAAAGTTCAACCATATTAAAGTATATGGTGTATTTTATCATGCTTAGACAAACCCCCAACATAATTTAACAAAACAAATTAAAAAGCCCCATCAAAATCCCCAAATTTCATAAGAACCCTAATTTTCAAAACCCAAAGTTTTTGAAATCCAAGACCATGGTTAGATAGAGGTTGAAGAGGAGAGTTAGAAAACATAATTACCTTTGAAAAATGTCTTTAATTGAAGCTAGAATGGAGTGGAAAATTAGCCAAGCAAGAAGGGGTTTTGGGGAGAGTTTTAGTGAAAATGGTGTTGGAGAGGGAATGGGGGGAAGAAAGATGACAACTTTTCTATAAAGTTGTCTAGCTTTTTAAATTTGGGTCAAATAGCAACATAGGTCCCTCCCCTTTTTCCAAAGCTTCAACTAGGTCATTAATAGAAGTTGAATTATTTTAATTAAATTTAATTTGACTCGAATTATAACCCGGTTAACTCCTAGGCCTAAAACACGGGTGTTACAGCCATTATAAGTACAATATTAGCGGCGTTTGCTCCAAAAACGCCACGAAAAACGCCGTTATATACCAATTCTAGTGTAGTGCTTATTTCATATGCCAATTGATAACGTATGTTATCTATAATTCCCGATGGAATATTTTGAGAACTCTTATTACTCTCTTAAAATTTTCACTATGTTATTACTATTAGTAGGGGTGAGCATTCGATCGAGTCGAGTCGAGTCGAGTCGAGTCAAAATTTTTTGAGTTATTCGAGTTGACGAGTAATATTTTACAACTCAAACTTTATTTGAAACTTTTTCAATTCGAGTCGAGTCGAGTTTTTGAGTTCCTATAAAAATTTAACTGTAATTATTTATCATGTTATAGTAGGGTTTGATTCCAATTTAAACTATTTTCTCTAATCATATAAGATATGCACATATATATTTTTTCACATGTGACAATATTTCTTCATATTTTTATATATCAGTATGTATATATCATAAAAAGTAGATGGACTCGTCTCGAACTTAAAAATAAATCCACTAATTACTAAAAATTTCGAGTTATTCGAGTTATTCGAATTTCCATTTTACAACTCAAACTTTATTTGAAATTTTTTCGAGTTATTCGAGTTTATGAAATTTCGAGTCGAGTCAAGACAAGTCGAGTATTTTTGCCTCGAGTCAAATCGAGTTATTCGGTTTTTTCGAGTCGAGTCGAGTTTTGCTCCCCCCCTAACTATTAGCGGTAATTATTACAATATTCACAATTATGCACATTTCATAATGTGTTTTCTCTTAAGAACTTATTGCTCTTTCGGAGCATCAATATTTTTAGTACTTTGAGATATAGTACTCGCATTTGCCTTTGTATTTAAATGAGAAATATTTCGTATGCTTCTACTAAGCATAAATTGTCACCATAAATAGTATTTGATAAATAATCATGTTAAACAAAATAAATAAATATTACAATATATATAATATAAAACGTAAATAAAAAACATGTAAAGTAAATTAACATAAAGCAAAATAAATTAAGAGATAAATTATTTTGTTTAGAGGTTATAAGAAAATAAAAAAAAAAGTGAATTACTCTTTTTAGGGGATATGAGGAAATCAACAACACCCTAGTGAGTTGTACCGATAATGCCTTAATTATTTTTGTTATTTTCGTAAACAAAATATGTTTATATTTTCTTTCCTTTATCATTCATGATTGTGGATAAAGGTCCATAATGCTTCGACGTTTAACAAGTATGCTACCGATGATTTATATCATCGCATTGATAATATAAATATTTTAATATGATCTTTTATCACTCTTGTCATCCTTGTAATCACACTTCTAGTGGGTATAAGCATTATTAAAATGATTATCTTATCCATGTCTATTTTCATGACCTCAATCGAGACCACAATTGTTATTGTGACATTTATTCTTGCCATTATAAAAGGTCTTTAAAAAAATCACGATATTGTGTCTGCAAGACAATATTATTTGCGTGAAAAGTAGAGTATATTTTTCTGAAATATTCTCATTAGTGATAGTTTGACCACATAACTTCATTTGTGAAGTAATTTGAATTATATCTGAGGTATATTCACTAATTGAATAGTGATTTATCATGTTTGCATTCACTTCAGGGAATATATCAAGTCTAATAATTTAATGAAATAAACATCATGCTTGCATTCACTTCACAGAATGCCTCCCATAAAATTCTTATCAAGGTGAATTTTTGTAATCTGAACTTGGGAGAAGTCTACAGTCGAATTTTTCAACAAAGAAAAATTATTGATTTCAAGTAAATATAGACTTTTATAACATGCATACTATTAAATTAAAACTATTAAATAAAATTCATTTTTCTTGTAGATTTAAAATCATCATGATTTACTGTACTTTGAAGCTGTAGTTTAAAGAATAAAAACAAAAGTATAATTTACCGATATTAATTTTTCTCTCGATGACAAATGAAGACATAACAAATAACTAAGACAACTTCTCATAATCTCTTTATGTAATGTCTCTTTTCAAGCCATTTAAACATATCATGTAAAACTTAAAACGTGGTTAAATTAAAAATATTTACCATATTATATATAATGAGTCCATAAAGAAAATATATGCTTATCTAGAAATATACTCAAGGATGGTGAATGAGACCTTGAAGGACTGCAATTGACATGCCTTGGACCTTTTGGCATGCTGCGCACAACTCTCTCATAATGTGAATTTTGGCGGCCATTCTCCAAGGACTTGGGGACCTTTGCTTAGTTTTGTATTCTTTGACACCATGTAGATAACGTGGAGATTGATAATCATCTTCTCTCCCACGATCCTCTTGACATGGAATTGAACTGATTGGGAGATTGATTCCTTGAGCGAGATTGTGCTGATAATATGTAGGGTTGTGTACAATGTTTTTTTCAAACTCTATATTTATAGGCATAAGATGAAAACTATAATTTAAAGGGGCATTAAACCCTAATAATAAAGTACATTAAAGTCTTCTTTAATAAATGGATATCCACCATAAATAAATATTCATAATAGCTATAGAATTTTAAACAATTTCAATTCCTTTAACATATTGAAGAATGTTATTAATTTCCTCTTACTTTACAGGTATAATAATAGTTTAATAGTAACTTCTTGTTATATAATTCATAAAAAATTGTAACTTCTTGTTGCTTTAGTGCAGAATGTCGTTATCCAACTATTGTTTTGATTTGATAGGTTTGTTAGCTTTGACAGTATAAAAAAGATTAGATTGATGAAATATTTAAGTATGAATGGTTAAATTTATTAAATTGTTTCGAGTTATGATAATATTAATAGATTATATAAGTTTTGAAGAGGAAAAATGTTATTATATCATGTCACATTAGACAATCATTTCAATCTTAACAAAAAGTGACATGTTTATAAATTTTATAAAAAAAATGTAACATATTTATTACCAAATCCATAATTAAACAACTTGAGTGTAGTTAGAAATTTTTTAGATCATAAGATTATTTGTTCAATATAATCTTTGCAAATCAAATATGTGAAAGTTATGTCAAAGTGTAAGATAACATTCATAAGTTACACGCAGAGATGGACCGAGGGGGTTGGCAGGGGCGGTTGCCCCCCTTAAAATTTTAAAATTCATATACGAGTTAGAAATTTTTAAGAATTTTTCTATGTATTTTTCATTAAAATTTTATTTTCTCCCCTCCTAAACTTTTATAAGTTCGCCCCCTAACTTAAAGTCTTGTGTTCGTCCTTGGTCACACGTGACTTAAATCTAGGGACGGACGGTAATAGGGACTAGTGGGAGCCATGGCACCCCAAAGTATGCAATTCAACTTTTAGTCCTTTAAAAAATTTTAATTTGGCACCTTTAAAAGCTTTGAAAATTCTTTTTATATTTTAAGTTTTTGAATAATTTTAAGTAAATCCCTCCTAAATTTCTAAAAATTTCCATTAAGTCTCAATTTTTTTTAAATTTTAATTTAGACCTTCAAATTTTTTATAATCGCTAATCTTATTATTATATTCCAGTTTGAAAAGGACATAAATTTTTTAAGCCTAACAATCTTCATTTGACTTTGTTTTGTTTTTAATATTTGATGTTGTCATCTAAAATTTAAGCACAACTAGACAAGTCCACATATTTATAATCAAGGGTTTCCATTAAACTGACAAACTTTGTCCTACCTAATATATGTACTAAAATTTTCTTTATTTTTCTTAGGATAAGCTACATAAATGACCATTATATTTTGGGTTTAATCTCGATTTGACAAATATACTTTTAGTTGAAGCAATAACACCACTCAACTATTTAAATAGACTCAATGTGATTACCTGTCGTTAAAACCTAACTGAAGGACTGATGTGGCAGTTAGTAAAAATTTGTATAATTACACATTTGGTCCCCGTTAATTATACATTCTATCAATTTAGTCATAATTTTAATTTTAATAAAAAAAAATTACACATCCAATTAGGTGGTGGCACGTGTCATCACCTTATTGGAGGACTTTACTATTTATATTTAATTTAATAAATTTATTTTCATCCTCCAATTAGGTGGTGACAAAGCCATTTTTAAATAAAAAATACAAATATTTAATATATGTCATAGTTGGTTGTTTATGCCAGGGAAAAGCAAATAAATGTAGATTAACGGAATTCGAACATGGCACACTTATAATGCATAAAAACATCTAAGCCAATGAAATAAATCTAATAATTAAATTAAAGTTAACAACATTTTGTATATATTTTAAACTATAGTTAGTGCACGATTTAAAATAAAAATAGTTTTAAGAGTTTTATATTTTTAAACTAAATTTAATATATTTTTCTTTTTCACATTTATTTTTATAATATCACATATACAATCGTTGAATTGATTTTCTAACTTAATTAATAATTTCAATATTTATTAAAAATTAAATTAATATATATATATATTACAAATTTAAAAATTTAAGATTATATTAAATTCATTTAGCGAATTCAAACTCACGAACATAATTCAAATAAATTGATAAAAATTTAAATTATAATTTAAAATATATACAAAATGTTGTTAACTTTAATTTAATTATTTGATTTATTTCATTGGCATATATATTTTTATGCATTATAAGTGTGTCATGTTCAAATCCTGTTAATCCTTTGCTTTTTTCTAGCAATAAACAATCAACTATGACATAGAATGAATATTTGTATTCTATATCCTCAAAATTAGCTTTAGCCCAGTGGCAAAGCCACGCTAATAACATCAGATCAAAACCAAACTCAAAGTATAGTGGTCAAATCGAGACCAAACTCAAAATAAAATGAAAATTAATAGTTTCCTTTTTTCCAAAACAAAAGGAATATAATCATTCACTTTGTTTTACTCCCTCCGTCTTATTGAATATATCCCGTATTAATTTCTTTTGGACTAAAATTTTTAACTTTGACTCTTTGTTACTTTAAATTTATTAATGATAAATATATGAAAAATATATTTTAAAAACATTCAATTAAGTAATTTTAAAATATATATTTTATAAAATTTAAGTAATTAAAATAATTTCGGAGAAAAGTATAAAATATTTGACATTTAAAAAGTTAAAACTAAACAAATTTAATAGGACGGGGGAGTATTTGATTTGTTTGATCATCGAATCTCACAATCAGGTAGGAGCGTTTATAATTGCGTACTCGTAATTTTTTGTTGCCGAAGTTTAGGGTATTTGTTGAGATTTTAAGGGCTCGATTCAATCAATCGTTCTTGCTCACCAAGTGTGGAGAAGTTGGATAATTGGGTGTTTTAGTGGGAGGTGAAAATTGACAATTTGATACAAGGATTTATAGTGGTTCAACCTTCTAACCAAGGTCTACATTCACTACCTTAGCTCTCCACTAAGGATTTCCAAACAAATTCACTAAGAATTTCGTCCCTTTTTCTAGGCTAAGGAGGCAACCTTTACAACCCTCAAAGCTTTCTACCCAAAGCTTGAGGAAACACTCTCTTGTACAAAGAAAGACTTAACAAACTAGAAATCCCTCTAATAGGTGTTTGTTTGCAATTCTAAGCACTCACCCAAAACCTAAACACTTAAGCAAATTTAACAATGTAAGCTCACAAGTGTTGTCTAAGCAAAAAATAAACAATTTAAGCTCAAGACAAATTTTGACATCATAATGTTGTAACAATTGAAGCATTAATCATTATAAGATGCTTGGGGGTCTCTTTTATACTCGTTGATGAGTTTGTAGCCGTTACTAGCTGTTGGGATTGAATTGGAGCCATTGGAGCCTTTATTTCCCACCATAAATGCAGTTCTGCGGCTGGGCGTATCGATACTCGTCAAACCGTATCGATACGGTCTCAATGAGGAATTAGTCGTTGGGCCTCTTCAGCTGATGCGTATCGATACACTTGCCTAGTGTATCGGTACGGTCCTGCAAATTCAAATGACCGTTGGGGTAGTTAGGCGTATCGGTACGCGACTAGCCGTTGGGCTATTTCAAAGCACACCGTATCGATACGGCTAAGCGTATCGGTACGGGTTTTGGCTACTGAAAAATTTGGTAGTTTGAAACCCTAAGGCGTATCGGTACGGTCCAATACCGTATCGGTACGGACACTTAAAAAGGCTGGTTTTGACTACTTTAATGCACCTTAAAATCATTCCAAAGCCTTTAAAAACCCTTAGTCATATTTTCAAGTTGTTTTTAATTAAAAACTTATTTTAAATTCTTTGCAATTTAGTCCAAAACATTTTTCAAAATATTATATCAAAACTTAGTTCTACAGTATCTAAATTCTCGGGTACTAAAAATATTGGCTTGTGACTCGGTCCATTAACATCGGGTACCCGTAAGTCGGGTGCCCGCAATTTCAGGTCACATGGTACCCGAATTAAATTTATACAACATTTTTTACAAATCATAAAATTTAAAATAATTTAAAAGGAAAAAATTAAAATTTATGTGTCCAAATTACATAATAACATAATCTAAACATAAAACTTAAACCCAAATTACAAATTCAAAAGATAAAATTTAAAAGTAAACAAATAACTAAATATAAAACATAAAATCATGTATACTTTACCGACATGAGATATTTGAGAACGAGATTTAAAAATTAATGTAAATATTCGGGAATGAAATATTTTAAATTTTAACTAAAAAATCTTAATAATCTAAAAATAAAAATAAAGATAGATAATTTGGTCGAGTACCCGTATACATCAGAAATTGATAGCCGGACTTAATCTGTGACCCGAAAAAATTTAACGAGCCAAATACCTAACTTAAAACTTTTTGAAAATAAAAAAAAAATATCAGTTCATTTTTTCACCGTATCGATAGGTTAATAGAGTGGATATCTTAGGTCGGGTAATTTCAAACACCCCTACAATTTGGTCACTTTGACTTTTAAAGAGTAAAAAATCGTGTTTAAATTATTCCATGTTGCTTCTCTCATCGGCCAACAACTCAGCATTAAAAATCTTAGGTAGAAAAGATCGATTGAAATAAACATTTCCATGGGGTCAATGGCTTTAGGACATGAAAAATCCCTAATAATATCTTCAATTTGTTGTTGTTATCTCCATTTTTGAACATGATAATTACTACACTACACTGCTTTCTTTTCTTGGTGGTCCAATGTATTCAGTAATGACTCAACTCCCCTGTCTGAGAGCATTCATTTCCATCTCATCTAACAAAAAGCATAATCTGTTGGAATAATATGTGTGGATTATTCTATGAAAAGCTAATACCAGCAAATTCAAATTAATTTGCAAATTTAAATAACAAAGTGGAACTCTAATCCAGCCCCATAAATCAACCCGAAATCTTGCCATTTTCAGCAAAAATTCCCACCATCAATGTCTGCAACTACAAATCTTTACAAGCTTTGATATACCAGACACAAAGAATGTCAATCACCTTGCAAGCTAGAGCAAATTTAGACAGCCAATGTCCTAAAAACATCTGCTCTGGTCTTTGAGTTTACCTTGTACTAAAGAGGGCTACCACTGGCACCACAAAGTCCATTTCTCCAACTGCCTCTTTAATGACTCGCTGCTAACCTCGGCGATGGCAGTTCTTTAGGCGAATTATGAGTTACCACTGTTCTCTTCTGCAACGCCGATCTGTATAATGTATGTTTTCGAGGAATAATTGTTGTTCTTCCCAAGTTATGAGCTCCTTTCGATGTCCTTACTGGTAAAATCCGCACCTCTGAACGATGCGGCTGCTGCGGTTACATCGAGTCCACCTCCGATGGAGGTGATTAGAGCTGAGAAGCCACCAGTGGGGGTGCCAGCAGCGGCCACCCCTAATCCGAGGAAATCAAGAGTGGCTTGTTTGGGACCGAATACAGGAGTTCCCATCATTAATTCCTTTAATCCTGAACTTTCATCACAGGGAAGTCCAAGTCCAAGCCCTGCTGCAATCGAGATATTCTCAGGCTCAACTTGTCTCTGACCCCATTGCAAATTATCGTGTTGTGCAGAAGATGAAGACGAAGACGAAACAATACCAAGACCATGAAGCAATGATGCGTTGCTCGCTGCTGCTCCCATCTGAGCAGCTTTCTGTAGTAGTGCTGTGGCGGACATAGTAGGTTGCGGTGGTGGCGCATACTGCCTGCGTTCTTGCCCTGCAGTCCCGAATATTGACGAGCCATGGTTGGTTGAGAGGCATAGAGAAAAAGGTTCAGCTGATGTAGATGGCGCAAGGTCAGCTGGATGATCTGGTTGACTAATAGATCGAATTAAGTCGGTGAAAGCCGGAGGTTGTGAAGGTTGTAAGCTAGCAGATGTAGTTGAGGGTGCAAATAAGCTAGCAAACACACTGCTGTTGCTGCTACCATTGCTGACTGAGCCGGTGCTACTGCTACAGTTTACATTCACACTAGCTGGAGCCGGTGCTTGTGCCGGACCTGGAGCTCCTTCCACAATAGGAGAGGGATTTTCAGGCAACTCTGTAACAAAAAAAACCCGACATAAATAGCAGATAAAAAAACATTAGGGACCAGACTTAACAAAATCTAAAACATGGTGGCATGCAAAGGTAAAAGATTGATCTTTATGAAAGAACTTTAGAGCGAAAAGCAGAATCAACAATAATTTCCTTTCTCACTAAATCCATTAGCTTTTGAATCAGTTTGGTAACATATAAAAACAACAAATCACAGTCTCGCAAGCTAAGTTACTAAAACCCTCAACAAAACAACAAAGATCAGTAACAGACAAAAAAAAAACTAATAATAACAACAAAAACAAATTGTCTATGTTTGATTTTAAACAAAAATCACAACCGACAAAATCAAAACAATCAAGATCAGAACATTCCCAAATTGGGTAGCATATAAAAACTTACCAGAACTTTGAATTGGCAAAACTGAAGAAGATATCACACCAGTTGACTGAGGCAGAGCTGTTGAAGCTGCAGCCTCCGGCACCGATGCCGGTTCAGGTTCCGGTGCTTGCGGTGGCGAATAACCGGTAGCTAGAGGTTTAGGGTCGGAGTCCGATTTGGGATGCACAGCAGCCTGATTCTGATTCGGAGGCTCAGGGAGGGGTTGGCCTTTAGCGCTCTCCTCTGCTAAAGCATCACAGAAAGCTCTGTGTGTAATAAAACTATCCCTCCTGCAAAATATAAAATATAAAACAAAAATCAACAATCAACCCCACAAAAGATCAATCTTTTTGCAGTAGAAATGGGATCTTTAGATTGTTTTCGAATTTTGAATACCTGGAAAACACAGTTCCACAATCACATTTGTACTCACGAGTACCGCAAATCTTAGAGTGAGCTTTCCAATCGGATTGAACAGCATATTTTTTGGAACATTTATCGCACTTCCACTTCTTTTCTCCATGTTTTCTGCAGAAATGTTTCTTAATTCCGGTGAGATCGCCCAAAGCTCTGGACGGATGGTGATGAACGCAAGTCGGCTCGGGACAAACGTAAACTTTCTTCTTCACTTCATTACTCGATCTTTGCCTAAGCTTCCATGGCAAATTATGGCCTCGTCTATGGAGCTGAAGATTCTGGTCCCTTTGAAACCCTTTATTGCAAATTTCACAAACGAATCGGTTCGTGGCCAGTAAAGTCTTCGGAGATAAAGCAATCACCTCCGCATCGGGATCTGCAGCAACCCAAACGAAAGAAAAATTTACAGTCAGTAAACAGAAGAAAAAATAAGTTCGTCTCTTTATTGATTTTACTGGTACCTGGCATGCCAGGGAGGTTACGTTTCTTCTTGACGGTGGTTTTGGGAGGTGGGTTTTGGTTTCCGGAGGAAGAGACGCTGGCTTCACCGCCGGAAGCGGTGGAGGAATTATCTATCTCAAGCGGCATGACTTCAAAGTAAAAAGACGATCTTTTACGTACACAAAGTTAGAGTATTGCTTCTTTTCTATTTTTTATCTACCAGTCAAACTGCTTTTATTGAAGCTTCAGAGCGCACCTACCAGCTTTTCTGCTCAGTTTCTCACTAAAATTCACATTACCCGAAGACTCTCAATGATTAAACCCAAACTCTGAAAACCCCAAAGCCTTTAAAATTCAATCCAAAACCCAGAAAAGCAAATCTGATCAAAACCCCCAAAGCTGAAAAATCCAAAGGTCAAAGCTGAATCAAAGAACATGGAGTAAAATAACAATTTCAAACAAACACCAAAATAAAACAGAGAAAGAAGATCCCAGATATGGATAAGTTGAAAGAAAATAGAGGAAATTCATGAGGAAGTTTTTTTTAGAGAAAAAGAAGAAAAATAATGGAGAATGTGAGATCTTGCTAAAGTTCCTTTGGACTTGCTGGATTACTTTTAAGAGAAGAAAAATTATATATTTTTTTAAAAAAATATTTAATATCGTTCAACTGGCTCTATTTCATTCTCTAAAGTGAATGCGACATTTTATAGCAAAAAAAATAAAGGTTATACCAACAATCATAGTCATAACTATGGGTGTGTTCGTGGTCATAGTCACGGTCGAGGACATAAGCGTTGTGGCCGTTTTAAAAATAACTATACCCACCGTAAGTGGAACAATAAGGATGACAGTGGTGCAAAAGATCAATTCAAGAAAGAAAAATCTATGTGTCATCGATGTGGCAGCTTAAATTATTGGGCTTGTGTTTGTCGTGTACCAAAATTTCTTGCGGACATTTATCAACAGTCAATCAATAATAAAGGAAAAAAAAGTTAAAACAAATTTTGTTTATATCAATGACAAAGATGATTATGGCCTTGGGAAAGATGATTATGACATTACTAGCAGTGGTAAAGTCAATTATGATTTTACAGATATAGATGTTAATGATTTTTTCATTTTTTCTGAGAGGAACACTTGATTTTTTTTACTTATTTTCATGTTTATGTTTATTATTATTATTTTGAAAAAGTTTGTTAAAAAAATATAATATTTTATTATGAAATATTTGTTTATTTATAAGAATAAAATTTATGGATGTTATTTATTTAATTTATATTTTAAATATTTTTGTAACATTTTTTTTTGAAGAATATGATTAGGTCACAAATATAATCTGTCAAAAATAGTGACGACTTATGCTTAACGGACAGTGCAAGTACTCATACTATATTTAAGCATAAAAAAAAAATCATTTAACAATGCAAGAGAATAATGTGAGTATTATATCCAAAAGTGCTAATATCGTAGAAGGCTCTAAAAGAGTAAATATATTATTGCCAAATGGATCTCTATTTCATATTCACAATGTGCTATACTCTCACATTCTCAAAGAAACTTATTAAATTTTAAAGATATTTACAAAAATGGATATCATATTGAAAGTATTAGTTAAGAAGATGTTGAATATCCCTATTTTACGAGTATTACTCAAGGCAATAAGAAAATTTTAGAAAAATTACATGCACTATCATCCGGATAGTACTACACAAGAATTAGTGCAATTGAAGCACATGCTATTGTAAACTATTAGTTTACTGATAACTTTAATATTTGGCATGACCGGTTAGGCCATCCCGGTTCGATTATGATGCGAAAAATTATTGACAATTCATGTGGCCATTCATTAAAGAACCAACAGATTCTTCAAAGTAATGCCTTTTTATGCGATGCTTGTTGTCAAGGTAAATTAATTATTCGACCATCACCAGCTAAGATAAATTATGAATATATCAATTTTCTAGAATGGATACGGGGTGATATATGTGGGCTCATCCACCCTTCTTGTGGACCATTTAGATATTTTCTAGTTTTAATCGATGCATCGACTGGATGGTCATATGTATCCTTGTTATCAACTCGTAACTTGGCATTTGCGAGGTTACTTGCTCAGTTGATAAAATTACAAGCACATTTTTTAGATTCCCCTATAAAGACAATTCGTCTTGATAATGATGGTGAATTCACTTCTCATACTTTTGATGATTTTTACATGTCGATTGGAATAAGAGTTGAACATCCTGTAGCTCATGTTCATACACAAAATGGTCTTGTGGAGTCCTTTATCAAATGACTTCAATTAATTGCAAGACCGTTATTGATGAAGTCAAAACTACCAATTTCTGCATTGGAGGTATGCCATTTTACATGTAACATCACTGATTCGCATCATACATGTAAGTTATCATAATTTCTCTCCATTACAAATGATTTTTGGCCAGGTACCAAGTATTTTCCATCTCAGAATTTTTGAATGTGCGGCATATATTCTGATTGCTCCACCACAACGCACAAAGATGGGTTCTCAAAGGAGATTGGGAATATATGTCGGATTTAAATCTCCCTCGATAATTAAATATCTTGAGCCATTGGCGGAGAATTTATTTACAACTTGATTTATCGGCTGTCATTTTAATGAGTCAATTTTCTCAACATTAGGGGGGAAATAAACAACTGGAAAAAGAAATAAGTTGGAATGAATTATCGCTATCTCATTTTGATCCACGTACCCAACAATGTGAATTAGAAGTTCAAAGGATAATTCATTTGAAAAACTTAGCAAATTAATTGCCAGATGCTTTTGCTGACCCTAAAAAAATGGCTAAGTCACATATACCAGGTGTGAATGCTCCGATTAAAATTGATGTCCAGAAGGAAAAACTCTAGTTGCTAATGAGTCAAATGCACGCCTGAAGCGTGGTAGACCAGTAGGTTCCAAAGATAAAAATTCTCAAAAAGGAAAATGAGCTATATCTTGTGATGGTCCGATCGAAGAATCAATGGATTATGAAAGATCTCGAGAAGAGATTAAAATGTCTCCATAAGAGACATTAGACATGAATCAGGTACTTGATAATGATGAGATCTCAATAAATTATGTCATGTCTAGTAACAAGTGGAACCGAAACAAAACCGACATCGATAATACTTTTGCATGCAATATAACACTAAATATTTTGGATGATAATGTGGATCATGAACCATTGTCAATTGGACAATGTAAGCAAAGAGATAATTGGCCAAAATAGAAAGAGGAAACTGAAACGAAACTAAAATTTCTTTTAAAAAGAGAAGTATTCGGGCATGTAGTTCGTACACCGGAAAGTGTATAACTTGTGGGGTATAAATGGGTCTTTGTGAGAAAGAGAAATGAAAAGGGGAAAATTACAAGATATAAAGCTCGTTTGGTTGCACTAGAGATGGGCACGAGTCGGGTAGGGTCGGATTTTTAGCCAACCCAAACCGACCCGAAATTTCACACCCTCCACCCGACCCGGGGTGAAAGGGTATATCACCCAACCCAAATTCAACCCGATTTTAAGACTCAAAACCCAACCGAATTAATTTTATTTAATTTTATTATTAAAAACAATAAAAAAATAATAAAAAATTATAACAAAAATAAAAAAGTTCAAACATAAAATAATTATAATTAGAAGTCCATAATTCAAAGTTCTAACACAAACACAAATTTAAAGTTCAAACACAAATATAAATTCAAAGTTCAAACTTGAAGGCAAACAAAACGAGACATAATCATGCAAACATAAACATCCGATGAAAAAAACTTCCATTGTCACTTGTCATCGACCTCATATTCTTTAATCTCGTCTAACCGTCTAAATCCTATATCATAAATTCATAAATCAATATATATAAACAAGATTGTAAAAAAATAAATAAATATAAATTTGATATTACCATTATCTCTTCTTGATCGATTTCACCATCTTCATTAAAGTATGCTTCACTTGAATTTGATTCTAAAATGACATATATAAAAATAAAATATAATAAGAAATCATATGTAAACATTAGGTAAAAAAACAAAAACTACACATACGCATATTTATACCTTTTCGGCCCATAACCAATTTTGAGAACATGCCAAAGCTTCTACCGTTGAGGGAAGGAGTCTATTACGATGTGCAGTCACTAATCTCCCTCCAGTACTAAAGGTAGACTCTAAAGTAATGGTAGAAACTGGTATAGCAAAAATATCTCTGGCAATATCTTTAAGTATAGGAAATTGTGGCCCATTTATCTTCCACCAATTCAATATATCGAACTTCGTCGTGCTAGGAAGAACCTCTAATTCCAAGTAACGATCCAACTCATATTTCACTTGTAATTTCTTTTGTTTCTTCCTTGATAGATAAGCTTCAAACTCACCTTGATCTCCCAAAATAACCGGAACACTAGATGGAGATGGAGTGTAGGAAGATTGAGAATAATTCATTGAAGAATTCACTTTTTCTTCATACTCTGAGACCAAACCCCAACAAAGTTGCACAATCTTTTCAACTTCATATTCAACAACAATGTAGGGTGTTTAGGTGTTCTCTTTTTATGAGCGCAAGTGCACACTCATGTCAAGTTATAGTATAAAAGATG
Organism: Hibiscus tridactylites; assembly: GCA_958450335.1. NCBI lineage: Eukaryota > Viridiplantae > Streptophyta > Magnoliopsida > Malvales > Malvaceae > Hibiscus > Hibiscus tridactylites. Next base: position 91,652,769 of record OY288279.1, on the reverse strand, counting down.
TTGAATCCCACGAGGATTGGAATAGTTCCTTTGAGTGTGTATCTGCACAAGAAATTTAAATGCACAATTAATTTCAGGTTTGGTTAAAGGAATAAAACTAAAACACAATTAATTAAAAAATGGGAGATCAGAGTGATAGAATGGGTTGGGTTATTGCTTCTCAGTAGTGTGTTGACTGCGTTGTGAAGAAGTAAATTTATATCTGCGCTGCCTCGATTGCGGCCTCGGCGGGTATGGCGGGCGGCAGCTACGACCCTGTCATGCGGCCGCAGCGGGTCACTGCCCCTGCAACTTTCGATGTCTCGGCAGGTGGGACGAAAATAAGTCATGGCAGAAAGTTTGGCATATATTCCAAGTTCAGCGGGATAGTCGACAATGATCCTCCTTATTTCTAGGCAAGGATGCTCGAAAGCTAGCGTGACGTAGGCAATTCCTAGCAATCTCAGCGTAAACCTAACACAGGCTAGTCAACTCGGTTGGTGATCCCTTTTAGCCACTGAAACTTGTGAACTTTTAGAACCAAGTTAGTCACGCCTCAGCACGTTGTGACCGTGCTTAACCCTTTCGTGAAGTTGACACTTTCGTGCCCCCTAAATAGATTCTCTCAACTAACGGTTAGGACTAATTGAAAGAAGGAAGTGCATAGATTAAGCAAACTTAGAATATTTATTGCAAAAATAAACTCACAAACTTTACAACCATTTCTCACAACTACTTTACAAGCAAAAACCTAAACCCTAGGGAGTTTAGAACATAGCCGACTCCCTCTATATCTCTATGCCATTATACCCTCACATACATGGGTATATATAGGGCTTGGCTTAAGGTTAAGTCCTCCTTGAAGTAGAAGTCTTCATTGATGATAAAATAGCTTTAACATTTAATATTTCATTCAATTCTGACTTAAATATGGACTCCTTTGGATGTTTACTTGTTCAGCAAGTAAGTATAAGCCATCTTACTTATCGATCTTTAATCAACTCTAGACACCGCTCCAGGCCTCATAAAAATGCAAGATTGGGCTCAATGGACTCTGAAAAATATCCTCTATCAAACGAGACCCATCTTGACAATGTCGGTGTATTGCCGTCTGGGCGACATTCTACGGCGGCGATGTCTTTGGCGGCGGCATTATGCAGCGGCATCGTCTTTGGTGGCAACTGAAACTGCTTCAGTACAGCTCCTTCTGCTCCCTGCTTTCATGTCCTCTCTTCCTCTGATCAGCAACCATCACCTGAAATAGAAAACTAACTAAAACAATATATTTTCTTAGCCAAAACGTAAAATATTCAATAAAAGCATGCATGGTATAAGAGAAAATATTGTATAATGCATGATATGCAGCTAAATATGACTAAATGAGCTTGAGAACATTAATAATATGAGCAGGAATGTACATAAAATATAGGACTTCTAGACACTCTACAAACAACAACCCGAAAAATCTTCTCAAAGTAGTACTCCAATAGAGGTGTTTTGCACCTTGGGTCTAAAAGTGTAGCAACACCCATGATACCATTCACATTACTCCAGTACTTCTCAAACTTCTCCAACATATAGTTTGACATGCTCGAAATAGTGTCATTAGTATGCATTTTCCATTCATTCAATGAGACTCTAATCTTGCAAATACTTGGAAAGTAAAGATTAGTTGTTGTATATTTCGTTCCTGAAAAGCCTTCAGTGATATCATAAAACAACTTAAACTTTTCACAAATTTTCGTTGCGAAGACCCAATCATCTTCGGTTGGTAAGCTCTTGTAAAAAGGATCCTGATGTAATTGCACACAACGTGAAAAAAACATCCTTATAAGGTAGAGTTGTCCGAAGCATAAAAAATGTCGAATTCCACCGTGTACGAACATTGCCACATAATTTGTTTATGGTCAAAATCCACAATTGACGTGCTGCCTCTTCAAACCTTTTCTATCTTTTTGGAGTAGCACTCCAAAAAATGACGCTCTGGCGGATTCTTTCTATACTACTTCCAAGCACATTCATTCCATCTTTAACAATTAAATGAAATATATGTGCACAACAACGCATGTGAAAGAATGACCCATTAAGCAACAGTGTTCCGCCTCCTAATTTATCAACTAACAGCCTAATTGCAAGATCATTCGTAGTACAGTTATCAAATGTGATACATATAAGTTTCCTATCAACATTCCAATCAAGAAAACATTTCATCAAAGTAGAAGCAATGCCATCTGCAGTATGTGGTGTTGGCACTTATTCAAACCTATTTAAACAATAATTAAAATATATAAATACTGAATCATATTAAAATCTAAATAATTGATAAAAAAAACATATTTAAAAAGTACCTTATGATTCGCTTTTGTAAAGTCCAGGAGTAATCAATGTAATGAGCAGTAACAACCATGTATCCTTTGTGTTGGTGATATGCAGTCCACATATCATTTGTGATTGCAATTCGTCATTCACTAGCCTCTAACATGGACATTGTTTCATCTTTCCCTCTTCGAATATATCAAAAATATCATGTCTTACTGTTTTGCGGGAAGACATTTCAAACAAAGGCTGCAGATTAAAGCAATAATTTCTGAATTGTACATGATCCACTATAGATAGGATATTCATACATGATTATTGCTTTAGAAAGCTCCCTTCTTGCAACATCTTGATTAAATGAGGCCGCCTTCACTGTTACTTTTTCATCTGATTTCCTTTGATTAGCAACTAGGACTTGTTGTCGAATGTCTACTTGACCTCGCTTTTTGCACCTTCTCATATGATCACACAAATGGCTTGTACCATTCTTTGAATCACCATTGAACTTTTTCTTGCAATAATTGCAAATTGCCTTCCACTCATTATTGATCTTTTTCTTTTTAAAGTGCTCTCGTACTATAGATTTTAACTTCGTTGAGCTACTTTCCTTTGACACACTATCTCCAACCACTACATTAGGCTGACTTGATGTAGGATTTGTGTCTCCCGCTGAGGATGGTGATAGACTTCCTTCGGTTGATAATTTAGGCGAATTGAAAGTTGGAGATGATGTACTGGAGTTCTGCCCTACATTAGACATTTCATATATAAACAATGTCAAAACTATTGTAAAGTGTAAGTACATTCATGCTTCATCAAATATTGCAACATAACAATCATGTACTCTATGCCCTATCCTAAAAGAAACATAACTTTAGAAGCAAACCAATAACATTTCTAATAAAACGTACTTCTCGGGAACTAAACAAAAGGTTAAACATCCACAACAATAAATCGTCTTATAAATGCATTTTTGGATTAAGTTCATTCTAATATTCATAAACAAATGGAGCAGTTTTGAAAGAGGAAATGGTGTTGATCTTATATGAGGTCTGCCTTGAAAATTAGTTTAACATGGATGCTATTTGGTTTTACATGAATGCAGTTTATTATTTGTATTAAAAACAGCCTTATAAATGCATTTTTAAATAGGTTATAAATGCAGTCTTGAATAAGCTGAGAATGCAGTTTTGTTTAGTTATTTTAATGCAATATGTATACAATTTTGCATGCAGTAAATAAATGTAAAGCAGTCTTGAATACAGTGTTTACATATGCAGAAAAAATATTGTATAGTGCAGTATGAATTTATAAAACAGAATTTAAATAATAACAATTTGAACGATTATGTTAAAATGCATAACTTAAAATACATAATTGATAGTAAGGGAAATGCAATATTTATGCAGAATAGTGAGACATGTAAATGCAATGTAGAACTACACTGTTAAATAGTCTAATTGTTGTGCAGAAATGGTCTAAATAAGATGCTGAAAATGTAATAATGCAGTAAAATAGTTTGAGTAAATGCGAGAAAACAATTTTGTGAAACAATGTAGTATGTGCACTATGCAGTTTTGAAAATGTATGCAATATACAATTTTATAGTTAAAATGCAGCGCAGAAATTGGAGTAAAATAGTACAACTTTTATGTTCTAAAAGTTGTCCTGAGTATGCAGTTCTATTGAAGCAATTTTACACTGAAATTTATGTCCTGAGTATGCAGTTCGAAATTCAAAAAGTACAACGACTAGAATTGATCGAATTAGAGCACAAGAACTAAATAAACACCCTAAACAAACTTCTATCAACCCACTCGACTTTCACAAACTATGTTTTTTCAGTTAAAAATTAACTAAGGGTTCAATTTAGATGAGCTCGATTGTAAAAGACATAGATAAGAAGATAAAAATAAATTTTCAGCAGGCAGCAAAATAGATCCGAAACAAAATAGCTGGTGTGATTAGTCTTAAAAAAATAAACAATAGAAACGCATAAAAGTACGACATACCTGGAGAAAGTGTGAGATTTGAAAAAGAGAAGATGTGTGATCTGCAATCGGAGATGGGAGATTTGCGATCTGCAATGGGAGATTTGTTCAAATTGGGGAAAAATTGAAAGCCAAAATTTGCTCAAATTGAAAAGAGTGCTCTGCGATGGGAGATTTAGGGAAAGGGAAATTTAGGGGCTTAGGGATGTGAGTTCAGACACAATAAACTAGGAGAATTGAGGACAAATTAAAAAGAAAGGGTAAAATTATAAAATAGTAAAAGATAAAATATAATAAAAATAAAAAAATATTATTTAAGTACCCGAGTCAGGTCGGGTAGGGTTTTTTCCCCCAAAACCCGACCCTCGACCCAAAACTGAACTATTTACAAATCCACCCGACCCAAACCCCTTTTTTTTAAAAATATGACCCTATTGGATCAGGTCGGATCGAAATCCGTCGAATTCGAGTTTCATGCCCATCCATAGGTTGCACAAAGATTCTCACAAAGACCTGAAATTAATTATGAAGAAACATACTCTCCTATGGTGGATTCAACCACTTTTAGATTTTTGATTAGTCTAACAATAAAAGAAAGACTTAATTTTTTCTTAATGGACGTTGTTGAAACCTATTTGTATGGGCCTCTTGATAATAATATTTATTTGAAACTTCTATAAGGTTTTAAACTGCCTGAAGTAGTTAATTCAGGTTCTCGAGAATATTAATCAATCAAATTGAACATCTCTTTATGGATTAAAACAATATGGGTGCATGTGGTATAATCGTCTCAGTAAATACTTATTAGCATAAGGCTATAAGAATGATCTAATTTTCTCGTGCATTTTTATTAAGATGTTTAACTCTGAATTTGTCATTATTGTTGTGTATGTTGATGATTTGAATATCATCGAGACTCCTGAAGATATCTCTTTGACAATTAAATAATTAAAGAAAGAATTTGAAATGAAAGATCTCGGAAAAACAAGATTTTAGCTTGGATTGCATATTCAACAATTAAAGGATGGAATCCTTGTACATCAATCAACATACATAGAAAAGATGCTAAAGAAGTTTTACATGCATAACGCACATCCATTGAGCACCCCTATAATTGTTAGGTCATTTGATGTTAACAAAGATCCATTTCGCCCTCGGAAAAAAATGAAGATATTCTTGGTTCAGAAGTGCCATACTTAAGTGCTATTGGTGCATTGGTGTATCTTTCTAGTCACACACGACCTGACATATCATTTGTTGTCAATTTGTTTGCAAGATTTAGCTCATGTCCACCTAGAGACATTAGAATGAGGTTAAACACATATTTTGTTACCTTCAAGGTACGAACGACATTGGATTATTTTTTCCTAATCTGTCCAAAATAGAACTGGTTGGTTTTGTAGATGCAGGGTACTTATTTGATCCCTATAATGCTCGATCACAAATTGGTTATGTATTTACATACGGTGATACTGTGATTTCTTGGCGCTCAATGAAACAAACAATTACTGCCATTTCCTCTAATCATGCTAAAATTTTGGCTATCCATGAGGCTAGCCGTGAATGTGTGTGGCTAAGGTCATTCGAGAGAATTGTGATTTACACTCTAAAAAAGTAACTCCGACAATCTTATATGAGGATAATACAACTTGTATTTCTCAAGACATAAAAGGTGATAGAACAAGACATATCTCACCAAAATTCTTTTTCACCCATGATTTTACAAAAGAATGGAGACATTGATGTCCAACAAATTCATTCATGTGAAAATTTAGCAGATCTATTTACTAAGGCACTCTCTAATGCTCTATTTGAGAAGTTAATTTATAACATCAGATTGCGTCGATCTAAAGATCTTATGTGACGTTTTCATGAGGGGGAGAAAATACATGTTGCTCTCTTTTTCCCTTAATTAAATTTTTGTCCCAATGAGTTTTCCTGGTAAGGTTTTTTAATGAGCCAACATGTTATGCGTATCAAAGATGCGTGTACTCTTTTTTCTTCACTAAATATTTTTTTCCTAGTGAGTTTTTATCTTAGTAAGGTTTTAATGAGGCACATTATCTTCACAGACATCCAAGGGGGAGTGTTATGAATATTTATCTATATGGATGTCTATCATGATAAGAACTTTATCTAGGAGATTTAACTTACTTTATCATTAGGAATATTATCTACATTAATTAGAGTTTAATGTATTATGTACTTCTTATGCCTATAAATAGATGAATTGATAATGACATTGTACACAAGTCTATATTTGAAAATAATACAGATCTCCTTCTTTCTCTCATCTCTTTATTATTGTCCATTGTTCTTGGTTATTTTATTTATAACAACTTTTGTGTTAAAATATGAATTAGGTTTAGATTCCAACTTACAAAGTCTAGTCTTGGCTCGACTTATTTTTAAATTTTATAATATATTGTATTATTTTATTTTTGTATATTATATAATTTATATCTAGTAAAAGTTAAATTTATAATAATACATAATATCATAATGTAAGTAGGGGTGGGCAAGACCGGTTACCTGGTTAGTTTGTCAAAATTGATCCCGGTCCTGGTAGCCATCAATTCTTAAAAACTGGAATCAGTCCCGGTCAGACCCGATTTTAAATTTTAAGAACTGATCGCAGTATTAGTGGGAACCAGTACTAGTACCGGGTACTCGGTCAATTGGTCTACTATTAAGAAAATTTGAGCAGCAGGGGGAAAAATTTTAACCACCAATAATAATATTAAATAACAAAGTCATAATATTATAGGCTTGAAGGTTGAAATCTTAAAACGAGTCATACTCATAATATTCATACATAAAGAGAAAGAAAAACTAAAGAACTCTAAGTCTACATCTATCAAAACATCAGCTAAAGTGGTCCTAACATACCAGTACCGGGTACGGGTTCCGGTCCCATTGGGTACCCACCGGGTATCGGGTATAGGAAATCATGATTCAATTTCGATCTCGGCCGCAACCAGGACTTTAATTTTGGATCTCGTCTTGGTCCCACCGAAATCAGTTCCAGATAAAGATCCATCGAGTCCGACCGGATAACCGAATTTTTTGCTCACCCCTAAATGTAAGTATTAAAAATATATTAAGTTGTCCATGTATAAAAGAGGAAAGAAATAAAAGTAAAAAAAATAAAAACTATTAAATATTAATTTTTAAAAGTAGAATAAATATTAAAAGCAATATATTCAGAATTTTAGATAAAAATGAACTCGTGCTAATCATTTACAAGTATTGATGACTATGGACAAAAACTTTAGACTTAACATTTCGAACTGAGCTAAACTTAAATAAACGTAAAATTTGTTAATTCCTTACATAAGCTTAGTTTAATTTATATGGAAAATTCTACAATGTGCGACGAACATCGATAAACACCACTAATGATGAACACCATTAAATTAATTAATAAAGATTTAAAATTTCAAGGACCCATCATACAATTAATAATTATTTTAAAAATTCAATTAAATTATTTTTTATATATATTAAAATTTTATTTTTTTAATAAGGGTAAACTATATATTTAGTACCTCACTTATTTCCGTATTTCTATTGAACCCTCATTATTTAAATATTATTTCAATTTGACTCTATTCTTTATAAAAAAATAATTTAACCCTTAACCTAAAACGCTAAACTATTAAACCTTAAACCCTTAAAGTCTTAAACATATACCCTAAACCATATACCATTAAAAATAATTTCACCTTCGTCGATTCAATTCAATTAATCGATTCAATTCAATTACACATTTCACATTTGACCACATAGTCCATATCTGTCACAATAGTCGATCGGCAAGGCTACAAACTACTGTCAGGTTTGAGTTTCTTGGTTCCATGTGTAACTTTGTGACTGACTTTGGCTTTCGTTCAAAACATTTCTCAACTTTCCTGATTGGTTTTTGAGGAAAAATATGTAGTAAATCTCATTTTCGTTCCACACAAAGTCATACTCAAAGATCGGATTCGACCTGTAATATGGTGCCCCACTAAATCCAATACCATTCCATAATCTACTCAGAGAGTACTTTTCTAAGCCTTTCCTTAGCACCATTTCCGGGCTTCCTTCAAGTTCTACACCATAAGTAAGGTCACCTGGAGATGGATCATCCCCACTCTTCCATGCCGAGAGTCGTCGCTGGAAGCCGGTTCTTAAGTCAACACCAATCTTCATCCCTGGTAACATTGTATCTGATGGATAATCAAAGTTTTGCCATAAGTAGTTATCCGGGTTACTATCGGTTCCATCCCGGACAACAAGATTACCAGATTCCAGAAGCTGCAATACCGGATTCTGCACACTTGCTGTCATATTAGTCGACCAAACAACTGTTGTGTTATGAACTTGAAGCACAATTCTGCCACCATTTTCTATCTGCAACAAGCCAGTGGAATCGTTTATCGGGTTTATCCTGTTTGCAACCCAAACAACAGTTTGCACGGGGATGTTGTTGAACCAGATTCCCAGGTACCGGTTCTTGAAAGTGCCTGGAGAGAAGAAACCTAACACAAAGGTTTCATCATTGGAGATTAAGGTCCTGCCATCTGTAAGCGACTCTGATGGCGAAATGGTGTCGATTGCGGTTGCAGCTTTTGAGAAGATGATGAGGAAACAACAAGCATTGTAGAAATAGAAACCCGTTTCCATGGATGTGTGGTCTGATTGTTCATTGCGTGCAGAATTAATTACACATTCCATTTTATTGAACATTTTAATTTTTTTTATAAGAAAACTAGAAGCTAGCATTAGTCACAAGAATTGTTTGGTCCATGCTCTCTCATACAAGGCATAGCAGAAGAGTCAAATTATAATTGACTTCTGCCATTATAAATCGGAGAACGAAAAAACAGCTAAAGAGTAAAACCAGTATGATTCAAAGGCTTCTGACTCATGATGCTGTAATTTGAGTCTTAGAAAGCAGAAAAGCAAGCCTTCTTTCCTCAAAGGACTGCTCAATCTCTTCGACTGGCTTGGTAATAGCGAAAGGTATAGGTGCTGCCGGAGCTGATGGCGTCATGGCAGTCTGCATCGGAATGGACACTGTTGAAGGTGTGCAAGGCAATGGCATCGCCTTCGGAGTCCTATTTTCTTCGTCCACCAAAGAAATTGTCTTCAAAGGGGTAGTGTATGAGAGATCATTATTCAGATGAAGCATCCTGTGTGATTTTTCACCATTGTCTTCAACTTCTAGCATGTTTGTTGTATTGCTTTTCAATGGTACTGCAGAAGTGATCGGCGAGAATGGCTTACGAACTAACAACGGTGACTCTGGTTCATTAGCATTTACAGAGTTGGGAGTGAAAGAGTGTTTCCGTACAGGAGTGTCAACAATGTCCAGGCCTCTTCTAATAGCCGAGAAAGCTGTGGCGTCATCCTGCCGATGGTTTGGATGGTCATTTTGCATTCGCTCATTTTTCATTTTAAATTGAATTGAATTGAATCGATGATGTTGAAATTATTTTTAATGGTATATGATTTAGGGTATATGTTTAAGACTTTAAGGGTTTAAGGTTTAATAGTTTAGAGTTTTAGGTTAAGGGTTAAATTATTTTTTTATAAAGAATAGGGTCAAATTGAAATAATATTTAAATAATGAGGGTTCAATAAAAATACAGAAATAAGTGAGGTACTAAATATATAATTTACCCTTATTAAAAAAATAAAATTTTAATATATATAAAAAATAATTTAATTGAATTTTTAAAATAATTATTAATTGTATGATGAGTCCTTGAAATTTTAAATCTTTATTAATTAATTTAATGGTGTTCATCAATGTTCATCATTAGTGGTGTTCATCGATGTTCGTCGCACGTGTTAGACTCATCCAATTTATATATTCCCAAAATTATAAAGTTTTATGTTAAAGGATGTTTTGAATAATATATTCATCAAAATTGTTTTATTAGATTTTTATAAAGCATAGGTATCTTAGTTTAATTTTGTTAAGAAAATCTCTGACATTTAAAAAAAAAATTAAAGTGTCATTTATCAAATAATTGACTGTGAACCCTCAAAATTCTTTAAAAGAGTAAAACATTCTGTTTTTATTTTAGGGAAAAGTAATATTTATTTTTAGGATGAGTCTACCACGTGCGACGAACATCGATGAACACCATTAATGATGAACATCGATGAACATCATTAAATTAATTAATAAAGATTTAAAATTTCAAGGACTCACCATACAATTAATAATTATTTTAAAAAATTCAATTAAATTATTTTTATATATATTAAAATTTTATTTTTAATAAGGGTGAACTATATATTTAGTGCCTCACTTATTTCTGTATTTCTATTGAACCTTCATTATTTAAATATTATTTAATTTGACCCTATTGTTTATAAAAAACAACTTAACCCTTAACTCTCAACCTAAAACCCTAAACTATTAAACATTAAACCCTTAAACTCTTAAAACCATATATCATTAAAAATAATTTCACCATTATCGATTCAATTCAATTCAATGAATTGTTAAGATAGTCGATTGGAGATGCGCCTTTACAGGTCAATTTTTCTCGTATCTTCGTGTTATTGTGTAATAAAACTGGTAAGATAGTCGATTTTGGTACAAAACTTAACTCATGTTGGGTATGGGAAATTCCTCTTAGAAGACGTGTTTTTGACTGGGAAAAGGAACAATGGGATTCTTTAATGTCTCTCCTGAATGGTTTTAATTCAATGAATATTGGTTTTGATTGCTTTATGTGGCGTGGTGTCGGAGATGGGTCATTTTCAGCAAAGGCTTGTTCTTTCCTGAACTGGGAACATCTTCGTTTTGGAGCTGGTATATCTGGTGTGGTTTGGCTCCTCCAAAAGTGAATTTCTTTCTATGGCAGGTCGTGAAAAATTAATTACCAGTAAGAACGGAGCTCTAGAAAAGGGGCGTAGTCTTAATTTCAGATCTTTCTTGCCCTTTCTGCAAAGAAGCTCTTGAAACCACCGTTCATCTTCTTTTTTTCTGCAGATTCGCTTGGAACATTTGGATGAGGTTTGCTTCGCTCTGAAACATCAGCCTTGTTTTTCCAAAAAAAGCTGCTTCAGTTATTTTATACTGGCATGACGCTTGTCCTCGTTCATCAGTCGAGGGAATTTGACACTTTATTTCTTATGCTGTGACTTGGTCATTATGGTGGAATAAGAATGTGATAATCTTTAAGGACGGTAATTTGGATATTATTAATCTTTAATTGAATTTTTTTTAAGAGAATTTAACAATTCATTGAATTAAATTGAATTGAATCGATGATGGTAAAATTATTTTTATTGGTATATGATTTAGGGTATAGGTTTAAGAGTTTAAGAGTTTAAGGTTTAATAGTTTAGGGTTTTAGGTTGAGGGTTAAGGGTTAAGTTATTCTTTTATAAAGAATAGGGTTAAATTAAAATAATATTTAAATAATGTGAGTTCAATAGAAATACTAAAATAGGTGAGGTACTAAATATATAATTTACTCTTATTAAAAAAATAAAATTTTGATATATAAAAATAATTTAATTGAATTTTTTAAATAATTATTAATTGTATGATGAGTCCTTAAAATTTTAAATCTTTATTAATTATTTTAATGGTGTTCATCGTTAGTGGTGTTCATCAATGTTCGTCTCCCGTTGTAGAATTTTTCTTATTTTTATAAACTTTTTCAGATTTATATTTAATTATATACCAATCAATTATAAATAGTATATGAATAGGAAAAAAATCAAAACCTTCAAATTGGGCCTGAAATTTCAACACAACTTGAGCAAGGCCAGCGCTGGAAAATTGAGAAGCTCGTTACCCGAAATTGGGCCAATTTAGGCCATCGACGAACGCCGCCCTTCACTTTGCAATCCCTTAGGTCACAGATCTCCAGAAAAATCGAGCAGAGCTCAATCAGGGTTTTAGCGAAAGAACCAGAAGGAGAAGAAAGGGGAAGAAGAAAAGCAAATGACAACGCGAATCGCTCCCGGAGTTGGAGCAAACTTGCTCGGTCAACACTCCGCCGAGAGGAACCAAGACGCCACTGCTTATGTTGGCAATCTCGATCCTCAGGTTCTCGCCATTTCCTTTTCCTCCTTTTTCCCTTATTTTTTTTTACTTCTACAGTTTGAAATCTTTAACTCACTTTCCAGGTATCCGAAGAGTTATTATGGGAGTTATTTGTTCAAGCTGGTCCTGTTGGTACGTTTAATAATCCCAAGTTTTTTTAAACTGTTCAAGCTTTTGAGGTTTAGTTTTGTTGGGAACATGGGCTTCTTATGTGAATTGAGTAAATTGAAAATGCCTGGGTTTCTATCTATCATTTCAGTTAATGTTTATGTGCCGAAAGATAGAGTGACCAACTTGCATCAAGGATATGGATTTGTCGAATTCCGAAGCGAAGAAGATGCTGATTATGTAACTCTTATCTCTTCAGGGATTTTACCCCTTGGTTTCATGTTTTCCTTTTGAAATAATTAGATTTATTTGTTTGGTTTTCTAGGCTATTAAGGTGCTCAACATGATTAAGCTTTACGGAAAGCCGATACGCGTAAATAAGGTATGAAATTCCGAAATGTGAACAGTGTTGTCTTGTTTTTGAGTCAAAGAACCATTAGTTTTGTTGGTTTTTATCCTTTTTTTAATTATTATTTCAGGCATCTCAAGATAAAAAGAGCTTAGATGTTGGAGCAAATCTTTTTATAGGGAACCTTGATCCGGTAAGTATTAGTATACTATTAGAAGTATAGAGATGCCATGAAGTCCTAGATTTCCTTCTTTAACATTGTGATTATCGGGCTATACTTGCAGGATGTGGAAGAGAAGCTTTTGTACGATACTTTTAGTGCATTTGGAGTCATTGTTACAAATCCCAAGGTACCGACTTTACAAATGCTCTTTTCTTTTTCATTCTATTTGATGTTATGCAGTTGCTTAACGAGCTCAATTTTGTCCATATGTGAAAGTGCATTTCTACGCCTCTTCATTTTGATTGTTTGGTTATCGATGCTCTGTTGCACCTTGACTTCGTATATAATTAATCAACCAGTGCACCAGTTAAAGAGTTTGAAGTCTGTAGGTTGAACTGAAGTGTTTGCTATCATAACTTTATATGTGATTGATGATGAGGTGAAGTTGAAACCTGTGAGATTGACTGAGCAGGGTGGTGTGTTTTTGTTATGAGCCGCCAGATTTTCTAAGTTAGTGTCGACTTTTATATGTTTGCATTGTCATGCAATAGCATAATCTATGAGATGGACTTGGATGCTTATATGCCTTATTTACTTGTAATTTTTGTTTCTGGAGAACTGAATCAGTGAATGATACTAAAACTGATAGTAAGTTCTAGCTTCATTCTGTTTATCTCTCGAAAGTCCTTTGATAATGGGTTCAGGAATTGAATAAGAAGTTAAAGTAATTTTTAAAGTAGTTCTTTTTTCCCCAACATTTTGTTTATTCTGCTATGATGGTGGGTTCTTATGATCACTTCCTGACATCAGATAATGAGAGATCCTGATACGGGAGGTTCACGAGGTTTTGGATTCATCAGCTATGATTCTTTTGAGGCATCTGATGCTGCTATTGAGGTATGCTTGCATTGCCACTTGCATGTTATTTGCTAATTAGAAGGGCATTTTTTGTTGCTGTTGTCACTCCTTCGATGGAATGCGAATATGTGATGCGACAACAGTCCTATACATCATTGACTTGTTTCTTCTATCTTGCAAAATATGTTTACTTTCTATTTGATGTTACAGGCAATGAATGGCCAATACCTTTGTAACCGGCAAATAACAGTTTCCTATGCATATAAGAAAGACACGAAAGGGGAGCGTCACGGCACCCCAGCAGGTCCTGTTTTTACATTTGTCGCCGCAGCCAACCTTATTTATTGTCTCTTATTTTTGGGCTATTATTTTTATATCGGCTGTCTTTGCCGTAGCGATAGTTAGGTAGCTCTAAAACTTTTCCTTGTGATACAGAGAGAGTGTTGGCTGCAAGTAATCCAAGTACCCAGAAGAGCAGGCCCCATACTTTGTTTGCAAGTGGGCCTCCGACGCTACCGTCTGGTCCCCAGGCCAATGGTGGAATGGGTGCATCGGTGCCTCCACGACCTTTCTCGAATGGTACTATTCCTCCAAGCCCGATGCCAGTAGCTCGTCCTCCACCCCCTCAAAATGTTCCCTACCCACAAATGCAGCTTGGCGGACAAGCACCTTGGCAGGGTCAACCGCAGCATCATCTCGGACAACAAATGCCGCCTCCACCTATGCAGTACAGGCCCCCTCCACCAAACATGCCACCACCTCCTCAGGCAATGTCTGGTCTTGCAAGGCCTCCACCGCCGATGTCTATGGGAGCACCGCACGGCTGGCCCCAATCAGCACCGATGCCACCACCAATGCAACAACAAATGGGTGGAAGGCCTCCTATGCCACAAATGTCAATGCCACCCCCTCCCCCACAGATGTAGTGCATTTTTGTTTCTTATGGTGATATTGTACTCTATTGATGTATTAATGTTTGAAAAATGAGACTTTCCATGATCCTTGACTGCATAATTTAGTCGTTTGTTGAATGATTGGTGCCTCCCTTTTCTTTCACTAAAACATTAATAAGAAAATATTGGGCTAAAACTGATGAGGCTTGTCTCGAATTTTGAAAAGATGTCATTTGGTTACGAATAATAACTCTTACTTTTAAAGGTTTCAAATAATGTAGTAATTCATTAATTTTGGACATCACCTGACTATAAGCTTTTTAAAACATGAAAAGATTTGTAAAAAATGAACGAAAATACGTTAGGACTGAATAAAAAAACTTACAGACGTATAAGGATCAAATGTGAAATTTTACTATAACAGAAAGTTTGAGAGCTTTTACTGCATAAACGAGAGAGGGTGTAATTTGGGGTGGTTTATCTATTTCTCGACTTACTTTCATATCCGAACTGTGTGTTCTTTGTAAATCTGATATGGAGGCTAGAGAACACTTGTTTTGTGCTTGCAATTCCTCGCAGCAGGTTTGGGGCAGGAGATGGGAGTAATGGTCGATTAAGTGCAGAAGCATGACATTGCGGGCTGGCAGTGGCGGATCCAAAATCTAAAAAACGGGGTCCAAAATTTTAGTACAATTTTTTTATATATAAATTTTTCTTTAGAAATTACACTATATTTTTAAATTTTATTTCTCAAAAAATGGATGCATATGCTCCTTATGGGAGCCATATGCATCCGCCCCTGCGGTCTAGGCGCTAATTTCTAGCAACATTCTCTCGAAATTTCGAATGTGAATTTTGAATTTTTATGTATCATTTACCCTCATTATTTAATTAATTAACAACACTACTTGTTATCTATCAAATAATTTAATTAAAAATAAATACTATTTACATCATTCACTTCATTAATTAAATTTAATTAATGATAAGTATAGTATTTATTTAATATCAAATTAATTAGAAAAATGTAAAGTGGTTAGTATTATTATTATTAATCTAAAAATTTCTTTCTATAAGAAATTAAATATAATAAAAATAATTAAAATATACATACAATATAATTCAAACATAATACACGAGTCTATTGAAGTCTATATAAAATAAATTCTAAAGTTATAGAAATGTATATAAATGTATAATAAAATATATATTATTATATATAGAATAAATATATATACTTTTGCGTGGGCAAAATTAGGGAGATATTGTTCTCCAGAAAAATATATAGAAATTTATTGTACCTCTCAAATTATTTTCGAATCTATTGTGATTTTTACAGTAAAAAAAATTGAGAGCAAACTGATGTCAATCCGACCTCATGGAAGAATATTTTTTTAAAAAAATTATAAAATCACATTGCTTACAATCCGACTTCAACAAAAAAATTTTTTTGAAGTCTCAATACTTTCAATCCGACCTCATGGTCAAAATAATTTTTTAAAAAATAAATTGAGGGCATGTTGATTTCTATCCGACTTCATAGGTAAAAATAATAATAAAAAATTTAAACCGGTGCAAGCTTGTGATAGTGTTGAACATGGGTAATAGAGGTTGAATAATTGAGATTGATTTTGCGGAAATAGAGTGTTGAAACACTAAAAACACTGGTGCATGATAAACATTACTTGTTATGACAGTGTAAATGACCCATCATGCAGTGCTAAAAAATAGTGGATGGCAGGTTTAAATTTTTTGAGAATAGGGTGGTAATTTGTATTAATTGGAATAAAGTTATTGAACATATTGTAGGAATATTGAATTAGAATTTTGAATGGTTATTAAGTAGATTATAGCGGTAAATAATGAGAAAAAAATTGTATTATTTTGGTGTTATGTTTTTGTATTAAATAAGTGATGTTAAAGGTAAAAATTGAAGAAAGTCTGAAAAAAAAATTGTGTGAAGAATGAGAAAAAGAAAGTGGAGAAAAACACTTTGAATTTTTTTTTCAGTAAATTAATTTTAACATTTTATTTTGAATACGTATATTGTTTGTTTATTTTTGTTTTGTTTTGTTGTTTAGGTAAAAATTCGTGAAAATATAATACACCATTATGATAGTTTTGATTTCTGTAATTTTATTGAAAAATATATATGGTTTTGAACGTGCAGAGACAATGAGTAACGTGTTTGTGGTCGTTATATATTACGGTGGAAAAATTGTAAAAATTGATATCGGTATCGTATTTGACTCGAAAAACACTACAAAAATAAAATTTTAAAGAACATTTTCCTTCGAGAGTTGAAGCAAGACATAGAAAGAAAATAGGAGCTGAGATTGTTCGTTTGTGGTACCGGTAAAAGACCTATGATGATCCAGTCATATATTCTGCAATTGCTCTTAAAGATGGTAAAGATGTTGGACTCATGATTGCAGAGCATGATTCAATATGTATTCTAAGTGTTGAGTTACATGCTAAGTTGCGTGAGAGATATGACGACTCGGGCCCATACAGAAATGTATATGAAAGTTCTTCTCAAATGTATATGACCACTAAATCTAATCTTAACTACTCCATCCGTCCTATAAAAATATCTCTTATTGACTTTTTGAAAGTCAAATTTTTTAAATTTTGACTATTGTTATATTGAATATTTTAAATAATTAATTTTTATAAATATATATTTGAAAACTACTCGATTAGAGGTTTTTAAATATATTTTTTTATATTTTTATCAATGATACATTTTAAATATTATGAGTCAAAGTTGAAAAAAATTGACCAAAAAAATTAATAAAAGACAAAAATTGTAAGAGGAGGGCATACTACTTTAAAATTTTATAGTAAAAAAATAACTAAAAATATTCGAACTAAAATTTTAAAAAATATATATAAACTTAAAAAACTTACAATATTTTCTCCAATTCTCCTTCTTCACCTAATTTTTTAACAATTTTTTTTCTACAATTACTTATCTTCATCCCCTATTTAACAACTTCATCTACACAACTCACCACCCCACCATCCAATAAATATAATTAAATATGGGTCATTATTTAACACTTCAGACCTGCAAAATAATTAAACACGAGTCTGAAATAAAGCTCGCCCCTTTCTCTCGCTTCCCTTATGGGCCTAAAATAAAACTTGCCCCTACCCCGCTCTTCTCATTGCACCCCTGCACTACTGCTCGCGACATTATTGCACCCTTGCACCCGCCTGTTAGGCTATGAGGTCGGATTGCTTTCCACCAGTCTTCAATTTCTTTTAAGTCGGGTTATTTTTTTCGAGGGCCTCTTTAATTTTTAAATTTTTCACGATGAGGTTGAATTATTTTCTCCTAGATCTCATTTTTTTTCCTTGAGGGCCTCAATTTTTTTTTTTAATTTTTGTTAGGTCGAATAGCTTTCCATGCACCCTTAAAATTTATTGTGGTATTAGACCAAAGATGGCCAAAAATATGTAATACAATAAATGTCTAATTTTTAAGAAAAACTCCTCTATATTATATTATAGGTCATCTATGAGACCCAACCAATAAAATACATTTACTTTATTAAAAAATTTTATTTCATTTTTTTACTAAGTGAATTTTCACTTATGTTTATTGTAAATTAAATTTTAAAACAATTTTTACCAAATGAAGATTCACTTGATAAAAACATTAAAAAAATTAATAAAATTGATACATTTTATTAGTTGGTCCATAAATATGTAGTGGGAATGACCCATAATATAATTTCTCCTATATTATAGGCCATGAGCTAAATCAGAGGGCACTAGTTAAAAAATAATGTTCGACTCGATACAAGATAATTTGTGTTCGTTAAAAAATCCGTCTCGTCGTGTTCATTAAAAAAATCCGTTATTTAGCTTAGTTTATTGCTCATTAAACTCGTCATAATTTTTTATTTAATATATATGTAATATAGTAAAGACTAAAGACAAAATGAAGGAGGATAGTTGGGAAGTCCCAAGGGTCCATTATTTTACATATGAGCAAGATTCGAAACTAGTGAAACATGTTTTGGTTCATACAAATTCATGAGCTCAGTCAATTGGGAATGTGGGTTTGATGCCTGCCTTTCTCCTTCTCCTTCACTTCACTACCCTGAGTCTTGTCATAATCTACATGGCCCATGCACAAAACATCAAAACTCTTTTAAACTAAAACACACATAAACTCCATTAATTAGTAGGATAAATTACCTGGACCCGGATGATTCTCCTCCTCTGTTTTCTTATCATTCCCTCCATAAATCCCTCCGAATCCTTCTTCTTCTGACCTCGTCGCATATCCCTCTCCAAATGAATCCGACATCACATCCCTTAAAACACATGCAAAATCCCACACTAATTAATAAACAATTTTGGAGCTGAAATCAACATTAAATGTTGTGGTTTGGTACTAAGTACTAACCCAGGTTTTTCTTTAGGGTTTTCGTCTTTCCGGTCCATGCTGCTTTCCGGTTGCTTGGAACAGCTTGTTGTGGTGGTGATAGGCCTGAAGCTGATCAACGTGCCTTTGCGGCGGCTTAGACAAGTTTGCAGGGATGGGGTGAAAACTGCAGGTGGCGGAGCTCGAACGGATCGGATTGCATTCATTTTGGCCCACTGCTCGCTCGAGTTGTGAAATTTAAGGACGGTTTGAAGATGATACTAGAAAGTAGAAACCTCATGCCTTTGTTGAGGTGAAGACACGTGTAAAATGTTTGAGGGACACGTGTGGAGTGGAACTTAGGTTCCGGTCATTCTAAAAGCTTGATACGGTGGAGAACAATGCCGACCAATGGACGAGGGCCAACGCAGGTTGCCGCTATTCCTAGGCCTCTAAGGTTTGGACAACCCAGTCAGTCTTGCATGCCAACGATTATGCCAAAAAGTTTAGCGAAAAAGAACTCCAAAATCGACACTTATATGTGAGAAAGTGAGAAAATCTTGCCACTAGTTAATAAACAATATTAAAGAAATCCTAAATAAGAACAAAACACCAATAATATAACCTAAATTCAGTCGTATATTTAAAAATATTTTTAAGAGTAAGGTACAAGTTAAAATATTTTTTAAGGTAGGCATAAATTATAAAAATTTTAAAATTTTAAAGTTGGCGCAAACTATAAAAAATTTTAAAAATTTGAGATTCAATTCATAAAAGTTTTGTGAATAAATTTATAAAAATTAAAAAAAAAATCAAAGCTAAATATATGAAATTCAAAAACTAAGGTAAAATAGCTCTAGAATCAATTTCAATGTAATTCCCACACAACAATTCTAGGCTCAAAGTTTTAGGCAAATAATTGTAAAAAATTAAAATAGAATTTAAATCATGTCAAAACCAGCTTTGGTGTATCATCAAATAGAAATTGTATACACTTTTCGATATCTTTGTTTATATCTTATATTAAAATTTAGGTTTAAGTTTAAGGTTATAGAGATTAAAATTTTGAGGTATAACGTATATTTAAGATTTAGGCTTTAGAATCGAAGATTAAATTTTTTTAATGTATATCGAAAAGGACGGATTTTTTTCCCGCGTATCATCATCATTCATTCACTCGTGTTGGCTTTTCTCCGTAATTCTGGTCGTCGACTTTCTCCATAATTCCTCGTGTTGGTATGGGCAGTGAAACTTCAAAAAGGCAAGGGTGTGATTTGTGCAGGAAACGACGCCGTTTTTAAAAAACATTAACGGAAAATAAATTGGCCCATGCAGGTTTCGAACCTGCGACCTTCGCATTATTAGCACGACGCTCTAACCAACTGAGCTAATAGGCCATTTGATATTTCTTAACATGGTTATTTATATAATCCGTATGCATGATTTATTTGTATGAATATGCGTAACTATTGTTAAATTGGGTGAGTTCTATTCATGATTGATTTAGCCGTTTGACTACGAACGTCTGATTTAACTTGATCATTATTCAAAATAGTTTTTTCATGATTGAAATGCCGAGTGTAGTTGTAGTAGAAGAAAAATCTACAAGATCATGCATTAATGCTAACAGATGCTTGGTAACAAAGTCAATCCACAAAGGAAATTGAAGCATATTTACTTCATACAACCACTTAAAAAGTGGAAAATTACTTTCACTCTCCATTGCCGATTCAGTCTAAAAATGGTTTCTTTTCTTCTCCAATGCTCTCATTTTATACGCATATTGTTTGTTTCGTTGTACAAAGAACAGTGAAATGTTACAGGTTCAAAGTGTATGGCAAATTACCATGGGCTTCATGTATGGTGTTGCGAAGTTGCACCGTCTACTTTGAAAGCCGCTAAGCAACAGTCTTCACTGGCAAAGATCAGTTTACGGGATGTCCGAATGTGCCCCATTCGTGCCATATGATGAGTTTACGGGTAATAAGTCATCGCGGGCAGCTCTATAATGAGTCCAACTACTTTCTATGCCATATAAGGCTCACATAGACAAGGGTAATAGAAATTTTCTCTCCCTCTTCTTGACCAGAGCCTGCCTATAACCTCTTAAGCATATTGGAAGAAATATACCAAGGCATATAGTGACCGAGGAAAGCCAGAAGTGCCTAAAATAAAGCGACAAATAGGACAATATGACCAACACACTAAATGCAAAGGCACAAAAAATAGCCACAGCTACATCAGCCCTGCATAAAGAGAACATAACCACATCAAGAACATGTAAAAGTTCAATTTACAACTGAAGTAATGCAAGAGAAATGCTAAAAGGAGACATGATATGTTACAATGTTCACATAAGGAATTTTTGTCTGAATAAGATGAACCCCTTTTCTAGGGATGATGATAACCAATATATCTCGGAGGACAGCAACAACGAAATATGAGGACAGTGTGGAAGATTAAGCAATGAATTGTATGTTTTGGCACATTGAGAGATGGGTCAGCAGCCTATGACAGAAAAACACCAAAGAAGTCATCAAGAAAGACTAGTGTTCTCAACAGAAATCCAGTGATTCGTTTCGACTGTCTTCAAACTAATCGTTGCCCCACATCTAGAACTTGCAAATTGCTATATTCACTCCTCCCATATATTTCAGCAGCAACAATGTAAGCAAGTCTAGTTTTTTTTTTCCTGAGCTATTATTCAGTTGTTTTTCACCAGTGAAAGTTGTGAACCCCAATCAAGATATATTCTTTATCAATGAGTACTAACCCTTATTACCATCCGAGAAACCAATATGCTTAACGAAGATAACAATTTACATCTGTGACATTTGAAACTCTTGTGACTCGGTTAAAATTTAGAAGATAAAGCACAATAACTAGAAATGACCTAACATTCTTCGAGTCTTCATTCAATTGCATGGAGACAAAACAATGATTCTTTCACAAAGTTAAAAGCTTGAAGAAATTACATGCAACGGTCATCTTATTACTTCACAAAAACAGTAATTTTAGATTGTTAAGAGGAATTTTTTAGTCATCTTATTACTTCATTACCAACATTTGGATAAAACAGTAAACTTCAAAACAAGATTCAATAGTCTGTTTCAAGCTAAAATCTAGAACAATGCATTTGAAGAACATCTTAATCCTATCCAATTGCTGAACAGAGCACAATAGTTTTCCCGCCAATGAACCATCTTAGAAGCTTAATTTCCAAAATTTTCTCAATTTCTTCAACTTAAAATCAGCTATTAACCAGAAAAATGATCATTGAAGTTGGAACAACACCGAATTCCCAACATTAAAAATTCAATTATTCTCGAAGTTCACATAAAAAGCAAATTGTTTTCATAAACTACTCTCTTTATCAAAGACAAATCAATCAAATAAGCACTTGTGTACTGAAAAATACAATAAAAAAATGCAAAATTTACACTTTTAAAATATTTTAAATAAATAAACGAAAATGTAAAAGAAGAGAAAAGAAGAACGTACCGGGAAGTGATATGGGGTTTGGGAGAGAAAAAGATAAGAGCAGGGTAGGTGTTCTGGGATCGGATCTGGTAATCTCTGAGTTGCTCAACGAGTTTAGACCGAGTTATCATTTCGTGAAAACCGGATATCTTGCTCTTCCGATCTCTGTAAGCAAACACTCCTTGGCCTCTCTGCTAATGAATTCGGGACAGCAAAAACTCGAAGCAAGCAATGAATTTTCGATGATTTCGAGTGAGGATAGTAACTGAATCTTTTTCTCGGATTCGGGTTCAAGAGGATCCGAAACTTGGGGATGTCGACTACGATGACTATGGAGCCAACTTATGCCTAACAACAATTCCGACTCTTAATTGTTCTTTTTTATTAAGGGAAAACTACAATGGTGGTCCCCAAATTATTACCGTTTTCTTATTTTGGTCCTTAAACTATGTTTTTCGCCAAAACCGTCCCTTCTGTTACATAGTTCTCCTGTTTTGGTCCCCTGACGTTAAATAGCTAACGGTTTTACTGACGTGGCATTTTTTAAATATTTTTTAATCATTTATCTCCCCTCTTAAAAAAATGTCACGTCAGCAAAACCGTTAGCTATTTAACGTCGGGGACCAAAACAGGAGAACTATGTAACAGAAGGGACGATTTTGCCGAAAAACATAGTTTGGGGACCAAAATAAGAAAATGATAATAATTTGGGGACCACCAGTGTAATTTTCCCTTTTATTAATACAGTATAGTCTTTAATTTCTTTGATTGAATATTCAATTTAACTCATATATATATATATATATATATATATATATATATATGTTGAAGTAATTTAATTTTTTGGATAAAAAAAAGTAATTTAACTTTTTAAAGTTTTATTTTAGGTTAAAACGATCTTTTTACGAATAAAAATTATTAGTCACCTAAATGTAAACAACTTAAAATGACCTGACAAATTAGCATGTCAATAGAAAAAATAATTTTATATAATTTTATGATATTATTTTTTGATTGATGTGACATTCATTCTAGTTAACACCTTGTCTACATGACATTGCATGTCGGCGTGCACTGTCATGTAGGTTTGCTATGTTATTTCAAACCATTTACCGTTAGTTGTTAGTTATTTTTATCTGCAGAAGAATTATTTTGGCCTAAAATAAAAACGTTGAAGGTTAAATTGCTTCAAAAAATATATAAACCAAAATAATTATTCATATATTTTGACACTATACATATAATATAATACAATTTATACATAAGTATTTTTATACAATCATAAATATAATTTTAACATATTATTATACTTACTATTATACATAATACCAATATTTATATTGAGGGTCAACTATATTAATAGTCAATTTTTAAGATGTTTTCATTTTTTATCACCAATTTTTTAAAATTTGCATATAATCATGAATTTTTAATTTACTTTTATTACCATTATTGTTGTTCAAGTTATCTTTCACGAAAACTCTAATTTTAAGAAGGATAAATTTCACTAGAAATCCCTTACGTTTAGGATTTGTTTTTATTTTAATCACTCATTTAAAAAAAAGATTATTCTTGCCACTTACATTTTTAATCATTACTATTTTAGTTAGCATGGTGTTAACTTCCGTTACTTGGGTAACAGAGAGCTAACATGGCGCTTTAAAAACATTAAAAAAAAATCATGTAAGTAATACACATCATTTGTTTAATTTCTCTTCCAATCGCCTCACCCCCTCCTTCTTCAACCACCTCATCACCTTCGCCTTCATCCTCTGCCACTCCACTTCCTCCCGCCACTACATCTCCACCTCCATCATCGTTTAGGTCATAGTAAGAAGCTTCATTTTTTTCCACCCCATCTCAAGGCAATAAGCTTCTCTTTCTATTCAATATTTTTCTTCTTTTTCTTTTGAAGCTTTTTTCAGCAACCCTGCAAAATGATTTTTAAAAATGGTAAGTTGCTGACAAAATTAAGACTACGGTGCATTTTTTGTCATTTTTGTTTTGGGTCTAAATTTTTTTAACAGTTCATAAATCTAATTGCATATTACTGCATAAAATCTACGATTGGATTCAAAAAAGCATAGGCCTCGGGCAATTTGACGAATAAAAAACTACTCGAAAAAAGGGCAGAATTAAAACAGATACAGATCAAATTAAAGATATTAAGCATAACAAAATTTTGTTCTTGGAGATAATTTTGATTGAGTTATTAATATGTTTTTTGATATAAGGAAAAAAATGAAGAAAGGAAAAAAATAAGGCAGACTAAACAATACTTCTTTGAACTCACCCAATCAAGTAGAATTCGAACTTGAGATCAATTTGTTCATGCAGTCAATAAAATTAAGTTCGAATATAAATATCTAAAACCCTTTCGATATCTTCAGTTTATGGCATCCAAAGTAGAGCACAATGGCAAAATAAGTAACATGAATGACATAATTATGATTTTGAGATACATTTTTTTATTATGTTATAGTAAGCATTGATTTAGGTCTAAAAATAAGAAACTGCAAGTGAAACGAAAAAATTAGGGATGCAAGTTGAAAAGGGACATTAACCCCATACATTTCAGAATAGCAAGAAATAAAAAATCTTTTTAAAAGAAAAAAAATATTAATTAAAAGAAGAACCTTTCTCAATTACTGCATTGAGATGGGAGTAGAGAAAAAAAATGGAGTATCTTACTATGACCTAAACGATGATAGAGGTGGAGATGTAGTGGCAGAAGGAGGTGGAGTGGCAGACAATGAAAGTAGAGGTGATGAGGTGGTTGAAGGAGGAGGGGATGAGGTGATTGGAGGAGAAATTAAACAAATGACGTGTATTAGACACATATTTTTTTTTAAATATTTTTAAAGTACCATGTCAACTCTCTGTTATTCAAGTAACAGAGGTTAACACTCGGGTGACCAAAATAGTAAACAAACCCTAAATATAAAGGATTTTGGTGAAGTTTATCCTTTTAAGAATTGAAAGTTACCACAAAAGGCTGATTTTCTGACGGATGAAACGATCGTCGGTCAATTCTAATAGTGAGAAAATTTTAATAATCCAAAAGAATAATATAGTTTGGTTTTAAGTTTGATTTGATGGCAGTGACATATCAAAAAATTTTAGTTTTTAATTTTTATTGGACTCTCACCTTCTTTTGTTATTGTTTCTATCGTCATTTGATGATTTTTTTTCCAGTCTCATTTTAAAGCATAATGAGTAATAAAACACTAAGGTGCACATCAAAAGATAAATTGGGTTAATGCTATTAGTTGATCAAGTAATTAAAGGTGTTCATTTGTTTTATTTTTGTATAGATTTGAATCGGACATTTGTTATAGGAGTTATTGTTTTAATACACTGTTTGTGAATTTCCCCTAAAAACATGTTTATTTCAACATTAAAAACTAAATTTTAAATTCTTTACCATTAAACCCTAAACTATAGCCCTTGAACTCTAAACCTTAAATTCTAATAGTAAAATTTAAATTTTAAACCCTAAAATTCTAACTTCTAAATCCTAAAATAAACTCATAAGCCTTAAAATAGACTTGTTTATAAAAAAAATTCACCACGAGTGCATTAAATATTCTCATTACGCGCGCACACACATATATAATACAATTTTGATACATAAGCTACATAAATTTTATTTTACACAAGCTTAGATAATAACATTATAAAATTTAAATTCTAAATTTCTAACCTTAAACGTCAAAAAGCTAAACTTAAACTCTAAATATTATACTCTAAATTCTAACATTAATTATAAACTCTAAATCAATAAACCTTAAAACAAAAAGAAATGTGTTTTAGTTTACACCGCATTTAAAGTTTTTTCCGAAAGGAAATTATGTGTATTAGGACAAAATTATTGCGTGAATTGAATCAATAAATGTACACACACGTGTAACATGATAAAGGCCGGGTTCCTCTCGACAGAGACTCATAAAAAATGACAACAACAGTGACATTTATGGGCTTTAACAGGCCCACTCAAATTCAAAAAGAAAAGCCCAGGCCCATATGAGTTCGTTGCTTAAAAGAGCGGGCACCTCCTCCACAATTGAGTTCGTTAATCCTTTGTCCTTACCCCCAAAAGAAAAAATGGAGGCGAGAGAAGAGCAATTGAATTTGATTCCAATTTCAGTTGTAAACAACTCTGAAAATGGTAGCTTTTCATTGGCTTCCATTTCTCATTCTTCTAGCAAAGAGGTATTCCGGTTTTTTCCTCTCTTTTTTGTTATTTTTATTATAATTTCTACTGCTCGTTTGCTTTCTTAGATGCTTCAAATCAAGAGAATTATCGATATGTTTATTGAATTTTAGTTCAGTTGCTGAAGAAGAAGTTGCTTCAGTTACTTTCTTGCTTGATCTCTTGAATTCCATCGAAGTTCAATTGTTCTATGGTTCAGAATCTGTAATTTTCTCTGTTCATAAGCAAAGTCATGATTCGCGATTGAATTTTTTTAGGAGATTCACCGATGAATATTGTGTTATTATCTTTAGATTTTGATAGAAATTAAGGTATATATAGACAGAAGAATTAGCGAATCAGATCAAGTTTGATGAAAAAATTCCAGATTTGCAGTAGAGTTAATTTAAGATGTTTGAAGTTGGTTTTTGTTCTTCTTTGCAGGCATTCTACAAAGTCATCCGTAGCTGGGCTTCCAAAAAGTTTATGACCGGATGGTTAGTTCTCCTTTTTAAATGATGCTCTTGTTTCAAAACATCTATTAATTTGCATACTCGGCCAATCCGTTTCCAAAATTTTTGTTGCTTGTTCAAATTTTTTAGCCAAGAAAAGCGTAGTTTTGATTTTGGTTAAGAGTAAAATCCTTTAACTTCGGCTAGTTTCTACTCCTTTTTGCAACGCCGGGATATAATTTTTGTAATTTCATAGACCTTTTTGTAAATATAGTCCTAAAGTGAAGCCATTAAACTCCACTAATTAGCTTTTGATACAAGGGCCCTTATATTATCCTCGGATTTTTTAGATCTGTTCTTGTCGTGGGAAAATTACCAAGAGTTATCAACTTGAATTGAATTTGATTAGATGCAACTTTTAATACTTTAGATTCATATTCTAATAATCTGATAATCTTTGACTTGAGTAAGTTTTCCTATTAATCCAGCATTATTACAAATCTAATTGACTCCTTGATGACATTGTTTTTTGCAGCGTCATTTTACTCCCTATAGCAATCACATTCTATATAACTTGGTGGTTCATTCATTTTGTCGATGGATTTTTCTCCCCAATCTATAAACATCTTGGGATCAACATATTTGGTTAGTTTATTATCTCCTTTAAATCGAGTTTTGAGTTTTCTTTTTCGGGTTTTTTGCCAGCCCTAATGGTTACCGATATTTTCACAGGCCTTGGATTTGTGACCTCTATCGCATTCATCTTCATAGTTGGTGTGTTCATGTCCTCATGGCTGGGAGCATCTGTTCTTAGTTTGGGAGAATGGTTGATCAAGAAAATGCCATTCATTAGCTATATTTACTCGGCTTCCAAACAAATAAGTACAGCAATATCACCGGGTAATTTTGGTTTCTAGTTTCAACATTCAAATATTCTGCAACCTAAGTTACTGGGATTCTGGTGAGAGAATTTGATATGGGTGTATGTCCAATTTGGGAATTTAAAATTTCCTCGAGTCCTTTGAGGGTAGACTCTATATCGATCCAGAACGGGTATTAGAAGAGTCGGAGTAATATAGACATATAGTCTTTAACTCTAAATGTATGAATTCCAGATCAGAATTCGAAGGCATTCAAAGAAGTGGCAATTATTAGGCATCCACGGATCGGAGAATATGCATTCGGCTTCATCACTTCAACAGTTATTCTTCATGGGAGTTCAGGCTCAGAAGAACTTAACTGCGTTTACGTACCCTCCAACCACCTCTACATTGGAGACGTATTCCTCATAAGCTCAAATGATATTATAAGGCCCAGCCTCTCTGTTCGAGAAGGAATTGGTAAGATTTTCAGGCCAATATATACACCAACAAAAACATAAGGACTTGTAATTGTTTTATGGGACAGATTGTTTTGAATTTTCGTTTGATGTAGAAATTGTCATCTCTGGTGGCATGTCCATGCCTCGTGTGTTGACCGCAATGGATGCACAAGCCAATGGCGTAGCTACACCCCAAGATTCCATTACACCCGGCGGCTGAAGCGGTCCAACTTTTGGGCACACGCGTGGGAGAAGCTTCTCCGTTAACCTTATAATGTTAGATATTGAACCTAAAAGCATAGATTAATCCAAGTTTACGTTTTACTAAATTGTAAATTAATACTAATTCAGACCTTGATTTTAAGCCTACAATTGACATCAAACTTAGAATAATCCTTCGCCAAAAAGTTACAATACCATAAATTTCCCAATTAAAAGCATGTAGGACAGTCGCATAGAGCTTAAACCAACCGACAAAGCAAGTCTTAAGAAAACATTAAAACAAAAACACGCTTATAAGGTTCCATCTCCAAAGGAAACACTTCTGAACTCCAGTGTAGCCACAGCAAAATCGAAAGCAGATTGGAAACAGTTCCGTTAGATTCTAAACTAAACCAGCGGCTCAATTTCAAGAACTTGATTCCTGTCTTGTGATGGAAATCACCTGTAATCATCGTCATCCATCCCGTCATAACGATCCCGTTCACGGTCCCGGTCCCGGTCAGCATATTGGTCATAACGATCACCATGGGCATCCAAATCGTATTCTCCTCGACCTCGATGATGATCATAGTATCCGTAGTGCTGGTCATCTAGGTCTGAACGCCTATGCCCATGATCAGGCTGTTCATACCACCCACGATCCTCATCTGGCTCACCATGATCATAATCCCTCTCACTGTGCCGGTCTCTCTCATGTTTGGGCTCAACACGGTCATAATCAGATTCCCTGTCTCTATCTTTATCCCTAGAACGCCCACGGTCACGGTCACCGACATCATAATCCCTGTCCTTCTCACGATCTCTTTCTCTATCACGCTCGTAGTCACGACCACGATCACGGCCTCGGTCACGTGCTCGGTCACGATCACGACCACGGTCTCTCTCCCTGTCCCTATCTTTGTCTCTAGTTCTTTCACGATCTCTGTGGTGTCTATCCTCTCTATCCCGATCCCTTGGCTTGTCATGTGAGCGCTCACGAGACTTTTCACGCTCCCTTCCTCTTTCACGAGATTTTTCCCTGTCACTAAGATTTCCAAGATAAACAGATAATTATAACATAATGATGACTGACAATCACAAAAGCGTAGAAAATGGTTAGAGGCAGAATGAAAATTCTCATTTATGCTGAAATAAGTACTAAGCCAAAAAACCCTTTAAATTTACCAGAGATTGTGAAGATAAAAATTGGTGGAACAACAAAGCTAAATCTTACCGGTCACCATGTCGATCCTCTCGAGTCCTTGGCTCCTCGGAACGAGATGGTCCTGATTGCACTTGTTCCCTGAGTTAGTAAATGATAGCATTAAATTTCCAGAAAATAATAAATCAAACATAGCATTTGATCTCCGGAAAATAACATGTGTTCAGTCCAAGCATGGTAATAGTGGACTTCAAGTTATATAAGCCAAGCAAAAATCTTGGAGTTCAGCTTATCTTTCTAAGAGCACCTGAATTAAAGGTGGCCGTGTTTAAGCCGTAATACCAATATTTATAAATCAGCAATACTATATGATGCATAACCACCACAAAAGTACCTTTGGGTAACATCTTCACCTCCAATCCTGGTTGTTCCAAGTCCACCACCTAGCCTGCGAGGGCGCCAATTTGGGACCGTCCTACCACGCTCAACATCCACAAGAACCCTTCTGCCATCAATCTTCTTCCCATCAGCTTGTTTATAAGCAGCTGTGAGATGTTTGAAAACACATTAACAATGCTCTGTATAGACTGCCGGCTCAAAAGAAAACAAAATAATCAAAGCAAAGCAAACCTTTCATGTCCCGAGTATGCATGTACTCGATGAAAGCATAGCCTCTTGGTTTATTTGTAGATTTATCAGTAACCAACCGAACCTGGTCACAAGTCACAACAAAGAAATAATTACACGGTTGAAAGTGAAGTACAAAAGAAAAATCTTCTCGTGGGAATCAGATAATTATAATTGCTGATGCCTGATCTCCACAGCTAAGTACTAGCACTACAAAAATGTCAGAAATAGTAAATTCCTAAATGGCACGGCAGGCAGGCATTATGCCTCATAAGCCGTGCTCACCTTTTAATCATAGGGCTGCCATTGTGAGATGCTGACCACCATTGCTAGAGTTGCAGATAAACCGATGTATCATGGCATATTTACCAATTGTTGAACAAACTAATCTCCCCTTACCAGGAAATATTTTTTTAAAAAAAGAACAGAAAATAGTTATAGACTAGAAAATACCAGAACACCTTCTCAACTGCTGATACGTTTTTGATAGCCTTTAAAAGCCAAAGTAGAGCTTTTATTAGCAGGAAAAACATGGGCTAAAACTTAAATAACAAAAGGAAGAGATGCTAATACTCCCAACTTTTTTACCCAGGGCACAAAAAAGAACAGATGTCAGCCACCTTTGGTTGCTTGAAAATAAAGGCCAAAAGGCACAATGCACAACTGCTCCGTTCAACATAGTTTTTCAGCTTTGAAGTAACAAGTTTGGAAAAGGATTGTAAAAACATTGGGGAATGAGAAACAAAATAATCAGCCCCTTACCAAGGATACCTTTTATAGAAGCTTCTTAATGGTAGAACAATACCTAAAGAGTGGAAAGTTCACCTATTTCTGGAGATGACTTCTACATCCTATCATATTCAAGCAACTTATCAAAGGGTAAAGTGAAACTTACAAAGTCACCCTTACCAGTGATACCTGATTCACTTTTGACAACTTGAACAGACTCAAATAAGATACATTACAAGAACAGGCAGAAGCTCAGCTTTACTCATAAATGCCAAAGAGTAGTTGCACCATACGTTGCAATTTAGAAGAGTACCATCTAAAGATAGAACCTTGTGACAATGACAAATTACAGCATACCAAGTTTATGCAAACCTTTAAAGAATTTGTCTTGTGACAATGACGAATTACAGCATACCAAGTTTATGCAAACATTTAAAGAATTTGTCTTTAGTATGCTTAAGCATATATGTATGCACATCGGACACTAAAAGTTTTACACAGAAAAATATAGCTTGTTTTGAAAATACTGGAAACGACAAACTTTTTAAGACTTGAAATTTATATCATGAAATTAAAATCTTTTGTTAAGGAAACAGAGAGGATAAAGAAGCTGCATAACCTCTTACCACACCCGCATGAGGGTGCTCAAAAATACCTACCCGCTTAATCGGTCCATAAGACTCAAACTCCCTTTTAATTCTACTCTCGGATGTCTCATAATTCTGCAACAAATAATACAAGCTAGTAACTTACTCCAGCCGGAATAATTGAAAGATAAGATTAGATGTGAAACTAGACAAATTCACTTACAAGTCTAGCAACAAACAATGTCTTGTATGGATCACCTGAAATGTCGGGGTCATTATTTGGATCATCTGCATAGAAGACAAACAAAAACAAAAGATTCAAAGTCAAAATATATGCACCAAACAAATTCATCGGTCACAAATAAGCAACTTAAAGAAAAGAGACTTTACAGTTTTTTAACTCCTCGGCAGCCTTCTCCATACCCTTCTCTAGTCGCAACTTATGAATTCTCGCTCTCCGTTGTGCCTAGATCCAAAAAGGGAAATCATTACAAAAGATAACATACAAGTTAAAACCTTTTCCTTCCGTCAAATCAAGTCAGTGGTGAACTAGAATATCACACCAAAGCCATAATAAAATGCACAATTCATTTTCACAACAAATGCACCCAGGTTTACCAGCTAATAGTACTAAAGTCTAGAGATGTTCTTTCAGTTATTCGTTTACAACTATGACTGAATCAGATTAAGCAAATTTTGAAGTTTTTTTCTGGTTACCCAAAAAATAAAGACTAAACCAGCCAAAACATCTCAGTTAATTCAGTAGGTTAAGTTAGAAATACATCTTAAAAATCCTAATTTTTCATAATTCAAAAAAGCATAAACATTGGGCTAATGTTAAAATGCCAAGTAAAAACTAAAAAATGCATAAGCAATAGGTTAATTTCGTTATGAACTTAAAATTTTAAACAACGAAAAAAGATTAAAATATAATGTTTTATATGTTTTTGGGCATTTGACTAATTTTATTATTTTCAATGAAAAATTAATTAATCAATGAGGAAAAACATCTTAAAATCATTATCGATAACCAACCGAATAACCGAATTAATTTCAATTTCAGCAAGTTAATCTGGTTTTCACTGAATAGTGCACAGTGCTACTAAGGCCATCTTCTAAACAACGCACAGTTCAAACACAAACATGAGAAAAATAACAAAAGTGATCCCAGCAAAAGGGTGACTCAGATAGAAAGTGGAGAAAAATGAACAGGTGACTCAGTATCCAAACACAAACATGAGAAAATAACAAAAGTGATCCCAAATTCATTAAGGCCACAGAAGTAAACATAAACAATTTAATCTTGCAAAGTATTTCACAGACACAAAACACAATAACTTCTACTTAAGAACAAGTAACCTACAGGTGTTTCTGCTTCCTGAACAGGCGGGGCGTATTCAGGATCTCCTGGCTCAGCAAAGTGACTCACGAACTGTGCCATCCCTAACAAAGCCGAACAAAAAAAAATCAATAAATGATAAATTTTCTAATTCAAATACCAAATACACGACAAAGACCTGTGTACGGAGGGCATTTTCTCTTCTCAGGAGGCGGTTTAAACTCCAACGGAGGTCGTGGTTCAAAGAGCTTCAAAAGATTGGCTGTTAAACCAGTAGGATGACTTTGCCCAATCTACAAAGTAAACAAATTCGTATTTAATCATCATATTCCCCCTCTAAAAAAACACAGATCACCGTAATTTATTTTACCCGCATCTAATATTTCGAAAATCACAGCAAATCTTGATTCGAAAGACAAAAATAAAACTAAATTCACCAAAAAAAAAGTTCGAAATGGAAAGTAGCACACAGAAATGTAGAATCTACAATAATCGTAAGCTAACAAGTTGAGATTAAAAGTAACCGAATCACGCTCTTCAAAAAACAAAACCCTAAAAGAACGAACCAGTTTGAGCTGTTGAATATTGGCGCGGTTCTGAGGGGGTTTAACGCGGGCCTGAACGGCGGCGGCGCTTTGGTTGCGCATGAAGGCATCGTTGTAATCTCCCATGTTGAAGAAAGATCAGAGGAGGCCTAGCTAGGGTCTCTTTCTTTTCCGAAAATAATCCTGGGGTTTGGTTGTTAGTTAGGTATATAAACGATAAGAAACAGCTAATAAAAAGTTTAGTCCTTAAACTTACAATAATTTTTAATTCGGTTCTCAAATCCACATTAAATATTGAACTTGATGATTTTTTTAATACGTTTAATTAGATGTGTAAATCAACTGAGCTTAAACGAATAAGGCTCAGTTCATGTTCATTTATTTATTTTTGAAAATGTTCTTGTTCGATTTGCGTTCATTTAGATTTTTCATATATTGTTCGTTTGTTTATTTTTTTAAGGTGTACGTGTTCATTTGTTTAGTGTTAGTGAATATTCATTAACGTTCGCGAACATGTCGTTTCTATGTTTGTCAAAATGGTGAAATTACATCACTAATTATTAAGCTCCTTATACTTCACGGTTTGAACTTCAAATTTTTTCATGTGTTCAATTTAGTTCATACAATCACCAATATTTAAAATGTAAAAAAAGGGAAATAGGGAATCGGGTAAATGAGCTAATAAACGAACTTGTTCGTGAACGTAAACGAACCAAACACAATTTTTTTCGTGTTCGTTCTTTTATTAAATGAATATAAAAATTTTGTTCATACTCTTTATTTAGCTTAATAAACGAATGTTATACGAACAATTCTACGAACAATCTATTCGTTTACACCTCTACTTTTAATAATGATATTTTTAAATAAATTTTAGATTTTTTTTATAATTTGTAAAGATTTTTAAATATATATTTTTTTAAAAAATTAGAAATGACACATGTTATGATTAGAGTGTGCCGAGTGGCATATTTTGGTGCTGCCAATGGTGAATCTAAAAAATATTATTGGTTAAGCCAATATAAATATAACAAGAAATTTATCTAACAAACCCATGTATATAGTTTCATTTTTTTTAACAAAAGCAATAAATTGTATTTCATTTTTTTAATATAATTTTATTTTTGATAAATTGAGTTCGTTGTATTCCATATCAAACCAAAAATCTGCTTACAGTCTAACGTATCCCTATGATGGAGGATCCGAGCAATACATTAGATCCCCCACATGTTGTACAAAAAAAAAATTACATGATCCAATCCATCTATACACCGTCCTCGAAGCTTAACACTAACTATATTTTTTATATAGTTCACTAAACTGGTTTCAGTACGAGAAATGCCTCGAAATTGTATGTAATTTCTCTCCTCCCAAATAGTGTACACATGAGCTCCCCACGCAAGCTTAAGGATCTGCACAATAAGTGATTTTCCCTTGAGCCTACTGACAAGCTGAATTGGGGTTTGATCTCAGCTTGCCAGTAACTGGCCCCTTTAAATACAAAGAAATATACAACAAATACAATACACCTGAATCATAAAAAGAATCTTGACGACCAAGTCCACCAAGAAAACTCTTATAAAAACATGTAACCTAAAGGACGACAAGAAAAAAGATTAAACATTTTTTTGAATATGTTGTATTAAAAATCCAACAACCATTATGAAATATACTTGTCTTTTTCAACTAGACGTTATATTGATGTAAGAGTGAAGATTGAGAATATTAATATTGCGGATTGTTTTGCTAACTATTTTTAATTAAATCGACAAACTACCACACGAACGTTTGACTACCATAAAAATAAATAAAATTATACCACAAGACATACGAAATTGTGGCACTAAGGCATACAAAAAAACACAACAAGATGCGTGAAAGAAGGAATCCATAGCATAAATGATTCTTATTTGATTCAAAAACAAAATAATATAATAAGAAAAACTAAATGAGACATTGAAGCCACCGCCGAAGAAAGATTAAATAAAAAAAACTAAATACAAATTTTAGAGAAAAAAATATAATGGCTAGAATACAAAAAATTATTATACATAGGAAGTACAACCCATATAGTTTTCAATTTAAGAATAAAATTATTAATTGTCCGAATGGTTAAAAATGCTTATTTATTTTATTTTATGTGAGCTTAAATTTTGATGTTTGTCTTTAGAATGTAAAAGCTCCCTATATAATTACATGTTTCAAAAAACATGTCATCAAAAACATATTTCCTTCACAATTAAGATGAACTCTCATTCTTTTTATAGAATCAAAATCATTGATAATAATATAATTTTCAGCAAATTGATTTTAATGTACAAAAATTGAGTAATACAAAAGAAAGCCATCTTCTATCTTATTTTGTAAACTAATATTTAGAAGTTTTTCATTGCTGAATTTTTTTCCAGTCATTTTTATACTAACAAGAAGAGTCAAAATAAACCGAATCAATCTAACAACAAAAGAATAAAAAATAATTTCTTAACTTATGCTCAAATTATTCACCTTCGCATGATTAGTAACATCACAAAAAGAAAACGTTCAAGTTCATAACTCCAATAATATTTTTTCATGTTCATAAAATTTAGGGACCATACCCGATTGAAGCATTGGAAAGGAAAAAATTAAAAAAATACTATGGTTCTGTTTGGTAAATAGCAGTTTGAGCCAAAATTAGAGATTTGAGATAATATTAGAAGTTTGACCGGTTAAATCCGTTAATTTGGATGTTTGGTGAATAGCGGGTTGAGGTGAAACCACCAAATTTTAAAAAAACTATTAATATGAGCTTTTTGAAATTAGAGGTCTTGACATAAGAGTTATAAAAACTCTTTTACCCTTAACAATTATAAAAAATCTACAAATAACCTAAATTTAACATTTTTTTATTTTAATTCTTCACCGTCACGTATTTACATTGTGACATTTGTAAACTAATATTTTTTCTTTTTATCCTCATACGTTTATATGTCTTTATATATGTCTCAACACTAAAAGAATATGATTAGAGTTTATGGTTTATGATTAGTGTTTAAGGTTAGAGTTTATGATTAAGGTTTAGAGTATTAGATGCATGGCGTATTTTTAATGTTTAGCATATATGCTTTAAGATTTAGAATTTAAGATTAGGACTTATGATTTAATTTTGTAAGATTCGAATTTTAAAGACAATATTGTTTTTAGGATTTAATTTTGTAAGATTCGAATTTTAAAAACAATATTGTTGAAAAAAAAGCCATAAATTTCGAACATGAACCATAAAATGTACATTTACTTTAAAATCCCTGAAGATTTTTGTTCGTATAGGAAAGCCACTCGAACGTTACAATTTCGAATATGATTGAAAATCCAGGATTTTGTTTGCCACGCCAATATACCGATTTCGAATAGAGGATAAAGGCTTCGGTTAATAGACGAGTTCAATTAGGTGCAAACTAATACAAGGAAGTTAATTCATACTTTCGGATAATTGTATTTGGTCGGTTAATCAAACTGTTCGAATATTTTTTTTCACATAGAATCCTTCATTTCCTGTTAGGGCTTAATTTGGCGCCCTTTCCTCTGAATGCCTCTTTGGTAGAACAAACACGGGATCCAGAGATCATTTATTTTCCGAATGCAACTCTTTTTAGACAATTCTTATGGAGCCATTTTATGATACTACACCGAAATATCATCTTAAAACTGAGTTTTTTAAAATTTTGAATACAAAGAAAAACACTTGATAAACAAGCAAAGATCCCAATGTTGTGTGTTTTCAAAGGGGCGCTTGAGGTTCTCTCTACTGGTAAGGGGCGCTCTCAGTCAGCAATCAGCATCGTATGAACTTCTGCTGTAATCTGATGCAGCTCCTCCGTAGGAATACACTGAGCTCTGTCCTGTCTTTACGCCATCTTCCAGGTCATCCAATGAAGAGTTCCCTTCCAGTGTACGCACAATCTGCTCTCCACAATACATTAATTAAGTAAAAATTAACAATAGAAAGAAGCAAGTTTGGGGATCATTGCAACAAACCTGACTCATTCTGGGGCGCTTTCGAGCTGAATGTCTGATGCTGGCAGCAGCGCAGGCTACCATGCGTTTCATTTCTTCATGGTTGTAGTTATTCTCCAGACGCGGATCGACCAGCGGACCGAGGTTGCCGTCCTCCAGTGCTCGAGCCAAGTGCGGTCGAGCCTGTTTAATTGAATAACACCAACAGTGACACACACGCCATTTCTCTATGTGGATTTTGGGAACTAATGCATCAAATTTACATACCCAATCTACTAAGCTGTCCTCCATTGAGTTAGTTGGATCCACAGGTTGCTTTCCGGTTATGAGTTCTAATAGCACGACCCCAAACGAGTAAACATCGGATTTATCCGTCAGCTTGCCGCTCGATGCATATTCCGGAGCCAAGTACCTGTGTAAGAAAAAGACAGCAGTTTGATCTCCAATTTCTTCAACCAAACAATACATTTTTTTGTTTTTTGTTATAGTTACCCGAATGTTCCCATCACACGAGTTGAGACATGGGTGTAGTTGTCTGAAGACAGCTTAGCCAATCCGAAATCAGCCACCTACATAAAAAATGCAAACGTGTCTGAGCCTGTAAAAAATAAAAACACTGGTTGAATTCTAAGAGATGAATATGGTACCTTGGCTTCAAAGTTGTTGTCAAGCAGAATATTAGCTGATTTAATATCACGATGAATAATGCGAGGATGGCCTGTATGTATAAATTCAGCCTTAGAGAAAGATTGAATGGAAACTGATGTATAGAGATAAAGAGGGAGACTTTAGATTGCTCACAATCTTCGTGAATATAAGCAAGCCCTTTTGCAGAGCCTAATGCAATTCGGATTCTAGTCGAAAAATCCATGACCGGACGGTCCTTCCCTGCAATAGAGGAAGTTGGTTAGCAAGTTTGAAGGGATAATGAATGAATCATGAAAAATTGAATTTACCATGGAGGTGGTATTCCAAGGTGCTGTTTGGAAGAAACTCATACACCAACATCCGTTGTTGTCTGGCCATGCAGTATCCGACTAGGGACACGAGGTATCGATGATGGATGCGGCTAATTATTTCGACCTCGGCCTGGAATTCTCTTTCGCCTTGCCCGCTACCACTTTTTAAACTCTTAACTGCAATCTCTTTTCCACTTGGTAACACACCTTTGTGCACGAACCCGAATCCGCCTTGGCCGAGCAGATTAGCCTCAGAAAATCCACCAGTAGCAGCCGATAGCTCCTCATAAGTGAAAGTGCCAGTATTTATTCCATGAGGTACTATATTTGGTGTTGGAGGTGGCAAAGGAGTATGTTGTGCGCCTGAGGACAGGGAGCTTAAGTCACCGCTCATAATTGGTGCTGGGACTGGGGATGGTGCTGAAACCCATCCTCCACCAGCACCGGGAGGTGGCACCGTAGATGATGTTCCCCATGCACCACCAGCACCAGGAGGTGTCACCGTAGATGATGTTCCCCATGCACCACCAGCACCAGGAGGTGGCACCGTAGATGGTGTACCCCATGCACCACCAGCACCAGGAGGTGGCACCGTAGATGGTGTACCCCATGCACCACTAGAAACAAGTCCACCTTGTGGTGGCGGTGTTGCTTTGGCACCATGCTCTCCCCATGGACGATGCAGTAGGCCGGTATAATACGGATCATCGCCGCCGGCTGCAATAAACCATGCACAATAGAACTAACTCATGACCGATGCAAACTTTATCAGTTCCTCAAATCATAAAATTTATTTGTTTTTAAATCACCTTTAGGTTCACTATAGTACTGCATTTGCGGGTATCTTGTCCTCTTCTTTTTCCGGCAGCATACAACTAAAATGACTACAAAAATAAAGAGAACTACTCCTACCGCCACAGCTACTCCCGCGACGATAGATACGTTCGAGTCGTCATTTGGCTCACTCTTCGACGGTGAATTGTGAGACTTGGAACTGCTACTGCCACTTTTGGTCGGAGGTGGGGGAGAATGGTTGCTAACATTTTTAACATGCGGAGGAGGAAGAGGAGGAGGAGGATGATGATGAGAAGAAGATGAAGGAGGCGGAGGAGGTTGGAAATGAGGACTGTTAGTATTGTTTTTACTAGTAGATGCTGGTGGCGGGGGGGATGATTGTTTTGGTGGAGGTGATGAGGATTTTGGTGGCGGTGGCGGTGGTGATGAGCTTATGGGTGGCGATGGCGGTGGTGATGAGGATGAGGATGATCTTTTGGGCGGCGGCGGTGGTGACGGTGAGCTTTCGGGTGGTGGTGGCGATGGTGATGATGATGAAGGTGAGGTGGAATTTGACGATGAAGATGAGGTGGAATTCGATGACGAAGATGGTGGAGAATCTTGTGATGGAGAAGTCTTAGGGGATGAAACCATTTTGCATTAGCTTTGCAGGAGCTTCCAACCAAGAACCGCCGCCGCCTCCCCTCCCGTTTTTGCTTGGTCGAAAAAGAACCCTGAAGAAAATCGCCATGTTAAAAATCAATGCAATCTTTTGATACAACTGCAGGCCATGCAAAATCTACGTAAAAAGAAAGAGAGACGCATAATGGTACCTGAAGTTGAAGGGAGAAGAAAGAAGGTTTATGGAAGGAGAGAGGGAGAAACCGTGTGGCACGGTAAAGCTGCCATTTTAGAAATGGGGGACGCTGTCGTTCCCCGGACCGGCTTCCTACACACCAGGTCCCTGCCTTGCTTCTTGTCTCAGGCTCAGCTTTGTCTTTTTCTCTCTCCACAACTGTTCTCTGTTCTTTTTACTACACTTTCTTGTTTTGCTTTGCTTTGCTTTGGTTGATTGCTTGAAGGTACTTTTGGTTCGGAAAACCATGCATAAACAAAAAGTATGGGAAATATCGAAAAACATAATATCAGTTCCTACTAAAAAAACTTGTTCAACTTCCCTCCTAAATCATCGTTTCTTTTCACATTTGGAACAACGCAAGCCTCATAACACACAAAGGAAAAGTTGATGCACTATTACTG
This sequence comes from Hibiscus tridactylites, assembly GCA_958450335.1. NCBI lineage: Eukaryota > Viridiplantae > Streptophyta > Magnoliopsida > Malvales > Malvaceae > Hibiscus > Hibiscus tridactylites. Next base: position 91,612,054 of record OY288279.1, on the reverse strand, counting down.
ACCAAATATTAGTTAATTACCAAACAGATGGAAACGGTAAGGCAATAGCAAAAATACTACTATTAGTTTAACATGTGGATATTACAAGGAAAAAGACCAAGATCTATGTCATATAAACAAAATTATTTGTTGCTATTACACAATGTAACCTAAGTTCATATAAAAAACTTTGTTGAGTCACTTAAACATCATTGCACGAATAAAATTGAATCTTTATTACCTGAGTTTGAATGCAAGTGTCTGATATTCTACATCCATTGTTTACTGATGTGCATATCGGTTTCACTTCACACATGGACGAAGCTAGTATTTAGGATTGGAGTAAAACATAAAGGATGAAATTCTTTTGCCCCTTTTCGGTGCCCCTACATATGTCCCCACGCTCAAAATTAATTTTAAGGTTTAGGGTTTAGGGTTTTAGGTTAGGGGTTGTGGTTAGGGTTTAGGAAATTTAGGTTAGAGTGTATTTTTTAAGGTATAGGGTGTAACCTAAGTTCATCGTAAAAAGTTTGTTGAGTCACTTAAACATCATTGCACGAATAAAATTGAATCTTTATTACCTGAGTTTGAATGCAAGTGTCTGATATTCTACGTCCACTGTTTACTGATGTGTATATCGGTTTTACACATAGACGGAGCTAGTATTTAGGATTAGGGTAAAACATAAATGCTTGAAAGTTAAATAAACTAATTGGAGAAAAACACAATACCAAAAAGCATCGTTGAACTTACTTGGTGGAATGGACGCAATTGGAGAATGAAAACGCGTAAGAATAAATGAGCATTTGGAGAAAAATATTCGCAAGTTTAATGTATTTATTCACTCATCCAAACACTCGTTCAATCAATGATTTATTAAAATGATGTATCCATTTATCTACAGAACAATTAAATCATTCATTCATAAAGCAAGTCGAATAGGCTTTCCTAGGGTATTTAACAATTTCCTAGAAGGCTCTAAGCAGTATGGGCTATTCCCCGACACATGGTGGCTCTCTAAACAGTAGGGTTATTCCCCAATACCTGGTGGCTTGTAGGGGAAACATCGTGGAGAATCCAGGTTACGCTCATCAGTTCTTATTTGGAGGCCGAAGGCGAAAGACCTCAACAATTCCTTTAACATGCACACAACAACAACTAGGCGAGAAAGTTATTGTTTTGTCATAGGGTGACATTCACCCAGAGACATCTAAGTATCGAGCCACCTACAATGGTCAATATTGCCTATACATGCGGGATTATCAATACATAAAACAAAGAAGAAGCCGGCGGCGGGGTCGCTACAGCAAAACAAGTCTTTAGCGGCGCTTTTTAGTCTTTTAGTGGCGTTTTTTATGCCGCGAAAAATATTCTCGGTGCTTCGAGAAGTGCCGCTTAAACCAGCGTCGCAACAGTTCGCGGCGTTTCTTAGCAACAAACGCCGCGAAAGGTCAAGACCTTTAAACAAACGCCGCAGAAGACTATTCTTCAGTGGCGTTTGTATTTACAAACGCCGCTAAAATTTGTTCTTTGATAGCAAAAAGTGCAAGACCTTTAGTGGCGTTTTCTTTTACAAACGGCGCGAAAAACTGTTCTTTAGTGGCGTTTTCTTTTACAAATGCCGCGGATAGCAACACGCTTCCAAAAAAAATTCAAATAAAAATAATACTAATATTATATAATAAAAAATCAACCATGGTAGCTTACTTTAATATGTTTACAAATGTTGCACCAAGTTAATTTATTTAGACATCCAAAGAAAAGAAATTGAAATGTGAAGGACATACATCATGGTTCCTTACTTTAATCTATTTACATGACTAGGAAGAACGTGCTTCCCAATATCTAGACCGAGAATAATAGTGCCAAAGCTGCTCCAAACTATTCGGTGTAGCAGTAGAGTCGAGAAGCCCAAGAAGCAACTCAAGTCCTGCATGAAAATAGAACACAATCAACTTCTCAAAGCAATATGCTAATCCAAATTGCACAAAACGATTTAAATAAATATTAAGGGACTAAAATGATTAAACTGATAAAATTAAGCATCCAAATTAAATCTGTTCTATCCTATTCCCGGTCCATACCTATAGTCCATGTTTTCTCCCTCCGTCCCATTAATTTTTTCCATTATTGATTTTTTAAAAGTCAAAATTTTTAAACTTTGACCATAATTATTTTTAATATTTTAAACAATTAAATTTTATAAAATATATATTTTAAAACTACTTGATTAAAAGTTTATAAAATATATATTTTTATATTTTTTTCAATAATAAATTCCATATAGTAATAGGTCAAAGTTTAAAAAATTTGACCAAAAAAAAGTCAATAATGGACAAAATTAATGGGACGGAGGGAATAATAAAGTATATACGAAATAGAAAAGTATTAAGTCCATTGAGTTGATTTGTTCTTTGTAAAATATAAAGTAAAAACTCATAATGAAAAGTAAAGCAGCTTAACAGAACTTATTTGTGTAGGGCACCCTTCATGAACATCTTCAAACACAATTTGTTCTGTCTCAACATCATTTGCCACTCTACCTTTCTCATTCACTCCACGTTTCAAGTATCTATGCAATAGAAGAAAAATAAGAAAAGTGAAAGTCATGTGTGAATCAAAAGAAACAACAGTACATGAAAAACAATTTATTTCTTATCTCACAAGAGAAATCACAAACTAGAGTTCACAAAGAAGCAAAGAAAACCCAAATCAAAGTGAAACCACATAGACAAATAGAAATAGCACAGTGCTAGTTTTCCTGATGTATCGTAGTCGTAGGTCAAATGAAATGCTTAAGAAAACTTCCAACAAATCTAGCAGGCATTTCAACCTTGTCCCAGCATAATGTCGAGAACGTCTTGCAATGAGAGTCAGGAAACAATTCTTGCCCGAGACGGAAAGTTTCACCTGGATATCAAAGTAGGGAAACAACAAATATTAGATCAAAACTTTAATATCAAATGGAAACAACTTTTAGCAAACTCGTGAAACAAAAAGTTTGAGACAGAGCAAACCTAGTTCATCTTTAGTTACCACATCTAAGGTAGCTAAAGTTATAAGAAAAAACCTGGTAAATGGTCAGTTATGTTCCTTAAGAATATTGACAAAGGAACTCCATTAACCAAAGAAATTGTAAATTTGATAGTTGCTCCCAATATGAAGATTAAAATAAATAAATAAACATCTAGATTTTTTAAAGCAACATCTTTTAAGCAAAAAACAGACATAGAAACTGAAAGAAAATAAAACAAGTAGTTTAACTTAACCTTCCAACAAATCTCATTACCACGATCCCTTGTTACAAAAATAAATGAATAGAAAAAAGTCTAAAGATTATCATACCTGCTTGAAGAAGCCATAGACCAATGCGATAGTCCATAAAGTATTCTTGAGAGTATTGCGAATCCCTCGAGTTAAGAACTCATTCCAAACAAACATTGATTCATAGTGTACTAGTCCTGTCTCATCTCTGCATAAATTTTTTTGAAGACTATGCATGACATTTTAGGTGTAGCTGAAAAAGAAGTCTTTCGTTAGATCCACTGTTGAAAGGAGCTTCTTGTACCTACGCCAAGAGGGAAAAAGGGAAGAGAAAAAAAAAGGCATGCCGTGTTAATGCATCGAATATTTGATACTTTGATGAAATACAAAAACAAATAAAAATAAAAACAACAGCTTAAACTTAAATTTTAAAGAGGAAATAAAAGCAAAAGATAGCAATTGCCCCCCAAAACCCTGATGATACCTTGTCTCATTCAACATGTTATACTAACATTAGACGACAATGAAGCTTGCCCCTGTAGATATGCAGGAAATGAAATTGCAATAGCCTCTACAAATGATATTAACTACGATGATGCAACATTAAACTGGTGAAAGCTGACTTAACTGATGAAATAAAAAACAAAAGAAAAATGGAAGATACTTAACCAGAAAGTGCTTCAATGGAACAAGGCCATATCAATGATATATCAGTAAAGGAGTATCAACAAAAATGGTATAGAAATTACCTCCAAACCATGGAACTCTTCTACATTTCAAACAGAGCTCAACTTATTGTCCCAGAAAACATAATTAATTGAAAAGAAGGTAAATAACAACATAACACAATTCAATCACCATAGAAGTGCCGGCAAGCACTAATATCAGTAGAAGTTTTTCAGAGTCAATGAAGTCTCTAGTCTTTCCTTTATTTTAAGTGATCTCTCAAGTTCAGCAGATGGCACCTTTAGCCTAAAGCTTGATATGCGGGCATCTGATGGTAGATGGTTTGGGAGAAGGCTGACCTTAGCGTGTCTGCAAATCAATGAGTACAATGCAAAAGTACCACCTTCAAGGAGCCAATCAGAAAAGTTATGAAGCAACAAGATGGAATAATAATACCTGATTTGAGATCGAAATTGAGCGAAAGTGAGAGAAACTGGAAGAACGGTCAGAGTTATCGTGCAAAAATCACAAGAAATTACAGTTCACTTACCCTTGGATCGACGGCGACGCTTGCTTGCTGGTGCGATCGAGTGTGACGGTGCAAAACTGATTACCGAAATTTGAGGAAAGAAAAGATAAGAATGAAGAAGAAAGAGAAGAGAGAATTCAGAGGAGAGGAAAGAGACACAGTTCCAGTTCATTCATTCGATGAAAACGGTTACAGCACAATGAAACCTATTTAAACTCTATCCCCTCTCTACGACATCATTTTATGTATATAACAGGCCTCCCTAAACGCTGCGTTTCATTAACAGCTATTAAACCTAACAAACATTCAAAAGGATACTTCCAACGACTACTTTCTTAATTGGGCTCGTGACAATACTCTCCCCTTCAGCAAATCCTTGTTCTCAAGGATTAAAAGTTGGAAACTGCTGCTTCAGCTCATGTAGAATTTCCCAGGTTGCATCTTCTGGAAATGAGTTACTCCATTCCACGAGCACTTCTGTCACCGCTCGATTCCCCTTCCTTCCAATTCGTCGATCTATAACTCGCAGGGGTTCTTTGCTAATACTTCCATCAGCATCTATGACAGGCCATTCATCTTGTATTTTCTCAGACCCCACTCTCTTCTTCAATTGGGATACATGGAACACTGGGTGCACCCTCGAGTTCTCAGGAAGCTCCAATTTATAGGCCACAGCTCATATCCTTTCGATAATACGAAAAGAACCAAACCACCTGGAAGCAAGCTTCTGCCCACTCTTTGCGCTTACTGTTTGTTGCCTGTATGGTTGGAGTTTCAAAAAGACCCAATCACCCACCAAATATTCACACTCCTTCCTCTTCCTATCTGCCTGATTTTTCATCCTATCTTGAGCTCTTTGCAGATGGAACCTCAGCATCTTGATAGCAGCTTCACGGGCTTGCAAGCTTCTGTCCACAGCTGCAACTAGTGATTCCCCAGCAATGTAAGGTAAATGGATTAGTGGTGGTTGTCCATAGAGTGCTTGATATGGAGTAGTTCGAATTGTAGAGTGAAATGTGGTGTTGTACCACAATTCTGCCAAGTGCAGCCACTCAGACCAATCCTTAGGTCTTTCACCTGTCATGCATCTGAGATATGTTTCTAGGCACTGGTTGACTCTCTCCATTTGACCATCCGTCTCAGGATGGTAAGCTGTTGATGCATGCACAGCTACCCCTAACTTCCCAAATAGCTCATTCCAAAACAAGCTCATGAGCACTTTGTCCCTGTCACAGACTATGTTGCTAGGTAATCCATGAAGCTTAAATACATTCTTCAAAAAGGTTTGAGCCACATCTTTTGTCGTGAATGGATGGATTAGCCCCATGAAGTGACTGTATTTGGTTAGCCTATCCACCACCACCAAAATGCAATTCATTTTTTCAGATTTTGGCAACCCTTCTATAAAGTCCATTCCAATTGAAGACCACATTGTTTCAGGTATTGGTAGAGGATGTAACAAGCCCCTTGGATGATGTTTATCTCCTTTGTTTCTTTGACATATCATACATTCGCGAATCCAACTCTTCACATCCCTTTTGAGGCATTTCCAGTACAAAAATGCAGATATCCTCTGAATGGTTGCAGTTACTCCTGAATGCCCCCTACCACACTGTCGTGAAAGAACTTTAACATTTCCTTCTTCACTTCAGAATCACTTCCCACCACCAGCTTCCCCTTTCTCTTCAAGAGTTCCCCATCCCACTGGTATTTGGGATGTTTATCAGGTTCTTCCTCTTTGGTTTTGATCAACTTCCTCAATTTGTCATCTTTTTGCCAAGTTTCCTTAATTATTCCCAACATCTCAGAATCCACATGACTCACTCCCATGGCGGCACAACTGCTCTCTTCAGGCCTCCTAGACAAAGCATCAGCCACGATGTTGTGAATGCCTCTTCTGAACTGCACCTCATAATCAAATCCCATCATTTTCACTACCCACTTCTGTTGAAAGGGAGTGAAAGCTTCGTTCTCGGCTAGGAACTTCAAACTTTGGTGGTCTGTCTTAATTACAAAATGCCTTCCCAGTAGATAAGCTGACCATCTTTTCACTGATATCAACACAGCTAACATTTCTTTTTCGTACACAGACAGTCCCATGTGTTTAATGCCTAACCCCTTACTGAAAAATGCAGTGGCCTCCCCTTTTGCACCAACACAGCTCCAACTCCAGCATCAGAGGCATCTGCTTCTACAATGAATTCTGAATTGAAGTCAGGTAAAGCTAGTACAGGTGTAGAACACACAGCTTCTTTAAGTTTTCTAAAAGCTTCTTCCTCCTCTAATCCCCACTTCCAGGCCCCCTTCTTCAACAGATCAGTTAAAGGCCTTGCCAAGCATCCATATTCCTTCACAAATCTCCTGTAGTACCCTGAAAGCCCTAAAAAACCTCTGAGCTCCTTCACAGTTGTTGGTATTGGCCATGTGTAAATGCTTCTTACCTTAGATTGATCCATCGAGATGCATCCTCCAGAGATCACATATCCCAGATAGTCAACTTCCTTTGACCCAAAACAACACTTGGATCGTTTTGCATACAATTGATGAGCCTTTAATGTTTCGAGAACTATTCTCAAGTGTTTCAAATGCGATGATCCATCCACCGAGTAGACCAAGATATCGTCAAAAAAAAGTACAAACTTCCTCAAATACTGTTTAAAGAGCTTGTTCATCAAACCTTGAAATGTTGCTGGGGCGTTTGTCAACCCGAAGGGCATCACTAAGAATTCATAGTGGCCTTCATGGGTTCGAAATGTTGTTTTCTGGATATATGCTTCTCTCATTCGAATTTGGTGGTACCCAGATCTGAGATCTAGCTTGGAGAAGACAATTGCTGCTCCTAGTTCATCCATCAGTTCTTCAATTACAAGCATAGGGAAATTGTCTTTGATGGTAAGCTGATTCAATTTTCGATAGTCCACACACATTCTCCACGATCTGTCCTTCTTCTTCACCATTACTATCGGGGATGAGAAAGCACTGTTGCTATCCCTGATAATCCCAGATTGTAACATCTCACCCACAAGTTTCTCGATTTCATCCTTTTGATGTGTAGGATGTCTGTATGGTTTAACTTTCACCACAGCCTTCTCATCTTTCAACTCGATTCTATGGTCATGTCCTCTTTCTGGAGGAAGGTTTACTGGTTCCTCGAACACCCCCTTAAACTCATTCAACAAAGCCTCGATCTCAGTCTTCAGTAGTTCCCCTTCAGACTTCAACACTAGTTGAGCCTCGAGTAACCACACACTAGCAGTGTAGGGTCCCTTGGTTCCTCTCAACAGTTTATCACATTGCTTAGGCCCCACTATTTGCAATGTTGGTGAAACACATCCTTGGAGTTTAACCTCTTTTCCCCTGTACCCAAATTGCATGCTGAGCTTAGCAAAATCCCATTGAATGTTGCCTAAATGTGCAAGCCATTGAATTCCTAATACCATCTCGCAATTCTTAATTGGTACAATTAGGAAATCAGAAACAAATTCAACTCTCTGACTCTTCCATTCCACTTTCATGCACTCTCCAATTGTGGTCATCCAATTCCCATCAGCCACTGTAACTCTCAGTTGCTTGTGTCTACTCACTCTCAAACTTAATTGTTTAGCAATAGTCAAGCTGAGAAAGTTGTGAGTACTCCATGTATCAATTAAGGCCACACACTTGATTTTCCCAATCTGTACTTGTATCCTCATAGTGTCCCATTCAGCCTTTCCCCACATAGCATGTAAAGACAAAACTGGTTCCTCACCTTGTGTGTTTTCTTGCACCCCTGGCTCTACCACTTCTTCGCAATCTAGGAAGATCTCAGCTTCCCCTTCATCCTCCACACCATCCACTACTATCTGGTACATCTGAGTTTTTTGCACATTTATGCCCAGGAGTATATTTGGCCGCACACCAAAAGCATAACCCCCTTTTCCTCATTTCCTCCACTTCAGCAATCGAAAGTGTTTTTCCTGAACTCCTTTGGTTGTTTACACTAGGCTTCAAATGCACAGGACTGGTGCTCCTCGGACTAGAGAACCTCGATGATGGTACTACAGTCGTACCACTCGAGGGTGCAGGTCCTCTGAATGCACTTCCACTAGCCCTTGATGGAAAGCTTAATACTGAAGGGGTGTTCGAAAAAGCCCTCTGCAAGGATCCCTGACTTTTCTTCAAATTTGGGTAATACATAGACTCCACATGCTTAGCTAAATGAAACGCCTCCAGTAGAGTTTTAGGTTGCAATAATTTGACTATTTGACCAATCTCAAGTCGCAAATGATTTTTAAAAACGCTGAGAGTATAAGCATCAGGAAGCTTACTTATCTGGTTAAGCAAATCAATGAAATCCTTGTAGTATTTCTCAACGGTGTCTGTCTGTCTAAGCTCAATCAGGTCAGCGAAAGGATCATCGAACCCACCAGGTGCAAACCTTTCCCTCAGCAACTGAAGATATTCTATCCAAGCCATCGTGTTCAGATCCAGATATGTTTTTGACAAAAACTGGTGCCATTGAAGGGCCTTCCCTTCAAGATGCAGCATAACTACCCTCACCTTAGCACCATCTGGTACTCCTTCAGCTTCAAAATACTGTTCCAATTTGCACATCCACTCACAGAACCCAGATCCATCGAACTTAGGACAAAGAAGCTTGTATGCGAAATTCATCTGATGAATTGGTTCTCGCTCCTGATTTTCTTTAACCAACTCCCTCACTTCCGGTTCCACTTCACCATCCGCGCCCAGCTCTGCTGCAACTCCATCCTCCGGTGATGGATTCGACCCAGCTTGCGGATTTCCAGGTGAGGTTCCTAGAATCCCTGAGTGTTGCCCTGCCATCGCGCTTGTATCAATCTTCTTCCCAAGTCCAATCTCTAGCAACTTGTGCAGATTGGCCATCATCGCCGCCTGCATCTCTTGGAATCGAGTGTTCATTGAAGTTTCAAGCCTCTGAACATGAGCTTCGATTCGAGTCGTTTCCTGCTTCCAATCTAAATTTGCTTCCTGTGGTGTTACCCCTGCGGCTACCGACGGTACCTCACTGCCTGTAGCTGTTGTTTGACTACGAGTGCCCACCATTTTCCAAGAACCGGTGGCTCTGATACCCTTGTGACGGTGCAAAACTGATTACCGAAATCTGAGGAAAGAAAAGATAAGAATGAAGAAGAACGAGAAGAGAGAATTCAGAGGAGAGGAAAGAGACAAAGTTCCAGCTCATTCATTCGATGAAAACGGTTACAGCACAATGAAACCTATTTAAACTCTATCCCCTCTCTACGACATCGTTTTATGTATATAACAGGCCTCCCTAAACGTTGCGTTTCATTAACAGCTATTAAACCTAACAAACATTCAAAAGGATACTTCCAACAGCTACTTTCTTAATTGGGCTCGTGACACCGAGCGGCCTGAGGAACGGTCGACAACAATGAGGAGGACGGCAAGGAGGTGCAACCGAGCGGCCTGAGGGACGGTCGACGGTGATGAGGAGGACGACAAGGAGGACTAGGAGCGTTAGGGATTTAATTTTTTCACGTTAAATTTGGGAATTTTTGCACGACAACTCAGTTTTGATATATTCAACCTAGCGGCGCTTGAAAATGAATCGCCGTAACAGAAATCCTATTGCAGTGTTTATTAAAATAAAACGCCATTAAAATAAAAATATTTATGGCATTTCAAAAACCAAACGCCACCAATACAAGAGTTATTGCGGCATTTTTAATAAACGCCGCTAAAATACATCTATTGCGGCGTTTTTAAACTCAAACGCCGCTAAAAATACATCTATTGCGGCATTTTTAAACTCAAACGCCGCGATGGTTGTCAGTTTGTGGCATTTCTCCCTTAAACGCCGTTATAAGTGAAATATTAGTGGCGTTTGTTTAAAAAACGCCACGAAAAGCGCCGCGATAGAACAAGTCTGGTGTAGTGTTCCTACATGCTTGACTTGGTTAATTACTTGCAAAGCTTTTAGTTTAAAGATTGATCCTTACGGATTTTTTGTTTGATGGAGTGCATTCTTGATGCCAGAAGTCGTTTTCGTTGGTGTTCTTCTGGTGTCATCCAAGCGAGATGATTCTGAGGCTTCTGCGAGACGTTTGAGGGTCAAAACCTTTTCAGGGAAACACTTCGCGTGCATGCAACATGAAGGACTAGTAAGTATAGGTGAGGTGCTCCCGTTACTGTATTAAGGTGTCCCATGTGTGAACAATCTGAGATTAGACTGGAATCATGAAGAAGAAGAACAATGGCAGTGGATAGAAAGAAAGTAGAGTGAAAAAAAGAGACGGTACTCTCATTGTTTTATTTATTAATCTCGTAATATCTCGCAAAAGAAGAGATCGAGAGCATTTATATAAACACTAATATCACCAGCCTTGGATCAAGTATCTAACAAACCTATAATCGTTTCAGCTGGCAGCATAACAACATCTAACTAATTCTCTTTTTTTATTGACATGACTCATACTCATAACATTCCCCTTACTATCTTTTTCTTCTGAACCAGTTTAAAACACCTTGAACCAAAGCAAAGAACCTGCAGCAACAAGAAATAAAAAACACACATGAAAGCAATGTAAAAACTAACCAACAAACAGTTACCTCAATCAAGCACAAGTACTCAACAGCTCAGACATGGAAACCACAACCAATTTACTCCTGAAACAACAAAAGGATACAGTAGAGAGAGGCTTTGTCATGATGTCGGAAACTTGTTCACATGTGAGGATTTCATTGACACTGATCTGTCTAACTGCTACCTTTTCTCGAACAAAATAAAGATCAAGCTCAACATGCTTAAACTTTGAGTGCATAATAGGGTTGGCGGAGACAGCAACAACGCTGGAATTATCGCACCACAAAGTAGGCTGACCATCCGAAACAACAAACAACTCCCTAAGTAAGGACTGAAGCCAAACAATTTTAGTTGTAGCAGAAGCAACACTTCGATACTCTGCTTCAGCCGTAGAACGAGAAACAACAGATTGTTTCTTTGAACCTCACGCTATTGGATTACCACCAAGAAAAAAAACCCGTAGTCGAACGACGATCATCTAAATCAGAGCCACAATTAGCATCCGCGAAAGCTGTAATAGCTAGACGAGAAGATGATTGAAACAACACGCAAAAATCAAGAGTTCCTTGCAAATACCGTAGAATTCGCTTGAGTGATTGAATGTGAGTATCCAAGGGATTCTGCATAAATTGGCATACCCGATTGACAGCGAATGCAATCTTGGGTATAGTAATAACATCATATTGAAGAGCACCGACGACACTTCTATAAAAAGTGACATCTGAAATAGGACTTCCAACATGAATAGAGAGATGAGCATTGGATATCATGGGTGTAGGCATCCCCTTTGCATTATCTAAATCACTTCACTGTAGCAATTCCCTAATATATTTCTTCCGACTCAAGAATAAACCACCCTTTGTATAGTGGACTTCAATACCTAAGAAGTAATGTAAAACACCCAGATCCTTTAACGAAAATGCAGTATTTAACTCATCAATAACCTGATGGACCTCTTGATCATCACCCCCCGTGAGAATAATATCGTCAACATAGACGAGAAGATACAACATGCTATTTTTCAGTTTTCTTAACAAACAACGATGAATCTGACTTTGAAAGACCAAAACCCATTGACACTAAGTGAGCACGAAGTGTTTCAAACTAAGCACGCGGTGCTTGTTTCAACCCATAAATGACCTTGTAAAGCTTACAAACAAAACGACGCTTGTCACCTTGTTCATATCCTGGCGGCTGAATCATGTACACTTCTTCAGCTAGATCGCCATTTAAAAAAGCGTTGTTAAAATCGACTTGTCGTAAGCACCACCCTTTGTGAACATCAATCGAAAATATAATCCGAACAGTAGCAGGCTTAACAACGGGACTGAAAGTCTCATGGAAATCCCAGCCTGCACGCTGAAGATAACCTTTCGCCACCAACCGGGCCTTGTACCTAGAAATTGAGCCATCAACGTTCTTTTTCAATTTAAAAATCCACTTACAACTCAACGATGTCCGATCAGAAGGCAATTCAACAATAGACCAAGTGTTATTACGAACAAGTGCATCATATTCTTCCTGACCAGCCTTCCTCCAATTTTCATCAAGCATGGCTTCCTGAATAGTTCGAGGTTCTTCAACAAGGGAAGTAATTGCCGAAGAAGTATCAATATTGAACACCTTCGGCTTCCAAATTCCATGCTTCCCTCTGGTCATCATTGGATGAAGATTAGTGATAGGAGGAGAAGAATCAACATGGTCGGGAGGAGAATCGTGAGAAAGTAAAATATCACATTGATTAAAACCAGTTACAGACGCACGAAACTCTTGATTTGGGTGAGTATCTAGACCACTAGGTTCCTCATTGCCGTTAGAAGCACCACCAGTAGTTAAAATATCATGAGGGCTAGTAAGATGACCATCAACACTAACTGGGCTCAAATTAACATTATCACCAACTAGGCTTGAAAAATTGCTATTATGGGGCTCGGACCCAAACTCACTGACCAACTGATCACTAGAAACCTTAAGAGACTGCACAACACGAGGTGGACTTGAAGAAATAGTGGGCTCATGCAGAACTGACGGGCTCACCTCTCGTCCATCACCAGAATCAACTAAGGACTGGACACTAGTGGGCTCAACAATTAACAGGCTCACCTCTCGTTCACCACCAGAACCAGCTAGAGATTGCACGGTAGTGGGCTCAACACCAACATGTGGGATGATATTCATGTCAGCAGGCTGAGTTAAAGAACCGAGACCTTGCCCAAGACCATCAGGGAATGGTGGATGTCGAGCTGAAACTGAGACACCATCTACTAGCTAAGCATCTTCAAGTCGAGGAGATTGTGACTAAATAGAAGACGAAGGGCTCATGAGTGGAGACGTGGTAACAGCAGTGGGACCATTAGAATCGGAAGATGATAAAGAAACAATGACCAAGGGAACATTTTGAGAAACACCATGAAACCCTTTCTCGTGTAGAGTGGAATTGCGAGATGCATCAACAAACGGAAAAACAGTCTCATCAAAGATAACATGTCGAGAGACAATAATACGTCCATCACCAGTAAGGCACTTATAACCTTTATGTAGGGGACTATAACCTAGAAAAGTACATAGGTTCGTCCGAAATTCAAGCTTATGTCGAAGGAAAGGACGCATCAACGGGTAACAAGCACAACCAAAGATGCGAAAAAACTCATAATGAGGCTTCTGATGCATCAGTACCTCAAAAGGAGACTTTCCATTATGCAAGGGAGTCGACAATCGATTAATAAGAAAGACCGAGGTGATAAAAGCGTGACTCCAAAACTTCAATGACAGCCCTGCTTGAGACAGTAACGTCAATCCCATGTCTACGATGTGTCGATGCTTACGTTCGACTTTACCATTCTATTCAGAAGTGCTAGGACACGAAAGACGATGTTGTATTCCATTAGAACGAAGCCAGCTCGCCAATGCTTGATATTCACCACCACCATCAGTTTGCAAAATCTTAATTTTATGCCCAAATTGAACATCAACCATTTTATGAAAATCAAGAGAACACTGATAAACATCGGACTTCTTTTTATTCAAGTACATCCATTTATATCGACTATGCACATCAATGAAGGAAACATAATAAGAAAATCCATCAGAAAGTATATGCGTTGGTCCCCACACATCCGAGACAACCAAATGAAAGGGAGAATCATAGACAGTTGTAGACAGTAAGAAAGGAAGCTTATGAGCCTTTCCGTGTAGATAAGGCAAGCAAACATTGGGCATATTATTATTAGCAGTATCAATATTACAAGACTTCAATGCAGTCTTGAGTACACTTAGGGAAGGATTCCCTAGGCGTTTGTGCCACAACTCTAATGGTAAAGAAGACTTGGAAACATTACAAGAACGAGCAATTATAGGAGTAGAAACATTAGTAGACGAAACCACAACAACATTATCAACGAACCCTTCAGAATGCAACTCATAAAGACCATCAGGAGTGAGCCTCCCCTCCAGAAGAATCTGTCGGGTCTGAGCATCCTTCACAAAACACTTATACGGATGAAACTCAAAAAACACGTTATTATCGCGAGAAAACTGAGACACAGATAAAAGATTCTTCTTAATATCTGGAACACACAATAAGTTACGCAAAAACAACGACCTATGTCCAGCTTGTAAACAACCATGACAAATATGAGAAATTGAAACTTCATCACCATTGCCCATAAGTAAAGAATTTGTACCTGTGTACGCAACCTCTGTTTGAATATTGTCTCTAGCATTAGTTATGTGATGAGTGGCCCCCGAATCAGGGTACCAAACAGCCTCACGAACACCCGAGGTAGGCATACCCGGTGCACACGTACCAAGCAATGGTGTGGCAAAAAACGATGTAGGAGCTGGCTGAAAACTAGAAACATTAGAATAGGAGAAAAAAGGAGCAGAAACATGTGAAGAAAAGGTTGTGGAAGCTGATGGTGGGGCTGCAGAAACAAAAGAATGAAGGCCCTGGGAAAACACTGAGCCATTGCCTGTAGGAGCAGTGTAAAACTGACCAACAGAAGAAAAAATATACGGTGCTGCACCAAAATTAGAGACATGCCATGTCGAGTAAAAACCAGAAGGAGAAGATGCAACAACGTGAGAATAAGCCTGAAAGAGAGGTTGATTAGGACGCCAAGTGCCACTCTGAGGCTGATTAGTTGTCCTTTGATTAGAATCGATACGAGCAGCACCCCAAGAATTAGGAAAACCATCGAAAACATCACTATTTCCAGAAGATGGACTACGACAGGACTGATCAAAACGATACCAACACTTATGAGCTAAGTGTCCAAACCTTCCACAAATTTGGCATTGAGACCTATTAGAAGAAATACGACCTCGCGCACGACCTCGAGAGAAGGTATCACCACGTTGTGCTTGTGAAAAATTGGAAGAACATTGCATCTGAAATTGATTTTCAGTCAACTCATTTGTATCCTTAACACTATCAGTCTTATCCCCTTTTTGAGTCACCACATTTGCTTGGATAGAAAAATTTTCAGTCAAGAATTCGCGTTGCCTTGTTTCACAGTCGAGGAGCATCTCCGTAAGACTCTCAAGAGTTTGAGACTCGCACGATGAAATGGCAATAACTGACTCGAACTCAGCAGTGAGGCTGGCAAGAATCACACTGACTTGTTCTTGCTCTGTGACAGGATTGCTCGAAGCATTGAGTGTATCACCGAACAATTTAATCTTGGCAAGATATTCATTCACGGACAATCCTCGTTTCTTCTGAGAATGTAAACTATGCCGTAACGCAGAGACCTTGGCAGAAGATTTCGCAGCAAACATCTTCGCAAGAGCATTCCAAACTGCTCGAGAAGTAGTGAGACCCATGAGCAAGGGAAGAACCTCAGCACTGACTGTAGACAAAATCCATGATGCAAGCAATTTATCTTGTTTCAGATACGCCAGAAAAGCTGGATTTTCAACAAGTTGACCAGATGCATCACTCATCACTTTATCGGGAGCTTTGTGATCAGAAATATATGTCGTTAAACCATATCCATCGATAACTAACATCACCTGATGTTTCCACAGAATATAACTGCTCTCGACAAGCTTTACCGTATCTAGCTTGGGAAGTTCCTGAACAGAATAAACACTAAAAGTAGTCATGAGAATAGGTATCGAGTTTGAACTAGTTTGAACAAGATCCGATGGACCAGACATAGACGAATCATTTGTCATAGTGAAATAAGCTCTTTGAGACAATTTATCAAGCACAAGATGTGCAAGCACACAACTACTCTATTAATGGAGACAAACTATCACAATCACAACCAAACAGTAGAAGATACGCAACAAATACCACAACCAAAATCAACATTCAACATTAATCGAAGAAAACAAACCAAACTCAGCACCCAATCATCAATTGAAGTAAAGAAAATCACAACACAACTTCTCACAACCTCTAATATAAAAACAGATGCTCTTCAGGCTACTAATCTGCTCTTTAAATTCATGCAACCAGAGTCAGATATTCATGCAGTTCAGCCAGAGATCTAAACATCGAAGACTAGAGAAAGTGAATCATAGATCAGAAAGAGTGAGTACATAAACCTTTTCAAGTTGAGTCGCGCTCATCACTATTCCGCAGATATCAAAAACGGAAATGCTTATGATCAAGCCGCAATCCTTATGTTGAATTTGATTACTGAGTCACTCAAGCGATCTACGTTTATATTGTGCTTCAGTACACTGACAACGAGCCAAACAAAGAAATCACGCGCGAAAGGCCACCAAACTGCAATCTCACACATTGAGGTATGATCGAAATCTAACAGAGCACCAAAAACATCACCGAACCTTCTCCTAACAGCTAGGAAAAAGGCTCTGATACCATGTGAACAATCTAAGATTAGACTGAAATCATGAAGAAGAAGAACAATGGCAGTGGATAGAAAGAAAGTAGAGTGATAAAGATAGACGATACTCTCATTGTTTTATTTATTAATCTCATAATATCTCTCAAAAAAGAGACCGAGAGCATTTATACAAACACTAATATCACCAGCCTTGGATCAGCTATCTAACAAACATATAATTGTTCAAGCTGGCAGCATAACAACATCTTACTAATTCTCTTTTTCATTGACATGACTCATACTCATAACACCATGGTGATGGGATGAGTTTGTGGGTTCCTTTGGGGAGGCATAACTACTGTGATAGAATACAGAGTGGAGAAAGGAAACGAAATAGGAAAATTGTTATTATCCAGTCGAATGAACGTGCATTACAAGCTGAGAGAATGATCTCTTATATACGCATCAAGAATCTCATCCTTAAAAGGAAGAATATAATTGCCTAACAGACTTTTCAACGGATCTAGTTTAGAAGCTAACTAACTAACCACATCTCATACATTATACTCTAACATACTGCCTTAGAGTATTTTCTTTCAAATCTGAATGATTTGAAGGTTAAAAGAAGGATAAAAAGAGCAATATATCTCAATTCCACAATGATCAAATGGTGGAGGTTGTAAACCAGACCAACGTAAGATTGGAGTTTTAATTGAGTTCCATTGATTTTTAGGGAATTTTGAAAGAGAAAAAAACAAATTGTGAAGAAGAAAGGAGGAGAAAGAAGAATATTTTGGTACCAGTTACGTCGAACACGATGGTGCCCGACGATCAAACGATGGTAGATAAGAACGTTGCCCATGGCGAATAATGGTAAAATATTAAGTTGATTTCATAAATAAAATTGTCCAAAAAGAGACGTTTTGGTACTGTCGTTAAATAATTAACGATTCAATAACCATAAATAGATTCTGAAAGTTAGGTGATAAAATCAGAAAATTTAAAAATTGAATGACCAAAATAGAAATAAAATGTAAATTTATTGACTAAATATGTAGTTTACCCATAAAAATAGTATAAATGATTGTAGGGCCCAATAACTCAGAATTTTATGTTGTAGCAAAGTTGAATTAAGTTTGATTAGTGCATATCGTAACGTCTGCGAAAGGTGGGGACAATAATTTCACATCGAAAAGGAAAATGAAAGTTTTGTGACATGTAAACAGTGACACTACACATCCTATCAGACAAGTCTTTTGGGAAGAGATAATAGCCCCGTAACAAGTGGTATTAGAGCGACCATTTAGCTGTTCGATTTCATGCCGAGCGCCTATGAGTGAGGTAGGCAGCGAGGACAATCGTGATAATGACCCATCACGAGTACATCCTATCATACATGTCTTTTAGAAAGAGTATAATGACTCCATGACAATATGATTATACTTAAAATACTTAGATATTTTCCGATAAAAAAATCTAACAATAGGTTATTTTTGAGAAACTCTATGCCACTTGGCATCTGTCCTGAATCCCCAAACAAAATTGTTATTTTGAAGAATTGCACTATAAATGAGTTATAATGTAAAATGTAACTTTTGGCTTTGTTGAATATAGCATTTATACATTATTTTAGAGAAAAATCATATTGTAAAACTTAAAATAACCCCTGCATTTCTAAAAAAATCAGAACAACATATTCAAAAAAAACAAAAAACTATAAAAATATTTATTAGAATTAAAATAATTTAGGCAGAAATCGATATAAACAATGTCAATCAATATAAATTTTTTTTCACATATACTATATATAAATGTAAATATGAAAAAAGGTAAACCGTAAGTGAGCGGAATTATTAAAAAAACAAAATTTATTTAGCCACATTATTACATCCACTTCTCAAAACAGTCTGATTTTACAACTATTTCTTGTGAAAAAAGTTGTTTACATTTGGGTCATTCTTTCTTTTATTTCTCTCCCATCCGTAAGAAAATTATAAACAAAAATGATTTCTATTTTAACCTAAAAATCCAGAAAAGCATAAAACAAATGATATTAGTTTTTTTCATTAAAAAAGGTTTGAAAACACAACATAATTCAAAATAATTAGTCATTGGATTGGTTCCCGTGGATATCTTAAGAAAACGTTTTTTGAATTAATAGTACTCTAAAAATCCACTCAAAATGCTACAGCAAGACTTCTGGAAATTGAAGTAAAATCTTTGTGATCTAAGTCAGCATTTTATTTTCATAGAAATGAAGCTAAACAACAAAAGTTAGTGTCTAAGTAGGTTTGATTCTAGAAAATATTTTTATTTTTTATTTTCAGTTTCAGTTTCAGTTTTTTGAAAAATAGAAAACATGTTTGGTTAATAGGGATAGAAACTTGTTTTCGAAAATGAAAATAACAAAAATGTGTTTGGAATATATCTTTTTGTTATGGACCGAGAACCGAGCTATGCTATAAAGGACCATGCCAAGTTGTGCAGGGAAATCACGTGTGAAGAAGAAGCCAAAGACGTCAGATATCACGTGTCAAGGAGCCAAAGACGCTGGATGTTATCCATTTAATATAAATAGGTTACTAGACTCTAGGAAAAGGATATCGAATATTTTGTTAAGCATTGGCTGCGGCTAATCTTTCCCTATCCCCTTTCTTCTTCTTCTCTCTATGTCAATTCTCTCTGCCTTTTTCCTATTGTAATTCTCTGGTTCTTCAATATAACTTCAGTTTGATTTCTTGAGATCATTACATTGGTGCTTTCATTGACTTTGCCACCATGGTAAACCAATTGGAATCCATCCAAGCCCTTCAAGACACCACCGCTCAACACAAGCTGATTCTGACCTCTCTGCAAAATCACTTCGAAGAGCAGGCTCGCTGGAATGAGAACACAGAACGAATGTTGCAGGACCTAGCCCGTCAAATGATCGCCATTTCTGCACATCTGGGGATCGGTGTATCACCTGAAATTTTGGCAAAGCAAGAGAACACAAACACCATGACCCACCAGGTGTTCGAAAAATTGCCAACACCAACGGATGAAGAACTAGCAAGGGACAGAGGTGTCGACACTACAAATCATACTGATAATGCTACACCTACAGATAAATCTAAGAAACAACCGGTTCAGAGCAGTGGAGGCCTTGATTTTCAACAGGATGGCGCAAGGATGCTTGGTAGTTTTGGAGAGAGGACTCCATTTTTTGCCATAACCCATAAATTGGTGTTCCATTATGAGATGCTTGGCATACAGAGTCTCACAAATCAAATGCCTTGGGTCGAATCTCAAAAGGATGAAGCAACGAGGCAGTTTCGATTGGAGAGTTGGCCTCCATTCTTGGTCATTGTCCATGAACCAAGGGTCGAACTTCAAAAACAGAGAGAAATTACTAAAATTTTGAAAATTGCTACACTGCCGACAAACTTTGTTCTGGCTTCTACAGAGGATATTCAACCAATGAAAGGAACGCTTCATTGCGAATCAGATTTGTTTGGTATAATTGATGGTGACTGGACTGACGAGTACCATTATCGTTGTGGTTTCATGAATTTTGATCCCGGAGGGAATTTAATTGCAGAAGTTTCTTCCGGTGACCATCTACTGGCGTTCTCCAAGATTAATGGTATGAAGTCTCTAAATTATGCTTTGCTGATTGGAATGACTGCCAAACAAAATTTACTTGATAATGTTTGCTACGTGCATTTGGAACCATGGTCATGGTTAGAAATAACCACTTCACTTGACATCCTTTTGATTTCATTATTGATTGGGCATATATTTCATGCATCTGTTAATCAAATTTCCAAGGGAAATGACGATGATCATGAGCTGTTGGAGCTTAAAAAAATAGAGATATTGGTCAAGGAAGCTTTACGAAGACAATGTTAGAGAGTTGTAATTTCAAAATGGATAACCCAAGTGGCATAGTTATGAGGACACACAAGTCTCAGTCAATTAAAAAATGGCACCCTCGTGATAGGGCCAAACCATTTCCTTTGATATCAGCTGGATTTGTTAGCCATGGAGATGACAAGAAACTTTTTGTTAGAGCTATCATTTTAATAGTTTCGGGAACATCAATTGGTTTTATAACTCTGGAGATGCTTGTGTTTTGGTATATATATCAGAAACGACGAACCACCGATGAGGCAGGAATTTCATTTGCAAAAGACACACATATGAATCATCATTACGACTTTCTCTTTGGAGTATCTTTTGAAGAGATAAAACATATGACCAGTAACTTTGCTACCCAACTTGGTTCCTCTGTTTACATAGGCGTGTCTCAGGAAATTTTTGTTCTTTTTGCAACTGATAGAGACTTCCGAATCGTGATTTCTACCTATGGTGGAATGTATCATCAGTACCTCTGGCCTCTTAAAGGCTTCTGTTTTGAAGAACACAAGTGGCTGCTATATGAGTATGTTTCAAATGTTTCTATGGATAAGCTATTGTTTGATGTGGAACAAAGAATGATGGAACTGAATTGGATACAGAAGTTTGATATTGCTCTTAGGGTAGCCCGAGCCCTTACATATCTGCACACAAAATGTCCTTTGGCTTGTGACACTGGGCCATCGTTTGCTCAAATTTGT
Organism: Hibiscus tridactylites; assembly: GCA_958450335.1. Lineage (NCBI taxonomy): Eukaryota > Viridiplantae > Streptophyta > Magnoliopsida > Malvales > Malvaceae > Hibiscus > Hibiscus tridactylites. Next base: position 91,590,655 of record OY288279.1, on the reverse strand, counting down.
TCAAACTGGGACGTCAATAGAAGAGAGTACTTCTGCAGATTTTGCAAGTCATTTGATGATGATATTGAGAAAGGGTCGTTTCAGTTTCATGATTGTGGGATCTACAGAGCTGGTGATATCGACATGAGGGATGTAATGTTAATTTCAGCGGAGAGCAAGAGTATCCGTGAGTTGTTAGCAACATGTCATGGTCAGATTTGTTTGACATCCAGTCCTTGGAAATCCAACTGTGATGATCAAATAAATTGTGTCACTGCTCATTTCGTTGATCATGAATGGAGGTTGCAGAAGGAGATTCTAAAGCTCAAGCTTATATTTCATCCATATGATAGCTTGTTTGTTGCCAATGAGATGGTGTTATGGGTGGTTCCATGGAACATCGAACACAAGGTGTCCAGCCTTACGCTAGAGAATTTATCGAGTGATGATTGTGTGGCTAACATGATGAGATCACAACTTATTGTGAAAAGAGCATCATGGCAGGTTCATAGTCACTTAATTGATATGGTTAGAGGTTGGTGCTACCGATGCCTAATTCCAATATCAATGCCCACAACTACTTGTCAAAGATGTTCGAATCGTGACATCCTAGAAGTTGTTCCTGGAATTATTGGTTGTCTTAAAGCTCAAGATGCCCTTACAATAGCAAGTGATGTTTGTGCACAAGCTTGGGCAAATGAAGTTGAATTGTTGGAGGAATATTCTCGGTTGAACCTTGAGGACAAGGTTCTTTCGTTAGAGGAGGGTAATGTTATGGACCGAGAACCGAGCTATGCTATAAAGGACCATGCCAAGTTGTGCAGGGAAATCACGTGTGAAGAAGAAGCCAAAGACGTCAGATATCACGTGTCAAGGAGCCAAAGACGCTGGATGTTATCCATTTAATATAAATAGGTTACTAGACTCTAGGAAAAGGATATCGAATATTTTGTTAAACATTGGCTGCGGCTAATCTTTCCCTATCCCCTTTCTTCTTCTTCTCTCCATGTCAATTCTCTCTCCCTTTTTCCTATTGTAATTCTCTGGTTCTTCAATATAACTTCAGTTTGATTTCTTGAGATCATTACACTTTTCAAAATAGAAATGAAAAAATAATTATTAAATACTTAAATAAAATATAGTTAGAATAATAATAATAATAATAATAATAATAATAATAATAATAATAATAATAATAATAATAATAATAATAATAATAATAATAATAATAATAATAATAAATAAGATTAGAAGAATTCGAAATCGGATTAAAATGAAGTTAAAATTTAAAAGAACACTTGTTTTCATATTTTTCAATTTGTTAAAACATCTTCAATGAAAATAATGAAAAACATCGTTTTTCTGTTTTTAAATTTCTACTTTTTTGTTTTAATTTTTTAAAAATTATTTTCTAATTTTACAACCAAGCATGTTTTCTTCGCCCTTTTCTATTTTCTAAGAAAATGAACGAACACAAACGAATATATATGGTAAACGAACATGTTCGTTCATTATGGAATGTAGCTTGTTCGTGTTCGTTCATGTTCGTTCGTTTAAATGGTAAACGAACACAAACGAACATATATAATTTGTTAAATATTTAATATTTTTGGTTAGTTCGATTAATTCAATTAATTAACTAATTTTAAACCGAATTAATCGATAATTGAAATTTGAAAAAACTCTTATTCATTAGTCGAAACCTAAAATTATCTAATAGATTAACCAATTTTGTTTTGGTTCGGTTGGTTAGTTCGGTTTAACTAAATAATGAACACCCCTATACATATGTGAATAAATTTAAATGAACATAAACGAAAATAAATGAACGAACATAAACGAACGAACATGAATGAACATAAACGAACGAACATATTCGAACGGATTACCGAACGTTCACGAACATAAATGAACGAACAAGCCCTTTGTTCGTGTTCGTTCATTTAATTAAACGAATAAAAAATCTTATTCATGTTCGTTCGTTTAATAAATAAACGAACTTCCCGCCAAACGGTTCAATGAACGTTCGGCTCGTTTACAGCGATATATAAGACGATGCCTGCTTGAAACCAAAAACACTAAGTCACTATTGCCAATAAAGGGTATATTCACTTTTATATATATTGTTCCCCATTTTTCAAATTTTCCATTTTGATTCAGTTTGGTTATTAATAAATTTGAATTAAATTTCATCGGTTTCTTAGATACTAAGACCTTGTCTAAGAAGTTACTTGTTGACGGCGTCATTATCTCATACGTGTAAGCTAAACGGTTTCAATTATTCAACCACTAAAAATGTTGGTCAATAATAAATTGTTATTGTTGTACTTTCGCCAAACAACTTCGAATAATTTTATTCTTTAAAAAAAGACCTTCGTCTCTGCGTCACGCTCATCATGAAGCCTGTCGCTTCTTCAAAGAGGGGTTTTTAATTTGTAGTTTAACTATATACAATAAAATGATGCAACAACAACAACAACAATAACATGAACATGGTTGTAAAAGAAACGACAGGTCGCGAGTTATTCGAGTCCGACTCAGTCAAAACTCGATTCAATTATACTCGAGCTCGACTCGAATTTGAGTTGAGTCGAGCTTAACACTACTCGGGCTCGACTCGACTGGTTTACACCCCTACGCTCAGCCATTGCACCACGATAAGACAACCATCAAAGTCGACTGAGTTCGCAGCCTGATAGTCAAACTACTACCTGCCAACCCATCAGTAGCCATTACTAGGCCTGACACGATTTCATCAAGCATCGCTCCATCTACAACTCCAAAAGAATATAAATATCCATAATACCGAAGGTATAGAGGACGACTCCACAACTCTCCACAAGGGCTATCATGCCTATTCTACATCAATTATTCTCCCATTCTCGCCCAAACGACTCCGGTCATAGTTTCTACACTGTTCGCGACTCTCGACTCCGAGTCAACTAGAGGTGAACTGCCTAATTCAACGATCAATCATAGTCCATTGTGCCTCTCGGCTCGTCCCACGACGAGTGAACCACCAATCAACGTCCCTAAACCTTCTTTCAACCACCATCACCACCTCCTCATTTGGTGTCACCCAAAATTAGCAACAATAATTATAAAAAAATGTAGACATAAAATGAAGTTTGTAATTTAATTTCTCTATTTAAATATTTTTTTTAAAAAATTAATATAATATTTATCGAAGAGATAATTCCATTATTCTCAAAAGAATTAGTAAAAATGTGAAGAAAAAAATTGTAATAGGTTACAAGTTAATCTATAACCAAACCGTTTAATTTTTCTTAATAGTTGAATTACAATTTAATAATCGTTATAATAGTTAACCAACCGTTTATGCTAAATGATACGATTAACCTTGCATGAACACCCCTAACATTAACGGACGCTATACTTTTACTTTTCTTGAAATTGCATAGATTTTTTTTTATGTTTTTCATTTACAATCGCCATATCTTTTATAATAGCTTTGTCGGTTGCAGAAGTGGTAATATCTTTCCTCTCTTTTATTATTTTTAAATTAATATAAATGATTTCCAGAAGCATTCCACAAAGTAAAAGAACTGAATTATTAAATGTGCATAACCCTTGACAGATTATAAAAAGTGAGCATAACAACAGTATTACTGATATTTTCTAAATTCAACTATTGGAGACATTGTGATTCAACTACGAAAACCACTCCATGTCTAGCATGTATATGGACCTGCAAACAGAGACCTAAACAAAATAGTTGACATTAAGAGAACAAATCCCATGACATCTTACCTCCTTTGCTGTAATTCCCTATCCATATTTGTTTTCAAGTTCCCCATTCAATGGAAGCAAGCTCTCCACATAAGCAATAATTTGCATTGTTCCCTTATAAGCATGGAAACCAAGGTTTTTAAGTTGTTGTGTGGAGGGGTCAAACAACACGAGTTCATCATCCGAGCTCTCAAGAAACAATTCGCCATTTTTCCAAAACCCCAAAGGCCTCTCAACTCCAGGAACAGATTCAATACTGAATAGTTTAGTCCAGGATCCACTCATAGCCCATAAATCAAAAGATTTCAGAGTTCCTTCCACTGGGAAAAAAATAATCCATTGAAGTTTAAAAGTTCCACATTGTACTGTTCTAAATATCCTTCACATACAGGCAATGGTAAAGTTGAAAAGGTTTCATTAACCATATCAAATGAAAGAATAAGGGAACCAGAAGCCCCAGTTGCATGCCAATAAGAAAACCCATTTACATAAATATCAAACAAAGTAGCATAGCTAACCCCAGGATCTGAAATCTCCTTCCATGAATTGCCTTTAAGCGAATATAAGTCAACTTGCTCGGTCGCATGAGAAAAACGGCTCTCGCCATAAATATCAATTGAAAAAAAATTAGTAACAAATCTTACAACTTTGTAGTCATCAGTTTGAGAATCATAGCCAAAACCAACACAACCTAAACTAGTGAAATCTAATGAAGGAGGGCGCTGGACTGAGGATGGAGGAAGGATTTTAAACTCTTTGGTAGATGGGTTCCAAAGGCAAATATCATCTCCAAATACTAAACACAATATTCCATTAAGAGAACCATGAACTATAAGATAATGTGAAAAATTGTACTCCACAAAGGGTAAGTGAATATTCTGTTTTAGTGAGAAGTTTTGGCCTTTTTCGGTGGAAAGTTGAGAGAAATAGCAGAGGTCGGAATAGGTGTTACCATTACGACGTTGGAGGAGTAGATTAAGGTTGTTGTTTCTGAGGTTGTTTTGGTGATGTTGGGTAATGAAAAAAGGGGTTTGAAAAGATGAAGACCAAGACTTGCAAACACACTTGAAACGAGTCAAGGATTTAACAGGAAGCTTTGAGAGAATCTCCAACACCAACATCTCCTGTAGCTCAGTCCTAGTTTTACTCAACCTTTGCATCTTCAACCCTCTATCCTGTAAGAAGAAAACAAAAATAAAGCAGATTAGAGTTTGGAGCACAAGAATTTTCACATTAAAATTAATAATTTGATCCAAATTTAACACAAAAGACGGTTCACATCTCCATCCAACAGTAAGATATTAACTAGACATAAAAAGAAAAAAAAATAAACAATGTTGTGAATAACCCAAAAATAACCAGCGGCCAAAATCAATTGTACAAAACAAAAGAAAGAGTTTTCTTCATTTTTTTATAAGAATTGCGAATAAAAACATGTAAAGTTTACAGTGATTGAACAAACTCATCAAACAAATATTTAATGAAAAGTGAAAGCAAGCAGAAGTATGAGAATTGAAAGAATAGGTAAAAAAATCAGAACAAATGCAAGGGAGTGAGGTGACGTTCGAACACGAGGAAGAAACTGACCTTTTTTTGTTGTTGCAAGAGCCAAGAAGTGGCTGTTTGCGCTGAAAGCTTTTGTTCTTCCTATGAAAATTGGAAGGACAGAAGACAAAAACCTAATTTTGTTTTATCTTTATAGGTAAACTACACTTGTGACCCCCAATTATAAGGTCGCTTCTATTTTAATCATTGAACTAAGGGTAAACTACATAAATGGTCACCAAACTTTTAGGGTAGATTCATTTTGGTCACTATACTTTTAAAATATTTGATAAGATCATCCGACTTTTAATTCGCATTCGATAAGGTCCATCCCGTTAACTCCGTTAAAGTTCACGTGCTTTTCCTTAATAAAAAATGGGTAAACTACATCAATCATCACTCAACTTTCTTCTCACTCCTATTTTGGTCACTAGAGTTTAACAATTTAATAAATTAATTTTCGAATTGTTTATATTTTGGTCTCTCAAATGACATGGTTATACAAATAGAACAATTCGATTAATTTTTTTAAAAAAAATTCGAGTAATGATTTTTTTAATTTTCTTATTAAATTTACCTTATTTGGTATTTTAATAAGCAAAGTAAAAAAATATTACTCGAATAAAATAATTCAATTAATCGGCCAATAGATTATCTGATTTAATTGGTACAATATAAGATCGAGAATTGAATAATCTGAATTTAGCAATTAACCAAAATAATTTTTAAGGACTAATCGAACCCGATTTCGGTACCAAAATAAAATAATTTATTTTAAAAATATTACCGATCGATTCGATTAATCATTAAAAATTATTTTTGTTAAAAATGTGTACTGAAATCGAGTTCGATTAATCTTTTAAAAAATCTAGGTAATGATTTTTTAACCAAAATAATTTTTAAAGAATAATTGAACCCGATTTCGGTACCAAAATAAAAAAATTTATTTTAAAAAATTACCGAAATTGGTTTGATTAATCCTTAAAAATTATTTTGGTTAAAAATGTGTGTTCGATTAATCTTTTAAAAAATCCAGGTAATGATTTTTTAACCAAAATAATTTTTAAAGACTAATCAAACCCGATTTCTGTATCAAAATAAAATAATTTATTTTAAAAAAATTACTGAAATCAGTTCGATTAATCCTTAAAAATTATTTTGGTTAAAAAATGTGTATCGAAATCGGGTTCGATTAATCTTTTAAAAAATTCGCGTAATGATTTTTTAACCAAAATAATTTTTAAGGACTAATCGAACCCGATTTCGGTACCAAAATAAAATAATTGTTTTTGAATTTTTTTACTGAAATCGGGTTTGATTAATCCTTGAAAATTATTTTAGAAATTTGTACCGAAATCGGGTTCGATTAATCCTTGGAAATCATTTTAGAAATTTGTACCAAAATCGGGTTCGATTAATCTTTTAAAAAATCCAGGTAATATTTTTTTAACCAAAATAAATTTTAAGGATTAATCGAACTCGATTTCGGTACCAAAATAAAATAACTTATTTTTTCTGAAATCGGGTTCGATTAATCTTAAAAATTATTTTAAAAATTTGTACCGAAATCTGGTTCGATTAATCTTTTAAAAAATTCGGGTAATGATTTTTTAACCAAAATAAATTTTAAGGATTAATCGAACCCGATTTCGGTACCAAAATAAAATAATTTTTTTTTTAAAATTTTTTTTACCAAAATCGGGTTTGATTAATCTTTTAAAAAATTAGGGTAATGATTTTTTAACCAAAATATTTTTTAAGGATTAATCGAACCCGATTTTGGTACAAAATTTAAAATATTTTATTTTATTTTGGTACCGAATCGGGTTCGATTGGTCTTAAAAAATATTTTGGTTAATTTCTAAATTCAAATTATTCAATTTTCGATCTTATATTGTACCATTGACCGGTTAATTGGAATATTTGATTCGAGTAATATTTTTTATTTAGCTTATTAAAATGTCAAATATGGTAAATTTAGTAAGCAAAGTAAAAAAAATCATTACCCGGATTTTTTAAAAGATTAATCTAATTTTTCTATTTGTATAAACATGTCATTTGAGAGTGGCCAAAATATGAACAATTCGAAAGTTAATTTATTAAATTGTTAAACTCTAGTGACCAAAATAGGAGTGAGAAGAAAGTTGGGTGATGATTGATGTAGTTTACCTATTTTTTTATTAAGGAAAAGCACGTCAACTTTAATGGATTTAACGGGAGGGATCGTATTGAACGTGATTTAAAAGTTGGGTGGCCTTATCGAATGCGAATTAAAAGCTGGTGACCTTATCGAATATTTTAAAAGTACGGTGACAAAAATGAATATACCCTAAAAGTTCAGTGACCATTTATGTAGTTTACCCTTGAACTAAATATTTTGTCAATTAGATCATCGAACTATTATAATATTTTAATTTTGATCACTCTCAATTAAAATTTAATGAAAGTGACAATTAACGAAAATTTGTATAATTACATGTTTGATCATATTATTTACTTTTTATATTAATTCGATTCTAACATTAATCTAATTCAGTGAAATTAACCAACTAATCAAATGATGACACGTGTCAAGTGGTGGCATGTCATCACATGTTGAGAATTAAACCTGCAATTAGGGGTGGGCAAGACTGGGTACCCGGTCAGTTTGCCCAGAATTGATCCCGGTCACGATAGCCACCATCTCTTGGAAATTGGAACCAGTCCCGGTCAGACTGAGTCCCAGATTCTAGGAACTTATCCTAGTACTAGTGGGAACCATTACCAATACCGAGTACCTAGGGGTGAGCGTTCAATCAAGTCGAGTAAAAAATTTCGAGTTATTTGAGTTGACGCGTCATATTTTACAACTTGAACTTAATTTGAAATTTTTTGATTCGAGTCGAGTCAAGTTTTCGAGTTCCTATATAAATTTAATTGTAATTATTTACCATGTTATAGTATAGTTTGATTCCAATTTAAACGACATTCTCTAATCATATAAGATATGCATATATATTTCTTCATATTATTTTTCACATATATAAGTAAGATTTGTAATGTTATTTAATAAAAAATATCATCTAAACTTCTAAAATATATTTATAATATTATTTTTAAATAAGGTACTTTTGGGGATAAAGTATTGATGAGAGTATAAATGAGTCAATAAATTGATGTGAAGAAAAAAATCACAATAAAATTCAGTTGAATGATCAAATTGAATAAAATGTAAAGTTAAAAGGCTAAATTACAAAGAGAATATATTTTTTAAAAATATGAATTGAAGTTATATAGATATTATATAGTGTTAGTGGATCATGTGGTTTAATTTTGGTAAAAAAAATAGACTTAAAACGAAAGAGGAATTGAAGAAATGAGAAATCATTCAAAGTTGAGGGGCTAAATTGTAAAATTTAATATAAAAAATATGAATTGAAGCTAAATATGTATACTACAGTGGTTTAGGAGCATGCGGTCCAAATTTGGTCAAAAATTGACTTAAAACGGAGGGATTGAAAAAATGAGGAAATCATACAAAGTTAATGGACTAAATTGAAAAAATATGAAATTTATTTTCAAAAATATAAATTGAAGATAAATAAGTATTTTACGTTGGTTTAGGAATATGTGGTTCAAATTTGGTCAAAAATGGACTTAAAATGAAGGAGGAATTGAAGAAAAATGAAATTATGAACTAAATTGCAAAACTGTAAAATTCGGTTTTTCGATTTTTCAAGTTGGGAAAATTTCAACTCGACTCGAACTCGAATTTTTTTTGAGTTATTCGAGTTGACTCGAATAACTCGACTCAAATAACTCGAGATTGAAAAAAAATCAATTTTTTTCGATTCGAGTCGAGTTTTGCTCACCCCTACGGGTACCCGAATAATTGGTCTAGTATTAAGAAAATTTGAGCAACATGGGGGGAAAATTTGAACCACCAATAATAATATTAAATAACAAAGTCATAATATTGTAGACTTGAAGGTTGAAATCTTAAAACGAGTCATACTTATAATATTTATACATAAAGAGAAAGAATAAACTAAAGAACTTAAAGTCCACATCCACCAAAACATCACCTAAAGTGATCCTAACAAACTAGTATCGAATACCCATCGAGTATCGGGTCCAGAAAATCAGGATCCAGTCTCAGTCCTGGTCACAACCAAGACATAAATTTTAAATCTGGTCTCGGTCTCACCGAGTAAAGATTTACCGAATCCGACCAAAAACCGGGTAACCAGATTTTTTTCCCACCCCTACCTGCAACCAACAAGTTGATTTACATTGACTCTACCGCTAGGGCAGTCCCTTCCGTTTACTTAGTGTTGCTAAACAAGATTGAAAATCATTACAAAAGCACCATCGAGGTCCTTCTTGTTATTTGTTAGGAATTAAATATAAGACGATACCTAATGTGCTTGAAACCAAAAACACTAACGCCAACAAAAGGTATATTCCCTTTTATATATGTTCCCCATTTTTCAAATTTTCCATTTTGATTCAGTTTAGTTATTAATAAATTTGAATTAAATTTCATTGGTTGCTTAGGTACTGAGACCTTATTTGTTGACCGCATCATTATTCTAGATCATTAAAGTTAAACAGTTCTGATTAACCAATTGCTAAAAATAATAGTTAATGGTTAACTGTTATTGTTGTATCTCCATCAAATTTCTCCGAAAAACTTTATTCCCGGAGAAAACGCTTCCGTCTCCGCGCGCATTACGAAGCTCGACCACTACGCCACGATAAGACAGCTATCAAGTTCGACTGAGCTCGTAGCCTGATAGTCGAACTACTACACGTCAACCCATCAGTAACCGTCACTAGGCCTGGCACGGTCTCATCAAGCATCACTACATCCACAGCTCAAAAGGGATATAATGCCCCTAAAACCAAAGACAAAGGGAACGACTCCACAACTCTCCACAAGGGCTATCACGCCCATTCTACATCAACCACTCTCTCATTCTTGTCCAAATGACTTCGGCCACAGTTTCTACACTGCTCGCAGCTCTCAGCCCCGAGTCAACTAGGGGTGAACTGCCTAATTCAACGACCAATCATGGTCCTTTGTGGCTCTCGGCTCGTCCCACAGCAGGTAAACGAGCAATCGTCGTCCTCAAACCTTCTTTTGACCACCATCTTCACCTCCTTGTTTGGTGTTGCCCAAAATCGGCATCAACAGTTTTGAAATTATTTAGACATAAAATGAACTTTGTGATTAGAATTTCTCTATTTAAATATTTTTCTAAAAATTTTAATATAATATTTATAGAAGAGATAATTTCATTATTCTCAAAAGAATTAGTGAAAATGTGGAAAAATTGTAGTAGACCTATAACCAAACCGTTAAGTAGAGGTTAACCGTTTCAAAATTTAACGGTTAACCATTTTTTAATGATTAAGTTACGGTTTAATAATCACTATAACAGTTTAACCAACCGTTTATACTTAATGGTACGATTAACCTACCATGAACACCCTACCATTAACGTACGCTATAATTTTACTTCTCGAAATTGCATAGATTTTTTTTTTTATTTTTCATTTATAATCGGATTGGAGTCGGAAACTTTTTGCGTGAAATATGCAAACGATCCTTGGGAATTTTTGCGTGAAATCAATAATATCTAGTTACCAAGAAAATTATATAACGAATGAAATCTAAAGTTAAATCTCTAAATTTATAGCATCATCAAACATACTAATTAATTTAGCTCAATAAAGGTCAGGAACGTACAAAGAGATCATAATAGTAACAACATTTAATATTACAGTGGGAATGGTCCATTTTATTAGGGTTGCTTTTGGTGGGGAATATTCTACCATGCTAGTCTTTCTGTCGCTTACATCTCTTGAGGCATATATTTATCACTCTATTCTTCAGCCAACCTGAAAGACAAGTAGAACAAGCTTCAGTTTTCATTGTTTAAGGACTTGAGGTGTATGGCAATGTAATGATCCAAGTGTTCCTGTTGGTGTGTTGAGCTGATCAAGTTTGACAATTGAATAATGTTGTAAATATGACAATATACCGATGTAGTATTCGGTTAAGTATAAAACTCACTGCCTTAGTTGCTGCTCCCACTTGGATATGGATAAGGGTATCGGCCGGACTCGATGTCTTTGAGGTCCCTGACTAAGATCTCATAATGCCGCTTGACTTCCTCCGCGGACTTTTCACCCACGGCCTTAGCAATGTTTTGCCAGCGGTCAGGAGTGTCCTGGTCGTATTTAGCCAGAGCCTTCTCGAACATTTTGTTTTGCTTCGCCGTCCAGGAGGAGCTAAAGCTACGTGAAGAAGTGAGAGAATTCGATGCCATAGGGAAGCTAGAGAATGAATGTTTCTTTGAATGGGATTACTTGAAGTTAAGGAGTGATATGGTGTAAGGAGACCCTTATAAGCAGGAGGAAAAGGTGTGGTGGCCGTGGGGTTAAGACCTAAGACATTTGGGTGAATATATCCTCCAAAAGGACAGAGTATAGTAAAGGGACCCCTCTGCATAAGAACCACACAAGATGGAGCAGCACATGGGACAAGAAGAGAAGAATCAATATCAAAGGACAATCTTTTCTTCTTTAAGAATCAAATCGTACGATTTTCTTTGATTAGGTCAGTGGCAAGTGGAATTTGCGTTCTTAGTTGTAGTTCTAAGAAATCCAGTGCCTCAGAAGGGGAGCAACACGAGCTCCCACTTAGGGCTCCCATTTTTTACCTTCACAACTTCAATAATTTTTCAAGTAACAATCTTGTAAATTAGGTTTTAGTTGTATTTAAGATGTTTTAACACTAAAAACAAATTGTTTGGCAGAGCTTGATCATATTTCTATAGTTTATTAATGAAATATTAAATTAATTTATCAAAGTAATGACATATACTTTTGTTACATAGGGGCTCTTGAGTCTGAGACGACTCTGAATAAACTCATCATGTGTTGTGTTCTAATGATGCATCAATTAAACTACGATCTTTTGTCATGTTTCTTTACTTCTATATATTCCTGTGTCACAAGCATGTGAAGAATGGTAACCCTTTGCTAATGGTTCTAGCCGGATTTTAGAAACATACAAACTCATCCGGGTTGTTTAAAGGAAAATGAACCTTAATTCTTTTGTAATCTGTCAACAGATTGCGACCTTTGATTCTTCCACTTACTATTATTCACCGAGTTATGGAAATTATTGCTCGGAATGTGAGGCTTATTGATTCTCAGCCGAATATAATGCCTTGGCAAACGGCTAGACGAAAGATTTTATTCGTTTTCTGTATCCTTCCATAGAAGTAGGCGATTGTCTTAACTTGGTTCATACTTCAACGCCAGTACTGAGGCTTACCTGCAATTTCTCACCAGATAACGCTGGCTGCTTAACCAATATGTCCTTCTATGGTGGCCAATGTGGTCACAGTATAGCTTGTTTGCTACACAAAAGTGTACAATAAAAGAAGCTTACTTTTGGGGGGAAAGCTAAACAGTTCGACACAAATTCTTACTATTTTAATAATAATTTAGGTAGACGGGATAACACAAATTCTTACTAACTAAGTAAAAATTTATGTTGGAACTGAAACTCTTACGTTGTCCGTAACATTTTACGTTATAACCTAAATTCTTGCCATTTGAATAAAATTTTAAGTTAAATTTTACCTTAGATAAGAATTTATGTTATAACACAAATTCTGTCCAACTTAATTTAGTCGCACCTTATGATGCCGTACAGCATAACCTCCGTACTTTTTGGGGCCTAATCATTGCATGATTGGTGACAGACTGACAGTTGCTTTAAAAAATGTGGGAGCGAATGTGCACTTATATTGTCTTATCAGACTCTTGCTAAGATTTGGAATCCTTATCATATCACCTCATTTCCTCTAAAGTAAACACAGACGGATTCCCTTTCTTTCCCTTGGTAGCGATTGTTCTCATTTGATGGTTGTTGCTTCGAATTTACCTAAAGAATGACAGAGATTGTGAAAAGAAGATGCCTCCATAGCCTTTATGTTTCTCTTGTGGTTAGATTCCATACTCAAAACAAGACAAGGTTTCAACCTTTAGCTGTATTAATGGTTTATGTTTATCGGGTTCTAAACTATTTTTGTCTAATCTACATATGCCGGCAGTGACAAAACTCAACCTCGTTTATTGTGAGTTATTTTAAAAATCTAAATTAATTGGGGAAAGAATATAAACTTATGAGAGACTATATATGGGGTTATATTTTGATACATAAATTGTGTAAAAAAATTACACAATTCTTCATATTTAAGCTATAAAATCTAAAACTTAAGTCCTTAGCTCTAACTGTAACACCCCCGACCTGGATGTCACAAATTGGGCCTCAAGTCCAATCCAAAACCAAAAGAGTTTGCAACTAGATTTAGTCCAAAACACAGTCATTCATAAAATCCATTATGTTTGAATATTTCAAAATAGGTAAACTGATTTAAAATGATACATAGGAGCTCCATTTAAAGATACATAATTAAAGCATTCGACTCACAAGTTAAAATACCAAAATAAGAGTTACAATACAACACATAGGGTCCTACGAATACATAGCCTAAATAATCTAAATATTGTACTCAGACAACAAGTCGTTGATGGTGTTCGATTGATACACGCCAACCTATTAACTTGCGAACAGAAACAACAGTTCCGAACGTTGAACGAATCAAGTTCAATGGATACATTTTCACTCAACCATGTTTCATACAAGTCATAAATATGAGCAAGTAGCTAAAGAATGACATCATGACATAAAATAACAACATTGGCGCTACCTCTACCCGCCTAAACACATAGCAAAACAATAGAAGATATTAACCATGAACATAGCACATGGTTGATGTGTATCGAATCCGTCAAAAAATAATACCTACTTGTTCTTTGGATTTATAGCAACGACAAGTAGGGTCAATCCCACAGAGAGCGGTTAAGAAATTAAATTCACAAGCGAGTGCAATAAAAGTAAAGAGAGGGTTGGATTTGATTTGGAGAAAGCAATTTGATGAGTAGTTCAAACGATCACTTTTCCATCTTTAATTATGCCTCTAATGGTTTGATTATGGTGCTAATTTGGATATTTTCGTGTATTTTTTGTGCAAGACATTAATTCTGAAAATCACATTAAAGGGGTAAAGTTCTGCAGACTTTTATCTGAAATCAAGGCTGGACTAGTGGGCATGAAAGAATACTGGATGCCATGTCAGCACTTCTAGAAGATGACGTCAGCAACGCGATGATAGCCTATCGACCGCATTAGGATATCTTATCACATATTTAAATTTTAAACTATGAATTATATCTTGTATTTAATTTAAATATTTTTTAAGATTTATCTTTATCGCTTTAGGGTTGTCTTTAGGTATTTAGAAGCCTATAAATACCCTTCATGGGAAAAGCTATGAACATCATCTACTTTGCTTTTGAATTCTTGTTTTCTTACTTTCTTCTTTTATAAAATTTATTTTACTCTCATTTTCAAAGCTTTTGTTGTTTTGCAAAAATATGCTAAGTATGATCAATCATATCATACTTAGCTATTTTCTTTAAAGCTGAGAGCTAGTAATGAATCAATTACATACGCGAGAATTGAAAAGTGCTTAATTTCTTTCGGGATACATTCTCGTTTTTCTGGTTATTAGTTTGGCAATCAGCCTTACTTACAAAATTAAAATGCTTTCAAATAAAAAAAGAGCTCGTTGTCCTGGATGTTGTTTTAATATACAGTTGGGAGGAAGGATCGGCATGTGGCAATTCGACTTCCTATGAACACACTTAGCAACGGTCTGCTGAGAAAAATTGAGATCGAATTCGATTATCGACGAGACAACATAATCCGAGTCGGGCCTTTCCAGTACTTAACTTGATTGTTTTAACGACAATAGATGTGGTTAATCCACTCAAGAATCATCTTTCGAAGACTGACTTGGGAAGATCGGTTACAAGAGAGAAAGGCAAGTTACTGATCAAATTTTTGTTTTGATTTCATGAATAGGAGCAATCCGAGGAATCTTGTAGAACTTGACCCGGAGATCGAAGCGAAAGCTCGTAAAACTCACGGTGAAACGCTACAAAAGAAGAAACAACAACGAGAACAGAGCAAGCAATCGAATCTGGAATCCACTTCCGAAAATCAATCATACAAAGAATCAACTCCGGACGCCAATCCACTTCCGAATATAATGCATTGGACAACGGCTGGACGGAAGATTTTATTCGTTTTCTATATCCTTCCATAGAAGTAGGCAATTGTCTTAACTTGGTTCACACTTCAACACCAGTACTGAGGCTTACCTGCAATTTCTCACCAGATAACGCTGACTGCTTAACCAATATGTCCTTCTATGGTGGCAATGTGGTCACAGTATAGCTTGTTTGCTACACAAAAGTGTACAATAAAAGAAACTTACTTTTAGAGGGGAAGCTAAAAAGCGGACTGCGGCTAAAAAATGACGCTTGTCACAATTGTAATAAGGAAGAACTCAATATAATTTGAGATTCTAATCAAGGTAGAACTTGGAATATTAAAACAAGAATTTAGATCATATATTTCACTAAACATAAATCAACACAAATCTCAAATAGCTTGGTTTTAAGTTAGATGATAACCCACAAATAACTTAAATATCTTCTTTGATAGAAAGAAATTTAATAACCCATAAATTATTAACTATTATTATCAAGGTTATAATTTATTAGATAACCCACTAAGAATTATAACGTATCAAATAGCATTAAGAACCATAGAGACCCAAACACATATTCTTACTAAGCACTAACCCGTTAACTTATTAAGAACATGAATTCATACCTTTGGAAATCTGACCCGAATTTCCTTACCACTTGCGTCAATAACCCATGACTTGGTTGCATACATACGTATAACCCAACATACACATGATGATGAAGCACAAAAGATATGAAGATACTTAAATAAGGACGAAGATAATTTGGAAACAAGAAATCACTAAAAACTTGAAATAATATCCTTGTAACTACACTTGACTAGAAAATAGGGGTTTAGCCACTCACGGTGGTCGACGACTACAAGAAAAAGGGGAGAGGATTTTTTGCTACTTTAGGGTTTCTTGGATATCCTTTTCTTCACCCTTATGATCTTTTTATAGGGGAAAATAAGGGGGGAAATTTACATTAAATGCAATAACCGTAGACTACTCTTATTATGGTAAAAGTAGAAGTCCTTCTTGTAATAGGATTGTTTGTCCTCCAATTCAAAAAGTCTGTGACGCGGTGTGGTCACGCCTTATTCCGCGACTGCTATTGGTTTTGCATGAAGGATTTTCCATAAATGCAAAAATGTGCTAAAAACTCGTCTTTTACGTATAAAACGTCTTTAAGGCCCAAAACACCTATAAAACTAAATAGGAACCGAATCAAGTCTTTTAAGATAAATTAATGTGCTAAAACATAGGATTTAATATATGAAGAAAATGCAAAATAATGACTTATCAATGGTACACCATACCAACAAACCTGGAGTGAGACCGGTACCACACAACTTGGGAACGTACACCCATGCTCGAAATCTCTCGTCGAGCATCTCCGAATGAGACTCGGTGCCACACAGCTTCGGGAATGTACATTCAGTAATCAATAACAACGGTGTTGCAACACACTCATACTCTCACTGGGTATCCAGATCCCACCAAATCAAGGTAGCCCAACCACAAAAGTGCCATTACTTGGCACATAACCACACATGATCCACCGAGGATCCTTATGGTTGCTATTATAAACAAGTCACCAAACATTTACCGAGTTATTACCCATTATGCTCGTATATGAGGTTAGTTTCTCAGCTTTATTATTCATTTTACCATATTAGAGGGGCAATGGGCCTTAGTCCTCGAATTATAGGTCCCTTGAACTCAAAATGAAGTTTTCGGGCAAATTACCCAACAAGAACTGATACCCACTTAAGAGTACTGATACGCTCTACTGGGTACCGATACCCACTTACGTGTATCGATACCCAGCTTGTCTTCAGAAGGGATTTAACTCAAAACCTCGTACCGATACACGAGGACGTGTACTGATACCCCAGGTGTATCGATACGCTCCTAAGCGTACCGATACCCATTTTAGCTATTAGAATTTGATGGAACATGTGTAAAATGCTTATAAGTTCTATATTTTGTGCGCATTGCATCTCATATTATTGCTGTTCTTAAGTACATTTTAGGCATAATTAGGTTCATGCATTGCATATTTACAATATTCTTTACTTTACCCTGTTTATGTTAAATATCTTAAATTTAGTAAGGAAAGGTACTGGTTTAGTTTAATTTAATTTTTGGTACTAGAAGCTGGAAGAATGAGAGAGGAGCTGAGGAGCAGATGCTGAGGCAGCAAGCGTAAGAGTTGTACTGATGCAGTTCCAGACAGAGATAAGTGCTGCCGAGGACCTGCCGCCGCCATACTTGCCGCCCAGGACAGCAAACTGAGGAATTGGAGAATTGGAGTGCGATCTGTAGAGCAGAAAACCTTGATTCCAACAACTCCATCCACGCAATTTTCTAACGGCTAGAGCGACGAATAGAGCCGTCGAAGGAGGAGATTAAGATAACTTGCGGTGCAAGGCAACGAGAAGGAGTCCACATTTAACTCAAAGAAATCATAATTAAAGGTTTCATTTGATGCAAAAGCTACTTTGAAGACTTCTACTCCAAGAAGGACTTGGCCTAGCTAATGCCTATATATACTCAACATATTTTGTAATTGTAGACATATTAGGTTTTCCTTTGGGCATAGTCTAGGTTTTCTTACCACCATTATGTTCTAAATTCTCTCTTGGGTTTGGGTTATGTTGTAAACTAGTGTGAGAACGGTTGTTTAGGAATTAAGTTTGTTTTTGCAATAAAACTTCAAGGTTTGCTTATTCCATGCTCTTCATATGTTTCAATTAAGTTCGAAAGATTAGTTGTTAACTATCTATTTGTTCGGTATCGAGAGAGTCGAACTCACGAAAGGGATAAGTACGATCCTCATCCTAATCAGGTGTTGATCAATTCGGCCTAGACATAGGTGCAGGTTTAAGGTGGCTAAAAGAGAACGAACCAAGGTTGTTGTCTTTGCAAGATTCTCGCCGTAAATGGTATCATCTACAGTGGGCAACAATAGCATTCTGACTTAGACATAAGCGGGATCAATATCGAAGCGTTCTGCCAAGCCTTGAAGGTCTGCCGAGTTTGCCGCCGAGCCTTCCACCCGTTCCACTACCGAGTCAGCGAAAGCGTCAAAGCAGCCAATCTGCCATTCTCCGCCGATGCAGCAAAGTCTGGCAGCGCAAAGCAATTTAACCTATTCAACGCAGTTTCACACTACTAAGCAGCATAACCTAACCCATTCTATCTCCCTGATCTTTTCTATCAATTACTTATTTTTTATTTACTTTTTATTCTTTTATAAATTAAAATTACTTGTGCATTTATTTTCTGTGCAGGAATTGCAATTCGAATAAGTTGTCCAATCCATGTAGGAGATGATGTCTTTTATATTATAACTTGACAAGAGTGTGCACTTGCGCTTATGTTTAGAGAACACTAAAACGCTTTACAAGTTTTTGGCGCCGTTGCCGGGGATTGGCAACAGTAAATTCGTTTTTATTTTTCTGCACTTTTATTTTATTTGCATTTAATTTTAGTTTTATTATTTTTATTTTTATTCGAAAAAAAGAATTTTGCAGATTTCTTTTCTAGTGCATGACCAGAGCAAACCTATCGGGAGAAATCATTTTCTTTGACGAGATCGAACGAAGAACAAGAGAACTGAAGAAAGAAGCAAGAGAAGCCCTCAGGAAAGCTAAAGAAAAAAGGAAAGGCAGAGGCAACAATGGTTAATGGCCAAGACGACAACCTTGCCAACGATGCTTGTATCGGCTGGGATGGGCAGCAAGATTTTCCGCTCAGACAGCAGCAGCTGATTCCACCTAGGCATCAACCCCCAATTTTGCCCAGGCAACAATAGTATGTGCGAACCACCAGGGACTACTTGGAGCATGACTTTAGGGGATTTGACCCAACTGTTGCAGAGCCTGAAATCGAAGTGGATCACTTTGAGTTAAAGCCTGTGATGTTCAATATGATCAACACACTGGGGCAATTTAGAGGAACTGCCATAGAAGATGCTCGGCAACACTTGAGAGGATTCCTAGACATATGCAGAGCTTTCAAGATAAATTGAGTCCATCAAGACATGCTAAAGCTGAGATTATTTCCCTATTCATTGAGGGATAGGGCAAAACAATGTCTGAACAACCAACCGGTAGGATCATTCAATACTTGTACAGAGTTGTGCAAGGATTTCTTAGATCGTTTCAGTAGTTCAAACATCACAAACAGGTTGAGAAACGATATCACAACCTTTTGCCAAGGTGATGATGAACCAATGTATGAAGCTTGGGAGAGGTACCAACAGATGCTAAACAACTGCCCGCTTCATGGTTTCCCATCCTAGACGTAAGTGTCGATGTTATAAAATGGAGTAAACCAACCGACACGAATGATGCTCGACGCCTCAGCCAATGGAATCGTCCTGGATAGACCATCTGAGGAGGCACTACATATTTTGAACAGAATTGCTAAAAACGACTACAAGTTCCCTACAGCCTACCGTGGCGACACAAGGCGGCCAGCTATTGTGAATGAAGTAGAGGCCACTGAATTTGTTAATGCCCGCCTAGACAAGCTGACATAGCTGGTGATGAGTATGGCCAAAGGAAATACATATGAGGCCAAGGCTATGGAGGCTTTTGTGATAAGTGTGGGGGAAACCACAATTACTTTGAGTGTCGTGAATTCACCAACTTCATGGGAACCCATGAAAGGAATAGCAGGACCAACACCAACACATACAACCCAGGCTGAAAGAAGCATCCAAACTTCTCCTAGAGCAATCCAAACACGGCTGTAAATCCAACTCATCAACCAAGAGGATACCAACAGAACCTGTCCAGATAGTCGTCTTAGTAGCTACAGAATATGAACAATAATTCATTAGAATCTACTTTACATACTTTTATATCCCGCACTAATGACTTTATTGTCCATACTAATAAATTTATTGACAAAACTGAATCTTTCATGGACAGGACTTAAATAAGGATGAACAACTAGGAGGCAACAATAAAGAATCTGAAGACCCAGTTTGGAAGGTTTCCCCAGATTGTTAACACTAGGCCAATGGGAAGATCACCTAGTGATACTGAAACCACGAAAGGAAAATCCCAAGAGCAATGTAAGCCTATAACAACTAGAAGTGGGATAACGTTACAAGAGCCATCAAAGCTTACTGCGAAAGAAAAAGCACCTGAGGAAGGCAACACAAAACCACAAAAGGGCTGGTAGATGACACTATAAATGACCAGGCATAGTCTGAACTAGTTATCGCCCCCCATAATAAGTTTTTTCCAAGGCAAAAATCGCAGATACTACACCTTCACCACCCTTCCCACAACGATTGAAAAAATAGAAACATGACATGCAATTCAGAAAATTCCTGGATGTTCTGAAGCAAGTAAAATCAATCTTCCTTTGGTGGAGTTGATCGAACAGATGCCCAACTAAGCTTAGTTCCTAAAGGATATGGTGTCCAAAAGAACAAGAATCAAGGAATTTGAGACAATGGCAATAATAGAGGGATGCATGGCTATGCTGCACAATAAGGCGCTGCCCAAACAGAAAGATCCGGGCAGCTTCATAATTCCATGTAAAATAGGCAGCAACCACTTTGTAAAAGCCCTATGTGACCTAGGGGCAAGCATCAACTTAATGCCTAAGTCTGTTTTCCAAAAACTAGGGATAGGAGACGCCCGCTCAATGACAATAATGTTGCATCTGGCCGACAAAACGTATGTACAACCGGAAGGAAAGGGTGAAGACATCCTGGTAAAGGTGGACAAATTCATTTTCCCTGTCGACTTCCTGGTTCTAGATTGTGAAGTAGATGAAAGAGCACCTATAACACCCGGGTTTAGGGGTCAAATGTTAGGTGTGAGAATCGGGTTGAGTCGTTGGACTCGTTTTGATTAAAAAGGTAAATGAGTAATTTTCTAAATGAGAAAAGTAAAATGAGTAAAAAGTGCCTTTTGACAAAAAATCACCATCTTCTTCTTCCTCAACGAAATTCCACGACAAAAACCTCCCCTTACCCTCTAATATTTGTTCCATTCTTTCATTCATCAAACTCAAGTGTTTTCATCAAGGTAAGATCATTTTTGACTTCTCCTCATCATTCCAAACATTTCCATGGTTTTAGATTGTAACACCCGTGTTTTGGGCCTAGGATTTAACCGGGTTCATAGTTCGAGTCAAATAAAATCTAATTAAAACAATTCAACCTAAAATGTGGTGTAATTGAGCTTTAATAGAAAGGGAGGGACCTATGTTGCAATTTTACCCAAAACTTTTAAAAAAAGCAAGATAACTTTAAAATTAAAGTCATCTTCTCTTTCCCATTCCCTTTCCAAACGTTGGAAACCCTTCCCACCATCTTCAAAACCCCTTCAAACTTTGGTTACTATTCCATTCAACATCTTCTTCAATTCAAGGTGTTTTTCAAAGGTAATTATGTTTTCTTACTCTCCTCTTTATCCCCTATCCACCCATTGTCTTAGATTTCAAAGATGTGGAGTTTTGAAAATTAGGGTTTATATCAAAGTTTGGGTTTTTAAGGGGGTTTTCCATTTGGTTTTGATAAATTGTATTGGGGCTTTGTTTAATCAAGTTGAAGTACACATTATATGTTAATTTGGTTAAGTTTCAAGGAAAATCTGAAGTGAGCTCTATTACCCATTTTTGAGTTGTCAAAAACACCATTTTTGGTGGGTTTTAGGTGGAAAACAAAGGGCTGATGCTTAGGGTATGTTAGGAGGGTGATTTGGTACATTTTGGAGACCACTTGGGTGTTTGGAAATGGAAATTTCAGCAAGGCCCTAGGGAAACACGAAAATTGGGATTTTGGGAGATTATGTGGTTTGGGAATTTGTGGAATTTGGGTTGTGTTTGTAAAGTAAGTTGATGGTTGAGTTTAGCATTGAATTGGGAAGTAATGTATATGTTTTGTTTGGCTAGAAGCAAGAGGAAGCGTTGAAGAGGCTTTGGGACCGAATCCGGGTTCGTTGGAGGATTGTTTCGATTTGCTAAGGAAGGGCGGTGAGTGGTTTCAACTTGTTTTAAAGTTTGGTTCGAGTATGTGTAGTGTGTGTGTGTAAAGTGTGCTTGGTAGGCCACTTCTAGTTAATTCAAGTTGTCAATTTAGCCATTGTTCTCTATAAATGCTATTATGCTTATTTAGCTTTGCACCTTGTGATTGTGGTTGATTGGTGTAAGTCTATCTTGATATGTATCTATGATTTGAGCATGAATGGTGGTTGATGATATTTATGTAATGTGGTTATGATAATTGACACTAAAATAATTACCGGTTGTAAATGATCGATCATTAGGATTAGTGTGCACACAAATTGAGTCAAAACGTACGTGGCCTTGATGGCGTTAAGTCATCAAGGAGGAGTACGGTGATGTAATATTCCACCGGAAGCTTTTTATATATTTCTACGGGATGATGAGTGGAATCCCATCCGTAGGGCATGTGGCGATGAGTGGAATCCCGCACATACAAGGTCCGGTGATGAGTGGAATCCCACCGAGGTAAAGTGTTGTTGAGGTTTAAATCCGCACAATCAGGGTAATTAATAGTGGCCAATTAAACTTGTTCATGTATTGTGATATATGATTGTGGTATATGGTATTGTTACATGGATGTGGATATTGATGATTGAGCTTGGTAGGATTGAGAAACCATATTTTGCCACTTGAAAGACTAGCTAGGTCTACTTGATTATATGCCTATGCTTGATGTATGTGAGATTAGGATTTACATGCTTGAACCCTGCATTGTTGATGTTTTCGTTTTAGAGCACCCTCACTAAGCTTATAGCTTACGCTCTTAATGTTCAACAATGCAGATCATTAGCGTGGTGTTAGATCGAGGCAAGGCAAGAAGGGCTTTCCAAGTTTTGTGGCTCAAGTACGGTTAACAATTTCGTATTAGTTAGCAATGTGGCAAGGGATTTTGTATGAGATTTATATGACTCATTTGAATGTGGATGTTTGAGTTTGTTTATGGATTGTAAGCATGTAATACTATGTTGAATGTTGGTGTGTGTGATGGCATGCTTTAGAATATCTAGGTTGCCTTGTGTATGAGTGCAAACCTCTTGAGATTGACTTGTGCCTTCTAGGACCCTTTGAGCCTTTATGTATGCAGAATATTGCCTAAATTGCTCTTTGATGGGATGCTATATATGGATGTTTTGTCTTGTGTTTGATTGTTGCCTATGGCTTAGGTATGTATGCTTATATGTTTGTATACGCTTAGGTGTGTCGAGAGATGCATTTAGAGTCGAGATGGGGTCGTTTAAGTTGGAAATTCTGGTGTTGCAGTGTAGGGCGTATCGGTACGCCTAAGGGCCGTATCGATACGGTCTTGCCTGTAGAGCTCAGTTTTGGCTGGGCGTATCGATACGCGGGGGCGTATCGATACGGTCTTTGGTCACTGAAATTTGGTTTGTGTTGGGCGTATCGATACACTAGGGTGTATCGATACCCTCCAAAGTTACTGGAATCTGGTGTTGTGGGTGAGAGTAGAGCGTACCGATACGAGGTTCACGAGTATCGATACGGGTCTACTCTGTTGACCAAGAAGGGTTGACCGAGAAGGGCGTATCAATACGCTCAAGGGCGGTATCGATACAGTCTTCCCGCAGTTGACTTCTTGGGTTGACTTGGTCAGGGCGTATCGATACCCCTAGTTAGGGTACCGATACGGGCTGCCCTGTAAGCTTAAAAATGAACTGTTATGCATGGCCGTAGTTCGAATGTGTTTTCCTTTGAATGTTTCCGCTGTTGTGAATCACTTAGGACTTAATACCCATCTAGGCAAGATTAAAATGAAAAAAAATAGGGTTGCTAACCGAGGGGGAATCCTTTGGGTTTTGCTTCAGTTTTCCCCGTGTGGCCCACTCGGACCGGTCATCCGGCCAGACCGGGACGAGGGGGTTACATAGATTCTCATAAACACCATTTTTCTAGTTCTTCAAGTTTTCAAAATTTCAAGTAAAATGTGGAAGCTTTAATGGTTTTTCGTTTAGCTTTTGATTTGTAGAGTTATTTTATGTTTTAACCTTGTCCTAAAGATTATTATATGTGAAAATGGTTGGGTTATGATGAAAATCCCGAAATAGGGTTTTGTGGGTATTTTAAATGGGTGAAAACTTGGGTTTTTGAGGTAGTTTGGTGTAAGAGAGTTGGGTTGATGATATAGTGATGCTTGAGGGTTGTTTTGAAGGTGTTTACTGATGGTTTGGGTGTTGGATTCGGTAGATTTCTGTTGGGTTGTGTGTGAGTTCGAAAATAGGGATTTTGTGGTAGTTTTGGCTTGGAAACGTAGAGAAATGGTCTTGTGGTAGTAATATGATTTGTTACAGTGGTTTTGAGGATGATTTGTTGATTAATATTTTGTTTTTGATTGATTAGAATCAAGGGAAATCATTGGAGAAGTTTCGGGCTCGATTCCGAGAAGTTTGGAGGCTTGATCGGCTTTCTCGGTTTGCTTAAGGGTGTTCGGTGAGTGGATTATTTAAAATGGTTTTAAATTTGTTCAAGTGTGTGGTTGAGGTGTTGGATTGTGCTTGGTAGGCCAATTCAAGGAGGGGATTAAGTTGGTAGCTTAATCTCTTGTTGACTTTATGAGTTCTTGCTTAATGTGCATAATTGTGGTCTTGTGTAGTATGTGTTCGCTATGCATGTTGATATATATATTGATGTTGTTTATTGGTGATGATATGTTGTGTTGCATAATTGTGAAATCATGGTGAGACTTGTATAGTATGATTGGCACTAGTTATAATTACCTGATATAAATGATCGATCATTAGGATGAGTGTGTAGACGGTAAGAGTCAAATCCGCGCGTGGCCTTGGTGACGTGTAGTCTTCAAGGAGGAGTACTGTGAGGTAATATTCCACCGGAAAATGTTAGCATGTGATGATGAGTGTAATCCCATCCATGAGTGAAAACGATGATGAGTGTAATCCCACTAGAATGTAATTGTTGTTGAGTACGTTGGGGGTGAAAATCCCAACGGAAGTTATCTGCATATCCGAGTAAGCTAATAGTTGCCAATATACTTGTTCACGTGTGGTTGTTGTGTAAGATATTTGTTATATCTTGTTTAGCATAACATGATGTAAGATGTCATGTTCATGCATTCTGTTAACGTTTGGCTATGTTACTATGTAAGTGTATATGTATGCCTTGTGAATGTCTTAAGGATGTCATGCTTGAACCCTGCATTGTCGTTGTTTTGCTTTAGAGCTCCCTCGCTAAGCTTCTAGCTTGCGCTCTCATTTTCGACAATGCAGATCACTAGTGTGGAGTTAGCAAGGAGCAAGAAAAGGGTATCCCAGCGCATTTGTGGTTGCTCAAGTATGGTTTTTAGTAAATAATGTAGTAGTTTAGCAATGGGGATGCTACATGTTGTAGGAGCGTGTATCTAGACTCCTATGTGTTGGCTTTATGTTGTTAATGCTTTTATGTTGTGGACATGTAAACCAGGTTTATGTTGATGCCTAAGTGTTTGTATTGAAGGCTTATAACCATGTTTTATGAATGCTTATGTATTGCTTGAAGACATGTAACCTTGCTCATGCTATGTGATGTGGATGTATGTTTCTTGAATGAATGGTCTTGTATGTATGTTAAGTGTTTGATCATGCTTGTGGTAGGACGTAATGCCTCTAGATTAAGTGTTTGTTGCTGTTTCATGATTCATGTGGTTTTGGGGCATGTTTGGGAACATTTAGGGATGTAGAAAATTGTTTTCAAGGTCACACAGAGTGCAGGCGTTTCGAAACGCTCGTGGTGGTTTCGAAACGGGTGTAGTTCCAGGGATACTCGTATCGGAACAAGAGTGGTGCCGTTTTGATACGATTTGACACTGTGAGCTCTCGTTTCGGTACGCGTTTCGATACAGTTTGCCTCTGTAAGTGCTCGTTTCAGAACCTGTTCCGGAACGTTTCAACACTGGAGACCCCCGTACCGAAACTGAGTGGACCGTATCAGTACGGCTTAGTCTCGCTTTTAAACTGGGGCCCGTATTTTGGGCTTTTTAACATCTTCAAAGGTTCTCGGATGTCGGGTTTTAGTCCCGTTGGTTGTATGCTCCCTTGACAAGTGTTTATGCATTGTTTATGTTTGATCTTGGTCGTAAGCAATGAAAAGGACTAACTTGATACTTGGTAAATTTAAATTACCTTACGTTCTGTCTGTATCGTCATATCCTCGTTTTCCGTTGTCGTTTTCACACATAGGACTAAACGATACATTTAGACAAGTTAATTAAAGAATTTTCTAGGGTTGTTAATCGAAGGGGAGCCTTAACGGGTTTCGCTTCGGTTTTCCCCGTGTAACCTGTTCGGACCGGTCTGTCGTCTAGCCCGGGACGAGGGGGTTACAACACCGATAATCCTAGGGCGACCATTCCTAGCTATAGGCAGAACGCTGGTCGATGTTGAAAAAGGTAAACTTACAATGAGGGTCAATGATCAGCAAGTAAAGTTGAACGTCTTCCAAACATGAGGCAAGCTGATGATCCTGAAGAATGCCAGCTAATGGAGGCCACCTCAGAGTTCAATTTCGAAGCCAATAGACCCTGCCTACAACACGACTGTCAAGGTAGTAATCTCGACAGCTGTCTCGACAACCATTTGGATAATTGCTCGGAAGATGAATGATTTAGTGAATTGACAGAACAAGAACTAGAGAGGTACGAGGAGGCGTACTGGATAGCAAACAAGCCATGTAAGTATTTTGAACCGTTAAATTATACAGAAAAGGGTGGCAAAATGTTCAAACCATTTATTGAACAACCCCTTACTCTTGAATTAAAAGCCTTACCTACACAACTTAAGTATGCTTATTTGGGACCCAATAATATGCTGCCCGTAATAATTTCCTCCAAGTTACAGCCTACACATGAACAGAAACCGATAGCGTTGCTGCGGCAGCACAAGAAGGCAATAGGCTGGACCGTTGCAGATATAAAAGAGATCAGCCGAGCAATTTGCATGCACAAAATCCAACTTGAAGAGGATCAAAAGCAAGTTGTAGATGCCTAGAGGAGATTAAACGATGCCATGAGAGAAGTTGTCAAAAATGAGATAATCAAATGGTTAGATGCTGTAATCATATATGCTATCTCTAACAGCGAATGGGTAAGCCTGGTGTAGTGTGTACCAAAGAAAGGTGGTATAATTGTGGTAAGAAATGATAATAATGAGTTAATTCCAAATAGGACTGTAACTGGTTGGAGAATATGCATGGATTACCGTAAGTTAAATAAAGCAACTACAAAGGATCACTTCTCTCTACCTTTTATTGATCAAATGCTTGACCGCCTTGCTGGAAAACCTTTCTATTGTTTCTTGGGTGGATATTCAGGTTATAACCAGATTGCCATTGCATCGGAAGACCAGAGCAAGATAAAATTTACATGCCCATATGGCATATACGTCTTTCGAAGAATTTTGTTTGGTTTATGCATCGCCTCTGCCACATTCCAGCGCTGCATGATGTCTATTTTCTCTGATATGATAGAGGACTTCATGGAGATATTTATGGATGACTTCTTTGTCTTCGGCAGCAGCTTTGGCAGTTGCCTCGGCAACCTCGATAAAGTACTTACCAGATGCGATGACACAGACCTAGTACTCAATTGGAAAAAATGCCACTTCATGATCGATGAAGGCATAGTCCTGAGGCATAAAATCTCGGCACAAGGAATAGAAGTAGATAAGGCTAAGATCGAAGTCATCGCCAACTTGCCGCTGCCGACCTCTGTCAAGGGCATTCGAAGTTTTCTAGGACACGCAGGTTTCTATCGTTGATTCATTGAAATTTTCTCTAAAATTTCTAAACCGTTGTGTACCTTGTTGGAACAGGATAAACCATTCAACTTCGATAAGGCATGTCTAGAAGCATTCAAAACCCTTAAAGAAAAGCTCGTGACAGCACCTGTGGTAGTTCCCCCTGATTGGAGCTAACCATTTGAGCTAATGTTTGACGCTAGTGATACTGCCGTCGGAGCCGCCCTCGGACAGCGCAAGGACAAAATCGTTCATGTCATCTACTACGCCAGCAGAACGCTGAATCCTGCCCAGACCAACTACACCACCGCCGAGAAAGAACTATTGCCAGTAGTGTTCACCTTCGATAAGTTCTGACCCTATCCAATTGGAACAAAAGTGATCGTTCACATAGATCATTCAGCCTTAAGGTACCTGTTTGCAAAGAACGATGCCAAACCTCGCTTGATCCGTTGGATCCTTCTGCTGCAAGAGTTCGACCTGGAAATCCGAGACAAGAAGAGCACAGAAAATCAAGTAACGGACCATTTATCTCAGCTCGAGAATGATCGAGGAAAGGCACCCATCAGCGAAATCCAGGATGCATTCCCTGATGAACAGTTGTTACTGGCCTCCACCCTGGTAGTCGCCTTGGAAGCTGAAGGCATCTCACTGGCTGCCCATGAAGAGGTCACGGCAGCAACTTCAACAGTCACACCCTGGTACACAAATATCATCAACTACTTGGTAACTGTTGTTTTACCTTATGACCTTAACTACCAAGGAAAAAATGATTCCAATATGATGCTAAGCATTATTTTTTGGACGAGCCTTTCTTGTTTAAAAACTGTACAGATCAGGTCATTAGATGGTGTGTCCCTGAGGATGAACAACAAGACATACTATCTCAGTGCCACGCAGCACCATATGGAGGTCATTTTGGAGGGCAGCACATGGCAGTAAAAGTACTCCAATCAGGCTTTTTCTGGCCAACATTGCATAAAGATGTCCATGCCTTCTACAAATAGAGCGACAAATGCCAAAGAACATGAAACATATCAAGAAGGAACGAAATGCCTCTACAAACCATCATGGAGGTTGAATTATTTGATGTTTGGGGGATTGATTTTATGGGACCATTCTCATCTTCTTGTGGCAACATGTACATCCTCTTAACGGTTGACTACGTCTCCAAGTGGATAGAAGCCATTGCCACTCCTCACAATGATGCAAAATCCGTTCATAGATTCCTACATAAGAACATATTCACAAGGTTCGAAATCTCAAGAGCCATCATTAGCGACGAGGGCACCCATTTTGACAACAAACTAATTGCCAAGGCACTTCAAAAAGTGGGTGTCACATACAAGATTGTCGCGGCATAACACCCGCAAACAAATGGGCAGATAGAGGTTTCAAATAGAGAAGTGAAAACCATCTTGGAAAAGGTTGTCAACCCAAGTAGGAAAGACTGGTTGCTGAAACTAGACGATGCCCTTTGAACGTATCGAACAACGTACAAAACGCCACTCAGAATGTCCCATTATCGATTAGTATACGGCAAGGCCTGCCACCTCCCAGTTGAAATAGAACACAAGAAATATTGGGCAGTCAAGGGGGTAAATATGGGTTGAAAGCAGGCTGGCGAAAAGAGACTACTAGATCTAACTGAAATGGAGGAATTTTGGCGGGAGGCATACGAGAATGCTAAGTCGTACAAGGAAAAAGTCAAAAGATGGCACGACAGCAAGATCCAACAAAGGTAGTTCCTACCCGAGCAGTAAGTGTTGTTGTTCAACTCCCGCCTAAAGCTGTTTCCCAGGAAATTAAAATCTAGATGGTCAAGACCGTTCGAAATGGTATAGGCTTTCCCGCATGGTGTCGTGACAGTAAAACCAATGGCTGGAGGGGAAGAATTCAAAGTTAATGGGAGGCGATTGAAATATTATACAGACGATTATGTCCCGAGAGAACATGAAGTATTCACTTTGGGGGATGCCCACCCCACTGTGACATAAATTTTATCTTTCCACATCTTTATTGTTTTATCTAATTATGAGTAGATTTTTAGGACTAGATTTTGTTTTTAATATATTATTACTATTTATTCTTGTCTCACAACTATTTATCCAAATTCAGACCCAGAAGAATCATACCGTTGCGCACAACTGAGGGCAGCACCGCTCAGCCAGCTGCCCAACCCCGCCATTGACGGCATAGCAAATAACTCCCTCGAATCATCTTCACCATCTGACAGTAACTAAGTCTAAGTTTTCTTTCCCTGTCTCATGTTTATTTTTCAGTTTCAGTTCTAATTTAATTTATTTTGTGCATTGAGGGCAATGCCCGTCTCGAGTTTGGGGGTAGCTCTCATATTTTTGTTTAGGCATCATAGTAGCATATAGATTGCATTGTACTTGCCTTATTATTAATCGGAAAAGAAAAATTTTGTTAGAACTTGTTCCTATGATAGGATAGCTGACTTTAAATTTTTCGCACTAATTAAAAAGAAATTAATTTTGGGGAAAACATGAAGTAAACTTAGAAATTTTCTATTAATGCTAAAAATTAAGAACACTTCTGTTACTTGTTGAATTTGTTAGAATTTCTTATAAACATTGCTTGTTTGAATTATTAGCAAAATTCTAACATGGTTGCAGGAAGCTGCCGCGGCAAGCAACAAACAAAAAGAGAAAAGCATTACCACGACAAGAAAAAAAAATTATGTTGTCTTTCCATAGAGGTGCCCGAAACCGGCTCTAGGATGACTTTGCTCAATGGGTTCGGAGTTTTGTAGTTTGCTCCTATCTTAATTTCATACCTAAAAGAGTAGTTGTGATAAGTTGAAGCCATTACTGCCATGTTTATAAAATGTGCTTAATTATGATGCCTCGGCAGTAACCTAGTATACCATGACAACATCCTTGTTTACTTAGAATATTCTTCAAATTCAGCATGTACACAGTTTCTGCACACACTATATTGGCATTATAGTTAAAATATGAGGTAATTTATGCTCTTCTCCTTTCACTAATTTAATAATAGGTGCCACGGCCTTGAGGTGCTAAATCAAGTTTAAAACATGTTTTTCTTTCTGATTAGTTCAAAGGGCAAGTATGTTTAGGTTTGCATTGCTTGAGGACAAGCAATAGTTCGAGTTTGGGGGTGTGTAAAGTGCTCATAAGTTCTATATTTTGTGCACATTCCACCTTATATTATTGTTGTTCTTAAGTAAATTTTAGGCATAATTAGGTTCATGCATTGCATATTTACAGTATTCTTTACTTTACCCTGTTTATGTTAAAATATCTTTAATTTGGTAAGGAAATGTATTGTTTTAGTTTAATTTTAGTTTTAGGTACTAGAAGCTGGAAGAATGAGAAAGGAGCTGAGGAGTTGATGTTGAGGCAACAAGAGTATGAGCTGTAGTGATGCAGTTCTAGACAGAGATAAGTGCTGCCGAAAACCTGCCGCCGCCATACTTGCCGCCCAGGGCAGCAAGTTGAGGAATTGGAGAATTGGAGTGCGATTTGTAGAGCAGAAAATCCTAATTCCAACAATGCCATCCACTCAATTTTCTGACGCCTAGAGCAACGGACAGAGCCACTGAAGGAGGAGATCAAGATAACTTGCGATGCAAGGCAACGAGAAGGAGTGCACATTCAACTCAAAGAAGTTAGAATTAAAGGTTGCATTTAATGAAAAAGCTACTTTGAAGACTTCTACTCCAAGAAGGACTTGGCCTACCTAATGCCTATATATACTCGACATATTTTGTAATTGTAGACATCTTAGGTTTTCCTTTGGGCATAGTCTAGGTTTTCTTGCCGCCATTATGTTCTAAATTCTCTCTTGGGTTTGGGTTATGTTGTAAACTAGTGTGAGAACGGTTGTTTAGGAATTAAGTTTGTTTTTGCAATAAAACTTCAAGGTTTGCTTATTCCATGCTCTTTATAGTTTTCAATTAAGTTCGAAAGATTAGTTGTTAATTATCTATTTGTTCGGTATCGAGAGATTTGAACTCACGAAAGGGATAAGTACGATCCTCATCTTAATCATGTGTTGATCAATTCGGCCTAGACATTGGTGCGAGTATAAGGCGGCTAAAAGAGAACGGACCAAGTTTGTTGTCTTTGCAATATTCACGTCGTGACGGGTATCATTTGTAGTGGGCAACAACAACATTCTGACTTAGACATAAGCGGGATCAATATCGAAGCGTTCTGCCAAGCCTTGAAGGTTTGCCGAGTTTGCCGCCGAGCCTTCCACCCGTTCCACTATCGAGTCAGCGAAAGCGTCAAAGCAGCCAATCTGCCATTCTCCGCCGATGCAACAAAGTCTGGCAGCGCAAAGCAATTTAACCTATTCAACGCAGTTTCACACTACTAAGCAGCATAACCTAACCCATTCTATCACCCTGATATTTTCTATCAATTACTTGTGTTTTATTTACTTTTTATTCTTTTATAAATTAAAATCACTTGTGCATTTATTTTCTGTGCAGGAATTGCAATTCGAATAAGCTTTCCAATCCTTGTGGAAGACGATATCTTTTATACTATAACTTGACAAGAGTGTGCACTTGCGCTCATATTTAGAGAACACTAAAACGCTCTATAACAGGGGTATCGATACCGCCTTAGGTGTACCGATACTCCCTTCCAATTTGGATTAATTTCAGACAATTTAACATAGGGTACCAATACGCGTTCAACTTGTATCGGTACTTGAACAGAACTTGTTTTCTGGAGTTCGAAAATAATCCCCCAAGCCCTCAAAACCCAAAGGCAAGACCCCAAATCAATCCTACAATTTATGGAATGTAGTTTAAGTGGTTTCTTACCATTTTTAAGCCATATTAACAGCCAATTTAAGTTTAGCCATTAATGAAGACTCAAGCATTTCAAACAATCAATACATCAATCTAGCAACAAGGCAATCACATTGATGATTTTCAGGAATACAAGGGAGTTAGTAGTGTACTAACCTTGATGATAAGCTGCAAACGAAGCTCCACGCCAACACCTCAAGCCCTCTTCTTCTCTTGAGCCTTGGAAGCTTCTCCAACCTCTTTCACTACAGAGAGATGTTGTGAAACAGGTTACAACGCTACTGGAAACTCAAATTATGAAAAATGTGGGATTCTACAACTAGAAATGGAGCCAAAAAACCCAATTCTCGTTCTTTCTCTTCAACCCCCACAAAACACTCATTTACCAACCACCACCAAAACTCACCATACTTACCTAGATAGATAGAGAGATATTTGATTAATGGATAACCTTCCCTTAACGACTAATCCAGGATTCTCACAAGAAAAGGGTAAAGATTGCACCTTTTTCTTGGGTTTCCAAGGATGAAGATGTGAAAAGGATGAAGAGCAAGCATGGAACAAGGTGATATCATCCCTTCCCCAATTTGCAGGAGACATAAAGAGAAAGGCAACTTTTCTCTCTTTATAAAGAGGGATTTTACCATGCTACCCTTCAATCATCCTTCTAACCCAACTACAAGCCTAACCCTCAAATCCACCAACTAAAAACAAGCCCACTAATGCGCTCAAGGCCCAAACATCTTGACCCAACACAAAGCCCATGCTTCGGGTTAAACCGACCCTCAGATTTTGAAATCTGAGTCGTTACACTAACACCTTAAACACTAAACTCTAAATTTTAATCATAAACCTTAAATTCTACAACCTAAACCCTAATCAACAATATAAATATCTAAATCCTAAAATTGAAAGGATTGTGTAAACTAAAGTTTGCGTAAGCTTGTTAGATTTACAGTTTAGAGCTTAGGGGTTTAGGTTGTATGGTTTAGAATTTAGGATTTAGGGTTAGAGTTTTAGGTTTAAGGTTAGAGTTTAGGTTTTAGGGTTTTATGTTTAGTAATTTAGAATTTAAATTTTAAAGAAGGACTGTGTAATATTTTTTACACAGCTTGTGTATTAAAATATAACTCATATATATATGGTTAGGATCCACTTACACTATATAAAACTCAAATACTTTTACAATCTTCTTGAACCGTCAGATAAGAGTAATAAATGGCTAAGATTATTTCCTTATCTTTTTCTCCAAGTGATAATCTTCAAATTTTATACTGTTAATCTTATTCATCTATTTGCCTTTATCCAACGGTCCAAAAAAGGTGTAAAAGTTTCAAGTTTTAGATCGCGTAAGAGGATCTTATATATATATATATATATATATATGGTTAGGATCAACTTACACAGTGTAAAACTCTTTAAGTTTTACATTTCTTTTTGGATCGTTGGATTGGGAAATGAATGGCTAAGATTAACTCCTTACTTTTTTCCCAAGTGATAATCTTCACATATTCTACTGTTAATCTCACCCATCAGTTTCACTCATCCAACAATCCAAAAAACATGAAGTTTTACATGTGTAACTGGATCTTATCCCATATATATACAGTGACAGATCTAAACTTCGTATCAAGTGGGTTCAAAAAAAGAAATACTATTTTCTAACCAAAATAACTTAAAATAATAAAGAATTTAATTATGGGGTCCACTATCATATTTTACTCTACTTTTGTAGATATTATATTTAATTCTTTGCTTAAGTTTGACCATTAAAATTCTATGTGGTGGGTTCAAGTACATTTAATATATTTCTTTCTCTCCTAAATTTTCATGCTTTTAACTTTTACACGTTTTTTGGATCGTTGGATAGATGAAATGGTTGGTTGAGATTAAAGACAGGTTATGTGAAGATTATCACTTGGAAAAAAAGTAAGAAATTAATTTCAGCCATCCATTTCACCCATCCAACGATCCAAAAAACGTGTAAAACTACGAATTTTACATTCAGTGTAAGTGGATCTTATCCCTATGTGTGTGTCTCAGTCATCCATTACACTCATCCAACGATCCAAAAAAACGTGTAAAACTATGAGTTTTACATTCCGTGTGTGTGCAGGTGTGTGGGTGTGCATGTGTGTGCGTGTGTATGGGTGTGGGTGCCCGCGGGCGCATGTGCTCGTGTTTTACACTAATTCATGGTCATTTGATGAGTAAAATAGATGGATGAGATGAAAGTTGAAAATAAGGAGATTTTCAAGGAGAAAAAAATAGGAGTGTTTAATTTCATCCATCCATTTCACTCATCCAATAATATGTGTGGGGGGTTAGGATCAACTTACACTGTGTAAAGCTCAATTACTTATATATATATATGTGTGGGGGGGGGGGGGGGGTAGGATCAACTTACAATGTGTAAAACTCAATTACTTTTACACAGTTTTTGGACCGTTGGATGATGGTAATTAATGGCCCAGATTATTTTCTTATTTTTTTCCCCAAGTGCTAATCTTCACATTTTTTACTGTTAATCTCATCCAATAGTCCTAGATTGGTGTAAAACTCATCGGCCCCTTCATAATGCCACCTTGCCCTTGATGGCATAAGCATGAGAACAACTTTTTCTAAGGAATCTTGAACAAAAGAACAGATGGTTTAGGAAAATGTTAATAACAAGTGGATCTGATTGAGGGAGCAAAGAATCTTTCAATCATCTTTCATTACTTTACGAAGAGTACATTAAAACACAAGTATAATGTAACACCCGTATTTTGGGGCTAGGAGTTAGTCGGGTTTGTAGTCCGAGTCAATAAAATTAAATTAAATCGATTCAACCTAAATTGTGATCTAATTGGGCTTTAAATAGTAAAGGAGAGACCTTGTTGGTAATTTGACTCAAAACTTTTAAAAAGAAAGCTAGACCACCTTTTTGAAAGTAAAAAGAACAAAAAAAAAACTATCATCTTTCTCATTTCCTCCCCCCCCCAACGTGAAAGCACCCAAAAACCTCCCCAAACCCTAAATTCATTATTCCAATGGTTTCTCCCTCATCTCAAGGCCTTTTTCAAAATTAAAGGTATATTCTCACTCTCCTCTTTAATTCCTATCTATCTATGGTTATAGTTTTTAAAACTATGAACTTTTGGAAATTAGGGTTTGATTTAAAAGTTTAGATTTTTATGGGTTTTTCATCTTGTTTTGTTAA
The DNA here is from genome assembly GCA_958450335.1 of Hibiscus tridactylites. NCBI lineage: Eukaryota > Viridiplantae > Streptophyta > Magnoliopsida > Malvales > Malvaceae > Hibiscus > Hibiscus tridactylites. The sequence continues at coordinate 91,554,430 of OY288279.1, read as the reverse complement.
ATTGAGTTGGGGTTTTGTTTAATGAAGTTGAAATACACATTATATGTTAATTTGGTTAATTTTTAATGAATTTCCGAAGTGGGTTCTTAAACCCATTTTTGAGTTGTCAAAAATGCCATTTTTGGTGAGTTTGAGGGTGTAATTAGAGGGCTGATGGTTAGGGTATGTTAGGAGGATGATTTGGGACCATTTAAATGTCATTTGGGTGTTTGAAAATAGAATTTTCTGCTGGGTAAGATTGGAGTACGAAAATGGGAATTTTGGTGTGGTTTGTGTTGGAAATTGAAGGTTGGTGTTAGGGTAATAGTTGGGGGCTGTTTTGGAAGCATTTGGATGTGCTAAATGTGTTGAAATCACAAGTTTTGGGCTGTGTATAAGGGCTGCTCGGATTTGGTGATTTTGGGGGTTGTTCATGGTTTGAAATGTTGAGTTTGGTGTTTGATTAGTGTTCCGGGTTGCTACTTTAATTGATGAATTTATTTGTGGTTGTTTTACTTGTGTTGAGATGTTTAGAAGCTTGGTTTTGGGTTGGTGAAGCCTTGGGAGCAAATCCGGAAAATTGAAGACCATGGTTGCTTGGTAGTTGAGCTTGGAGTAGAGGTGAGTGGTTAAAATATTTTAAATGGTTTTGAGAAATTGGTTCGAGCATGTGGACTAGGTTGAGATTGGTAGACTCACCTAGAGTTAGGATTAGGGTGGTAGCCTAATCCTAAGCTTTAGTTAGAGACATTGGATGATCTCTTTAATTGATGTTATGCCTCATGATTATTTGGGTATATATAATGGGTTATATATGTTGTCGAGACATGGTTTGATGCATTGCTATGCATGTGGGTTGTATTGTGATTGTGTATGATGATGTTGAGTTTAATATGATGTAAGGTGCCGTATTATTACTCTTGAACATGACATTATGATATTATGTTGTTGAGATAATTGATGTTGAGCTTAATGTGATGTAAGATGCCATATTATTACTCTTGAACATCGAAGGTTGTGAAATTTGATTAATTGGCACTAGTATGCTTGGGTACAATGATCGATCATTAGGATTAGTGTGCACACAAATTGAGTCAAAACGTACGTGGCCTTGGTGGCGTTAAGGCACCAAGGAGGAGTACGGTGATGTAATATTCCACCGGAAGCTTTTATATATTTCTACGTGATGATGAGTGGAATCCCATCCGTAGGGCATGTGGCGATGAGTGGAATCCCGCACATGCAAGGACCGGTGATGAGTGGAATCCCACCGAGGTAATGTTGTGGTTGGAAATGCGTTCCAACATGTTATCCGCGTATTCGAGTCATAGCTAGGTGCCAATAAGAGAAAGTATGTTTATGCCAATATGAAATTATGCATACATGATAATATGAATTGATATGTGTATCAATGTAATATGAAATGTGAATTTCAATGTGAAATGATATATGATGTGGTTAATACTTTGAGTTATGTATCATTGTATGTTGAACTATTAAGTTGTTGAGCATGGCATGAATTTGGTGGTATGTTCATGCATCACCTATACTTATGGCTCATGTGAATCGAAGGTAAAATCAAGTATAATATCATGATAATTGCTCGTGCTTGGACCCTGCATTGTCGAAGGTTTGTTTTATGAGCTTACCCTCACTAAGCTTTTATGCTTACGCTCTCTTTTGTTCGACAATGCAGATAAATAGCTTGTGGGTGGCAAGGGCAAGGGAAGGTCTCCAAGTGTTGCTTTTGGTGAGCTCAATGTATGAGTTTTGAGTAAATTAATGTAATAGTTAAGCAATGGGATAGGTGTCATTGATTTGAGCTTTGATGTATATCGTTGTTGGCTTGGTTAGTGGATGCCTTGTCTGATTGTAAATATTGCTTATATTACATGCCATGAATGTCTACGTGTTTTGGTTGCTAAGGCATGAAATCCTAAATGCTTGTATGTCCATATATGCATGAATTGCTTTTTGTATGAATGTTAAGTATGGATGCCTTGATTCATGTTAATTGCTATGTATGGCTCATGTATGATTGCTTAAATGAATGTATGTGCGAGTCTTGTGAGTGTTAATACATGCCTTTGGTCCTTCGTAAGCTCTTACGTATGTCTATGCATGAATCTTGGTGTTTTTCATGGTTAGGTAGTCCTTAGGTTGAGCAGAAAGTGATCCCCTGCACTAAGGTTTCGAAACCATGGGTAAGGTTTCGAAACCTTTGCAGAGAATTTTGGTTCCAGGACATTCTGCCAACCAAAGTTTCGAGACCTTTGGGGTAGGTTTCGAAACTATGGTCGAAGGTTCCGAAACCTTCCCCAAGGTTTCGAAACCTTTGGTGAAAATTGGTTCCAGGGGTTTCTGCCAGCAAAAGTTTCGAAACCCTTGGTGAAGGTTTCGAAACTTCTGCTTAAAACTGCACTGTTTTGACTTGTTCACCTTTTTAAAGAGATAAATACATAGGAGTTAATATGCCTCTAGTTAAGATTAAAATTTGGGCGTTTGAATGTGGTTGGGGGTTCGTTTGTGACAAGATTAAAATGAAAAAAAAATTAGGGTTGCTAACAGAGGAGGAACCCTTTGGGTTTCGCTTCGGTTTTCCCCGTGTGGCCCACTCGGACCGGTCATCCGGCCAGACCGGGACGAGGGGGTTACATTTGTTGGTATCAGAGCCTAAGGTTTTCGAGACCTTGGGCAGGTAAGTGAGGTAAGTTTAAGTTTTGAATTGATATGCACGGTGTTTGCTTGCTTTGTAAGTATGATTGCTTGTATGGCAAGTATGTTGATTGATCGTTTAAAAGCATGTTGCTCGTTACTCGTGTATGATGTGATGTGTGGTTGTTTGATTGAGAACGTATGTTGTTTGATCGTACGCATATGTTTACTTGTTTAGCAAGTAAGCCTTGTTATACGCTTGGTTGAGCATGTATGTGTGTTGAATTGTTTGAAACGTGTTTAGTAGAGTCCCATTGCTACTATTACATCGAAAAAGAGATTTTTAAGTGAGGGAAACATACTTGAGCCACTTGGAAGCCTTGCCTTGCTAACCCAATCTTGTATGTTTTACTGTTGATATTGTTGTTGATTTAATTGCTTTTCGGTAAGTAGAAGTCGTAGTTTCTGAAAGGGTGGACTAGGTTGAGGGAGTCCATCACCTTAGTTAGAGAGGTATGGTTGTACCAGAATTGAGGTACAATTCGTCCGTTTGAGACAGTGTGTATATGGGTTGATTCTTGTGGATGAGGAACGGTGTGATCAACTCTGGCATTAGTTAGTAAGAAGAAGTGAAGGCCTATGGGCGGGGGTCAGAGTGGTGTCAATGTTTTATCGAATGAGCCCTTAGTACAGTATCAAGTTGTTTCCTCCAGTTGATTCTGAATCCGTATCTCTGTACATTGTTAGCAAGTATGCAAGTTGAACATGCCTGGTGAGGTGTTAGTTGGTGACCGTTTGGGTTTGCCTATGATTTTAATGCAAGACAGTCGGTCAGTGTCTGTGAGTGGGAGCTAGTTTGTCTGATTGAGTCAGTGTACGTTGAGTTGTTTTCCAGCAAGCGGAAGAGATGAAGTCACTTCCGATATAGTTGAGCCGAGAAGGGAGCCTTGAGCTTTGACTTCAGGATTGTTTGGTAAGGGTAGAACAAGTCCAGCAAGACTGTTTGTGTGCGATCAGAATTGAGTCTTGAAGTTACGAGATGCTCTAAGAACAGTTTAGAAGAGTCAGATTCTGTTGAAGAACCAGTCTGAAAACAAGAGGACCGAAGACTATCAGTTGTGTGCATGTGAAGTTGCAATTTCTGCGAATACCTCCTTTTGCGTGAGCATGTAAGACATTGGATATACTTGTTGAGATCTTAGATGTAGGGACGCATGTGACTAGCCCTCTTTGGGAGACAGTAGTGATCAGAAAGATGTACAGAAAATGTTTGTTGGTGGTTTAGAGTTACTAGAAACTAGTAGGTGTGAAGCGATCGTCTTCCTACGGTTTTGATGTAACTTTTGACAAGGTTCGGGTTGAAGAGCACGGAGTTAGTGTGAACGTTGAGACAAAGAGAGAGTTGCCTTGATATTGCAGATTTTTGTGTGACTGTAGTGGTAGGTGAGGATGTGAGCTTCTTATTGAATGTTGATCCAGTTTTAGAGATCAAAGGTTGATTGAGTTTAGTTGACAGACTTGCTGAGCAATTGTGATGGATTTGATTTTTGAACGAAGATTAGACCGCAGAATGTTAAAATAGTTTGTGATTCTTCCTAGAAGTGTTTAGAAGAAATGCCCAGTTTGTCTCCTAACAGCGAAGAAGAGTCTATTATTGATGTCGTCTCCGAGTTTGCTCGTGTTTTAGTTTGCTCTGTATCTTATGGTTTCCGACAGAATTGAGAATGTTGAAGAATTAGCTTCGAGACTTGTTAGACCTTAGATTCATTAGGCCTAGTGCATCATCTCAGAGTTCTACAGTGTAATTTGTGAAGAAGAAAGAGTGACAGTACGAGAATGTGTTCAGTTTACATATAGTCGAAACAAGTGTCAGTGATTTGTTGATCAGTTAGTGTGTGCTTCAGTCTATTTGAAGATTAATTTGAGATCCGTTTCTACCAGATGAAGGTGAGAAATTTGAAGTACCAAAGACAGTTTAGGGGCAAGATGTGATCACCTTGAGCTCTGAGTTATGCTGTTTTGTTTAACTAGTGTATTAGTTACCTTCATAGAGATGTTGAGCAGAATAACTTCTGAGTTCCTTGATCAGTTGTAGTAGTTCTCATAGTTGACACATGAGCATATTCAAGTACCGAAGAAGACCATGACATGCTTTAGAGTTAGTATTGTAGATTCTATTAGAGAATCAGCTGTATACCAAGTTGTGCAACGTGAACTTTGAGTTAATGAAGATGTTCTCTTAGAACATGAAAATTAGCAGAGTGTATTAGAACAAATCTTGAACAGACAAAGGAAGATGTGAGTTGGAAGAAATTGAAGACTGTGACAGATATCTATAGTTCTAGGTCTAGCATTGTTACTTTCAGAGAATTGTAAATAGTGTTTGAAGATAGTTGCTCCATTGATAGATTGCTACAGAAGAATGTTCAGTTGTGTGGTTAGATGCGAGACAATGAGCCCTTGAAAAACTGAAAGAAACTTTGAAGAGAGCTTCGACCTTGAATCAACTTATGTCAGAGAAAGAGTTGTGAACCACAGTGATGCATTACATGTAGAGTTAGGTTGTGTACTTATGCAAGACAGAAGATTGTGGCTTGTTCATCAAGATAGTTGGAAGACCGTGAGAAGAGTTATTCGATATGAGACATAGAGTTACTTACAGTTGTATTTGCTTCGAAGACTTAGAGACAAAGCTTGTAAAGTAAGAAATGCACAGTGTGTACGTACATATTATCAGAACTTGAGTTGTTAGACAACTTAGGAAGGGTTGAAACTTGAACAACATGAGTAGTTAGAATTGCTTGAAGACTGTGATCTCAAGATTTAGTACTATCTGAAGAGAGTCTACGTAGCAACCGAGTTCCGAGTTGTATTTGCTGTTAGATTAGTAGTTGAGTTACGAGTTGCAATAGCCGAATTCTGTATATCAAATGATAGTAGTTTTATGGCCGAGTTTCGGGTTGAGGCTACTTTGAGTCAGAATGTTTGAAAAGAAACAGTTGCAAGACAGATTCTTGGCACCTCACGTGCGAGGCAGAGTAGAAGGAAGACCTTCAGAATACAGTTTCAGAGATGATAGAGTTTTGCACTTCGGAGACAGAATAGTTGTACCGATTGACATAGTGTTTTGAGACGTGTTGTTTTGGCCGAAGCACAATATAGTTCATTTGTATTGCATCTGAGTAGTATGAAGACGTATTGTGGGTTGAAGATGAATGCTTCTGAATTGAGTGGATGAATAATGTGGTTCAGTATGAGAGTGAGTATGTAAATTGCCAGCGTGTCAAGACCGAGCTTCAGCTCCTTCTATTTGTTACATCCGTGGAAGGTTCATAATGGAAGCGAGTAATAGAGATTCGAGATTTCAACTAGAATAATTTTGAAGACGTCCGCATAGTGTTTGGTTAATTGATGAAGACAGAGGATCAGTCAGAGAAAGTTGTGAGTCAAGTGTTCAAGCAGTATTGCATGAGTTTGTGAATCGGGCTAGTTCTGTTGTTATCTGTTGCGGTTACCACCAGAGTTAGAAAGGGGTTTGAGATGTGTTCCGTGTATCCATGATTCAGAAATGTGAGTCAGATCTGTTCCGTGCTATGTTTGCTGAAGAGATTGAGTTTAGTTTGAAATTGTGCGCAACGAAGGATCAGTTGAGATCATAGTGTAAGATAGCAAGTGTTGCGTGGTAAATCTTTCGAGTTGGTTAGTATGTTGTGGTGAGAGAGGAATGCGTGGAGGTGCGTGTTTCAGTGGCTCTCCGTGATCGATGAATTTCGGGGACGAAATTTCCTTAAGTGGGGGAGAGTTGTAACACCCGTATTTTGGGGCTAGGAGTTAGTCGGGTTTGTAGTCCGAGTCAATAAAATTAAATTAAATCGATTCAACCTAAATTGTGATCTAATTGGGCTTTAAATAGTAAAGGAGGGACCTTGTTGGTAATTTGACTCAAAACTTTTAAAAAGAAAGCTAGACCACCTTTTTGAAAGTAAAAAGAACAAAAAAAAAACTATCATCTTTCTCATTTCCTCCCCCCCCCCAACGTGAAAGCACCCAAAAACCTCCCCAAACCCTAAATTCATTATTCCAATGGTTTCTCCCTCATCTCAAGGCCTTTTTCAAAATTAAAGGTATATTCTCACTCTCCTCTTTAATTCCTATCTATCTATGGTTATAGTTTTTAAAACTATGAACTTTTGGAAATTAGGGTTTGATTTAAAAGTTTAGATTTTTATGGGTTTTTCATCTTGTTTTGTTAAATTGAGTTGGGGTTTTGTTTAATGAAGTTGAAATACACATTATATGTTAATTTGGTTAATTTTTAATGAATTTCCGAAGTGGGTTCTTAAACCCATTTTTGAGTTGTCAAAAATGCCATTTTTGGTGAGTTTGAGGGTGCAATTAGAGGGCTGATGGTTAGGGTATGTTAGGAGGATGATTTGGGACCATTTAAATGTCATTTGGGTGTTTGAAAATAGAATTTTCTGCTGGGTAAGATTGGAGTACGAAAATGGGAATTTTGGTGTGGTTTGTGTTGGAAATTGAAGGTTGGTGTTAGGGTAATAGTTGGGGGCTGTTTTGGAAGCATTTGAATGTGCTAAATGTGTTGAAATCACAAGTTTTGGGCTGTGTATAAGGGCTGCTCGGATTTGGTGATTTTGGGGGTTGTTCATGGTTTGAAATGTTGAGTTTGGTGTTTGATTAGTGTTCCGGGTTGCTACTTTAATTGATGAATTTATTTGTGGTTGTTTTACTTGTGTTGAGATGTTTAGAAGCTTGATTTTGGGTTGGTGAAGCCTTGGGAGCAAATCCGGAAAATTGAAGACCATGGTTGCTTGGTAGTTGAGCTTGGAGTAGAGGTGAGTGGTTAAAATATTTTAAATGGTTTTGAGAAATTGGTTCGAGCATGTGGACTAGGTTGAGATTGGTAGACTCACCTAGAGTTAGGATTAGGGTGGTAGCCTAATCCTAAGCTTTAGTTAGAGACATTGGATGATCTCTTTAATTGATGTTATGCCTCATGATTATTTGGGTATGTATAATGTGTTATATATGTTGTCGAGACATGGTTTGATGCATTGCTATGCATGTGGGTTGTATTGTGATTGTGTATGATGATGTTGATTTTAATATGATGTAAGGTGCCGTATTATTACTCTTGAACATGACATTATGATATTATGTTGTTGAGATAATTGATGTTGAGCTTAATGTGATGTAAGATGCCATATTATTACTCTTGAACATCGAAGGTTGTGAAATTTGATTAATTGGCACTAGTATGCTTGGGTACAATGATCGATCATTAGGATTAGTGTGCACACAAATTGAGTCAAAACGTACGTGGCCTTGGTGGCGTTAAGGCACCAAGGAGGAGTACGGTGATGTAATATTCCACCGGAAGCTTTTATATATTTCTACGTGATGATGAGTGGAATCCCATCCATAGGGCATGTGGCGATGAGTGGAATCCCGCACATGCAAGGACCGGTGATGAGTGGAATCCCACCGAGGTAATGTTGTGGTTGGAAATGCGTTCCAACATGTTATCCGCGTATTCGAGTCATAGCTAGGTGCCAATAAGAGAAAGTATGTTTATGCCAATATGAAATTATGCATACATGATAATATGAATTGATATGTGTATCAATGTAATATGAAATGTGAATTTCAATGTGAAACGATATATGATGTGGTTAATACTTTGAGTTATGTATCATTGTATGTTGAACTATTAAGTTGTTGAGCATGGCATGAATTTGGTGGTATGTTCATGCATCACCTATACTTATGGCTCATGTGAATCGAAGGTAAAATCAAGTATAATATCATGATAATTGCTCGTGCTTGGACCCTGCATTGTCGAAGGTTTGTTTTATGAGCTTACCCTCACTAAGCTTTTATGCTTACGCTCTCTTTTGTTCGACAATGCAGATAAATAGCTTGTGGGTGGCAAGGGCAAGGGAAGGTCTCCAAGTGTTGCTTTTGGTGAGCTCAATGTATGAGTTTTGAGTAAATTAATGTAATAGTTAAGCAATGGGATAGGTGTCATTGATTTGAGCTTTGATGTATATCGTTGTTGGCTTGGTTAGTGGATGCCTTGTCTGATTGTAAATATTGCTTATATTACATGCCATGAATGTCTACATGTTTTGGTTGCTAAGGCATGAAATCCTAAATGCTTGTATGTCCATATATGCATGAATTGCTTTTTGTATGAATGTTAAGTATGGATGCCTTGATTCATGTTAATTGCTATGTATGGCTCATGTATGATTGCTTAAATGAATGTATGTGCGAGTCTTGTGAGTGTTAATACATGCCTTTGGTCCTTCGTAAGCTCTTACGTATGTCTATGCATGAATCTTGGTGTTTTTCATGGTTAGGTAGTCCTTAGGTTGAGCAGAAAGTGATCCCCTGCACTAAGGTTTCGAAACCATGGGTAAGGTTTCGAAACCTTTGCAGAGAATTTTGGTTCCAGGACATTCTGCCAACCAAAGTTTCGAGACCTTTGGGGTAGGTTTCGAAACTATGGTCGAAGGTTCCGAAACCTTCCCCAAGGTTTCGAAACCTTTGGTGAAAATTGGTTCCAGGGGTTTCTGCCAGCAAAAGTTTCGAAACCCTTGGTGAAGGTTTCGAAACTTCTGCTTAAAACTGCACTGTTTTGACTTGTTCACCTTTTTAAAGAGATAAATACATAGGAGTTAATATGCCTCTAGTTAAGATTAAAATTTGGGCGTTTGAATGTGGTTGGGGGTTCGTTTGTGACAAGATTAAAATGAAAAAAAAAAATTAGGGTTGCTAACCGAGGAGGAACCCTTTGGGTTTCGCTTCGGTTTTCCCCGTGTGGCCCACTCGGACCGGTCATCCGGCCAGACCGGGACGAGGGGGTTACATATAATCTAATATTGTGATTAGAAAGAAAAAAAAGTTTGGGTCCAAAAAATATGTTTAAAAAGTGTTTGAAACACAACGCGGTGAAGATGTGATGTAATGAATTGAAATGTAAAAAAGAAATATTTAGTATTTGTAAATACTTATTGAACACGTTATTGAAATGTTCGAGTCTTTGTATATGTAAAAAATCTTCATTGAAATATTCACTTATCAAAATTAAGTGTGCGTAGATCAGTCAGAACTAATTAGAGTAAAATTTGAGAATAAAAAAAGACAACTAAAAAAATCGTGAAACTAATCTTAGATGGAACTTTTATATTACAAAACCTTTGGAGTTGGTGTTGGGCGCAATTTTCATGTTAAGAAAGTTATGAAGTAAACTTGAGCATAATTTCCATATCGGAAAAGTTGTAGGGGTAATACTTAAGGGTGTTTAAATGGTCGGATTGATTATTAATCAAATCAAATTATTTAAAATCAAATTAACCAGATTTAAAAAAAATTTAATCGTTAATTAATTAAAATTTTTCGAAAGTCATTAAACGAGTCAAATTAAGTTTGGTTAGTGCGATCAGTTTTCCAGTTAATCAAATTTTCTCTTTCGTTTTACTTGACCAATCTGGTGGTGACGTGTGTTACCACTTGATTTGTTGAAAAAATCATTAAAAATACCATATGGATCACTAATTATGAGAGAAAAAATAAAAATTAAAAAATATCACGTCAGTATTGCCGTTAATTTTTTAACGGCATGGTGTCAAAATAGAAAAAATGTACTTTAAGTATCATTTTGTCAAAAAATAATAGTTGGATAACTAAAACAAAAATATAAGAACATATGAGGTACCAAATAGGTAATCTATCCTAATTTTTATTTTCATGCAATACAATGTAACTTATATATAAAGATTGTCGACTATTAATTAAATATTAAGTTTGATTTAATGGTTAAAGTTCACCTTTGGCACTCTTAGGCCTGTAAACGAACCGAATGAATACGAACGAGTGTATATCTATGTTCGTTTGTTTAATTTTAATCGAACAAATGAACGAACACGAACAACTAAACGAACATAATTTCTTGTTCGTGATCGTTTGTTAAAATAATAAACGGACGCGAACGAACATTGAATATTGTTTAATTTTTTTCTTAAGAAATCTTAAATCTCGTACATTAAGTATTTGTTTAATTTTTTTCTTTTTTCTTTATTATTTTTAATATATGTTTTTAATTTTTTTAAATATAATACTTTTTGTGATGAAAAATAATAAATATAAATGGATATGTGTGAATAAATTTAAACGAACATAAACAAATGGATTACCGAACGTTCACGAACAAGCCTCTTGTTCATGTTCGTTCATTTAATTAAACGAACAGAAAATTGTGTTCATGTCCGTTCGTTTAATAAATAAACGAATATAAACGAACTTCCCGCCAAACAGTTCACGAACGGTTCGTTGAACGTTTGGTTCGTTTACAGGCCTAGTCACCCCTACAATTAAGTTCTAATCCCTCTCTATTATTCTTATATCTTTATGATTATCAAATAAAATTTAATTAAAATTTAGTTTCGAATTGATAAAGTGTACAAGAAACTAAAATAATGACCAAAGTGTAAAATTTTCGCCAGTTATTTCATGTTTATGTACTTCCTTTACAAGCAGTCTCTGTCCTCTAGGGTTCTGAACCTGCATACTTACTAGCATCTGGGCCTCCTAAGATTAAGCTGCAACAGCCTATTGGGTTGGGCTATGCTCCTGTCTTCCAATGTCTCACATTCACCTAGCTTTGCATATTTTCTTCTTGTTTGGGACCTTTTTCATTTCTCCCTTTTAACCAACTTAGCTTATGAAGAGTATTATAATATATATATATATTGCTAAAAAAGTTTACACAAATTTTATATTCGCTCTTTGAAAATTAAAATATAGATCATAACCCTAAAACTTATTCCTTAAACCCTAAGTCATAACATATACACATTAAATCCATGAACTTTAAAATAAAAGGAATTAGACCACAGAACATGTGAATTGGAGTTTTATTCACTAGTAAAATTTTAACTGGCACAAAAAAATATATAAGAAAAAGAGTAAAGTAGCTTTTTTTTAACTTATAGCTTGTTGTCACCCCAACTGTCTTGCATGCAGTGTTGTCTTAGAAGGGGAGCAACACGAGCTTCTAGTAAGGGACTCTATTTTCTATTTTTATAATTTCAGTAATTCCTCAAGTGACAATCGTAAATGATTATATCTTTTTGTTTTAGTTGTATTTAATGTGTTTTTTAACAAAACAATAAAATAATGTGTTTGACTAAGTTTGATTATATTTCTATAGTTTATTAATAAAATATTAAATTAATTATTTAAATAATAACATATACTTTTGTTTTATAGGGCTCATTTTTTATTATTTTCACTTAGAGTCTCGAAAATGTTCAAAACAACTTTGATTGCATAAATTTAAGATAAGGTGTGAGGACATGGCTCGTCATGACTCATAACAGTCATGTTTTTGGACAATCTCTAACATTAAATGAGGCACAAACCTCAAATTATTATATTGAATGAACAAGGAAGTGTTCAAGGAAATTTTAAATAGAATTAATATCCTATACACTGGCGGTGGAAACTGAATGTTTCCACAAGCGCCTTAATTTTAGGGTATAGGGAGTTAGTTTAGTGTTTAGGGTTTAGGGGGTTTAGGTGTAGAGGTTTAGAATTTAGGGATAATTGTTTTAATTTAAGGTTTAGGGTTATAATTTAGGGTTTATAGGTTAGGATTTAGTTTTTAGGGTAATATGGTGAGTATTTAGGTTTTAACCTATAAACCCTAAATTATAACCCTAAACCTTAAATTGAAACATCTAACTCTAAATTGAAACATCTAACTCTAAACCCCTAAACCTTACACCCTAAATTAAGCCCTTAAATCCTAAAACTAAGGCGCTTGTGGAAACTTTCAGTTTCCACCACCTGTGTATAGAATATCTATCCTTTTAAATATAGGTATATTAAACAAGTGAAGTCTTCATATGACATTGACATTGTCTATACGGCTATTTTATATTAAAAAAACTATTTTTAAAAGTTATTTACAGAAATGATTTTCACCAAAAGTTATTTAAAAAAATCATAAATCATCTACGTATGGCCACACTTTTCATAGAAAGAGAGTTCTATGTTAAATAAGTTGATAGAAAAAGAAAAGAAAAAATTAATTTCTTTTATTTTTATCATGGAACTTGCTTTCTGTAAAAGAGAAGCTGCCTGATGTTGTCGGTTAAAGGGTCATTTTTTTAAATAACTTTGGTTAGGGAATAAAATTCTAAATAACTATTTAAAATAAATGTTTTAGATAAAAATGCCAGTCTATACTCTATAGACAGTAAGTAAAAAGAAAAGGTCTAATGGCGAATCATTCCCGTAATGGTTCTATATGCACACTTCCAACTATTTTATTGTTCCCTTTAGTCCTTAATCACGAGCTACCTGCTCAGTATCATATTATTGATAGGTGACTAAATTTGGTAAAAAAAAATTAGGGTGCCAATTTAAAACTTTTAAAATAGAGGTTTAAATTAATATATTTAAAAATTTTGAAGGTTTCAATTTATTTATTTTTTGAAATTTTGAAGTGGTCGAACTAAATTTTTTAAAATTTTGAAAGACTTAATGATAACTTTAAAAATTTATGGGAGATATTTAATTAAATATATTTACAAATTGGTAGCTTAATATGAATTTTTAAATATTTTGTGAGAGCCAAATTAAAAATAAATAAATAAATTTTGAGGGACTAGATTCTAGTTATTCAAATTTTTGGGGGTCATGACCCTACATGTCCCTTCTTTGTTCGGCCACTACTACTAATGGTGTATGGTCAAGGAAAAGCGAAAGAGTGGTTTTTTTAATAGTCTTAAAATGATTACAAGGTACAAGCTCGTCTCAAAAGATGTGCGGGCCATATGATACTTTTTAAAACGAGACACCTAAAATATTTAGAATAAGTTAAAATTATAAAATATCAAAAAATTATCATATTAAGATTGTGAGTGATTGAAGAAGATTGAAATTAGAATATAAATAAAAATTTTACCCTTTAAACACCATAATTTGGTGAGTTTTTTTAGGAATAATTGATTATAATTAAATTCTTGAGATAATATGGAGAAAAGTAAAAGAATTTTATTTAGAAAAATATTTTTTTTGGATTAGCATATTTTTTAAAAGTGTGGGCCCCAAATTTCGGGCCCTGTGACGTGTCACATGACACACTTGTATATGGACGGGCCTGACAAAGTAATATTTGCTCATGCATATTCTTAACCCTTTGACAATGCACACACTTTACAGACAAAGCGATTTGAACATTAGTGTCCTAGGATGAACATCATACTCTTTTTTCACTAAAACCGCTAGTTGGTTTCTGAGAGAGTGGTTTTTGAGTTCAAGGAATGCATATTGTTTAAAGTATTCATAAATATCATATAACCAATATATACAAGAATATAGGTATGAAGATGTGATTCTCTAAAAACCTCCAAATACATTGAAACTTTGAAAGAGACTACACATATTCATATCAGCACTCTGCCGTGCGTATAGGTTTTGCGGCAAGTATCGATCAACTTGCATGTCATGGAAATTGGAATTATCCCGACGTGAATCGTGAAGGAGAAGTGAGTGGTTAGTAATTTTGCGTGTCAAAATACACGCGTTTTTTGAGTTTATATTCATCGTTTGACGAGAGTCTGATATCAGCGTTGACAACAAGAGCTAGAAGAAGCATTGCAAAGTCCTTGTAAAACTGATTCCAAACCGTTCACGCCGACTGAAAATGACACTGAAAGCAAAGCACAACGACTGAAGTGAATCGGGACGAAATGGGAGCGTCTCACTATATCAGGCCCTTTTAATTTAAGGCTAGCCATGTCCCCCGAAACTCTTTCTATATACTTAAATTTTTTCAAGTCGAGTTTATGAAATTTGAGTTGAGTTATTTAAGTTTCTGTTTAAATTTAATTGTAATTTTTTTTATAATGTTATAATACTAATTGGTTCCAATTTAAATTGTGCTTTCTATGACCATATAGAGTATAAATATATTTTTCATATGTGATATATATATATATATATATATATATATATATATATATTACGCAAAGTTGGGTAACTAGACTCGAACTTGAAAATTGATCTACTAATTATTAAAAATTTCGAGTTATTCTAGTCTCGTTTTATAGCTCAAACTTTATTTGAAATTTTTTGAAGTCGAGTTTATAAAATTACGATTCGAATCAAATCGAGTCGAATTTTTTACGTTGAGTTGAATTTGACTCACCCTACCACCAGGTTAATTTAAATCTCTAATTAATGTAGTTAGGCTTCTAGTCGAGTTGTTCGAGCGGTTCAAATTTAAGTATGAACGTTTGTAATGTTATTGTACTAATTAGTTCCAATTTAAACGATTTTTTAAAACCATATACAATACACATATATATTTTTTCATATGTGATATAAATATATAGATAGATCAGGCAGAAATAAGAGACTCGACTCGAATTTAAAAATTGTTCCATTAATTACTAAAATTTTCGAGTTATTAGGATTTCTATTTTATAACTCAAACTTTATTTGAAATCTTTTCGAAATGAGACGAGTCAAGACCATTCAAGTATTTTTGAATTGAATTGAATCGAATAATTCAATTTTTTTAATCAGGTTTTACTCACTATTAGCCTTAATGAGCTATTATTTTGATCTCTCCCCCTCTCTAGGGATGTAAATAAAACAAAACAGATCATGAGCTATTTGGGTTCGACTCAGTCAAAGCTCGGTCAACACTCGACTTGATTGGACTCGAGTTCTTAACGAGTCTAGTCGAGCTATTCGATACCCGATTCGAAAAGCTCGCGAGCTACTCGATACCCGACTCGAAAAGCTCACGAGCTACTAGAAAATATAATATACTAAAATTTTTAATTCTTTAAATTTAAAATCTAAATTCTTAAACCTAAAACCCTAAAACATAAACCCTAAATTTAAGCCTTAAACCCTAAAATCTAAACCCAACAACCTAAACCTCTAAATCTTAAAATTACACAACTAGTGTATCAAAGTTTTTTTCCTAATAGGGCTTTAAATTAGATGAGACAAATCGTGAACTACTCGAGTCCGATTCGATCAATACTCGACTCGATTGAACCCGACTAACGAGCCGAGTCGAGCTTAGATTATTCAGGCTCGTTAAAAACTACTCAAGTTTAAACTCAACTCGAATTCTTAACGAGCAGAGTTAAACTCAGCACTATTCGAATTCTACTCAGCTTGTTTACATCCCTACCCTCTCTAATTTTCATGGGGGAGGAGTAGGGAAGCTTTTAGTTAGCAGCAAATAGCAGCTCCATGAATTTATGGCTAGATTCTAGAAACCAAGCCTACCCAAGTTAGAAACATTATTTTAACTTCATTGTTTCTTGTAATTAAAAAGTTAATGCCGGTTTCATTCTTGTAATTAAACATTTCTTTTGAACAGAATGGTATGAGTATGAGATAATATTTATTTATTAATTTTATTTTTTAGTATCGTATACACATTTTGCAGATAAACTGCTCGAATTCAAATCATTTAAAGTAACGACAATTCATTTTCTACTCAGATTACTTGATGGTGTTCAATTGCCTGTAACTTTTAAAAGTGAATGACTAATTTATTATCTTATTAATAATTGAATAACTTAGGATGTATTTTACTCATTTATGTTATTATTTATGTGCTAATATATAATGTTAGAATGTGAAATTGCAATGTTAATATACTAATACCTTTTAAAATATTAATTAAGTACACATGAGATTTTTGTAGAGTTAAAAATGTACTTGGTAAATTATTTTATGGGTTAACTACATAAATAGTACCTAACATTGCATTTTTTTGACAAAATGGCACCTAACATTACGTTTCGTTTTTATTTTGGTACCCGCCGTTAAAAAATTAACAATATACTGATTACGAGAGAAAAAGAACATGTGACATGCTGACAATGAGAGATAAAATCACATGTGGCAGGTTGTCACGTCATTTTCTCACTCCTAGTTAGCATGTCACGTGTGCTTTTTATGATTTTAGTTGACATGGCATGCTGACTAGGAGAGAAAAAATGACATGATAACCTGCCACATGTGATTTTCTCTCTCATTATCAGCATGTTGTTATTTTTTTTAACAGTGGGGTACCAAAATAAAAACAAAATGTAATATTAAGTATTATTTTACTAAAAAATAGGTGAGACATAGAAATAATAACGCTAAAATAGGTGAGGTACTATTTATATAATTAATCCTTATTTTATTTATATAAATATAAATACCATTGAATCCATGCCTATTGTTGATTATGAAGTTTTTGTCGGTTTCTTCCCCTGATGAAGACTGTTCGGCCTGAAAAAAAAAAACACATATTTTTTGTGAATTTAAAAATTAGGAAAAACTACAGTTATCTTCAGCAGGATGAGCTTTCAAGTTGGTCCGATCACATCAAATGTACCTTTCCATCATAACGCTTTTAAATGTGATGAACAATCTTTGTAAAAAAAAGTAGGAAAATGTTTGATTATTTCTTCTTTAAATTACTAAGTATATAGGTAGTTGTACAGTACGGCAATTTACGGCGCGACACCAACTGAAAATGTTATAAGATTTAAAATATAGAATTGAAAATGTTACACTGTTTGATAACATTATTGGTACTTACAAAAACTTAAAATGTTATCAAAAGCGATGAAAGTTTCGATACTTACCACCATCCGAAAATGTTATCAAATAGTGTAAAATTTTCAGTTTCATGTTCAAATTTGTTGAGATGTTTGTTTTGATATAATAATAGAAAAATTGTTTTGGACTAAATTGAAAAAGTTTCAAAATGTTAATAAGTCCAAACAACTTGAAAATATGTTTGATGAATTTTACAAGGCTTTGGAATGATTTAAAATGTCTTTAAAGTAGCCAAACCTTTGTTTTTAAAGCCATCGTACTGAAACGGCTTGTCTGTATCAATACGGAGTAGGGTCGTATCAATACACTATAAAGCGTACTGGTACCCTGTATTTTAATTACAACGGCTATTTTCAACTACCCCAACGACTATCTCTCAATGGATTTTTAAAATGCAGGTCGTACTGATACGCTCAGAAGCGTATCGATACGCACCAGCTGATGGATGTACAATGGCTCTTTCCCAAAGGAATCGTATCGACACGGGTACCCCGCGTATCTGTTGAGTGGATCGAAAGATCGATATGAACCAAGAGGGGGGTGAATTGGAAATTTAAAGTTTGTGTGGTGGAAATTGCAAATTAAAAAGATTGACAAGGGATTTTAGAGTGGTTCAAGTTCCAAATGAACTCTACATCCACTACCTTAGCTTCACTAAGGATTTGCAACAATTCCACTAATTGTTCTTCCCCTTTTCTAGGCTAAGGAGGCAACCCTTACAATTTCGGTTAAATTTTCTACCCAAAATTTAACCCAATCCTCACAACAAGGTAACAAAGAAATTGATGGCTAATGGAGTATCTCTCAATACAAATTGTAGTCCAATTACAAGCACTCAACCCAATTGAACAAGATAAGAATGAAAATTACAATTGGGGTTTCTAGACAATATGGAATTTTTGCACAATTGCTTGGATTTGATGAATAGATGTTTTCTTGAAGATCAATAGTTGATGCTGGAGCTTTTGGATGTCTCTTTTATACATTCTCATTGATTTCTAGCCGTTTGGGTGGTTGGGAACATAAATGGAGCCGTTGGAACCCTCTCTTACCACCATAAATGCACTTCTGCAGCTATGCGTATCGGTACGCGGGGAGGTGTATTGATACCTGTCTCAGAAAAGAAAGAGCCATTGTGTGCAATAAATAAGGGGTATCGATACGCGCGTAAGCGTATCGGTACGGGGTATTGAAACGGTAAAGGTCGTATCGATACCTTTTTCTCAACTTAGCTCACTGTTGATTTCCGTATCGGTACGAAGGTTTGGCGTATCGATACGGGTCAACGACCATTTAAAATTTGGTTACCAACCAACTGACACCAACGGTCACAAAATTTAAACCGACTTATATTTAAAAATTATTAAGGTCGTATTGATACGAGGGTTTACCGTATCGATACGCCATTCAAACTCTTTAGACTTTAACACAGGGGCGTATCGATACGAGGGTTTGCCATATCGATACGTGTTCCTCCAGTAGCCAACTTTGGTAAAAAGGTATCGATACGCTTGGGAGTGTATCGATACACCTGAACGTTTTTCAATAGTTTGGCCTTGGAACACTTAGAAAATATTTTGAGTTTGAGTTTTTCAAATCAGTTTTAAAGAGTTGGTGGTTTAAAACTTATTAAGGGACTTACAAAAACAATTTTAAGTTTTTCAAATTGATCCTTAAAGATCTAATTATATCAAAATCAAACATAGGTTTTACAATCTCCCCCTTTTTGATATAACAAAACTAAAACTTAAAATTTTTGACATTTTGAAAAATCTTTACAATGTTAACTCCCCCTTAATATAAGCTTGGTAACCTTTGAGTTAAAATCAAAATATTTGAAGTGTTGAGCTAGTTTCTCTCCCCTTTTTGTTAGATCAAAAAATATTGAGACAATTAAGTGCATAAACATAGGCAAAGGTATAAATAAGCAACGTTTATTATTGATCATAGCATCAAACTTAAAATCCAAACAAAAAACAGAAAATCAAAGCATATGTTTAAACATAAAGCAAACTTAATCCTAAGAACATAAATCAAAGGTGCATAAAAAAAACATAAATGAGATGCATGAGATGCAAGAAGAAACGTCTAGGCATCGTCTTCGTCATCTTCATCATCTTCATCATCAATCCCCATTGGTGCATTGTCCCTCATGCTATTCCGCCACTCATCATGGAAAGTGGAGATGGAAATATTCAAAGAATGGTGACCGCTTTCAAGGGACGTGAGGCGATTCTCCATACCCGTCATCCTTGTATCAAAAGTTGTTTCAAAGGAAGTAAGACGAGTGTTCATGTTCGTGCGCAACCCGGTAAATTGCACATTGAGGTAAGTCATGAGAGCATCCATGGAGGGTTGTGGGACTTGAGGAGCTTGAGGAGCTTGATTTTCTTCAAATACGGCGGCGGCCTCGGGTGGTAGCTCGACAAGACGTACCCATTCACCATTAAAATATTGGAACTTTGCCCGAGCAAGAGATCACTCATCAATGGGATCGGTGAGGGGAGTTGGGTAGTCAAAAGAGCAATCAATATCCTTTTTAACAAAGAAATAGCTTAAGGTCGTACCATATGTAAAAGAGGTGACGAGAGTTGTGTGACGATTTTGCACAAGGTAGACGATCTCCGCGAACATGAGTCGAGCAAGATTTGGGCGCTTTCGCTCACGGAAGCAACGGATCAAAAAATCATCCACTTGACGGATGGTGGAATATTTTCCTCCGGAGGGACGAAACCACCAAGACACCATCAAATGTAAGATCCGGTCTTGAGCATTTAGGGCGGTGACGGATCCACTAAGAACATGCCCCAAAGCATGCTCATCATCAATGCCTTCAACCTCTAATTTAAAAACTTCACAAATGGATTTGACATCAAGGATGATTTTCTTCCCCATGAGATAAGAGCTAATGGAAACAACTTCCCCATTACGAGTAATACATTTGGCATTAGTGTAGAAAATCAAAACCAAAAGACGATAATAAAAATCGGGAATAGATATGAAATCCATGAAATTCCAACGTCGAAACAAAGGAAGATATTCAAACTTAAAACGCTCTGAGTCGAGAAAAGGAACGGATATTACCCTTTCCGCACGAATCTTATAATTCTCAAATTGACGAAAATAAGTTAGACCCGTGGGACTTTCAAAGGATTGCTCATAGATGGTTGAGTAGTTCGGACAAGCAATCGCTCCAAGGGTGGATGATTCACCTGTTTGAGAAACCCTTGTACGCTTCCTCGATGGTTCCTTTTGTGCCATGATCTAAAAGAGAAATTAAGCAAAAGGATTTCTTCAATTTTGAGTAAAAACCAAGGTAAAAAAAATTTTAAGTAAAATTTGAAGAAAAATTTTGAAGGACAGAAGTTAAAAAAAAAAGATGAAACAAAACAAAAAAATTGAAAAAGAAAAAGAAAGAAAAGATTACCTTGATAGAAACTCGAGAGATTGAAGAAAATTCTAGCACAATTGTGATGAGAGAGAGCTCAAAGCTTTGCTTGATTGAAAAACTCTTTTAGATTTGAGTTGAGGTGTGAAAAATATGAAGGAGGAAGAGCCTTTTTATAGGCAAAAATGGCTAGGGTTTTTAGGTTTTGAAGAGTTTTAATTTTGGTAAAAGTTGAACACATTAAAAGCCAAATTTAAAGCTGTCTACGCAATCGAGTATCGATACGCCTGAGGGTGTATCGATACGGGGGTAGAATCGTTATTTCCGCAAAAATGCCCGTTGGAAAGTCGTATCGAAACGGATGAGGTCCGTATCGAAACGACCCGTATCGATATGAGTTTAATCGTATCGATACCCGTGTAAGCGAAATAAATTCTGGGAAACTGAATGAAGAACACGTATCGATACGCGTAGATCCGTATCGATACCGTATGCCCAGAAATGCATATTTGGTTCTAAGAACAACCATAGGCTCGAATTTAACATCTCCTAAAAGTATGCAAATGATGAATGAACAGTTCTAAGCATATTTTAATAGAAGCATACTCCCTCTAACTATAGGCATGGATGAAATTAGGAGTTTAAACACATAAACATGGCATTTCACAAGATCAAGCAAATTTAAGCACAAAAGAGGTCCTAAAAGGTCGAGATAGGCTAGCTAGACCTAACTCTCTCCTAAGGGACCAAAAACGCTCTTTGTCTAAAGGTTTTGTAAATATGTCCGCTAATTGATTTAAGGTGTCTACATACTCTATAACCACATCTTCCTTAAGGGCATGATCTCTAATGAAATGATGTATTATTTCTATGTGTTTGGTTCTAGAGTGTTGGATAGGATTTTTTGTTAGGCATATTGCACTAGTGTTGTCACATTTTAGGGGTATGGTTTCAACTTTAATTCCATAATCTAAGAGTTGTTGCTTCATCCAAAGGACTTGAGCACAACAACTCCCTAATGATATGTACTCAGCTTCGGTGGTAGATAAGGCTACACTATTTTGTTTCTTAGAGAACTAAGATATGAGCATACTACCTAGAAATTGACAAGTTCCCGAAGTACTTTTCCTATCGATTTTGCAACCCCCATAATCCGCATCCGAGTAAGCATGAAGGTTGAAGGTAGAGTCTCTAGGGTACCAAAGACCTAAACAAGGAGTATCTCTAAGGTACCTAAAGATTCTCTTAACGGCTATAAGGTGAGACTCTCTAGGACTAGCTTGAAACCTAGCACACAAGCAAACACTAAACAAGATATCTGGTCTACTTGCGGTAAGGTAAAGCAATGATCCAATCATAGAATGATAAAGCTTAGAGTCAACACACTTACCTCCTTCATCTTTGTCAAGCTTTGTAGATGAGCTCATAGGTGTGGCTTGAGGCTTTGCATTCTCCAAGCCAAACTTCTTGAGCATATCCTTTATGTATTTTGCTTGGTTGATGAAGGTGTCATCCTTCTTTTGCTTGATTTGGAGTCCCAAAAAGAATGAGAGCTCCCCCATCATGCTCATCTCAAATTCATCTTGCATTAACTTAGCAAACTCTTGACAATGACATTCATTAGTAGAACCAAAAATAATATCATCAACATAAATTTGAACTACTAAGATGTCATTTTTATACATTTTTATAAAAAGTGTAGTGTCCACCTTACCTTTTTCAAATCCTTTTTCAATTAAAATGTTTGAAAGTCTTTCATACCAAGCTCTAGGAGCTTGTTTTAAACCATAAAGAGCTTTGGTAAGTTTGAAAACATGATTTGGAAATTTTGAGTCTTCAAAACCCAGTGGTTGTTCCACATACACTTCTTCATTTATAAAACCATTTAAAAATGCGCTTTTAACATCCATTTGAAAAAGCTTGAAATTATGATAACATGTATATGCAAGCAACATCCTAATGGCTTCCATTCTAGCTACGGGTGCATAGGTTTCATCAAAATTTATTCCCTCTTCTTGAGTGTAACCTTGTGCTACTAGTCTAGCTTTATTTCTTACAATGTTACCACTCTCATCTAGCTTGTTCCTAAAGACTCATTTAGTTCCTATTGTAGATTGATTACCAGGCCTATCAACTAATGTCCAAACGTTACTTCTCTCAAATTGATTTAACTCTTCTTGCATAGCCATAATCCAAAAGTCATCTTTCGATGCTTCTTTAATATTCTTAGGCTCTATGCATGAGATAAATACAACATGATTCATTAATCTAAGAGAAGATCGAGTGGTTACCCCCTTGGATGGATCACCCAAGATTTCACCATCTTTGACATAGTTCAACTCCCTTGGGTAGCTCACTTCCTTTTCCTTAAGAGCCAAGTCCTTCAAGGCTTCAAGAGGTGGATCTTGTGTGTCCTCTTCTTTTGTTGGAATCTCATCCTCCTTTGAAGTTTGTCCTCCATCAAAGGCATTTATGATTCCTACATCATCATCATCACAAGAATCCTTCCTAGGAATGAGGTTATCATCGAATACAACATGAATAGATTCTTCTACTACTAAAGTTCTTTTGTTAAATACTCGATAGGCTTTAGAGGTTAAAGAGTAACCTATGAAAATAGCTTCATCACTTTTTGCATCAAATTTACCTAAGTTGTCTTTTCCATTATTTAAAACAAAACACTTGCAACCAAAAGGGTGAAAATAGCTAATGTTAGGCTTTTTAGATTTTAAAATCTCATAAGGTGTTTTCTTTAAAATTGGCCTAATCATTACTCGATTTACAATATAGCAAGCGGTGTTTGTGGCTTCCGCCCAAAAATATTTAGGTAAATTGTTTTCACAAAGCATAGTTCTAGCCATTTCTTGCAAAGTTCTATTTTTCCTCTCAATTACCCCATTTTGTTGAGGAGTTCGAGGAGCCGAAAAATTATGGCTAATACCATTTTCATTTAAAAAATCTTCAAACCCTAAATTTTGAAACTCGGTTCCATGATCACTTCTAATATGTGAAATTTTAAGTTCAAGATCATTTTGGGTTAGTTTTGAAAATGTGATGATTTTTTCCAAAGCCTCATCTTTAGTACTTAAAAATAGAACCCAAGTAAATCTAGAAAAATCATCAACTAGTACAAAAGCATAAGACTTACCACCCAAGCTCGTAGTCCTAATTGGCCCAAATAAATCCATATGGATAAGTTGTAAGCATCTACTAGTAGAAACATCATTAATGGATTTAAAGGAAGATCTATGTTGTTTACCCTTTGAGCATGCATCACAAATTTTATCATTTGAAAAATTTATCTTGGGTAAACTTCTAACTAGATTAAGGGAGACTAGTTTTTCTAAAACACTTATGCTAGCATGTCCTAGTTTCCTATGCCACAACCATGCATCATTTTCATTTTGTGCAACTAAGCATGCATGAGATGTATGAATGTCATCTAGATGCACCATGTATATGTTCCCTATGCGATGACCTATGAGCATAATATTATTAGATTTAATGTCTGCAATTTTGCATCCATTTTTATCAAATAAAACATTAAATCCTTTATCACACAATTGACTTATGCTTAATAAATTGTGTTTAAGACCATCGACATATAAGACATTTTCAATGAGAATAGTAGAGTGGTTACCTATGGAGTCAATACCTTTAATGTGGCCTTTGGAGTTGTCACCAAATGTCACTACTCCTCCACTTTTTTGCTTTAGATCCATGAATCTACTCTTGTCTCCGGTCATATGCCTTGAGCATCCACTATCAAGGTACCATGAGTTTTGACTTTGTGCTTTGGCCTTGTAGCAATGCTCCCCCTACAAACAAAGATATTAAGCTTTTGCTTTTAGTACCCAAATCATTTTGGGTCCATGAGTGTTAGCTCCCAAAACCTTGGTTCCCTTAGGAATCTAATATGACATAGCAATAATATTATTAGATTTTACAAGTTCCTTAGGAACTCATACACTTCTAATTCTTTTAGCTCTACTATGTCTAGGATAGCTACCTTGTTTGTAGTAGTTAGTCTTTTTCTTAGGTTGGTGTGTTCTTGAGGATTCACCTATTTCATGCTTGACACTACCAACATTTTTCATAGACTTTTTGAGCTCATTTAGCTCAACCAACACCTTTTGGTGTTCACTATTACATTGAGGCAAAAGATTATTAAGATCAACATTTTCATCTTGAAAGAATTTTAGTTCATCTTTTAACCCTAATATCTTTTTCTCAAATTTTGAATCAGCTTGAGTGAGTGAGTCATTTTTCTCATTTAGTTCCAAAATAATCTTTTTGTTCCTAATGACCGACTCTTTATATTTCTCAACTAATTCATCATAGACCTCTTGTAACTCATCATATGCATCATTCAATTCTTCATATGTAAAATATAAAGTAGATGAGTTAGAGGTTACCATGGAGGAATCTTCCTCAAGTGCCATGAGGCAAAGGTTAGCCACTTCTAGTTCGTCATCCTCCGATGACTCCTCATCACTCCAAGTAGCAAGCTTGGCTTTGAGCTTCTTCTTCTTCTCAAAGCTCTTCTTCTTGAGTTGAGGGCACTCCGAACGTATGTGGTCGGGTTGTTTGCACTCAAAGCAAATGATAGGATCCCTTCCTTCTTCTTTGTTCTTGCTTTTGAAGTCCATCTTTCTTTGGATTTTTCTTCCCCGGTTGGACCTCATAAAACGTGAGAATCGTTTGGCTATCATAGCCAATTCTTCTAGTTCATCCTCCTCACTAGAAGAGCTCTCTTCATGTTGTGAAGCTTTGAGAGCTATTCCCATCTTCTTCTTCTTCTCAACCTCAAGCTTCTCTACCTTTTTCTCTTCTTTCTTCTTCTCTTCTTCCCTTCCTTGCTTCATGGTCTCATGAGTAAGGAGAGAACCCACAAGCTCATCAAGCTTTAAAGTTTTCAAATTCTTAGCTTCAATGATATTGGTTCTCTTCCCATCCCAAGACTCGGGAAGTGAATAGAGTAGCTTCCGGACAAGCTTGTCTTCCGGTATGATTTCTCCAAAACCCTTGAGCCCATTGACAATAGTGGAGAAACGATCAAACATCTTGGATACCGTCTCATCGGGCTCCATCTTGAAATTCTCATAACTAAGATTGAGAATTCCAATCTTAGTTTCTTTAACATCGTTGGTGCCCTCGTAAGTAGTCTCAAGAGTGTCCCACACTTCTTTGGCACTATCGATGGATGAGACCTTAGAATAGATGTCCGGACCAAAAGAACAAAAGAGCATATGGAGAGCTTTGTGTGGTGGAAATTGCAAATTAAAAAGATTGACAAGGGATTTTAGAGTGGTTCAAGTTCCAACTGAACTCTACATCCACTACCTTAGCTTCACTAAGGATTTGCAACAATTCCACTAATTGCTCTTCCCCTTTTCTAGGCTAAGGAGGCAACCCTTACAATTTCGGTTAAACTTTCTACCCAAAATTTAACCCAATCCTCACAACAAGGTAACAAAGAAATTGATGGCTAATGGAGTATCTCTCAATACAAATTGTAGCCCAATTACAAGCACTCAACCCAATTGAACAAGATAAGAATGAAAATTACAATTGAGGTTTCTAGACAATATGAGATTTTTGCACAATTGCTTGGATTTGATGAATATATGTTTTCTTGAAGATCAATAGTTGATGCTGGAGCTTTTGGATGTCTCTTTTATACCTTCTCATTGATTTCTAGCCGTTTGGGTGGTTGGGAACATAAATGGAGCCGTTGGAACCCTCTCTTACCACCATAAATGCACTTCTGCAGCTATGCGTATCGGTACGCGGGGAGGTGTATCGATACCTGTCTCAGAAAAGAAAGAGTTGTTGTGTGCAATAAATAAGGGGTATCGATACGCGCGTAAGCGTATCGGTACAGGGTATCGAAACGGTAAAGGTTGTATCGATACCTTTTTCTCAACTTAGCTCACTGTCGATTTTCGTATTGGTACGAGGGTTTGGCGTATCGATACGGGTCAACGACCATTTAAAATTTGGTTACCAACCAACTGACACCAACGGTCACAAAATTTAAACCGACTTATATTTAAAAATTATTAAGGTCGTATCGATACGAGGGTTTGCCGTATCGGTACGCCATTCAAACTCTTTAGACTTTAACACAGGGGCGTATCGATACGAGGGTTTTCCGTATCGATACGTGTTCCTCCAGTAGCCAACTTTGGTAAAAAGGTATCGATACGCTTGGGAGTGTATCGATACACCTGAACGTTTTTCAATAGTTTGGCCTTGGAATACTTAGAAAATATTTTGAGTTTGAGTTTTTCAAATCAGTTTTAAAGAGTTGGTGATTTAAAACTTATTAAGGGACTTACAAAAACAATTTTAAGTTTTTCAAATTGATCCTTAAAGATCTAATTATATCAAAATCAAACATAGGTTTTACAGTATCGATACACATTGCACCAGAATTGGGAAATCAACATGAAAATCAGCCCCCAACAGGTCCAATTCAATCCCAACGGTCTCCAACAACTATGAACTCAATTGGGAGTATAAAAGGGACCTCCAAGCATCTATGGACACGGGTACCCCGCATATCGATACACATTGCACCAGAATTGGGAAATCAACATGAAAATCAGCCCCAACGACTCCAATTCAATCAACATGAAAATGTGTCTTAGTGCTTAAATTCCCACTCTTTGTATAAACTACACTTGTTGAGCTTAATTGTCAATGTATGCTCAAGTGTATTAGGTTTTGGGTGACTGTTTATTAGTGCAAACATATACCTTTTAGAGGGATTTCCAGTTTGCTAGATTTTCTCTTGTTTAAGAGTGTTCCCAAAGCTCAGTTTGTGAGCTTTGGTTGCTAGACTTGGTGAGTGAGTCTAGGATGTAAAGGTTTCCTCCTAAACATTGAAAATGGGAAGAATTTCTAGTGAAAATCGTTTGAAAATCCTTAGTGGGAACTAAGGTAGTGGATGTAGAGCTTGTTAGAAGCTTGAACCACTATATATCTTTTGTCTATTTTTCTATCTTTTTGTTTCCACCAAAAACACCCAAAAATCAATCTTCTCCACACTCGGCAAGAAATTCAGTTGAAGGATATCGAGCCTAACAATTGGTATCAGAGCGAGGTCTCTTTCATCAGATTAACAACCTAATAGTCGATTCTCGAAGAGCTCAAGTCATTCTTACATCAAGCGAAGTCATGGCGCAATCCATTGATCGGCCACCTTTCTTTGATGGGACCAACTACTCCTATTGGAAGAATAGGATGATGTATTTCATGAGAGCCAAGGATTATCATCTTTGGGACATAGTTGAGGATGGTCTATTCGTGCCAAAACGAAGCAAGGTGGAATGGAGTGCGAATAATCGTAATAAGATGGAGCTTAATTGCAAGGCTTTGTACATTCTCTTTTGTGCTTTTAGCCCGGATATCCACGCTAAAATGTCTTCTTATGAGAGTGTCAAGGAGGTATGGGACAAGCTTGAAGCCACATACGAAGGAACAAACGAAGTAAAGGAGACCAAGATAGGTCTTCTCAACTTAGAGTATGAGAACTTCAAGATAGACCTGGATGAAGACATCAAGAGGATGTTCAATCGTTTCTCCACAATCGTCAATCAACTCAAAGGTCTTGGAGAGGAGATTTTGGAAAACAAACTCGTTCGGAAGTTGATCTACTCACTTCCCGAATCATGGGAGTCCAAAAAGACGGCCATTGTAGAAACAAAGAACTTGAAGGAGCTCAAGCTTGACGATTTTATTGGATCTTTGCTCACCCATGAGATGATGTCTCAATCCTTGAAAAAGGAGAATGAGAAGAAGATCAAAGAGCAAGGCATTGATGTTAATGTCGTTGCTCTCAATTCCTCCAAATGCCAACATGAAGAATCAAGTGAGGAGGAAAGTGAAGATGAAGAGATAATTCATCTCTTCAAGAAGTGTACCCGATTCATGAAGAGCAAAATGGAAGAATCCAAGCATGAATCGACAAAGAAGATGAAGGGTCCCCGAAAGAGGTATAAATACAAGAAAAATGGGTCATCTTTAAAGAAGGCGTATATGGCTACATAAAGCGATGAAGACTCCATCGATAAAGACGAAGTAGCCCATCTATGCCTTATAGCCCTCCAAGAGGGTGAGATAACTTCTAATTCATCTATTTCTAGTTCATATTCTTTTGATGAATTGCAAGATGCCTATGATAATTTGGTTTTAGAATTTAAAAGTCACATTTTGAAAAACAAGAAAGTGATTTCAAATTTAAAAATTCAAAATGACTTGATTTCTAAAACCAAAATGAACTTAAAGAAAAACTCAATGAGTTTGAGAAAAATGTGTAAATTTACATAATTTGCTTCATAAATTCCAAGAAGAAAAAGATTTGATTTTCAAAGAGCTTGAAAAGAAAACCAATTTTGGAAAATCAAAATTTTACCAAAGACAATCTAGTGCCCCTAGATACTTTAATGGAAAATGTTTAAGAAGTATTTGGGTCCCAAAAGGACTAACTACTTCAAGTAAAAAGGATGAAATTGAAAAATAGATTCCTTAGGGAACTAAATTATGTGCTACTATCGTTTATGGATCCAACAAGTAAAAATGATGAAATTAAAAAATTTAACTTTATTGTATTGTTTTAGGTGTGATGGAGAATGATAAACAAAGTACAATATTGAGGGGAGCTCCATACACACAATGAAAACACTTAAAGAATGGGGCTTCACATCCTCCCTTTGATTCAATTGTGATAAAAAAAAATTAGTTAAATTTCTTTTTAATTTTATTTGTTTGTTTTTTTAAAAAAAAATTAGTTTTGTCAAAATTTTATCTTACTCCTTTGTTATTTTGAACTTAATGTTTTCAAAACTTCTTTTTGATATAACAAAAAAGGCAGAAATGATTTGAAAATTTGATTTTTCAAGTGAATAAGTGAAGCTTTAACTACTTCTAAATTTTAAAATCTCTTATTCAAAATTTTAAATACTAAGGGGAAGAATCACAAACAATTTTTTAAGTTGGTTTTATTATATCAAAAAAGGGGAGTTTGTTGAGATGTTTGTTTTGATATGATAATAGAAAATTTGTTTTGGACTAAATTGAAAAGGTTCCAAAAATGTTAATAAGTCCAAACAACTTGAAAATATGTTTGATTAATTTTATAAGGATTTGGAATGATTTAAAATGTCTTTAAAGTAGCCAAATCTTTATTTTTCAAGCCATCGTACTGAGACGGTATACATCATATCGATATGCTTTAGAGTTTCAGCTACAAAAAAAAATTCAGTAGCCAAAACCCGTATCGATATGGCTTGTCCGTATCAATACGAAGTAGGGTCATATCGATACGCTATGAAACGTATCGATACCCTGTATTTTAATTACAACGGTTATTTCCAACTACCCCAACGACTATCTCCCAATAGATTTTTAAAGTGTGGGTCGTATCGATACGCTCAGAAACATATCGATACGCATCAGCTGAGGGATGCACAACGGTTTTTTTCCAAAGGAACCATATCGATACGGGTACCCCGTGTATCGATACACCTTGCACCAGATTTGGGAAATCATAATGAAAATTAGCCCTAACGGCTCCAATTTAATCCAATAGTCTCCAACGGCTATGAACTTAATTGAGAGTATAAAAGAGACCTTCAAGCATCTATGGAATACTAATGATCCACAAGTCAACAATATAATGATGTCAAATGTGTCTTAGTTCTTAAATTCCCACTCTTTGTATAGACAACACTTGTTGAGCTTAATTGTCAATGTATGCTCAAGTGTATTAAGTTTTGGGTGAGGGCTTATTAGTGCAAACACATACCTTTTAGAAGAATTTCCAGTTTGCTAGATCTTCTCTTGTTTAAGAGTGTTCCCAAAGCTGGGTTTGTGAGCTTGGTTGCTAGACTTGGTGAGTGAGTCTAGGTTGTAAAAGTTTCCTCCTAAGCCTTGAAAATGGGAAGAATTTCTAGTGAAATTAGTTTGAAAATCCTTAGTGGGAGCTAAGGTAGTGGATGTAAAGCTAATCTCATTTTTTATCCCATGTGCAGGCTTTAATCTCAGCCGTTAGATCTAGGGTATAGATCCAACGGTCCAGATTGGATAAACAAAGGAAGGAGCAGCCCTCCACACACGCGCCGCCACGCACCATGTCTTTCTCGTGTCTGCAGCTCACGCGTGCGGGCTGGGTGCTGTAAGAGGCTCCAGCGCAGCTCTTTCGGCTACTCTAACGCCGACAGCTGCAGCGTCGCCATCAACCGGCGACAATAGCGAATGCCTCATTCCGACTAGCCCGCGACGTGATCTTCCTTCTCCGGCGACGCATCTGTAGAAAGCAAGGAAAAATGGTTAGGGTTCGAATATGGAAAGAAAAATTGGAAGAATTAAGCCTCAAATTTACTTCGATTCGAACCAAAATTAGAGCTAAATCAAATACTAAAATAATGTCAACCCGAATCAGCTTCAAATTTGCAATTAGAAGATTGATTTTGCCCAATTTAGGGGATTTTATTCAGGTTTTTCCATGTATATTAGGCATGTAAAAGCCTATATAAACCACCCATCCCTTCTTGTAATTCTCACCAACAACAACCACAAATTACACACTGAAATTTTAAAAGAATGCATTCAGATATAGCAGCTCTTTTTTATTCGAATTTGTTGGAATAAAAGCAATCAATAAAGGTTTTTTTGGTATTTTTTTTCTTTCATTTTCCTTTTTATTTATTGAAAAGTGGGTAGATGCTTAACTTGATCTTGCGTTGAGATGTTGTTATTATAGCCGAATTCGAATCCTTTTTTTAAAAAATAAGAAAAAAATTGTCGTCGTTAGACGGCGGCCAACATCGGTAGAAGGTTGTCCGCACTGTGGTCAATTCTCAGTGAAAAATACC
The DNA here is from genome assembly GCA_958450335.1 of Hibiscus tridactylites. Lineage (NCBI taxonomy): Eukaryota > Viridiplantae > Streptophyta > Magnoliopsida > Malvales > Malvaceae > Hibiscus > Hibiscus tridactylites. The sequence goes on along the minus strand of OY288279.1, from coordinate 91,522,858 downwards.
AAAAATATTTGAGAGAAAAGAAAAAATGGGTGTTTTGGTCCAAAAATCTTAAGTGGAAAATTAGAAAAAGTGTTTTTTTTTTTGTTTTATACCCACATGTTTTAAAAATAAATTGGGCTTATTACAATATTTTCAAAATGTTCAAAATGCCACTTTTTTAATGATTTGTCTTCTAATTTTATTTTGCTTTTAATTTGGTCATTATTTGTTAAGCATTCAAATTTTTATTAATAAATTCCTTTTTACTTTTTTCTAAATAATTTCTAACTTGAATATTTTTCATAAAATCGATTCATATACATAAAAGTGTTGATTTAATTCGGAAAGGATATTTAAAAATTAATTGTGTTTTTTCCTTTTGTTGTTGGTTTATTTACACCTATTCATTTAATTTATTATTCTGGTTTTTTAGATTAATTTAATACATTCATTGTTGTAATGTTTATAATATAATAAATGTGGTGTCTTATCAAATGAAAATGACGGGTTAGCGCCAGAAATGTTGGCGGTGATTGAAGTTCATTTTCCGAATAATAAGACCGCTAAAGTAGACTCATATTCATAAATGGACAATTAAATTAAACTTTACACGAACTTGCAAAATTCTGACATTAAAACATTTTGTAATCGACTATGTACCAATTTTTGGGAGTTGTAGGGTGCTAACCCTTCCCCACGCGTAACCCACTCTCGAACATGTTTTTTGTTTTCGTAGACCAAAAACGTTGTTTTAATAAAATAAAATATTTTATTAAAATAACTCATTTTTAGGTGATACAATCATATTTTTTTAAAAAATTGGTGGTGACTCTACTTTTTTAAGTTGGGCTCGAAAGGGTTGCGACACCTAACTCATAAATTTTATAAACGCTATATTATCACTTATCCCTTTAAGAAAATTTCGGCCTACGAGACGTTAACATGTAATATCTCATTAAAAATTCGTCATTCACTGAAACTTAATTGTTTAATCTATCAATTTTTGATTCAGGAGTTTTGTTCGAAATCTAAACGGATAGTGAATAGAAAAAATCAACATAGTCCAGTTTCACTTGATTTGCATATCAAAACGTAGGAAGTTAAGTGATTAAAGAAAAATCTAAGAATATGAGAGAGCTTTTATGGAGAAGCTAAGTAGAGAAATAGAGAGAAGAGGATGTGAACTTTATTTCGATATAAAAATCTTGGCCAAAGAAGGTTGGTCGATGATGGTTATGTGAGGAGAACGGCGTCGAGATGAAGAATTGAAAGAGTTGAAAATGTACTGGGGTCAATCATGAAATTAACCTAATTAATTAATTTGTTCTTTTTCAATTACGTGTCGCCATACGATCGCATAAAAATTTAACGTTGATAATGAAGTCCCTAAGAGTGTATTTGGTTCGCGAAAAAGATGATTACCAAGCGTAATAATCTTTTTTCAGACTTACAATCTCATATTTAGTTTAGGAGAATTCTCTATTATTCTTTTCCGAATAGTGACTCTTTTTTCCACAAATGGTGGGAATGTTATTCCCCTCGTTTTCTTAGTTATTACACAATTCCTTCCCTTTTGAACAATATTTCCCTTATGATTATGAATTATGTTCATATTGATCTTTTATTGCATTTTTAATTAGGTGACTAATTATTTGTGGTGTAAATTTATTAAATATTTTTATTTAATATTAGTTTAATATATAAATGATGTTGCATATATTTAAATAATATTGTAATATTTAATTGTATGTTTTTATTAACATTGTATTTATGATGTTTCTATAGTTATATGATGAGATTATATGTTGCTTGAGAATAAATGCGTTAAGAGTTGATGTTATTAATTTAATTATTTAATCTATAAGATATTTTCCATCTTAAAAAATTCAGTAGGTTAATTTATTTTTATCATTTTTACTATTTTAAATTTGTTTTATTATTTACTTTAATTTGTTTGATAAACGGTCAAAAGTAATAAAAATTAAAAATTTAAACATATTAAACGTTTTAATAATTCGATACTCACAAAAAAATAAAAGGGAATAAAGATATATAAATATAAAAAATTAAAAATAATTTAATATATTATATTATAAATACAATTTTTTTCAAATTTTAAATTATGTAACGAAAATAGTTCTATAAATTTTTATGTAAATATTTTTAATTTAACAATTGAAAATTTAACTCGTGAAAAAGAAAATATATTATAAGGACAATTTGATAAATTTTGCTTCCAATTAATCTTATATTCCTCCAACTAAACACTACAATCCTATATTCCTAACAAATAAATCAAACAAGGTAATGTAACATTCTCATTAATGTGTCAGGTAATGTTACATTTCGGTAATCCTATTCCCAGAGATAATCTTACATTCCGTGAACCAAACGTCCCCTAAAGTGATTAAACAATTATAATTTAAGTATTAATTCGATCAAAAAATAATTAAAATATCTAACTCACAAAAAGTATAAATTACGGACTTTCGTTCAATGAAGCCTTGGATATGTTATAGTATCTTATTTGCTAAATATACATTTTGATTTTTGAATTTGATTTTAAAGTTATAATTGGGGTACTTTTTCTCAATAATGTATAATTGGGGTACCTTGTATAACAAAATTCAAGTACCTAATTATATTCAAAATAAATTTAAATATCAAATTAAAATTTGAAATTAAATTCAAATATTAAAATATATATGCAATCTTATTTGAGTCATTTAAAAGGAAAGTTAAATATTTTTTAATAATATATAGTTTTTTAAAATATGGTGGTCAAAGTAAAACCTACCCGTAATGTCATCATTGCTCTGTTATATCCTGTACTAGATTTATATCCTGTACTAGATTTTTGTTGACAGATACTGTATTGACATTGCTCTTTTTTTAATTTTTTATGGCAATAATAATTCTTTTGATTCTTTGGCCAAAATATTAAATTAAAAAAAGCTACATCATGATTTTTTATTAACTATTTAAGAGGTGATGACTACATTGATAGTAATTTGTAATGTTACTAATTAAACTAACAACTTTTAAATTTAATAATTAAAATAGAACATCTTATTTTGTTAACATTTTAAGGATTTCGATCCTAAATTTGAGGATCGAAGGTTTATTAAAAAATTAAGGATTTTAGGGAATTTTAAAAAAATAAATAAAATTTAAAAATAAAACATATGTGATGCATTTATTGAATGATATATATTTTTTTACAAAAATCTTAGAATATAATGAAATAAAACACTAAAAATCTATTTTGAAGACCTCGCCTGGGATGCTATTTGTTTAAGGGGTAATCACTGCAGGTGGTAGGGGATCGTAAGAGGGGCTAGTGGGGGCCACGGCCCCTCTAATATTTTGAAAATTACAAATATTATCTTTAAAATTTTTAAAAAATTTATTTGGCCTCCTCAAAATTTTAAAAGAAAATCTTATTAAGTTTTAAAATTTTGAATATTTTTAATTAAATTTTCTCTCAAGATTTTTAAACTTCTTTGTTAAATCTCTCAAAACTATTAAAAATTTTAGTTAAACCCTCAAATATTTTAAAAATTTTCGTTTAAGCCTCTAAATTTTTCAAAAAATTAAGTTAACATTCTCAAACTTTTACTTCAAGTTCCGCCACTAGCAGGTGGTTATCTTAAAGCTTTCATGGAGTGCTTACATTTACAACATTTGGTTAGAAGGAATTCGAGGTATTTCAGGGGTAAAAATAAATCAACTGATGACATTTTTTTGTGTATAAAGAATATAGTCCGTATATGGTTGCACAATAAATGTATAGACATGGTTGATACGGTTAATGTCAATTCTTTGTATAACTTGAGTGTTAAGCTAGCTCCATGTTAGAGAGCCCCTCTTGTGATTGGTAACTATTTTTTACTGTTTTCTTGGATAATAACACAAACACTTAAACAATTATTTGACAAAAGAAATTAACAATTAAAAAAGTGATAAAACTTAAACACTTTATTTTTATATTTATTTGTAAATAAATTCTCTCACTATTTGAAATGATGAACGGAGAAACCATCACAGTATATTTCTTCCAAATAAAGAAGAAGAAGAAGAGGAGAACAAAAGTAAACGTATTATTCTTGATGGGACTTCTTCAATTTCAGCATTTTAAATATTATTGTTAAATCGAATTAGCTAATGAAACGTGCTTTCGATTTTTCTCTACTTGGGTACTCTATTGACTTGCTTGCAGGAGCGAAGAAACGCTTGGGTAAATTATACTATAGATCACTCTATTATTAGCAAGTTTACAATTGAATTGTTATATTTTATAATGTTATTGTGTGGTTAAATCTTAGATGGAGACTTTTTGGTTAAATTTATATTTTAGGTCACTCAATTATAAGTAAATTTAAGTATTGGTCACTTAACTTTCAATTGTAAGTAAATTCTTCTCTATTTTATTTTCTAATTTCTAACTGATTGGTGCAGGGATTGATCGAGGGGGGCTAACGAGGGCGGTCGCTCCCTAAAATTTTAAATTCTCTATATGAGTTAGAAATTTTTTTTAAATTTTTTATGTATTTTCTATTAAAAATCTATTTTGCCCCCCTAAATTTGTATAAATTCGCCCCCTAATTTAAAGTCTTGCACTCGTCCCTGAATTGGTACAATATCAATTATTGTTGGCTTAATGTTCTTCATGGGAAAAAAAGAGATTTTTATATTTTATGAATCTGTAAAAAAAATACAAGAACAGTATTCTATGCTTGAATTGTTGCATTACCATTTGTCATTATTTGTCTCTTCATGGTCATATCATCAGGGATGAAAGTAATATTTTATGTAAAGAAACGTGAATTATTAGGAAGTTATATTAAAAATATCGGGGTGCAAAATTAAATTATCAATAGAAAATATTTAAATTATATAAAATTTTAAAAATTTTAGCGGTGCGATTGCCCCCTCCAGCCATGGGCGGCGCCACCAATAGCTTATGAATGTCATATGACACCCCAAAAATGTTAGAGTAAAAAAAATTTCCTTATAAATTTAATATAAAATAATCTAAAAAAAATAAAATTAACACAATATTAACCCCTTAAAATAAAATTGACACCCCTTAAAAAATTGACACTCATTGTTTATTCACATCTACTTAAAAAAAATAATTTATACAAATTTTAAATTATAACACCCAAACTAAATTTTATAACTCCGCCCCTGCCTCCGGCCCTCTTTAGTCCATCATTGATCATCATCGCTTACAACTTACAAGTTCATCACTACCACATGATTTAGAAATTGATAATATGATAAATTTCTTCTATTAGTGTAAAAAGTATGAAAACATCATTGTTCGCTAGAAGATCACTAACATTAGCATAACTGAAAATGGAATAGACTGCATCATTTTTATGTGTATTGAATAGTGCAACCAAAGGTTGAAAGCCTTTTTGCAACTTCAAAACTAATGGATAAATGTAAGCTTATTCATAAATAAGTGACCAAAATATAATTAAAAAACTAATGTCCATTTGTGATTTAACTGTATAGTGACTTGATTGTTTCAACCGATTAATTTATCAACTCGATTATGACTTGAAAACATAAACTAATTATAAACTTACTAATAATAGTGACTTGTAGTGTAATTTACCCCAAAACATTAAGTTGACCCACAATCATAATAACCAGCGGTTCCCAATCATCACAGGCAGTCAGACATCACAGGCGTGTGAGACAGCTTCTGTGACTCTCAATAAAGCTAGAGAGGGGTAATTTACATTCTAAATCAATGAATTTGGTTACCACTTTCATTTAAATCATAATTCTTTAATTTAATAAAATTACACCATTAAATTTTTATTATTAATAAATTAAATCACTTATACTAAATTATTTTAAAAATATTAAACGAAAAATTGAAATTAACATTTTTACTTAACATATTTTTTTTTACATAATATCGTCAAATAATGTTTAATTGATGTACTTTTTTAAATATGAAGAGTAACTCAAACGTAACTTTACCCATAATTGAGTGACCTAAATGTAACATTTAATAATTGGGTGACCCAAATGTAACTTTACCCATAATTGAGTGACTTAAATGTAACTTTTAATAATTGAGTGACCCAAATGTAACCTTACCCATAATTAAGAGATCTCCGTTGTAGTTTACCCTTAAATGAAATATTTCAGTATATTCTAACAAAAGTATTTAAATGATTAATCAAATATTATGTTTTGTTTTTCGTTAGTACTCCCTTCGTCCCACTTATATTGTCACACACTAATTTTTCACGAAATTTTAGAAGAAAAAAAATTATGGTGTAAAATAATTTAAATGACAAGTTTATCTTTAGAAAATTAACTTTTATTTTTGTTGGGAAACTAAAAAATAGTAAAAATAAATAAACAAATCTGTCTTTTAAAAGTTGTTGACTTTTTTAAAGTGATAATTTAAGTAGAATAATTTTAAAACATAAAAGTGACACTTTTATTGAGATAGAGAGAGTATTATTTAAAATGTCCGTATAATTAATTTATTTCATTAATAATAAAAAATAAATGATATAACTTGATTAGATTAAAGGTTTATGATCTAATTTTAAATTCTGATTTGCATTACTTTTCAGACCAGTTTTAGAGTTAAAAGCTAGTTTGAAACCAAAAGCAATGAAAAATAAAGGCTTAAACAAAAAAAAAAACGTCAAACTATACTTTTTTTTTCTTATTTTAAGCCTCTAAACTATGGTTTAAGCAAAATAAGCCTCTAAACTATTATTTTTGTTCACTTTCCTTAAATTATATTTTTGGTCACTTTAAGTCCTTAAACTAATTTTTAGTCAAAAGCACCTAAACTATGTCATTTTTTTCTTTTATTCCCTAAATTATCTATTTGTCACAAAGATTGAAAAAAATCTTTGTGACGTGTCAACATCTTATTAGTCAAAATATTTTTTTTTGACTTAAATAACTATCAGACTTATAATAACTCGATCCGATATGGTCAATTTTTTTTTAATTCTTGGGTTTAGGGTCAGGTCGGGTTTGAAAGGTTTAGAAATAGCTGCCCAACCGGTCGGGCGGGTTTTTGGCCGCCCCGAAAATTTAAAATTAAAACCGACCCGACTTTAATATATTTTTATCCTCAACCCAACTCGATATGATAAAAAGTATAACCCGACCTCGACCCAACTCCAAAAATTTAATAAATAATCATATTAAACCCGACCCAACACAATTTTTTTTTTAATAAAAATGTTAAATATAATATATTTAAATATATATTTATATATAAATCGGGTCGGGGAATTTCCACCCTAAACCTGAACTCGACCCGACCCGACCCGACCCAACTTAAACATATTTAAAACCCGACCCGAAAATTCAAAAAAAAAATCTGATCCTATCGGAACGGGTCATTATAAGTCCGATATTTATTTAAGTCAAAAGAAAATTATTTTGACTAATAAGATGTTGACACGTCACAAAGATTTTTTTGACAAATAGATAGTTTAGGGACTAAAAGAAAAAAATGATATAGTTTAGATACTTATTTTGACAAAAAAAAATAGTTTAAGAACTTAAAATGACTAAAAATAATAATTTAAGAACTTAAAGTGACCAAAAATAATAATTTAAGGATTTATTTTACTCAAACCATAGTTTAAGGGCTTAAAACAGAAAAAAAAGTCTGATTTGAGGGCTTTTTTTGGTTTAAGCCAAAAACAAAACATGTAATTTTTCACGACAAAAGTGCTTTCAGGTTTGAAAAATATATTTTTAAAATTGAAATTTATAGCTTATACTCCTCTAAAAAAGTACTTTTAAGTTAAATTACTCACATATTTTCGTTTATATCATCAATTCTTTTATATTTTCAAAAACAATATCTATCTTAAATATTTTATCGATTTAAAAGTAATTTTTGACAATAATATCAAATATTTTTAACAAAATAATCTAAAATTATTTTTTAAAATCATTTTTCTATTATATATATTTTAAAACAATATTAAACTGATTCAATATAAATTAAATTCAGTGATTTAAAATGTAATTTATCCGCCGCTAGAGAGCTTTAAAGTCATCACTGTCTTTAAAATTCATTGGCTTAAATAAACACGATAAAGAAGAACCTGATACTTGCTATGCTGGAGATAGGATAGGAGAAGGATAGCATAATCCCTCGACTGTTCTTTTTCCTTTTTTTTTTCTTTCTAATTCTTTATACAGATTGAGTCCAAAATCAAACATAAGAAACTTTCCTTGTTTTGTCTCTCACCATTTCTTCTTTGCAAAGACTTCCATTATCACAGTCCAAAAAAAACGACCAACAGCTTCTTTATTGCCAAGTTTTGCTTTCCTGAATACAAAGATTTCCTTCTTCTTTATCTCTGGTTTTTGGTTTTCCAAAAGCTACATGTTAAAGATTTTTCTGAACTATTGTTTCCTTTTCACCTTGCTTCTCTATGGTAGAGCTGCAAGACAACTACTTTTGATCCCCTAGAACTCTACCTTGGAGTTGAAGAAAAAAAATCAGTTTTTCTATTATGAGAGTTTATATTACTTTTAAAAGTGGGGTTTTTTTTCTGACTGTTTTGCAAGTGAGAGTCACTGTTCTTATGGTGGCTAAATGATATCTTCTCTCAAGTACTTTACCTTTTTAGATAGCCAAGTCCTTGGTTCCGGTTGTTCAAGTTCTGCCTATCTGGTGTTTGTTATAAAGCTTCTTCAAGAATAGACATACAGAAAAGAAGAATAAACCCGTCTTTTATCATTGTTCTAGGTGAGTTTTCTCTTCCCCTTCCCTCTTAATCTGGTATTTGTTCATCATTTGTTTTTTTTAATCCTCAAAACCAATATTTTATCTTTATGGAAGAAAAATTCAAAAGCATACTTGGTATTTGTTCATCATTTGTTTTTTTTAATCTTCAAAACCAATATTTTATCTTTATGGAAGAAAAATTCAAAAGCATACTTGGTATTTGTTCATCATGACCAAGCCTGCTTATACATGATAGGGACAGCTTTTCTTTTTGGATATATATATTGTATGTGTTTCTTCTTTTGACTGAAGTTTCATGGTAAAGTTACCCTTAAAAATGTTGGAACAACCAATATTGAAAACCCCTTTCATCTTTTTTCTTTCTTTCCGAGAATTATTATATCATTGTGTTAAAATAGTTTCTGGTTCTTTAACCAGGAAACTATCTTTGGTATGGGGACTGAATCTGCCGAAATAATGGAAGTAGTTGAGACTCTGCCGTATCCTATTTCCTTTAAGGTACAATTCCCGACTCCTGAGTGTCTGATATCCATCCCACATGAGTATGTTAACTACTGCAGCAATGGTCGATAGGATTCGGATTTATGGTATCGGAGTTTTATGATCAAATTAAGTCCGATCAGATTTGAACATAGCGAAAAAGATTCATATTTGATGGATGAGCTAAGCTAAAAAGCTTTAGAAAATATGAAAAATGTTCTGCATTTGTATTTGTTCAAGAAAGTAGCATGAATCCTTTATTGCTCTGTCTCAAACCTTTATGGCTTTGTTTGAAACTTGGGATTCAAAGGGTAGTATCTTCCCGTATCTGTCGATCAAAGTTCAAATTTCGTGCTCACATATTGTCATCAATGATTGTAGGTGCATGGCATGATGTGCACTGAACTTAGGAAGTTAGTTGATAGAATTATAAAGATATTTCCGGAAATTGAAGCAGCTCGACCGAGATGCTCCTCAGGAATAAAGGCACTGTGCTTACTGAATAGTGCGATCGAGAGAGCAAAGTTACTTCTTCAGTACTGCAGTGAATCCAGCAAACTCTATCTGGTGTGTGTTTTTATAATTAATTTTGTAGTTTTGTGATTGAAAAATATACCCTTTTGTTGATTTCTCTGCAATACCTTTCAGGCAATGACAACCGATGCCATAGTCTCGAGATGTCTAAAAACGAAGAATTTGTTGGAACAATGTTTATGCCAAATTCAGAGTATGGTTCCACTTATGCTGGTTGACGAGGTTTGTCAAATTACACGCCCTTATTAATCTTCTATTTGCCCTTCTTTTCTTACCAACAAACAATTTCTTGTGTTTTCATTCTTCTATTCTCTCAAACAAATGGCCAACATGAGTAACCTTACTGTCAAATAAATTATATTCTAGTTTTTAGATAACATCTTTTCATGATGCCCCTGTTGTGTTTCAAGTTGATATCGAAATGTTATTGCAGATCTCTCAAATTGTCGATGATCTACGAGCTGCAAATTTTGTCCCGGATAAATTTGAAGAAGAGGCCGGGAAAGTTGTACGCGAATTACTCCAGCAAGGAGCTGCGGCATCGGATTCACTGGAACATGCTGAAATGAAAGCTCTTCAAACTGCAGCATCAAGACTTCATATTACATCTCCAAAAGCCATCTTGATAGAGAAGAGATCTATAAGGAAGTTGCTCGAAAAATCCAGTGAAAGTGATCAACAAAAGAAAAGGATCTTGAAATATCTTTTATATCTGTTGAGGAAGTATGCTAACTTGATTATCCAAGCGCAAACAGACAACACTAATGATCAGAATGAAGGAGTGCATACTCACTCCGCTGATGCCGAATCTCATACAGAGTATAGGCAGTATGATGCTCGAGCCGAAACGTTAAATGGAGCTATAGTACCTCCTGAGGAATTCAAGTGCCCCATATCTTCGAGATTGATGTATGATCCTGTTGTCATTGCTTCTGGACGAACATTTGAAAGGACTTGGATCCAGAAATGGTTCAATGATGGTAACGACATGTGCCCAAAAACCAAGATGAAACTGGACCATCTTTCGTTGATCCCTAACGCTTCCATGAAGGATCTGATCACAAAATGGTGTAGGAAATATGGAATCACCATTCAGGATCCAAGCATGCAACAAGACGCACTTCGTTCATTGGAAAATTCTTCCACTTCTATAGCTAGTTTCGGCAGTTCTATGAATGATCTTCGCTTTCCATCAGACATCAGCAATATTTCACTTGGATCTTTAGATACTAGTTATACTTCGGATGGATCTCGGAACAGGATTGAAGATGGCTCGAGTTCGATAGCTGAGCAGTCCAGTGATGATCTTAGGCGATATAAATCTCTCGGCAAAACAAGTGTGACCGATTTGGAGTTTCTTTCTGTCCTTGCCGAGATGGATCGGGAATCACAATACAAGATGGTTGAAGACATGAAAAACCATTTCAAATGTGATGATCTAGATTGCCTTTCTTTGTCTTCCAAGAATTTCATTGAACCTCTGATTAAATTTTTGAGTAGTGCTAATGATTTGCATGATATAAGAGCACAGAGAGCTGGATTGCAGTTGCTATCAACATTTCTGAGCAAAAACAGGTAATTTTCGTTCCATTTGCATCTGTGGCTAGTTTTTTAATGTGACGTGTCATTAGATTTTTGAGGATGGCTTATTTGTGACTCTTTTCACTGTTGCTGAGCTTCTTGCAGGAACGGCATACGGTACTTGAATGAAGATGCATATAGTATGCTGTCATTGTTTATCGATTCGGAAGTAACTCGAGAGGTTCTCGACGTTATGTTAGTATTGTCTGAACATAGCAGTTGTGGATCAAAGATATCTGCATCTGGTGCGCTTGTTTCCATGTTAAACATTCTCGATTCGAACATCAAAGATTTCCGGGAACAAATCCTCAAAATTTTGAGTAGTCTGTCCTCCTCAAGCATCGATATTTGTTCCGACTTGGTGTCTTTGGATTGTATCCCGAAATTTGTTCCATACTTACAAGACACCACACTTGCAAGACACTGCATAGTTGTGTTGAGAAACTTGTGCAGTAACCAAGAGGCTAGGACTTGGATCACTGGAACATCAGGCTGCATTGCTTCTATTGCTACGTTACTCGAGACCGGCAGCGGCCACGAGGAACAAGAGCATGCGGTGGATATACTCCTTACTTTGTGCTCGCAGAGTATCGAATACTGTCGCTTGGTGATGGATGAGTGTTGTATTATTCCTCTCCTTTTTGAAGTGTCAGTTAGTGGAAGCGAAAAAGGAAAGGCAAGTGCAATGGAATTGCTTCGGCTCCTTAGGGATATCAAACATGATGATGATGAACAACACAAAAGCTCCAACTCCGACATCGTCGAATCCGAAGATGCTAATGACTATTCCAGAGACAAGATGTCTCGTAAGACATTGTTTGGAGTGAAATTACCAGTGTTTGCAAGATCCAGTGCACCAAAAAAGAAGAAATGAAACTAGGATCTTTCTGCTCTGTGTCAATATTATGGTTGACAAATCTTTACCAGGCAAGATTCTTTACCCTTGCCAGGGAGGGGTTTGCTTTCTGGGATTTGAAAACGATATATTCACTTTGAACTTCCATAGAGTGGATGTCTGGAATCAAGAGATTGATCTCAGTATTTTAGTCTGGTTATGCTTTGAACTTATGTGAAGTTGCATTTTTTTCCTGGAAAATCAAATTTCAGGGTAAAGCATCTTTACTTTCTTCTAGCATGAAATTATGGGGAATCTACTTGGATGTATAGCTTGCATATCCCAAATAGATACTCTTTTGAAAAGAAAATGTTCCATATTATACATGTTCATGTAATTTAATGTGTGGGAATTTGATGGAATGGAAGTTTTGCAACTTGTATTATTGACCCCTTGAAGTTTCTAAATTTTTTATAATTGATTTTCCTAGATTTTTTTGGGTAAATTAGTCATTATTCTGTTGAAGACTAAATCAATAATTATTCTGTAGGATAAATTATGTAAATTGTCACTTAATTTTAATCTCAAACCTATTTTGGTCACAGAAGTTTCAAAACGTTTATCTTACTATGAAGTTTAGACATTGAACAATTTGGTCATTCACTCGTTAACTTTTTGACGATATCTATTTATCAGCGAACGAAAGAACTTCTCATAGATCGAACGGTGAAAAATTTCATCGGCACAAGAGTAGCACCTATTGAGAAACGGGCTCATTTGATGATGGAGGAGGGAGACCGAAGAGAGAGAAATCAAAAAAATTTTAGTTGATTCGTGAACTTCAAAATATTTTTCGATAAAATGGAGGTCCAATTCAGACTTTAGAGAGCCGAGATAAAGTGACATGTGAAACTTAGGACCGAATGATTACCATCTAAAATCGTTTGGGGTTTAAGAGTGACAAAAACGTTCAATGTCTACACTTTAGTGAATAAATTGAATGTTTTGAAATTTTAATTATTAATTTGAATGTTTTAAATTTCAGTGACAAAAATTAATTTACTAGTAAAATTTAGTGACGATTTACGTAATTTACAAGGCACCACGTCATCTTACAGTTAAGATTTAACGGCAATGACTAAAATTGACAGCGACAATTAACTTGCAACCTTTTTCTTGTGACTAAAATGAAAACTTACTAAAGTTGAGTAATTATTGATGCAGTTTAAAGATTCATGTCCGAGTTCGAGCAAACACGAGTTTGAAACCTCAAGCCCTTTGTTTTGAGTTTAGTCTTCTAAACGAGCACGTTTAGTAAGGAAAGAAAATAACAATATAAAACATATACAATTTGCTTTTAATTTAGTTTTGATTCTAATTAAGATGACCAAACAACATACGAGTCAGATTGCATGATGCACTGAAAACTAAGAATCAACCAGCAAAGTCCGTACAAGAAAAACTTCCATCCAGATACAAACGCTAGAACCGAAATACAAGGCATTCCTGAGGAGAAAGCTGTACATCTCTCACTTACGTGCTACCGTTTTACAGGCCAGTTTGCCGGTTTGCTATTAAGCTGCTCGAGTAGGCTGCGGCTTAACGATGATATGGTAATCCATGGCAACACCAATGATACGGATCTCTAACCGGTGGCAATCATTCACAAGCTGGTTTGGTGTCAAAGCTGCTAAGACAGATTGCAAAGGCTTGGAAAGCGGATAGAGGGTATTGATAATCCATGGTGAAGATGTCCTTGCCAATTTTCCCAAACTGTAAGATTACCTTCTCTTGCTCTTCAGGCGATACATTATGTGCAGGCTCAACAGCTGCGACAAGCTGGAAATTCTTAACAGAGGCCACCGTCACACGACCCCTGAAGTTGAGGCACCAGCACTGTAACTGTTCATGCCATCTAGGAGCCTTGTTTTTAAGGGTTAATGGATCTCCTGAGCCCAGGGAAAATAAAGGTGTGACTGCCAAGCTTGGGGAGCCGGTCTCTATCAGCGGCCCCTTTCCTTTTGAACTAGGTAAAGGAGAAAGCTGCTCGTCAAAGGATTGTGGCAGTGCCAAAGGTGTTGGGGCAGTGCCTCCTTCCTGAATAGCAGAGACAGGAATTGAATGCAAAATGCAATGCATTCTCCTCGGTCCTCGGGTTCGCAAAACATTGAGCTCATAGGCAATGGTACCTATGCTGTAGTTGCATGCAGGTAATCTCGGGGACACCTGCTTAGAGTGGAATCTCCGGTGTGTAGTCGATGGGATCATTGAGTCACATGGAGGTTGACTGTCATATACGGTGAACTTGGTACCCAAAAAGTTAGACCTGAAATGGAACTCAATATGTCATTATTGACATCAAGTCGTAATCAAGGAAACATGAGATATCAAATTGCAAGACTTGCCTCAGTTTACCAACATACGAATAGCTGGCCCTAGCAAAATCATCGGCAGCAAAAGATATAATGAAGTCTGTGCATGTTGCCCTTCTGACTTTTCTTGCTGCCAACAGCAATTTATCACTCTCTCCCTCGGCTGTAAATCAAAGCAGCAACACAAGTTAATACATATAAACAAGTGAGCAAGCTTCATATTATCGTACTTGAAGGGTCTTGAACAGGGTAATATCATAGCCCCATACCCATGTCTGAATATATCTCGGGTATCGAAGCTCCAAGAAAATGATATATCATTAAGCAGTTCACAAGAAATACAAAGGACATATAAACGAGACGACTTACACGGCACAAGACCATAGAACAAAAGATATGTAGAAGTTGCTCTGTCCCTTCTAATATAGCATTGAATCGGAGACTCACGAGGACCGGGCTGTTCATGAGCACAAACAAAGATATAAATATTTAAGAGGAGAAACAAGAAAACAGCCACTACCATTATTTATACAGACATGAGAGTAATTGTTGAATGTAGATAATACACGGCAGGTATAAAAAATTTAGACTCAGCTTTATATGCATGGATATGAAAGTTCTTAATATGCAACCATCACCTAATGATCATTTCATGATGGAAATGCCACCACAAGACAATTAGTAAGTTCTTGACATAGATGCATGTTATTGAAGGGATTTCTAGAAGGGCAAATGAACCTACAAACAATAAAAGTAGAGGGGCACCGGAGTTGGTACTCCGAAACATGCTCTAATTCTCAAGTCTGCAAATATTGCTCCTTATCCGACATTTTCCGACTCAAATCGAAGCACGCCCAAGGAATACCAGCTTTGGTTTCCTCCTAACTTTATTCAACCTTTTGCAGCTTCATTTACACTTCATTTAAATAAACCGAAACACATACAAATGAGTTTTTTTTTCTCTTCCCCTTAAAGTAAAATTAGCTAAAATCTAAACAGTTTAGGATCGGATAGGCAACTTTTCAATAAGAAAAGAGTATAACCTGTTTCAATGAGATTGGAAACGTTAGCCTTCCGCATTGCTCAGGAGTCTTCACAATCTCCTTTGTAATTTCCCTCCAAGACCTACAAACAGCAGCACAAAAAACAACAGCAGCTCGAGCAGGCCAAGCTGTTTCACTCTCTTCCACCCTATGGATGATATCTAAGAGCAGCTCCGGCGGCAGGTTCGCCCAAGGGCATTGCTCAACGCATTCAGATTCAGCCGGTGGCTGATCCGGAACAACATGGGATCGAGTCCGGCTACGCCAAAGCTTCCTCTCACCACCTCTCTTTGATATATTCCCAATACCATCTTTCATTTCCTTTAACTCTCGCATCATACTCTTTATTGACATCTTTTATAAGCATAACAAATACAATCTCTCAATATTCTACTGCAAATATATAACATGAAAAGCAACAAACTTTTGTCAATTTTTTATATACCAGCTCAACTAAAAGCAATTTTCTATGAAATTAAACTCCATAGATCAAAATCTTCAAACTTTAATAACAATTAATACCCAGAAAAATAAAAGAGGGAAAACCCAAAGATCAAACAACCAATAATGACATAAAAACACAAAAATGAATACCTTTTCACCAAAATTATCAGCCCAGAAAGACAAAAGCTTGAGAATAACGAAATTTGGAAACCAGTTCTAATCCCACCGGTTCAAATCAACCCTAAACAGAAACAGCTCAGACGCATCCCCACACGACCCACAGTTTAATCAATACCACAAACGAATATAAAAAAATCAGTTAACAGTGAAAGAAATTATTAAAAATGTCTTTTGGTGAAAAAGATGTCAACTTCTCCTTTTATGAGTGGGAATCTTACGACGGTCAAGTCAATGATTGCTAACCCCCTACGCCACCGCCTCCACCACCGTCAGAGCCAGCATTCTAACAGCTCCACCATCACCCACCGCCAATACCACCAGTTTTCTCCAAGCTCCGTCAGACAAAACGCTCTCGCTTTTCCGTTAAAACAGATCCAAGAGGATGATGTTTCGGTCTCATCACCCGCACTGAGGAGTTTTGTGAGTTGAAAAAGAATGCGTGATGATTAAGACACGTGGAAATCAACCAATCAAGTGCTTCTGGAGATACGTCTTATTCTACCCATCTGATCAGTATTTGATGGGATTTGGGACATCTTTTTGAAATGCCTTTCAAATCAATTTCTCCTTTTATTTATTTATTTATTACTTAAATAAAAAATAAGTATTTAATTTATATTTTTTATTTTATTTTAAGTACATAAAGTATTTTTTTTGATAAAAACAACTGTTTAAAATTTCAGCCGTGTTTGACCGTTTAAAAAATCGTTACACAATAATAACGTAACACATAGAATGCTATTTATTATTATATTAAAAAATTAAAATATAAATATAATTAAAAAACTCAAAATTTTTAAAATTCCCCAAAAAGCCTCAAATACTTAATACCTAAAACTACAAATTCTTCAAATTGTCTGTCGTTGTCGTCGCCGGACACCACTACTGTCGTCGTTGAAGGCCACTACTCATTTCCCTCAACGACTCATCGTCAACAATCGTCGGTAAGTGTGTCAATCGGACGTCGTTCGAATAAGATCATTCGCCTTTGTCGTTCATTTGGCACGCCTCCCATTGGTTACCGACGACGAGTGATTGCGAAAAATTGACGGTGGCCTTCGGCGACGGCGAATGCAGCGACAACGATGACAATTTGGAGAATTTGTGATTTTAGGGATTTAAGATTTTTTTTTAATTTTGAGTTTTTTAAATTATATTTTTTAAATAATAATAAGCATGTCACTGTCACGTTCTTATTGCGTAATCACTTTTTAAAACAGTCGGGTACTTAAATTGTAACGGTTGAAACTTTAGTCACCTATTTTTATCAAAAACTATTTTAGACATCTAAAGTTTAAAATAAATATAGTTCAAACACTTATTTTTTATTTAATCCTTTATTTATTTGCCTAAGTCCATAACATTGCACATCTAATTAAAATTCATGTATAATTTTAAGATTTCTCCGTTTAATTCAATATGTAAAAGAATTTATTTTTCAACCTTTTATTTTTAAATATTTGTAGCGAAAACATAAAAATATTTTTTATTTCAAAAAGCATTTATTAACTTTTTCAACCAAATATTTTTTAATTTATTCTAAATTCCAAAAAGAAATCAAATGAAGCTAACTCATATTTTTCTAAATTACGTATACTATGGCCCTGTTTGGCAATTAACGGATCACATTAGCTGATAGTGGATAGCTGATTGCATTAGCTAATTTGACTAGCTGATTGTATTAGTTGATTGTATAAAAGTGTTTAGTAAAATTAATTGATCTAAACAAACAAAATGACATATAAAGACATGAATATATTCAATACTTGTTTGAATAGTTTATTAGTTATCAATATTTTGTATCTAACTAATATTAATTAAATTTATAAAAATTAATTTTAATATAATTTTTCTAAACATATTCGAATGATTTATATATTAATTTATTATTTATATAATTATTTTAATATAATTTAGTTAATCAATAAATTTAAATACACATATAAATATGTGGTAATAAAAAGAAAAAATAAATAGAATTAGCTTATAAGTAAGATGAGAAAATATTTAATTTAGATTATTTAGAGATTTTTGGTAACTGGTAAGGGTAAGAGAGTCTTTTACAACTCTAATATCAAACCTCTAATCTCAAAAAGCTCCTATCAGGAGCTTTTTCAAAATTAACGGTTTCACCTCAATCCACTCTTTCAATCCGCTGTTCACCAAACAACAATATTAGCAGATTTGACTGGTCAAACCTCTAATTATGCCTAAAACCTCTAATTTTTGCCCAAACCGCTCTTTACCAAACACGATCTATGAGTTTTTCTTTTATATTTTTATTTAAATAAATCTCTACTCAATTCGTGTAGAATTCTATTCTTTTTAAATTGTCAGTTGTATTTTTTTCTTTTCAATATGCTGAAAATCTTTCTTCCTCTGCGGTGATTTTTCTCTTTTTAAAATTTTCACATAAATTTTAACGTTTATTTTTTTTCTGTTTTAAAATTGTTTATTTGTTCATCATTATTATCTTGATAATTATAATAAACGAATATGGTAGATCCATAAACAAAATCTCAAATGATCTATTTTTTTTTTCAAATGCGATTTTCTCTAATTTACCGATAAAATTTATCTATTTCAAACTCAACATATGGGAAAATAATCTTAAATAAACGAAAATGTGTGGCTGGTTTGTTGAACCAATAAGGCAATTCCATTCCTTGCCTCGTAGATAGCAGACCATGGTCTAGTCTAGTCTGGCCGTGGCCGCCCCACCCTCGGTGAATTCATGGCCCCGACCCCAGAGCCAGCCTTGAGGGCGAACCACCATAATCACTGGTGGTGGTGGCGTCCCATTTTCATTGGTTTTGGTGGACCACATTTTCGTAAAAGGTGAACACGAGGTATTCTGCATGGATAATGATAATGACTAGGGTGATTACTGAGTTGAGCAATTACAACTCGAGTTCGATTCGGTCAAAATTCAGTTAATGCTCGACTCGAGTTAATTCGACTCAAAATCGAGTTAGATTCGAGATCTTAGCGAGTGGAGTCAAGTCGAGCAAGACTCAATTCGACTCGATAAGTTCGTGAGCAGCTCACTATTTTTTTATAAAGTCTTTTATGATTTTTTGGTGGCTACCTTAAAAAATTATCTTCCAAAAAGTTTAAATATTAGTTGAAAACTCTAGAAAAGTTTAGTGAATTGCTAGGTAATTTATCCATAAAATTTTAGTTTCAAATTTCCAAAACTTTTGTATTTCCCGAGAATTGCTAGGTTTGTTTATTTATCTCCTCATATCTCACGTTTTTTTTTGAAATTCTATGCTTATATTAAGCTCTAATAATATTACTAGATTTTATCTATATTTTAAAAAATAAGGTAAAAAATTTGGCAAGCTTAACCAACAACGAGTTGAGTCGAGAAACGAGATTTCTTAACGAGCACGAGTCGAGCAAAATTTTATCGAGCTTAACGAGCAATGAGTCGATTCGAACAACGAAATTTTTTAACGAACACAAGTCGAGCACTACTTAAATTATGATCGAATCGCTCGATAAGCACTCATAATCTTGACTTTTATATTTATGAAATAGGGATGGTAAAAAATTATTTCGTGAAGTAGAAATATTAGAACAAAATTTGGAAGTTGTAAGGTAATTCCGATAACTCCAGGCATGCATGGGAATAGAAATCACCAAAAAATTTCGACAACTTCAGGCAAGCATTTCCAAATTAATTTTTTATACTTTCACAGTTCAATTATTTCTATTTCGTAAAATAAAGAAATATCTACACCATTTCATAAAATAAAAAATCCCACAACATTATCTACACCATTTCATAAAATAAAAAATCCCACAACATTATCTGGTCAATATTCATGGTCAACACATTCTCCCTTGACAAGGAAAAATTATTTCATGGTTTTACCTATAAAAATCACCCATTTTACATTTTTTCATGTCACTTTTTAATTAGTAAATCTTCGCTTGTATTTTTCAACATCAATTATTTGTTGTAATTCCATATAAACATTTAAACATTTGTTTTTAGAAGTTATCGTTTGAAATGAGTAGATGATATGGAGAAATAAATTGAGAGGGTTGAGCAAAAAAAAACATTAAATGCCTATTATGATAAAATTTATAATTTGAACAATTATTTTATAGTTAAGCTTTATTTTTATTGTAAAATATTAAAATAAATTTTCAAACAAGGCGAAAAACTCTTAATAAACTTTTAACTTTTTATCTAAATGAAGATTTTTTCTAAAAATATCTTTTATCAATTAAATGGTGGGTTTTTCTCTCTTTATTTTATAAACTAAAAATAGAAGGTTGGTGAAGTCTTGGCCGTACGACTCTTTTAAAATAGAAATAATTTTAAGGCCAATAACAGTACTAATATTACATCCACGAGGCCTGTCATTAGAGTGGAGGCCGAATTGATTAATTCTAACGACCGGGTATTAAATATGTCCCCCATAACTTCGTTTCATGCAGGGACGGAGTCAGAATTTTTTTTAAGTGGTGTCATTTTTTTGAATGGTATTTAAAAGTGGTTAATTATTTATAAAGAGGTCATCTTATTTATTAAGAGTGTCATTTTATTTATAAATGAGTATCAATTATATATTTTCAATTTTTTCATATACAAATTATACAAAAAAATACAATTTCTAAAAAATAATGGGGTGTCATCGGACACCCCAATGGCCTTAGTGGCTCCGCCCATGGTTTCACGTACTATGGTATTATCTTCTTCGAATATCTATTAATACTTTTTAAATATTATTTTTTTAAATAGTCTTAAGGTGATTATAAAATAATATATGTTCATATATATTATTAACATTTTGATAATACATACACTTTGCAGACAAGATCGAGTCTTTTCAGATAAATATTATATATTTTTTTCTACTGACACTACTTGTTGACACTATTTGTTGAAATCATGTATTAAGTTTTTGAAAAGTTACATAAGAGAATAAAATTATATAAAATTTAGATTGTGTCTCTCTACTCTATTATTGTAGAATAAATTATACCATACGCTTGAACTTTAAACAATGTATTATTTATATATTGAACTTTCAATTGGTCCAACTTTAGTATCGATGTTAAATGCTCTTGAAGTGACTTAAACTAGGGTCATTGGGTAGAAAGACTTTGTGATTAATAACTAAACCAACATAATAAAATAAATTGTTATAATTTTAATAAAACTAATATATGTATGCTAAATTTCAGTGGAGATTAATTTCATTTATTTAATATATAATTTTATAAATAAATTGTTTTTATAATATATTTTTGTAACATTTATAATATAATTTTATAAATATATTTTATAGAAAAATTTTATATTTATAAAATCAAATGATATTATTTTTATTTATTTTATAAACATTATTTAGAAAAAATATATATTATTTATTTATATTATAAATATTGCTTGAGAAAATTTTATATTTATAAAATTATATTATAAATATTATAAAATGATATCATTAAAAATGAAATTAAGGTCAAACGCAGTCTAACATATATATTAGTTTTGTTAAAATTAGTTACAACATACTCTATGAGAACCCTAGCAGAGAACACGAAAGAAAATCCTAAGAAAAACCCTACCGAAGGCCAGGCTGGTGTTGGAGAGGCCAGGCTCTCCGTCGAGGCCGGGTGAATTGACAATTGCCAAGCCTATCCAAAATACTATGGAGGATATAGCTGTTGAGAGTGAGGGCGTCCTGGTCACGTCGCAGGAGGTAGTAGAGATTGCTGAAGAGATAGACGGCTGCGATATGATTATGTGTGATATTGGCCCCGACCAAGGGTTGGCTGGTGATTCTTCGTCCCCTAGGGAGACGTC
Organism: Hibiscus tridactylites; assembly: GCA_958450335.1. Classification (NCBI taxonomy): domain Eukaryota; kingdom Viridiplantae; phylum Streptophyta; class Magnoliopsida; order Malvales; family Malvaceae; genus Hibiscus; species Hibiscus tridactylites. The sequence continues at coordinate 91,500,822 of OY288279.1, read as the reverse complement.
TGATCCCACAATCTTATGCTGCTGCAGTGGCTGGCTCGTCTAAGCCTGAAAAAGAAAAGTCGACTCTGAAGGAAGATAAGGATATCGTGGTTACTGATGATGATGTTATTATTAATCGGTATGGTCTTTTGTTCTCGTATTAGATTTAGTAACATGGTCCAGCAGTTGTTAGACAATAGTATGCAGAAGACGATGGTTGTTAGACTCTTGAGCAAGTCCATTGGGTATAGAGTGTTGGTCAACCGAATTCCCTCATTGTGGCAACCATAGGGACATTTCAAAGTTATCAAATTGGAAAATGATTACTTCATTATGAAGTTTTCTCAGGAATGTGACTATGTTCATGTGCTTACTGAAGGGCCGTGCACTATATTTGAGAGTTATTTGACTGTACAACCCTAGTCTCAGTCATTTTCAATGTTGAAGTTGCATCCCTCCCACGTTATAGTTTGGGTTCGACTTCATGGGCTCCCTTTCCGATGCTATTCCAAGGTTTTTTTTATATATTGTGACGGAGATTGGTCGGGTAATTCGAATCGTTTATAATACAGTAGATGGCGACAAAGGTCAGTTTGCATGTATGGCTATTATGGTTAATTTAAATAAGCTTTTGGTTCGTGTATTGGGATCGATGATTTTGTCAAGAAGTTAGAGTATGAGGGTTTGAACCATATTTGCTTTAAGTGCGATGTTTAGGGAATTCGAATTTGATGTGCGGTTAAGGTGGGAGTAATAAAATGGAAGTGCAACCGCAAGCCCCCTCGACTTTGGAACCCCCCAACCTGAGTCGTTGTTTGGTCCATGGATGGTAGTTGATAATAGGAGGAGGCGGCCACGAAAGAAAACTAATTCAAAGCTACCACAGACTAGTCGAAGACACCAACTGGGTCCACGTCCAGTGTTCTACAATTGACATATGAGGCCCCTACTAATGTGGGTAACTCTCCCATGACTGCGCATGGTCGGCGAAGTGCCACTAGTAAAAATACGATACCCTCGAGCCTAACTAAGAATTCTGAAAATCACCAGGGACAAGGTTCACGTGTGACAGAGGGTGCTGTTGGATCCATAGTAAATAAGGGGTGATAACTTGGTCGAAAATGTGGAGCTGCCTAATGGTGCATTTGGTAGTATTTCAGTGATTTCTTTGGTTGAGGGGTAGGTGCTGGAAGATTTTCAGCATCGTCCTACGTCGGGTACAATTCAACATGCGGCTCTCACTATTTTGAAAGCGGACAAAGCAACTAAAAAGAGTAAGTCTTTAATGGGAAAACCACTTTCTGGCTCTATCAGGAAAACACAACAAGATTTTTCTCTCAAGGGTCTTAAGATTTGAAAGTAGTCTGGTATCCCCGGCGCCAATCATGGCAGAATGGGTGCAAGCGGTGACCCAGCCTCCAGCCCCTCCGATTTTCGTTAATGTTCCCCATGATTTGGAAGTGGTGCTGATGCCAATAAAGAAAATTTTTGTTGTCAATCTTTTGGTATATGAGGACATGCAAATGGAGGGTTCAGGCAAGTCTATCGATGTTGTGGAGTTGGATGCTGACAATCCAACTTTGCCTCAATAAGGATTCTATTGCCTTTTATTACTACCTTATAATGATTAAGTTACTTTTTTTGGGAATTGCCAGGGAGCGGCTAGCTCTCCTTTCAGGCGCATTTTGAAGGAACTTTGTCACACTAATCAACCTCAGCTGGTGGCCTTGTTTGAGCCGAGGGTTAGTGGCGAGAATGCATACATGATTATACAGTGTATGAGATTTCCTTACTCCTTTCGTATTGAGGCACACCAATTTAGTGGGGGAATCTGGCTTCTTTGGAGTGACATTATTTAAATGGAGATTTTGTCTGTTGCTAATCAATTCATTCACTGTCGGGTGAAAGTTCCTTCACATTTATCTTGGTTCTATGTCACTACCATCTATGCTAGTCCTAATGTGTCGAAGCGGAATGCTTTGTGGGGAAAACTTTTGTGTCTGAATTCAATGATTGTCTCTCCATGGATCTTGGGTGGAGACTTTAATACCACTCTACGTGCAGAGGAGAAACATAGAGGTTCGAGTATCGGCTCTGGAGTAAGCAAAGTGTTTACGTAATTTCTCTTTGATTTTGGTATTCACGAAGTTGACTTTAAGGGTAATGAGTTTACATGGCGGAGGGGTGATGTGAGCAAACGTCTCGACCGTTGTTTATTTAATGATGTATGGATTGAATGCACGTCTAATTCTGTTGTTTTCCATACAACCAAGCGAGGTTCGAACCACTGTCATATCTTGTTCCAATCTATGGATGCTTATCTGCCTACTATGAATCGACCTTTTCGCTTTCTTACTGTGTGGCAAGATCATCCACGTTTCAAGGATTTGCTTCAGTCGATTTGGGTTCATACTAAGTATATTGGTGACACCTTCGACCACATTGGTAAATGCAAGAGGATAGTGTAAAAGCTTTTTAGGACTCGGTTAGGTCTTGGAATGTTGACACCTTCGACCACATTGGTAAATGCAAGAGGATTATGTTAGCTCGACTCAAAGTTATTGACAAAGCTTTGAGGCGTGCTCATTTACATTTTTAGTGGACTTGGAACACCAGTTACGTAATGAACTGGACATTGTGCTTGCCCAAGAGGAGAGTTTATGGTTTCAAAATGCTCGGAGTAATTGGGTGCTCCATAATGATACAAATACTTCGTTCTTCCACACTAGAACGCTTCAAAGATGACGACACAATCATATTTTAGCTTTTTTAAAACCCCTATGGGTCCTGGTGTACGGACCAGAGGGTGCTTTGCGATCGGGCTGTTGAGTTTTACAAGAATCTGTTTGCTTCCACGAATCTTGATTGTAGGTGATATGAGATCCACGACCAGTTCCCTCCGATGCTACGCTCTACTTGTGATTACCTCTCACAAACTGACTAATAAGGAAATTAGAAGCATTGTATTTGAGATGAGTCCTCTTAAGGCCCCGGGCGAAGATGGTTTGCATGCTTTCTTTTATTATAGAAATTGGGATATTAGGGGAACCAATGTTTGCCAGCCTATTCGGGGCATCTTTTCTGGGGCTATTCTCCTTGAGCATGTGAATAACACTTTGTTAGTCTTAATTTCCAAATTAAATAGTCTTGAATCGATGAGCCAGTTCAGACCAATAAGCTTATGTTCTATGATTTATTAAGTGGTGACGAAGCTCATAGTTAACCATCTGAAGCCATTCCTTCCTAGTTGGATTTCGTGTAGCCAGACGAGTTTCATCCCAGGTCACTCGATAACTGGTAATGTTATCATTGCTCAGGATGTTATCCATACTATGCGGTCGAGAAAGGGCATGGTGGGTGATATGGCCATTAAAATCGACCTAGAGAAAGCATACGATCGATTATAATAGTCGTTTATCCATGATACTGTAACACCCCCAAATTCGGTCTAGTCAGAATTAGGTTCTAGTGATCAGAAATCTCACACTGGTAAAGTCTAAATATTGTATTGACCCTATCTATCCAGGCAACTATATCGACATGGACTCTAATTGAGTCAATTTATTGAATAAGGACTTTAATAAATAATATCGAAATTTGTTAGTAGCTAAATTGTGAGAAATGAAAGTTTGGGGGATAAAGGCTTAAGTGACCGAAATTTGAGGGACTAATCTTGCGATTAGCCCTTCCTCAAATGTAAATCCCATACTTAGGATGACTGGGAGAGTTTCCTTCATAGGAAGGAAAGCTATTCAATTAAAAACATAGTAAATAGAATTGAAAAAGCTTACCCAAAAATCTCATCAACCAAGCACCTCTAAATTCTCCATCTTCATCATCTTCCTCTAAGCACACACCTCCATTGAAGAGGAACTTAAGCTTAGTTTTTTTTCTTCGATTTATTGATATCGAATCGTTTTTATCAATCGGGTAAGCTATATCCCTCAATTAATCATTGGATTCCATAGATGTATCAAGTTTAATCTCAAGCTAGGGATTTAGTCATCCATGGATAATTCATAGTTGATGTTTATATTGAATTCAGATATCGATTTTGATATCGTTTTATTGATTTTGATATCGTATTATCGATCCTAATAGTCTCCTATTGATTTCATAGCTCAAGAAATTGATAAAGAGCATCCATCGTCTCCATCCAAAGCTAAGAACAAGGGGATTATTATCCGAGAGCCATAGGAGCATCGGATTTTGAGGCGAGTGTAGTCGGAGTCTCGAGAGTAGGCAAAAAGCCTTCCTGAATCTATTATTGTTGTCTTCGATCATTTAGCTAACATTACTATCGAGAAAGTTACACTGAGTTGTTAAACGGACACGTTGGTAAGTGTCGGTAAGTTTGTCATTGAATATCAGACATAGTTACTGAAATCGTCATTGAGCATTGTCATTGATATAGTTATTGTTATTGAAACATTGCAAAGAAACCATCAGATATTGATATTGACATTGAACCATGAAACATTGATCATGAGACATGTTTGTTATTGATAATATTGAAATTATTGGTCATTGGAAATCTTATTGAATATTAAATATGAGTATGAACATTGAAACCTTGGATTTGAATGGACATTGGATACAATTGGCATGCCATAGAATTCATGAGCTCAGTGTACAGGTGGACTACCGTCCTAAGGCTATGGCCTATATTGATTTGGCGAGGCAGAGGGATGTGTATTGATATTGGTCATATTGGCGAGGCGGAGGGACTGGATCATTCATTGATTTGGTGAGGCATAGGAATTCGCGTATCCACTATCTTGATTCAATCCAAGGGCTAATGATTAAATGAATGAGTTGAACATTGTATATTGAAGCATAATATTGACATTGATGAGCATGTTGATGCATAATATTGACATTGATGAGCATGAGAGCATGTATATAGAGATACTTGTTATATTTTCATTCATATTGTTTATGACTACCTCACTAGGCAATGTATGCCTAACGAGTCTCATCTCATGCATTTCAGGTTGAAAGACCGTGTGTTTGAGGATCGGATAGTCAAGGCAAGACAAGTCACTACAAGCCCTAAAGTAATATATTTTGATCTTTGAACTCCTAGAAAGGTGGCAAAGTAGTCGAACTAGTCATTTATGCCTATTTTGGCATGTTTGTGAGATGCCTATGTTATAATATGGTTGATGGCCATAATGGCCCTTTGGTTGGCTTAAAATGGTTTAAAATGCATATTTGGCTCATAAAGGTCAAAACATAGTAAACGTATTCGTAAGATCATGAAATTTGGCATGCTAGTAGTTTATACTATTGAAATGTTGATTGTAAAGTTTCATTGCAATTGGACATCTTTCGAAAGGTCAAATCGAATAAAAAAAAGCAAAAATTTGTCATTACAGGTCAAGCTGTATCGATACGGGTCATGGCGTATCGATACGAGTATGCATAATTGAACCTAAAGAACATGGCATATCGAAATAGAATATAGCCGTTTTGAAACATTAGGTCACTGGAATCGATCGTTTTGATACGGGTTCATAGCGTATTGAAACGGGTCAAAAGTCAAAGTCAAAGGAAGTTAACCCGTATCGATATGGTCTAAAAGGAAAAGTCAACCCATACCAATACTAGTGTGTCCGTATCGATACAGTCTAAAGGGTAAAGTCAACATGGGTTGACCATCGTTCACCCGTTTCGAAACAGCCCTAGGGTGTTTCGATACGGGGTTAGTTAAGTTAGTTAAAGACATATTAAACAGATTGCAATGTTCACAGTTTAGTCACGCAATTTTGAAAGATTAAATTAAATGATCTAATGAACTCCAAATTGTATGAAATTTTACGGGGTGGCTAATATTGTGGTGAATTTCAATGTAGTATCATTTATTACATCAATGGACCCCTAATTTATCAAATTTATAAATTGGTCCCTAAAACTTATAATAGTTAATAATTAGCCCTGAATGATTAATGATTGCTTCGTATGAATTCTATTGGACTAAAATATATAGTGGTAAAATGTTATTGTATATTATTGGTTTAAATGTTAATATTAAACTGAAATTTTGTTGCATCGTATACTGTATTGATCATCGGTATCACTTTCCGACCTGATTCTCGACCTGATTCTCGACCAGACTGAGAAGGGGTGCTACAAATACTCTTCGGGAGGTTAGAATCCTTGACTCATTGCGATTTCTTATTATGAATTTTGTTTCTTCCTCTTCAATGAAAGTGGTATGGAATGGTTTGCTATCTGACCTTTTTCGGCCTTCTCGGGATATTTGACAAGGCGGTCCCCTTTCACCATACCTTTTTGTCATTTGTATGGAGCGACTTGCGTAAGCTATTCATGCGACGATTCTTAATTCGAGTTGGAAACCCCTTTCACCTGGTTCGTGGCAGGCCTAGTATCTCACTTTTTTTTGGCGGATGACTTGGTTCTCTTCATGAACGCTTGTAAGGATCAATGCTCTATTTTGTTGGCTATATTGAATGAGTTATGCACGGTTTCTGGCCACAAGGTTAGTGTTGCAAAGTCATGCATATTTTTTTTCTTCTAAAAATGTCCCCCCATTGTTGTGCCATCAGATTGCGTCTAGTTTGGGTTTCTTTGTGGTTGATGACTTAGGGGAATTATTTGGGAGTCCCACTTTTGCATAAGCGCGTTACGAAGTCTGTGTATCAATATCTGGTGTAAAAGATACGTGACAGGTTCCAAGGTTGGAAGGACAAATCCTTATCGTTAGCAGGGCACATTGTACTTGCTAAATAAGTGCTTTCAAATATTTCATATTATGCCATGCAAACCACTCTCTTGCTGCGTGGTATTTGTGAGAAAATTGAGGGCTTAATTCACAACTTCATTTGGGGCCACTCTGAGAGCTGTAAGGGGATTAACTTAGTTAAATGGTCACATGTTTGCCAACCAGTCTCTACTGGGGGTTTAAGTATTCGGAGTCTTATGACTTAGAATGATAATTTTCTAATGAAAGTTACCTTTAGCTTGGCTAGCAATACGAATCAACTTTGGGCACACATTCTTCGTACCAAATATAAATGGTTAGAGGGTTTCCCTGAGTCCCTCGAACGTCCCAACTGCTCTCACCTATGGAAAGGAATTAGCCTTGTTTGGGTTGATGTCCGTGATAGTTTGGTGTAGAATATTGGGGATGGAATTCCCCTGCCCCTTTTCGGTGCCCCTACATATGCCCCCACGCTCAAAACTAACTTTAGGGTTTAGGGTTTAGGGTTTTTTGTTAGGGGTTGTGGTTAGGGTTTAGGGAATTTAGGGTAGGGTGTATTTTTTAGGGTATATGGTGTAGGGTTTAGGATTTAGAATTTAGGGTTAGGGCTTAGATTTTAATTTTGTAGTGTTTTTTAGTGTTGGGGCATATGTAGGGACACCGAAAAGGGGCAGACGAATTTTATCCAGAATATTGGTAATGGGAGATCTATTGGTTTTTGGCAGGACTCATGGCTTGACAAAGTTGATCCTCTAGTCACTCTAGTCCAGGATAGTTCACAGGTGGATAGACCTCTTTCGTGTTTAGTTGCTTCTATGGTTGATAGTAATGGCCAGTGAAAGTGGGAGGAATTTGATGAATTACTTCTGGCTGGCATAGTTGACATGATCGCAACGATCTTACCTTCTTGAAACTAATGTTGTAGATTTTGTGGGGTGGAAAAGGAATGATAGTAGGGCTTTTTCGGTGCGTTTTGCATATTACATTCGTAGACAACAAGAGAATTTGGCAGCCGATGATGTTTGGAAGGTGATTGCCAAGTTTCAAGGGCTGCCCCGTATTCGAACCTTCTTGTGGCTTCTAGTTCGTGAAAGTCTTCTTACAAACTCAAAAAGGTTACAGAGACACCTTACTACAAATGCTGCATGTGGCATATGTAGGACTAGTATGGAGTCGAGTGATCATCTTTTTTGTTGGTGTCCTCAAGCTCTCTCAGTTTGGAAAACGCTGGTTAAGCATGAGAAGTTATCTTAGTTCCTCGAGCCGGAGACTGCTAATTAGATCTGGGTTTTTTTAGATGAACCATCATTTATTTCTAAACCATATTCTCTAATATCAACACGCATTTTAAATGTTCTTTTATTCTTGAATTGTGACTTCATTTTCTAAAATTATTCGGCTGTTTACATCATTTTTTTTTGTTTTCATGTTGATTTATATGATGTATAGTTTTGATCCTCGTGTCTGCATTTTTTTTTTCTGCCTTGTCCATTTTTGGTTTGGTCGGTTGCTATTCACCTTTGAAATGGAAACGGCATCACTTCACTGAAAAAGAGTAGAGAACTAAAAAAGAGGAATTCTGGTCAAAGTTGCCGAGCCACATGATTGTGTGATGGATTCATGTATGTGATTTTGTGTCAGGGGATGGGTGGTTTGATGGAAAATATGTTGAAATGAATGGGATAATGAAGGATCCAATTCCTTTAGCTGAGATTTTGAGTAAAATTGACAATTAGGATGAGTATTAGATCAAATTGAGTTGAATCAATTTAAAAAAATTTAAGTAAGTTGAGTTGGCGAGTCATATTTTATACTTGAATTTTATTCGAAAATTTTCAAATTAAGTCGAGTTTATAAAATTTGAGTCCAGTCGAGTTGTTCGAGTTTCTATTTAAAATTAATTGTAAATATTTATAATGTTACAATACTAATTGGTTCTAATATAAGTGACTTTCTATAACCATATATGATATGGATTAATATTCTATACACTGGCGGTGGAAACTGAAAGTTTCTACAAGAACCTTAGTTTTAGGGTATATGGAGTTAGCTTAGGGTATAAGGTTTAGGGGTTTAGGTGTATGGGTTTAGAATTTAGGGATAGTTGTTTCAATTTAAGGTTTAGGGATATAATTTAGGGTTTATAGGTTAGGGTTTAGTTTTTAGAGTAATATGGTGAGGATTTAGGTTTTAACCTATAAACCCTAAATTATAACCCTAAACCTTAAATTGAAACAACTATCCTTAAATTCTAACTCCCTACACCTAAACCCTATACCCTAAAACTAAGGCGCTTGTGGGAACTTTTAGTTTCCACCGTCTGTGTATAATATATATATATATATATATATATATATATATATATATATATATATATATATATATATATAAGGCTTAAGGGTTACTTTTGCCCCTGTAGTTGTCCCAATTTATCAATTTTGCTCATATAATATTTACGCATCAATTTGGCTTCTGAAGTAGTTGAATTGCATCACCGTTTGCCTTTTAACTAACACTATAACCCTAATTTCTAAATTTCAAACCTTAATCTAAAATTTTATCAATATAAACTGATTATGAAACATAAAAGTGTTCCCAAACTCTAAACGGTGATGCGATTCGATTACTTCAGGGGCCGAATTGATGCGAAAATATCATAGGGGCAAAATTGACAAATTGGGACTACTACAAGGGAAAAAGTAACCCTTAAGCTTATTTTTATATCCGACATACATATATCATGTAAAATTGAGGACTAAACTCACTTAAAAATTGACCTACTAATTACTAAAACATTTAAATTATCAAATTTTATTTTATAGCATAAATTTTATTTTAAATTTTCTCAAATTAAATATTTTTTATTATTTTTGAGTCAAATTAAATATTTTGCTCACCACTAACAACAATGGACTCACAGAATTAAAATAGCCATAAAAAGATGAGATATTTCACCTATTTTAAATTTAGTGTTGGCTGAAATCAAATCTAGATTTGGTGAATGTGTGCACTTGCAAGTGGATCTTTTGATTGGGTAGGTTAAGACGTGTCAGTTTTAAGGAATAGCGTGAAAGCCAAAGGTTCATATTATATATATATATATATATATATATATATATATATATATATATATATAATTGTAACTTCATAATTGTTTAAACTTATAAAAAATAATTTAACATAATGCATTATTTAAAATTCTAAAGAGAATCGTAGTGAAGTAATAATAGGGATAAGCGTTTGATCGAGTCGAGTCAAAAAGTTTCGAGTTATACGAGTTGACGAGTCGTATTTTACAATTCAAATTTTATTTCAAATTTTTTCGATTCGAGACGAGTTTTCGAGTTCCTATAAAAATTTAATTGTAATTATATCATGTTATAGTACGTTTTGATTCCAATTTAAACTGCTTTCTCTAATTATATAAGATATGCATATATATATATATATATATATATATATATTTCTTATATTTTTTATATGTGGTAATATTTCTTCATATTTTTATATATCGGTATGTATATATCATTAAAAATTAAGGGACTCGTCTTGAACTTAAAAATAAATTCACTAATTACTAAAAATTTCAAGTTATTCGAGTTATTCAAATTTTTATTTTACAACTCAAACTTTATTTGAAATTTTTACGAGTTGAATCGAGTCTATGAAATTTTGAGTCGAGACAAGAAGAATCGAGTTTACATTGCATTCGTTACTTTGCCTGCATAAGCTGTTGTGACAAAATATCAGTCATGGATAACATAAGCAACTAAAGATACAAGTTTTACGAGAAAAAGAGAGACCCATAAGGAGAAGAAAGGGAAAATATTGGTGAGATGAAAAATTTCCGTTCCCAAGGCATAATATGGAACATATTGTTGTATTAGGTCGGTTCTAGAGTCGATGTTTTTCGAATGGTTTTACTAGTTTCTTGTGATTATGATGGTGAAAACTGTGTTCATGGTGCAGGGGAATGGTGGCACAAAGATGTTGAAGAGATTGTCAAGCAATGAACTAACATGGGATTGCCACCCAATGTGCCGGATGCACCCACTATCAATTGCAAGCCCGTACCTCTTTTTCCATCCTGGGGCGGATCTACATATAAAATTGGGGTAAATTAACACACTTAATTTGTTGATGTATACGGTTTTCAAGCAGTTAATATAAAGATATTAAAAATTTTCATATGAAATTTTAGAATTGATCCTACATAATTTGATGAGTTATGAGAACCCAATAGGTAATTCTAGTGGAAAAGGATATGATGTTTATTCTAGGAGGCTCGAGTTCAAATTACTTTGTCTGCAAAACGTGTGTGCCTTATCAAATGTTAAGAATATGTATGAACACATACAACTTTATAAGCACCTTAAAGCTCTTCAAAAAAGTTTTAATGATCAACAAAGTTAATAATACTTATTATAATGATATGAGAATCCTCATACCTTATACTCTACTCTAATTTCACTACTCAAAATTCCGACTCCACCACTGTTTTCAGAAACGTATTTTCTTTAAAAGTTTATAGGAGTGAGGATTGATGCAGTTGCTGGTGTGCTTTTCAGGTTGGCAAATGGAGCTGTGGTTGTCGAGATAGTCTCAATTTCTCCGAAGTTTTTTATTGGAGACAATAGAGTTTTAGGCAATAATGACAATAAGTACAGGGTTAGGGTTTATACATGTGAAATTAATTTAAAATGTTTAGTGTAAAATTAATTTGAAATATTTAGGGTATATAGTTATACATATATATGTGAAATTAGTGTTCAGGTTTGAGCTTTTGGCTTATAAATGTAGAAATCAATAAGAGATATATATTAAATTTGGTGATTTAAAGCACAAAATTGTGCTTGGTGCAGTGGCTAAGCCATTGCCTTTACCTAAGCATTGTTCAAGTTTGATCCACCCCAACACATGTTGTGGGATTTTATTCTTCTCCTCTAAATAGGTGGTGACACGTGTCACCACCTAATTAAATAATTTATTATTTTATTAATTTAAAATTATGACTAAATTGAAAGAATGTGAAACAACAAGAACCAAATGTGTAATTTTAAAATTTTTCCATTAATTGCCACGTGGCAGTTCCGTCACTCCACCGTTAAGTTTTTAACAACGGTTGTCAAAATAGGTTGATTTTATAAGTTTGATAGTCTGATTGACGAGTTCGTTAGTTCGATGGTCAAAATAGGAATCCTCAATTAGTTTGGTGGTCAATGGTATAGTTAACCCAAAAATATATTTTTTAAAGTGTAGTGGTTAAAAGTGTAATCAACAATTTTTTTTGTTAATGTATCACTTTATTAAACTAACGTGTTTAAGTGACCAAAATAAAACAGGTCAATAACATTAATGATTAAAATATAACTTTTTTTAATTTGATGACCAAAATGAGATAAACCAAAGTGTAAGCGATCACATGTATAGTGTACCGGAGAAAGTATTAGCAAGGAAGTAATACTTATTTAAATATTTGAGATAGTGATTGTAATTACTTTATAGTAAGGTTAGATTTAGAGATCTACAAATTGATTTAGTGACTATTTTGGTACGAGAATGTAATACCTTATTATTTAATAAAAAATGATAGTATTTAAAAAAAAAACAAGGTTAGATTTAAAACATCTATGATTGATGCCGGTTCTTGATAGACGTAATGTGAGCAAATGTATAAAGTAGGGTTGTAAATGATACAAGACATATTTTAAGCTATTTGAATTCGGCTCGATCAAAACTTTGCTAACAGTTTATTCGATCGTAATCGATTTGAGTTCTTAACGAGCTGAACTACTTAATACTTAATTCAAAAAGCTCGTAAGCTACTCAAAAATATATTATTATTATTATTATTATTATTATTATTAGTCCCAAAAAAAGTGAGCCATAAAATATGTAATGGAAAGTTAAACAGGGCCCAAAACAAGATAAAGCAAAACTCACGTGCCCAAAAAAATCTGGACAACTTGTTTTTTATTCATGAGAAAATTAGAATGTTGTTTTACTAAAATTTTCTCATTTTTACTTTAATTACGGATCTCATTTTAGAACACATCAATGACCTAGTGAAAAAGAGAAAACTCGTTATTTGTAGGTGATACATGTTTGAACAGTTTGTCTGTACTATTTGTATATATAATTAAAAAAACAAAATTAATTAAAATATACTTAATCACATTAAAATTTTTAAAAATATTTCATTTAAATAAATTGTATATATAGTTCATGTTTCGGAGAAGTAAATTAATTTGGATTACTTAAACATTTTTTTTGTATTTTGTTGCTAACGTCTTATGTTTTATAATGATTACTTTAGTAATCACTACTTTAACCACCATTACCTTTTGATAAGAAAAAACCCACCATTACTCTAAAGTAACCCTAACAAAAATTATAGTTATAGTTCATTGTGGATAATAATACTATGCACGGATGGTGAAAAAATTTTCACAAGCATTTTAATTTTTAGGGTTTAGAGATCTAGTTTAAAGTGTAAGATTTAGGAGGTTAGGCTTAAGGATTATAGTTAGAATTTAAGGTTAAGATTAAAATTTAGAATTTATAGGTTAAACCTTAAATCTCTAACTATATTATCCTAAACCATAAACTTTAATATCTAAATATTAAATTATAAGTCCAAACACTAAATTTTAATCACATACTGTAAATTCTAAACACCTAAATTTAAGCGCATAAATCTTAAACTTAAATCATTAAACCTTAAAATTAAAATACTAATAAAAATTTCGGTTGTTGCATCATATAATTTCCCATTCATATATTACCGATCTTGACAGCACGAATTACAAATTAGACCAAAACGATGGTCGTATTCTATTAAAAAAAACGACAACCATCTTCCGAACAGTTTGGAGACATCTCATACACTTGAAAACCCGAAACTGATCCTTTACTATCAAGGTCAAATCCGACATTTCATAGCCAAAACAACTTCCTTCATTCCAAACAGTTGGGGGAGAAGATGAGGTGGCCTTAAATTGCTATAAAATCTAAAAATAAATAAAGCTCCCCGTGCCATCTCTTTACTTCGCGCGCTCTTTTCTGATCCCGTTCTCTCTCGACGCGCCACCATCTCCGCCGCTCAGGCCCAGCTGTTTCTTCCATAAGTGCATACAAGGTAATGAATCTCCTTCCTTTTTTTATATATATGGGAATTTTCTGGTTTCTTTTTATGTTTGTCGGGCGGTTTTCCCTCTCCATTTATTGAATTAGCTGCTCTTAATAGCTTTGTTATATTACGGAGGCATTGCGTTTTCCTTTATACATTTCTTAAACTTTTCTCTGCTTCCAAACGGAGTTTGCAAAAGAAAGGAGTTCTTGAATTGTTCAATTTTTTTTCTATTTTTATTTTCTTTGTTAACTAAAATCGAGAATGCTTTAAACTGTTTTTTTTTTTGCCTGTTCATTTTCGTATCTGTGTTCGTGTTTTTTCCCGGTTTACAATTTCTTTTTCATTTTTGGATTCATCAAATAGTTAACATAAATTTTCGTTATTTTTCTGTTCTGTTTGGTTGCTGTCAAAATTATGAGGAACTCTCATGCTTTTCACTTTAGCTGTTTCTAAATGCACAGGTTTTGGATTCACTTTTTCATTTAATGCAACGCGACATTTAATTTAGCATAATTTGGCTTAATTTGATCCCTTCTTTAAATTCTTATTTACTTTTAATTGTTTCAAAAAGAGAGAAAGCTACAATAAAAAATGGCGTTATATACCAATACCAATATAAGTCTAGATTTTCTAGCGGGTGAGTGTGCCACCTATGGCTATAAGCTTAATTAAGTGAATCTTCTCAAGTTCATGGAAATTCTGATGTTCCCAAATGCAGCAACTATGAGGTTTTTTGTTTCTCCTTCCCTTAGGTTCTCCTAGGCAAATGATGCATACGGCTCAGTAACGTTTGTTTGATTGTGCAGGGCCATGCCAACGTTTACTTCTGTAGCTGCTTTTGATAGGTTGTTAGAATCTAACGATTCTAACTCTGCTGATAGGTCTGGTTTTTATTCAAAACCACCTCTCTTTCCGAATTCAAAGCTTCGGAGGAGGAACAGCAGTACATCAGCAACAGAATGGAAGTTTTACCGCCCCCAAATTTCACCTGCACTGTACGCTACTCCTGAAGCAACTCCACTACCCTGTAACCCCCTAGACCCGCCTATGCGTTACAACGGATCTTGGAAAGTCACATTAGGGTCACAAGAGCGACCCACAGTGAAAATACATATGAAAACATTTTTCTTTCTCAAAACACTTATTAAACTGTAAAATCAACTTCTGTTTAAAATACAATTTCAGGAAAATCATTTAAACACATAACAAAATTTCAGAAAGTATTTTACAGACACTGACATGAAACCATACATGACATACATGCCCCCTAACTATACAATACCGTACTCCAGAGGCAACGCCGAGAGAACTCCAAACACTGATGTCAAACATTAGGTCATGATATTTTCTTTTAACCTGCGATGATAAAAACAACGTGAGCTTGGGAAAGCTCAGTAATACAGAACTACCAAAAGATGCTATAAGCTCATGCAGACATATGGTAGGCATAACATCATACTCAAGAATAATGGTATTTGTTCTTTAATTAGACCTTGAGAATTAGACGGAAATTATATAGGCTGGTAACATACGAGGTAGGAATCAGAGAATTTGACGTCTAGTGTGTTCCAATAAGTGCAAATAAACATACATAAGTACTTAACATAATACCATATGAGCACATAACAGATTAAATGCAAATGTTCAATGATCATACAGAAGTTTACAAGAACTACCCTCCAACCTTACACCAATATGCAGTCCCCCAGAACTGCATCCATAAGGACTTACCCTAGGCCCGATGGGCATAGGTGCCACCTAAGGGGCTGCCTTAGGTCCATAAGGACTTACCCTAGGCCCAATGGGCATAGGTGCCACTCAAGGGGAGACCTTGAGTCCATAAGGACTTACCCTAGGCCCAATGGGCGTAGGTGCCACTCAAGGGGAGACCTTGAGTCCATAAGGATTTACCAGCTTGATCAGGGCTGTACCGACAGAGACTTCATATCATAACCCAACAGTATACCCCAAATGACAATCGGTAATCAGATTTCAGACATGAGTAACATAATACATGTAACAGACATATTCTATTCAGAGTATCAGAAACAGAAGTTCATGCTTTGACAGATGAATGGGCATACTATCGAGCAGAGCAGACATTTTCAGCATTCATCATGCAAACAGATTGTACCATCATAGGTCAAACTAACATACCATACTAACAAATTCATCAAACAGTCAGACAATACCATCACAGATCAAACGATCACATACCAAGTATACAGATCGAGCAGACATATATTAGGTAGGCAGAGAATGTCATCATATATCAAGTTCATCAAACATAATATTATTCATGATCAAATAATTATACAATTCATTCAACAGAATATATCACATAGAACACACTAGATGAAATATTTTATTTCCTGAAGATACTCGGCATTTACAGAAGGGGACACATTAAACTTTTGACAATTTAGACGAATTTCCAGAACGAGGTTCTTATTAGAAAGGGGTTCGTAAAACGATTCATATTATGAATTCAAGAATTGGTACATCAAGATCTTAGAAAGTTTGGATATATCATGAGTACTTTAGTCATTTAAGCTTACAAGGGCATTATGGTCATTTTATCATACATGGGCGTTTTGATAATTTATACCAACGAGACATAAGCAGTCGCTCAGGAAATTCTATTTACTCATCACTTTTCCAGTCATGCATTCAGAGATTCCTATGATAAGATCTTTTGCGATATCAGATACATCCAGGGTTGTTCTGGTCACAATGGCCAACAAGGGCGTTTTGGTCATTTAACTATCAGAGGTGATTTTATAGTTTAGCCCAGTAATGATAAAATGACGATTTACAATAGTTAATATTTCCAGAAGTTTTTCAAGCCTCCAACTGTTCGAACTAACATATTCCTACCTTGCAGTACTAACCAACGCTTATATTAATATCAGGAGTGATTAACAGACATGAGCGTGCTTCCTAACACTTAGGGGCAGTTTAGCCCTTAAAGTCTCTTTAGAATTCTCAGAGTTTCATCAAATGCATAATTGTATATTTTACTCAAGAGAGCATTTCAGTCATTTTGGAAATTGGGATGAATTCACCGTTTTTGTCAAATCTTACTATTTAGCACCTCTAACGTTTACGTACTTTGTAGAGATTAAGTCATTTTAATTCCTTCGGCCCCTTACAGACGATTTACTCATTTTAGAACTTAAGGGTAAAGTTGCTATTCTGATTAATTAAGAATTTCGGTGCTCGAAGGCACTACAGTCTTTTTTGTCATTACGATCATTTCGATTAATTCATTCCTTACTGTCGCACGGTTCAGCTTAAGAATACAACAATAATTTCAGTTATTTTACCTTAAGGCGTTTTACTTTCATGTGTTATACAGAGCTCGGGGAAAAAAATTCAAGTTTCTTTTAGTATCACACACATTTGAATAATGATGCCGAAGTCTTTTCCAAAAGAACATACATCTTGGGTAGTGTAATTTGCATAATCATGTCGAATGCAGATTTTAGGTCATTTCCTTTATCAGAGGGGTAGTTTAGTCATACTTATGCTCCAAGGGCATTTTCGTAATTTCATATTCAATATCTCTCACTCCGTATCCTGGGCCTCGTTTCTTACGCACTGATGATTGAGTTGCGAATTAACTGAATTTAATTATTAGAACTTCTGATACTATTAGCCCGTTAGTAATCTTATCCGGATGATTTGGTCTGATTAATATTCATACTTATTGCTCGAATTTGATTCAATTTAAACAGAATTTACAGTATACGTCATCATAAGCATGCATGCGTTAACCGAATATCAACATGTTCATAAAGCATACAAGGGGTAGTAGTGTATTACCTTCACTCTGAGCTACAATGGTCGGTTCGTGGACGATATTCGAACACACTTGAACTCGGATTCAACATCCCACAACCACGCAGATATGAAGATATGCAGATGCCTTCAATTAAACAAAAACCCACAGTTAAATCTTAATCACACTGCCTTTAAACTGAACAAGAAACGCATAAGCATTTTTGGGTTCAAGATCAGATTCAGAGGCTTTCGGGTCGGAATTTTGCGAAACGGGCTTCAAAAACGGACTCAGGACGTCAAAAAACATAAAATAGGAGTTTTCGGAAAATTTGACTTTTTGGTCAACGGTCAAAGTCAACGCTGACGTCAGCGGTCAAAGTCAACGCTGACGTCATGCTGACGTCACTGGTCCAAGGCTGACTCGGTGAGTTGACTCACTGGGTTGACTCGGACGAGTTGACTCACTGAGTTAACTCGGTCAACGGGTCGGGTCGGTCAACGGGTCGGGTCAACGGGTTGGGTCAACGGGCTTGGTTCATGGGCTGACTGGTTTAACCGGTCTAGCCGGTTCATATCAAAACAGACCGGTTCACTTACCCTTCGAACCGACTTCGTCGGCCGGTCACCGGAAATTCGCCGAAAGCCCCCAAACGGTCAGAATCTGTCGAAAAAGTAAGAGATCTCAGAATCAACACTTCAAACAAGCCGGAAATACTCTAACAAAGCCGAAATCTAACCGGAACTTACCAAAACGAAACAAAAAAAACAAAAACATCGAAGCTCCGATGAGGCCTTCAACGACGGCGGGCGGCTGTTTAACCGGTACGGTTTTGTTCAGCTCACGACGGGGAGCTTGCTCGAGACAACGGCACGACGAACGGACGTTGACAACGACCGTAATCGGTGAAGAATCGTTCGGTAAAACCTAGGTTCACCGAATTTTCTTCCCCCGATTTCCGGCGAACGGGGCGGCGATTGGGCGCGTAACTTGAGGGGTTAGCTTTGGGACGTCAAGACGCTTCCGACGAGGGTGGCGGTGTCCACCACTGCCTGGCGGTGGAGGAGATCGGCGGTAACGAACTCGAACGGTTTTTTTTTTTCACCGTTCAAAGGCAACTGCTGTCGAGACTGGTGGTTGGGCGGTCGGGTTTCAACGGCGAAGAGGCAAGGATGGTGGCGATGAGGGCGGTGCACACCACCGCTGGCCGGAGCATGGTGGTCGGAGTGTGAACGACAAAGGGGAGTTGAAGGGTTTGGAACCCTCTGCATATTTCCTCCTTAGAATATTTTTTTTCGAATGAGTGTTTAAACAATTTGGGTAGGTGAAGGGTTCAAATATTCCTTTATTACCGGTATAAGAGAAACATAATAGATTAAGATAAAATCAAAGCAATCTAAGACCAAGAACGTCTTTAGCTCAAATGGTTAACCCTTCTACCTCTCATGCCAAGGGGCACGGGTTCGAGTCCCCTTGGCAGCCACTCTTCTTTTTATTTCTTTTTTTTAACCAATACTTAGGGTGTTACAATTCTCCCTCCCTTAAAAAAATTTCGTCCTCGAAATTTACCATGGTCAGAGAAATGCAGAACTAATCTTTCATTCGTTCTTGTACTGAAAATCCATCTATCGGGGTATCCTTGTTTCCCAAAACGCTCACACAGTTACGGATCAATTTGGTATCGTTCCGGTCACTCAGGCTAACATCAAACCCAAAATCCTCCCATGATGCATGTCCACCGAATTGATTAAATGCAATACATAAATCGATATAGAACTTTATATAGAGTCACACAAACTCTTGTCTCATAGCTACTATTATTATAGCATACTCAGTCAAGAATACAAAACATTCTCGCCACCACAGAAGTCGATCATACAATCTGAAAGTACGTCTATAAGAATCTGAATTTCTCTACAAGGTTGACAATCAATTTACGGATGAATTGTGCGTGAAGTTTATGCAAGTACTCAAAACGTCAACCAGGGCCCTCCAGAATCAGGATGTAACACCAAATTTCAATCAGGGATGATATTTATCGATATACCAAGCCACACTATGGAGGAGATGCCTTTCCTCATACTGATCGAACACAACTAAGGTCATTAGCGGATATAACTTACCTTCAACGTAATATTCAGACAACTATTTCTTCGTGTTTAACAGAGGTACCACAGATTATATACTTTCGGCACAATCACAAACACCTCTCTCTGAAGTTCATAGTTTTTTTTTTCACAATTCCGATAGGGTATTTTCAGACACAATCGTTATCACCGAATAGTATTTCATGAAATCTTACATCGGACATCCCGCATTATCTAACATTTATTCTTAATCTGTCTTTGATTCTTCAATTTCACCAGTATGAATCATCTCAAATTCAAATCCACTAGGTTAATCCAATTCACAAACGAATGTTACAGACAATTTCTTGTCATTACGATTCGAGATATAGCGGACAGAAAGTTTAGATTCAATTATTTCAGAAAAATGATTCGACATCAGAGTTTCGACTTGGTGGAGTACGGTCAGGAACTAGGGGCATGCACATACCAGACACCCTATGACAGACGATCGGCCGATCTACCTAGAAAGACGCAACTCTAAGCTCTGATACCACTAAATGTAACCCCCTAGACCCGCCTATGCGTTACAACGGATCTTGGAAAGTCACATTAGGGTCACAAGAGCGACCCACAGTGAAAATACATATGAAAACATTTTTCTTTCTCAAAACACTTATTAAACTGTAAAATCAACTTCTGTTTAAAATACAATTTCAGGAAAATCATTTAAACACATAACAAAATTTCAGAAAGTATTTTACAGACACTGACATGAAACCATACATGACATACATGCCCCCTAACTATACAATACCGTACTCCAGAGGCAACGCCGAGAGAACTCCAAACACTGATGTCAAACATTAGGTCATGATATTTTCTTTTAACCTGCGATGATAAAAACAACGTGAGCTTGGGAAAGCTCAGTAATACAGAACTACCAAAAGATGCTATAAGCTCATGCAGACATATGGTAGGCATAACATCATACTCAAGAATAATGGTATTTGTTCTTTAATTAGACCTTGAGAATTAGACGGAAATTATATAGGCTGGTAACATACGAGGTAGGAATCAGAGAATTTGACGTCTAGTGTGTTCCAATAAGTGCAAATAAACATACATAAGTACTTAACATAATACCATATGAGCACATAACAGATTAAATGCAAATGTTCAATGATCATACAGAAGTTTACAAGAACTACCCTCCAACCTTACACCAATATGCAGTCCCCCAGAACTGCATCCATAAGGACTTACCCTAGGCCCGATGGGCATAGGTGCCACCTAAGGGGCTGCCTTAGGTCCATAAGGACTTACCCTAGGCCCAATGGGCATAGGTGCCACTCAAGGGGAGACCTTGAGTCCATAAGGACTTACCCTAGGCCCAATGGGCGTAGGTGCCACTCAAGGGGAGACCTTGAGTCCATAAGGATTTACCAGCTTGATCAGGGCTGTACCGACAGAGACTTCATATCATAACCCAACAGTATACCCCAAATGACAATCGGTAATCAGATTTCAGACATGAGTAACATAATACATGTAACAGACATATTCTATTCAGAGTATCAGAAACAGAAGTTCATGCTTTGACAGATGAATGGGCATACTATCGAGCAGAGCAGACATTTTCAGCATTCATCATGCAAACAGATTGTACCATCATAGGTCAAACTAACATACCATACTAACAAATTCATCAAACAGTCAGACAATACCATCACAGATCAAACGATCACATACCAAGTATACAGATCGAGCAGACATATATTAGGTAGGCAGAGAATGTCATCATATATCAAGTTCATCAAACATAATATTATTCATGATCAAATAATTATACAATTCATTCAACAGAATATATCACATAGAACACACTAGATGAAATATTTTATTTCCTGAAGATACTCGGCATTTACAGAAGGGGACACATTAAACTTTTGACAATTTAGACGAATTTCCAGAACGAGGTTCTTATTAGAAAGGGGTTCGTAAAACGATTCATATTATGAATTCAAGAATTGGTACATCAAGATCTTAGAAAGTTTGGATATATCATGAGTACTTTAGTCATTTAAGCTTACAAGGGCATTATGGTCATTTTATCATACATGGGCGTTTTGATAATTTATACCAACGAGACATAAGCAGTCGCTCAGGAAATTCTATTTACTCATCACTTTTCCAGTCATGCATTCAGAGATTCCTATGATAAGATCTTTTGCGATATCAGATACATCCAGGGTTGTTCTGGTCACAATGGCCAACAAGGGCGTTTTGGTCATTTAACTATCAGAGGTGATTTTATAGTTTAGCCCAGTAATGATAAAATGACGATTTACAATAGTTAATATTTCCAGAAGTTTTTCAAGCCTCCAACTGTTCGAACTAACATATTCCTACCTTGCAGTACTAACCAACGCTTATATTAATATCAGGAGTGATTAACAGACATGAGCGTGCTTCCTAACACTTAGGGGCAGTTTAGCCCTTAAAGTCTCTTTAGAATTCTCAGAGTTTCATCAAATGCATAATTGTATATTTTACTCAAGAGAGCATTTCAGTCATTTTGGAAATTGGGATGAATTCACCGTTTTTGTCAAATCTTACTATTTAGCACCTCTAACGTTTACGTACTTTGTAGAGATTAAGTCATTTTAATTCCTTCGGCCCCTTACAGACGATTTACTCATTTTAGAACTTAAGGGTAAAGTTGCTATTCTGATTAATTAAGAATTTCGGTGCTCGAAGGCACTACAGTCTTTTTTGTCATTACGATCATTTCGATTAATTCATTCCTTACTGTCGCACGGTTCAGCTTAAGAATACAACAATAATTTCAGTTATTTTACCTTAAGGCGTTTTACTTTCATGTGTTATACAGAGCTCGGGGAAAAAAATTCAAGTTTCTTTTAGTATCACACACATTTGAATAATGATGCCGAAGTCTTTTCCAAAAGAACATACATTCTTGGGTAGTGTAATTTGCATAATCATGTCGAATGCAGATTTTAGGTCATTTCCTTTATCAGAGGGGTAGTTTAGTCATACTTATGCTCCAAGGGCATTTTCGTAATTTCATAATCAATATCTCTCACTCCGTATCCTGGGCCTCGTTTCTTACGCACTGATGATTGAGTTGCGAATTAACTGAATTTAATTATTAGAACTTCTGATACTATTAGCCCGTTAGTAATCTTATCCGGATGATTTGGTCTGATTAATATTCATACTTATTGCTCGAATTTGATTCAATTTAAACAGAATTTACAGTATACGTCATCATAAGCATGCATGCGTTAACCGAATATCAACATGTTCATAAAGCATACAAGGGGTAGTAGTGTATTACCTTCACTCTGAGCTACAATGGTCGGTTCGTGGACGATATTCGAACACACTTGAACTCGGATTCAACATCCCACAACCACGCAGATATGAAGATATGCAGATGCCTTCAATTAAACAAAAACCCACAGTTAAATCTTAATCACACTGCCTTTAAACTGAACAAGAAACGCATAAGCATTTTTGGGTTCAAGATCAGATTCAGAGGCTTTCGGGTCGGAATTTTGCGAAACGGGCTTCAAAAACGGACTCAGGACGTCGAAAAACATAAAATAGGAGTTTTCGGAAAATTTGACTTTTTGGTCAACGGTCAAAGTCAACGCTGACGTCAGCGGTCAAAGTCAACGCTGACGTCATGCTGACGTCACTGGTCCAAGGCTGACTCGGTGAGTTGACTCACTGGGTTGACTCGGACGAGTTGACTCACTGAGTTAACTCGGTCAACGGGTCGGGTCGGTCAACGGGTCGGGTCAACGGGTTGGGTCAACGGGCTTGGTTCATGGGCTGACTGGTTTAACCGGTCTAGCCGGTTCATATCAAAACAGACCGGTTCACTTACCCTTCGAACCGACTTCGTCGGCCGGTCACCGGAAATTCGCCGAAAGCCCCCAAACGGTCAGAATCTGTCGAAAAAGTAAGAGATCTCAGAATCAACACTTCAAACAAGCCGGAAATACTCTAACAAAGCCGAAATCTAACCGGAACTTACCAAAACGAAACAAAAAAAACAAAAACATCGAAGCTCCGATGAGGCCTTCAACGACGGCGGGCGGCTGTTTAACCGGTACGGTTTTGTTCAGCTCACGACGGGGAGCTTGCTCGAGACAACGGCACGATGAACGGACGTTGACAACGACCGTAATCGGTGAAGAATCGTTCGGTAAAACCTAGGTTCACCGAATTTTCTTCCCCCGATTTCCGGCGAACGAGGCGGCGACTGGGCGCGTAACTTGAGGGGTTAGCTTTGGGACGTCAAGACGCTTCCGACGAGGGTGGCGGTGTCCACCACTGCCTGGCGGTGGAGGAGATCGGCGGTAACGAACTCGAACGGTTTTTTTTTCACCGTTCAAAGGCAACTGCTGTCGAGACTGGTGGTTGGGCGGTCGGGTTTCAACGGCGAAGAGGCAAGGATGGTGGCGATGAGGGCGGTGCACACCACCGCTGGCCGGAGCATGGTGGTCGGAGTGTGAACGGCAAAGGGGAGTTGAAGGGTTTGGAACCCTCTGCATATTTCCTCCTTAGAATATTTTTTTTCGAATGAGTGTTTAAACAATTTGGGTAGGTGAAGGGTTCAAATATTCCTTTATTACCGGTATAAGAGAAACATAATAGATTAAGATAAAATCAAAGCAATCTAAGACCAAGAACGTCTTTAGCTCAAATGGTTAACCCTTCTACCTCTCATGCCAAGGGGCACGGGTTCGAGTCCCCTTGGCAGCCACTCTTCTTTTTATTTCTTTTTTTTTAACCAATACTTAGGGTGTTACATACCCGATTCACCGTCTCTTTTCCCTCCTCCTTACATTGTCAATCATAAGCGCCGTGGACCTTCCCTTTCAAGGACCACTTCTGAAGTAATATCCCGGAGAAGAACCCTGGAAGAAGATGAGTTTACCAACGCAAAGCTGGCAGAACCCAAATCTGTTAATTTTTCAAAGGGTAGTTCTGTTACTTCTAGCGTTCACGAACCTAATAAAGAGAAGCATCAGAATCATATCGCTAAAGGTCCTGTCAATGTGGAGCAGGCAAATGTATAGGGTGGCTCCATTCAAGATGAACACATGAATGGTGTTCATGATGGTAAATTTGGGAGCAGTAATGGGGAAGTTGGAAGCTGCGTAACGAGTGATGGTTCGGCCTTGGATGGTGGTGCTCTGGCAAAGGTTGGACCAGTGAATTCGGACAGCAATGAAGATTTCTTTGACCCGAATGAAACAATGAATGCCACCAGTAATACCGAGGGAGATGATCATACTGTTGCAGAAACAGCTACAAGATCTGGTACAACAGGGGTAGAGTTCTATGATGCATGGGACGGTATGTAGTGTTTTACTTTTATCTGTATGTAGTCTTCATATGCAGATGCATATCTATTAACATAGGGGACAATTTTAAAAACTTGACATGTATACTAGGAGCATGGTAGTATGAATTGTGCTGGTTTTCTTCTTTGTTTAATTGTCTCTATGGTCTTTTTTACAGGAGACGTTGCCTATTCATGTGTGTGCATATTTCATTTCTGTCCTGCTTTGTCATTTTATAGGAGACGTAGAACGAATGAGAAATACGAGAACCTTCCCCATAGCTGTTTGATTAGTATTGGATAAGACAACTAATGCGAGGATTCTGTTGTCATTTTGGATTGCTTACCTAGATTTATTGATTCCTCCAGAATTAAGCCCCGAGAGTGCACCACAGCCCGCAGTTCGTGACATTGAAGCTGAACTGCGTGAAATAAGATCGAGTTTACTTGTGGAGATAGAGAAGAGGAAACAGTCTGAAGAAGCTTTGAACAAGATACAATGCAAGTGGCAAACAATGAGGCAAGAGTTGGCCGTTGTGGGATTGTCACTGCCTGTGGATCTGTTCGATGTGACGGAGGATGAGCTGGTGAAACCGGTCGAAGAACTGAGGCAGCAAAAGAGTGTTGCACGACTTGTATCTTTATCCGTGGGAAGAGGCATTGCAAGGGCAGAGATGGGGATGGAGATGGAATCTCAAATCGAATCAAAGAACTTTGAAATCGCACGAATGTTGGACCGGATACACTATTACGAGGCTGTGAATCGGGAAATGTCTCAGAGGAACCAAGAGGCTATAGGTGAGAGAGTTTTATATGCACATTTACATGATTCCTTTGAATTTAACATGGTTTCATTACAGAGATGGCACGGCGTGATAGACAAAGGAAAAAGAGAAGGCAGAGATGGGTGTGGGGTTCGATAGCGACTGCAATTACCCTCGGCACGGTGACCTTGGCATGGTCTTACCTCCTAGAAGGAAAAGGATTATCGATATCTACTGCTGGCATTCCCCGGGCTCCCGGTAATGACGATGCCGCAACAGCTAAGTGAAATTATTGAATCGACATCTGCAATTCTTTTGTTTCTCCAAATTATATCCTCCTTTCCAACAAAAAAGGAAAAGAGAAAAAAAGGGGAGAAACATAACCTTGTCTATTGTTGCGGAATACGGTCGTCAGATAGAGCAAAAACGCAACTGATAATTTGAGAAAATAATAATGAAGATAAAAGAGACACAGATTTTACGTGGAAAACCCCTAAATAATATAGGGTAAAAACCACGGACAAGGTAGAAGAATTTCACTATGAGAAAATAGGAATTACAACTTCTCTCAATCTAACAAGGAGAAAACAATGACAATTCTCTCTTGATAAGAAAGGAGAAAACAACTCTATGAAAACTCTCTAATTTGTCTAGTATTGAGAGGATGTTAGAATGATTTGGGATGTGTAAGAATGGCAAATGACTAGGCTATTTATAGTTGAGCTTTAGGGACTAACTTATAAATAACTTAAAGTTTAAGGACTAAAATTATAATTTTCCTATGCCATTCTTTTCAACCTTGGCTGCAACTACCATGGAAAATTACCATGGTAAATTTCAAAGCAATGTCAGGTGCATTAAAGCACCGAATTGCTTGACTTTCAACAATCTCCCACTTGAAGATTTGATTGGAACAATCATATCTTCACACCATTCTTTCTACCTCGTACTTTCCATGTTGCTTACGTCTCTAACAAGCCACAAGAGGATCGACACCAAGTAAATTTATCAGTGTTGATTGCTTTTGTCATGAAATCTGCTATGTTGTCATCGGTATGGATCTTCTGCATATCTATCGTCCCTTCTTCCACTTTCTCATGAATGAAGTGGTATTGGACCCGTATATGTTTTGTTCTTGAGTGAAAAGCAGGATTCCTTGCAAGATGCAAGGCGCTCTGACTGTCACAAAACAAAGAGACATTCTCTTGTTTGTGCCCGAGCTCCTCCAATAACATTTTCAACCATATTGCTTCTTTACTGGCTTGTGTAGCTGCTATATATTCTGCCTCCGTTGTTGACGTAGCCACAACCGATTGCAGTTTTGAAACCCAGCTTACAGCTCCACCAGCAACTGTAAACACATACCCTGTTGTAGATTTGCTTTTATCCAAATCTCCTGCATA
The DNA here is from genome assembly GCA_958450335.1 of Hibiscus tridactylites. Taxonomy (NCBI): domain Eukaryota; kingdom Viridiplantae; phylum Streptophyta; class Magnoliopsida; order Malvales; family Malvaceae; genus Hibiscus; species Hibiscus tridactylites. The sequence continues at coordinate 91,473,593 of OY288279.1, read as the reverse complement.
GTCAGAATCGACATACCCGCTGATAAGAAAGTCTGATCCCCCGTAACATAATGCAACATTTAAGGTCCCTTTGATGTATCTCAGAATCCTTTTCACAGCATTCCAATGCTCTCTGCCTGGATTCGCCATGTACCGACTAACCACTCCCACTGCTTGTGCAATGTCTGGTCTTGTACAAATCATAGCGAACATTAAACTTCCCACTGCTGATGCATACGGTACTCGAGACATCTCCCTCCTCTCTTCTTCACTGCTAGGACTCATACTGGAGGATAATTTAAAGTTAATAGGAAGAGGGGTAGAAATTGGCTTACAATCTTGCATGCTGAATCGTGACAAGATCTTTTTCAAGTAATTCTTTTGTGAAAGCCAAATCTTCTTACTACTTCTATCTCGGTGAATTTGCATCCCTAGAATCTTGTTTGCTGGTCCCAAGTCCTTCATTTCAAATTCCCTAGCCAGTCGTGCCTTTAATTCTTCAATATGATCTTTGTTGGGGCCTGCAACCAACATGTCATCTACATACAACAGCAATATAACAAAGTCGTTTTCACCAAACCTCTTGAAGTAAGCACAAGGGTCTGCATTAAGTCTGTTGTATCCAAGGCTCATGATGAAGGAGTCAAATCTCTTATACCAACACCTCGGCGCCTGCTTCAAACCGTACAGAGATTTGTTCAACCTACAAACCAAGTTCTTCTTTTCTTTTTCTTCAAAACCTTCAGGCTGGAGCATGTAAATCTCTTCTTCGAGATCTCCATGAAGAAAAGCTGTTTTAACATCTAGCTGCTCTAGATGTAAATTCAATGTAGCACACATTGCCAGGACAACTCGAACCGTTTTTAGTCGAACCACAGGAGAAAAGATTTCATTGAAATCAATACCTTCTTTCTGAGCATATCCTTTGACCACCAGTCTTGCACGATACCTCTCCACTTGATCGTCACCATTTCTCTTGATTTTGAAGACCCATTTGTTACCAATTGGCTTCCTTCCTTGTGGTAGTGGCACAAGTTCCCATGTATTATTTTTATGAAGGGCTTCGATTTCTTCTTGCATTGCCGCCATCCACTGTGAAGCATCTGAGTTGTTCATTGCCTCCTCGAATGATGATGGCTCACCGTCCTCCGTTAAAAGGCAGTATGCAACATTACCTTCTATAACATAATCTGAGTGCCAATTGGGGCGTCTTCTCACACGATCTGATTGACGAGTTGTTGGAGCTTCAGAATTCTCTGGTTCTGGTTCCTCGAGCTCTGGTTCTGCTTCAGAACAATCTCTTTGTTCAAACTCATTTTCAACATGTATCTATGTAGTCTCTGGCTTTTCTTTATCAGTGCTATCATCATCTTCTTTTCTTTGTAGTTTATCTTCTACAAAAATAACATCCCTGCTGATAATCACTTTGCGGGCAGTGGGATCCCACAAGCGATACCCCTTTACTCCATTAGCATACCCCAAGAATTTACATTTTCTGGATTTTGGATCCAACTTTGAAATTTCTTGGGCATTGTACATCACGTACACAATACTTCCAAATATATGGAGGTTTGAATAATCAACTGGTTTACCAGTCCACATCTCCATCGGTGTCTTCAACTCAATTGCAGTTGATGGAGCCCGATTCACCAAATAACATGCGATATTGACTACTTCGGCCCAGAAAGCTTTGTCTAGTCCTGCAGCTCTCAACATTGCTCGTGTTCTTTCTAACAGAGTTCTATTCACCCGCTCTGCCACTCCATTTTGTTGAGGAGTGTATACTGTTGTGAACTGTCTTTTGATGCCTTCTTTTCTGCAGAAGTCATCAAATTCATCACTTGTATATTCACCTCCATTATCTGATCTGAAACACTTGATTTTATTTCCAGAATCAAGTTCCACCCGCGCTTTAAAAACTTTGAAGGTTGAAAACACATCTGCCTTCCTCTTGATAGGATACACCCAACATCTCCTAGAGTAGTCATCAATGAACGAGACAAAATACTTTGCTCCGCCTAGGGATGTAACCGGTGCTTGCCATACATCAGAATGAACCAATTCTAGAACAACCTTGCCTCTAGAATTTGATGTGTTGAATTTTAATCGATGCTGCTTACTTGTAATACAATGTTCACACAAAGGAAGTGATACCTTTGTTAAACCCGGAAGTAGCTTTTGCTCCACAAGGACTTTCATCCCCTGTTCTGACATGTGTCCAAGTTTCTGATGCCATAAAATGGTAGAATCTGAACTACATGAGGCAACAGAGGCTTCTGCTTCTAGCAAGGTCTCTCCCTTCAGCATGTACAAGTTTGCTGCTACCTTTTCACCTTTCATCACCACAAGCGCTCCATGGAACACCTTCATGATTCCTTTCTGTGTTTCAATCTTGCTTGCATTATTATCCAACAATCCGTAAGATAATAAGTTTTTCTTCAAGCCTTTCACGTGCCGCACATCTCGAACAACTTTGATTGTCCCGTCATACATCTTCAATTTGATGGTTCCAACGCCAACAATCTCCAAGGCATGATCATTGCAGCTGTACACAGATCCTCCTGAGATAGGTTCATAATTATGGAACCATTCTCTTCTTGAGGTCATGTGATATGTGGCTCCCGAGTCAATAAGCCATATGTCTGCAAATCTTTTTCTACCTTCCATGGCTGTTGATGCTTCACAACAGAGAGCATCTCCATCATCTGAAGTGTTTGCTATATTTCCTTGAGGATTAGAGTTTTTAGGTAAACTCCAACAATCCTTCTTCATGTGACCCTTCTTTCCACAGTTGTAGCACTTTAAATTCTTCTTACTCCTTGTCTTTGATCTACCATGATTGTGACTGCTACTTTGGCCACGTTCTGTTGATCTTCCTCTCATCACCGTTAAGGCCTCTGCTTGTTGCAGATTTCCTTGTCTATCTTCCTTATTCTTGCGCCGATTTTCTTCTTCCAGAACAGCAGCTGCAACGTCATCGAAGACTAGATCATTGGTAAGGTTGTTGTTTGTCAAGTTGATGATGAGTTGATCATACGAATCAGGTAGACTTTGAAGTAGAAGTTCAGCACGTTCTTGTGACTCTATTTTATAGCTTAGGGATGTAAGCTGAGAAAATAGAGTATTCAACGTGTTTAAGTGCTTTGTCACTGAAGTAGATTCTGACATCCGAAGAGTGTACAATTTCCTCTTAAGGAAAATTTTATTGTGCAACGATTTGGCCTCGTATAATTTTGTGAGGTGATCCCAAATCTCCTTGGTTGTCTTCTTCTCCTCGATGCTTGATAGTACTTCATCTGCTAATGCCAAATGAAGGTCTGCAATAGCATTCTCGTCCATCTCATTCCATTTCTTGTTATCCGTAAAATCTGTCGGCCTTTCGCTGATAGCCGCTAGACATCCGTTTTTTCTTAGGATGGCCTTTATCTTCAATTTCCACAGTGAGAAATTTCTCCCATTGAACTTTTCAATATCAAATTTCGTTGTCATAGCTTCTATTTCAGATAGCTCCCACTATTTTCACCTTTTTGACGTGAATAGTGCCCACCACCTTCAATGAATGAGTAATATCTAACTTACTTTCTTATGATGGAGGATCCACTTTTCAGTGGCAACCAACAGAAAATACGGTAAGTAGATATACGCACCCAAATTAGGCTCTGATACCAATTGTTGCGGAATACGGTCGTCAGATAGAGCAAAAACGCAACTGATAATTTGAGAAAATAATAATGAAGATAAAAGAGACACAGATTTTACGTGGAAAACCCCTAAATAATATAGGGTAAAAACCACGGACAAGGTAGAAGAATTTCACTATGAGAAAATAGGAATTACAACTTCTCTCAATCTAACAAGGAGAAAACAATGACAATTCTCTCTTGATAAGAAAGGAGAAAACAACTCTATGAAAACTCTCTAATTTCTCTAGTATTGAGAGGATGTTAGAATGATTTGGGATGTGTAAGAATGGCAAATGGCTAGGCTATTTATAGTTGAGCTTTAGGGACTAACTTATAAATAACTTAAAGTTTAAGGACTAAATTATAATTTTCCTATGTCATTCTTTTCAACCTTGGCTGCAACTACCATGGAAAATTACCATGGTAAATTTCAAAGCAATGTCAGGTGCATTAAAGCACCAAATTGCTTGACTTTCAACATCTATGTCATGGTAGCGAGAGAATAAGATGCCTACATTCTTCCCTGTAAATAACAAATCAATACGTAAAAATACCAATAACACGAATGGATGAGTCTACTACGTGCGACGAACATCGATAAACACCACTAATGATGAACACCGATGAACACCATTAAATTAATTAATAAAGATTTAAAATTTCAAGGACCCATCATACAATTAATAATTTTTTTAAAAATTTAATTAAATTATTTTATATATATATTAAAATTTTATTTTTTTAACAAGGGTAAACTATATATTTAGTACCTCACTTATTTTCGTATTTCTATTAAACCCTCATTATTTAAATATTATTTCAATTTGACCTTATTCTTTATAAAAAAATAATTTAACCCTCAACTTAAAACCCTAAACTATTAAACCTTAAACTCTTTCCCAACGTTGGTCATTGTGCTGGACCATTCCCAACTGCTGCAATGCTCTCTGTTGCCGGAGCTGATGATCCACGTATCGTAGTCTCGAACCCTCCACTTTTGTACCCAAGCAATCCTCTTCTCCCAAACCCTTGCTCGTGGCTTTGATTTGCTCCGATATTGCGTCCTTGAGACACCGAAATTGCTTCGAAATCGTCTTCAAAGCAAGGGCGGTGTAGGATTTCGCCGCACCGAATCCGGCCGCCTGCTCGAACAAAGAAACCACGATTTGCATTTGGTGGTGGTACTGTCTGTATCTTTGCTCCACCTTCAAGTTCATAAACAAAGGACCACCAATATTAGTGGAATACTAATGGATACATAGAGTACTAGTTCCTTCAATTAATAGAGAAGAACAATCATATTCAGTGACGTATAGCATTAAATTCTGGTCCTACTGTAACAATTTTGAAATTTGCCGCAACATCAGGAAAAAAAAATTCACAGACATTATTCGCAACTACAACATCGCGACCACAGTTTAGTACTAGAGTGACGTTAAAAAGAACTTAAACCTCATCAAGCATGTTGATTAGTTTTGATTTCTTCATCTGCAGCTCCTGTCTTTGTGCTGCGGTGAGCTCAGCTCCACGTTTAATTCCATTTTCACCGGCACTTGAACCTTCTCCGGTCACGACAGTCACCGGTTTAATTCAACGATTCATTGAATTGAATTGAATCGATGATGGTGAAATTATTTTTAATGGTATATGGTTTAGGGTATATGTTTAAGGGTTTAAGGTTTAATAGTTTAGGGTTTTAAGTTGAGGGTTAAATTATTTTTTTTATAAAGAATAGGGTCAAATTGAAATAATATTTAAATAATGAGGGTTTAATAAAAATACGGAAATAAGTGAGGTACTAAATATATAGTTTACCCTTATTAAAAAAATAAAATTTTAATATATATATATATATAAAATAATTTAATTGAATTTTTAAAATAATTATTAATTGTATGATGGGTCCTTAAAATTTTAAATCTTTATTAATTAATTTAATAGTGTTCATCAGTGTTCATCATTAGTGGTGTTCATCGATGTTCGTCGCACGTTGTAAATTTTCCTAACACGAATACGATAGAGTATATATAATACTGACCATTTCATTTAAGTAAAAGTAATTATTATTATGTTTTTTTAACTATTAGTAGTTCCTATAAAATCAAACTAAAGAAATCACATTAACCGATTATTTTTTAAAAGACGTTAGAGTACACAAACTAGTTTTTTATTTTCAACTATTATTATATTTTTTTACTATTAATAGTTCCCATAATAATAATAATTCGATTTTGATTTTATTTTATTTCTTGATTTTTAATGATTCACCATGTTAGGAGTAGGGATGGACATGTGTCGTGTTTTTGGTCGATCCGAACCTGACCTGAAAATAATTACTCTAAACCCAAACTTGACCCGATCTTATTTAAAAAAATGACCCGACCCAAAAATTATGTACTTCAATCTGAATCTGACCTGATCTATAAAAAAATCAATTTTAGGGACTTAATTGTAAAAAAATTAATTTTAGGGACCTAATTATAAAAATTAATTAATTTTAGGAACTTAATTGTAAAAAAAATCATTTTAAGGACCAAATTATAAAAAAATATATAAAGAGGGGTGGCAAAACTTATATTTAATTTTGATATAACAAATTATTTAAGAATCTATTTGCAAAATTAAAAAAAAAATTAATTACTCAAAAGTCTCACTCAAAGTCAAAACTTAAACCTCAAATTTTTTAAGTATTTCAAGCTAAACTTTACAAAATCGCCCAGGCGTATCGATACGTTCTACTGCTTTTCGATACGGATTTTGGCTACTAAAATTTTAATTGAACACATCGTTTCGATACGTCTCACCCCGTTTTGATACGAGGTTGCCCGTTTCGATACGACCTTTAAACCGAGGTTATACTTATGAGTTTCGGTATAGGCCTTAGGCGTACTGATCCTCAATTTCGGTACGACACGTCAGCGTACCGGTACGGGGTCTTAAGATTTTTAAAATCTTTGCATCAAATTTTTTGACCGTTGAGTGTCAGTTAAAGCTTCAAAATTCAATTAACCCGTACCGATACGGTTACGTCTGTTTCGATACGCTTTTATAAAAACAATTTTTTTTGTTTCGATGCGCCCTTGAACCGTATCGATACCTTTTTCTCAAGACTTTTTCATCAGATTCTAGTGAGCAAAAATCGTACCGATACGTAGGGGTGTTCAAACGGTCGGTTAAACCGAATTAACCGACCAAACCGAACTAATTCGGTTAAACGGTTGGCCACTGAACAAAGTTCGGTCGGTGAGTGGTTAATTTATTTTTGAAAGTTCGGTTAACGGTTAATTCGGTTCGAAACGGGTTAATTAACCGAATTTTCCGAAATATAATAAATATTAAATATATTATATTTATATATATTATTATTAAGCCCTACACCCTAAACATTTAAAATTCTTATATGATTTAATTTTTTTTAAAAAAATTCTATGTATTTCTTATTGAAAATATATTTTCGGTTGTGTTTTGACCAGGTTACAACCTGAAATGTTATATATATTGGTAACAATTTCGGTTGTAACCTAAATTGATATGATTTTAGGTAACATTTCAGGTTTAGGTTTCCAAACTAAAATGTTATATGTATTTGTAACCTTTTATGTTGCAACCTAAATCGATAACATTTTAGATTGCAACCTAAATTGTTATGACTTTGTATAATATTTTAGGTTGAAACTTAAAATTTTAATCACTTCAACCTAAATTGTTATATGATATTTGACCGTCCTAGAATGAAAATATTTCATGACAAGTATCGAATCTTTACTCTGTTGTTACTTGTTTTGTTTTACTATAATGTTTAATATAATATTTTAATGTTTTTATCTATGTTTAGACATTATTTAAATTAAATGCAAATTTATCTTTGTAAACTAAAAAAATATTTTCAATGATTTTTATTGTGTAATAATTTTGATTAAGAAAACTAATAAAATTTGGTTAATTCGAAAACCGACCGAATTAACCGAAATTTATTCAGTTCGGTTAATATATTTCGAAAAAAGTTCGGTTCGGTTAACAGTTAAAGATTTAAAAAGTTCGGTTAATTCGGGGTTGGGTAATTTGGTTCGGCAACTGACCGAATTAACCGTTTGAACACCCCTATCGATACGACTTAGCCGTTTCGATACGACCCCCATTTTATACTAAGATCGTTTCGATACGCCTTCTCGCGTATCGATACGCCCCTACATTTACTCTTGCAACGGCTAATTTCTGTCTAACAGGTACCGATATGGGGCTTCCGTGTACCGATACGCCCTGCTTCATAAGTACATTTATTGCGGGAAAAATAGTCTCCAACGACTCTATTTATGATCTCAGATACCCAAACGGTTAGAAATCAATGAGAGAATATAAAAGCAAGACTTAAAAGCTACAGTAATAACCATTCATCAAGTGAGAAGCATTCAAGCAAAAATCCAATCTTTTTGAGCCTTTTAGAGTCAAACTTTTGTACCCAACTTGCGATTTTTTATTGTATTATTTCATTTCAAGTTTAGGGAGAGTTCACTTGTAATTGGGCAACATATAAGCCTATTTGAGAGGTCAATTTAAGTTTGCCAACAATTTTTTATAAGTGACTGATCTTGATCAAGCTTTGGGTAGAAAGCTTGATCGTTTTGTAACGGTTTCTCCTAAGCCTAGAAAAGGGGACAAATTTAGCAGTGAACTGTTTGAAATCCTTAGTGGAAGCTAAGTTAGTGGATGTAAAGTTTGTTAGAAGATTGAACCACTCTAAATCTCTCGTTCTTCATTTTTATCTTTCCAACTTGCTCTCTTAATTTTTTTTAATTGCCAATTCACCCTCTCTTGGCCATTTGGGTTCGATTGATCATCTCAACAATTGGTATCAGAGCTACACTCATTGAAAGAATTAACATCCTCTTGAGTCGATTCTATGAGTGATACATTAATCCGAAAATCAAGCCATGACATCTACCTCCAACAATAGCTTGTACGAGTCTCAATCGGTCACCAAACTGCCTTTCTTCAATGGAGACAACTATCCATATTGGAAGAATCGGATGAGGCTATTCATCAACCCAAATGATTATGTCCTTTAGGATGTAATCGAAGATGGACCATTCATTTCGATGAAGCAAGAAGGAGATAGGCAAGTTCCAAAATCAAAGCACGAAATGATGAATAAAGAAAGAAGAAAGCTACAAGTCAATGACAAGACCTTGCACATGCTCTTTGTGCACTTGGACCAGATATGTGCTCGAAGATGTCTTCGTGTACAAGTGCAAATGAGGTGTGGGACACGCTCGAGACCACCTATGTGGGAACCAACGATGTAAAGGAGACCAAGATTGGACTCCTCAATTTGAGCTACGAGAATTTCAAGATGGAACCCGATGAGAATGTCACAAAGATGTTCGACCGTTTCTCTGTCATCGTAAACAGTCTCAAAGGCTTCGGAGAAGTCATCCCTGAAGACAAGCTTTTTTGGAAACTCCTTTATTCTCTTCCCGAGTCATGGGATGGGAAAAGAACCGCCATCATCGAGGCAAAGGATTTGAAGACTTTAAAGATCGATGCTCTCATGGGTTCTTTTCTTACTCATAAGATTATGAAGCAAGGGAGAGAAGAAGAAAATAGAAGAAAAGAAGGTCGAGAAGAAAGAGGTAGAGAAGAAGTATAACACCCCTCACCCGGAATAGGGGCAAGAAGCGTTATATTAAACTTATAACGGATTCGGATTAGCAGCGGAAGGGGGTTTATCAAATTCGTGTAATATTTTTTTTTCCGAATACAAACATATAAAACTTAGCTATCTTATATTCAATCATTAACCATATATAATCAACCATATCAATTACAACATTATAAATTTATCATACGAAATCTCATATCATAGTTCTATTGGCACTAAGGTGAGTTCATACAATTCGATTACCCACTTTTAAAATTATACCAAATCTAATCGAATTACAAGTTGCATATAAATTAACATGTACACTTGTACTATATATTTAATTTCTAAGTTCATTAGCTACACTCCATTCGAATGAATCAATTCCAATTTCCATTCCATTCGAATATCATTTAATTAATCCGAATTGGTTTTAAAATTATAATCTCCTAATTTCAATAACTTACAACATTCGGTTAATACACCATAGTCCAATTTCCAATAACTTAATTTACTTTTCATGTTAGCACATAAAAAAAATTCCAATCATAATATAACCGAAACATTCATCATACTTATATATATATATATATATCATATCATATCCGAATTATATCATCCATATCGTTTTTAGTTTCCCTTGTACAAAATATACCCGGGGTACTACAACGGCTAAACCTAAAGGTTGCCTATACAAAAAGAAATTCCCACAAAAAGAATTAAGCCCCAAACATATACTTGGGCAATCTATACCCCAAATATTTACCCCTTACATACATATCAAAATAGAGGGAAACATATTATAAAAGTTCATACTGAACCAAAGTAATAATTCATAAACATCACCATCAGACCGAACTGAACTAACATGCTGAACGCTAGGCCACCCAACATAAGCACGACAAAGACAGGGAAAATCATACTTAATCTTCGTAAGAGTAGAATACGGGTGGAGGTCGACAATGCTAGAACCTGAAATTTAGGGGAAGGAAGGAAGGGTTCGAGTGGTAAGTACTTCTCGTACTTAGTGAGGAAACCCTATTCTATTCGATTTCCATTTAAATTACTTATGATCATACAATATATTTCACTTTGCACATTAGCTCATTCGAATGGTTCAAGCAATACAACAATTTCACAATTAATTGATGCACAATAGCAATCATTCGAATATATGCATAGTGAGTCATGTAATTCCATTCGAATGCAAGTAATTTCATATCATTCATATCATTGATACACATACAAGCCATGAAACCCAAATTAATATACATACAAGCCATGAACCCAATTTAATCTTATCCAATTATCAATCTATCACATATTCAAGTTTCATAGCATATCAAGAACAATAATTCATAATATTTCAACATCATATTCGAATATTCCAATTGAGCCAATTTCATGAATTCAATTTCAATTTCCAGATCGCATTTCTTTAATTTTTCATATTATTCAATTAGTAATGCCTTGGATAGTAGAGTATGCTAGGTAATCAAGTCACATGTAACTGAATTGTGAATCAAAATTCACCATGTAATAGGTACCGGATGAGCGGAGCAAGGGAGAGTGGCCGCCGACAGACTTGGACAGTTTACGTGGGTAGGATATCGGAAACGTTGCACTGGAAAGGCTTATGGCAAGTGTTCGATAGGCATGGCGTGGTGCTCGACGCTTTCATCCCTCGGGAAAGGGCAAAGGATGGAGGGAGGTTTGGCTTTGTTAGGATGGCGAGTAGGGTAGATGCTGATCGGGCAATTGAGCGTCTAAACAACAAATGGATATATGGGTCTCGCTTGATGGTGAGTATGGCAAGATTCGTGGATCATGGATCGTCCAGGAATCAAAGAACTAGGGGCTTGGGTGAGTCTGATCGGAAGAATAATGGGGATGAAAAGGGGCAATCGGAAAGAAACAGTGTGAATTCGAAGAGAATTCATATAACGACAAAGGTGATTCAAGGGAATGTGGATGCAGCTAAAGAGGATATCCTTCAACATTGTTTGGTGGGCTGGTGTAATCGCCATTGGAGTTTGAAGGAATTAGCATCGAGGATGAATATTCCGAATCACCAAGGATTGTCCATCCTGCGAATTGCTGGACCGACAATTTTGCTGATGTTCAAGGATGCGAAATCAAAGGCAGAGGTGCTGGCAAAGACGAGTTTTAGTGAGTGCTTCTCAAAGTTAGAACGTTGGGATCTGGGGATGACATTAAAGACTCGACGGGCATGGATTTCAGTCCGAGGAGTACCAATTCACGCCTGGTCACTTGAGACATTTGACAACATTGCGAAGACTTGGGGTTCGCTTGTTCGGATGGCGGAGAACACAACATCGCCGACATCGTTCGAATGCGGCTGGTTGTTGATTGAGACGGATTCGATGGAATCCATCGATACTAGAATGGTGATGGAAGTCGGGGGAAAGTTGCACCCTATATTCGTCAAAGAGGTGACCATCTTTGGGCCCCTTGTGAACTGTGAATGCACAATGGCCAGTGATGCTAGTAGCAACGAGTCATCGGAGTGTAGTACGTCGGAGTATGTGCCGGAATCGAATATGGGAGATGAATATCAACATGAAATTTTTGGGGACGTGGGAACAGGGCTGAAAGATTGGAGGTGCAATCAGCTTTGGAATGATGGTGAACGTGGGGACCAGGTGGTAGGTGATGACACACCGGCCGTCGCGCCTTGGTGTATTATATCGGCGCCGGTTCACGGTGGATTGATGTTGGGCGGCAGTGACGATGGGCAGGTGGGAGTTTCACCGGTATTAGGAGAGTGCGATAACCCAAAGAGTCCTAGAGATATAGAGTTCCAAAAAACTGGAACTGTAGAGGCCCATCCGATCAAACAACCTCCAGTGGTTGAACAAAATAAGCAGACTGCTCTATCCGATATTCACAACCAGCAGGGTGAAACGGTGACTAGAAATCGAGCAACGGACGGTTTGGTCTCTGTTCCAATTACGACAAACACTGTTGAACAAATTGGCTTGATCCCCATCCCTGTTGAAGAGCTGGGCGGTGAACAGGCAGCACGCCAAAGTGGTGAAGCAGACTCCGTTATTCCAATTTGGATTAATGGGGTGTTAAAGAAGACGAAATCGGTGAATGCATTGTCAGGGGTGGTGAAAAATCTGAAACAGGGAAAGGGTCGACCGAGGAAGAGCGGTGGCCGTGAATCCCAAATTATAGTCGCTGACGCTTCGATAACAGACTCGGATTTTCATCGTAGACAACAAGTTCTGTATCGTGAAGCTACAACGACAGCGACATTGGGTAATCTGGTGGGGGTGACATCTTTGGGTCGTGAGGAAGAAATCTTGCATGATATGTCACGAGTTCTGCAAGACGGCATTCAAAATTTGTAACAATGCGAAGACGGGTGGGGGATGTAATTAGGAGGCAGCGTTTTGATATGGTGTTGATGCAGGAATCGAAATTAGATGAGCTGGTGCCGTTGGTTGTTGCTGGAATGTGGTACAGTGATGGTTTTGAGTTCTCATTTTCGCCATCCGTGGGGGCGTCAGGTGGATTGTTAGTGATTTGGGAAGGTGATCGCTTTGCGCTGGAATAGGTTGAGTTAGATAGGCATTTTATTATGCTTCAAGGGCGATGGCAGCCGGAGGATATAGTGTGCTGTGTCATGGCGGTATATGCACCGTGCGATATATCGGAGCAGGAAGCTTTATGGCAACGGATGTTGACAGTGATCGAAGGTTTTTCGGGACCATGGTGTGTCGCGGGCGACTTTAATTCGGTGCTGCGACCGTCAAAGAGAGCATGTTGTAGCACGATGTCGAGAGGTATGGTTCCTTTTTTTTGTGAATACCGCAAGCTTGATAGATATACCGTTGCGAGGAAAACAATTTACATGGTTTGGTAGAGATAATCGAAAGAGCCGTATTGATTGATTTCTTGTATCATCGAGGTGGTTGGATTGTTTTGCTAGGATAGAACAGTTGTCCTTGCCGAGAGGCATATCAGACCATGCTCCAATTTTGTTGATGTGTGATGATATTGATTGGGGTTTAGGTCTTTCCGTTTCATTAATGTGTGGTTGGATGAGAGGCGGAATGTTAGTTCTATGGCTGAGGATGGTGCCGGTTGACAGGAATGGGTGTTGGCGATTCCAACATCTCGGTTAAGCTTAGACATTTGAAGCATTTTCTTCGCCAATGGAATAAAACGGACTTCGGGGATGTTGAGAAAGAAATTTCACATATTCAAAGCCGTATTGAGTGTTTGGACAGTGGTGAGGAGGAGCTGACCGTGGGGGAGGGAAATGAGCTGTGCGATCGAAAGCGAGCTTGGTTGTAAGCTTTGTGGCGTGCGATTCGCAGAAAAGAATCGATGTGGAGACAAAAGTCGCGAGCGACTTGGATTAAATTGGGTGATAGGAACACTGCGTTCTTTCACAGGGCAGCGAAGCTGCGTGCGATACGCAATGCTATTGTTGGGTTGACTATTGGTGGTATTTGGGTCACTGATCCGATTAAATTACACAAACATGTTGTGAGCTTTTTCTCTAAACATTTCGCTACGGAAGAGAGATCGTGTAGTTGGCTGTTCGAGGGAGCTTTTAACAGGGTAAATGCAGATGAGAACTTGGCTTTGATTGCGACGTTTACTACTGACGAGACATGGGTTGTCGTGCGAGGGAGTGAGGGCTCGAAGTCTTCGGGTCCGGATGGATATAGTATGGAGTTCTTCAAGCAGTGTTGGGAGGTTTTAAGTGGTGATGTGGAACGGTTCTTGGCTGCTTTTTTCTCCACCGGCAAGTTGCCTGTAGGTGTTAACAACACTTTTATTGTGCTTCTACCTAAAGTGGATTCGCCGGTTTCTTTGCATGAGTACTAACTGATCAGCTTGCTAAATTCAATATATAAGATTTTAGCTAAAATTTTAGCTAGAAGGCTACAAGTGGTGTTGGGCGGTTTGATCAATGACCATCAGTCAGCTTTTGTTCGCGGTCGACAGATAGTGGATGGGATATTGTTGGCCAATGAAACGATACACTCTATGCGGCATAGTCGGGTGGGGGGGGGGTGTGCTGAAGCTTGATTTTGCGAAGGCTTACGATTGTGTCCGATGGGAATTCTTGGATCAAATCATGTGCTCGATGGGTTTTAACGAGACTTGGCGGGGATGGGTGATGGAGTGTATTGGTACTGTTCGTTTATCTGTTCTGCTAAATGGGAGCGCGACGGAAGAGTTTGACATGGGACGTGGGTTGCGACAGGGCTGCCCATTGTCGCCACTATTATTTGTCATAGTAGCTGAGGCTTTGCATTGGCTGTTAGTACAAGCGGAGGTAATGGGGCTGATTCGTGGGGTGACAGTGGCTCCGGGGGTGACGTTAACACACCTTCAGTTTGCCGATGATACCGTTTTATTTTTTGAAGCATCAGTCGAAGCGGCATTGAACATTCGTAGGTTACTATGTTGTTTCCAGGTGTGTTCAGGTTTGCATATTAATTTTTCAAAGTCTTCTCTTTATTCGATTGGTGTGGATGGGGATTTGGTTGCATCCATGGCAGATGTATTGTGTTGTCGTCAGGGGGAGTTACCGTTTGTGTACTTGGGATTGCCGCTGGGGGTGAATCCGCGTAACATAGCTGTATGGGAGCATGTCATTGCATCTGTCCGCCGGAAGCTTGCGGGTTGGAAGAGGACATCGTTATCGTTTGCGGCACGCGTCACTTTGGTAAACTCTGTCTTATCATCACTCCTAGTATATTATATGGGCTTGTTTCGTGTGCCGAAAGGGGTAATTGCTGCCATTGATAAGTTAAGGCGAGCATTCTTATGGGGCGGGGTCAATTTACAACGAAAAATGAGCAGAGTGAGTTGGAGTTTGGTGTGCCGGCCTCACCATCTTGGCGGATTGGGGGTGGCGGATTTGGAGGTTCGAAACAAGGCGCTTTTGGCGAAATGGTCGTGGAGATATGCTAGTGATGTAACATCGTTATGGCGAGCTATTATTGTATCAAAGTATGGTGAGGCGGCTCAGTGGTGTCGGTTTAATACTTCGGTTAGGGGACCGATGTCTGTGATTTGGAAACAAATTGTGCAGACTGTTAGTTCGGAGGGTGTGCAAAAGCACATGGGTGAGAATCAGTTTATTTGGAAGGTTGGCTCGGGGGAACGAGTGTTGTTTTGTTTTGATGCTTGGTGTGTTGAGCAGCCGCTAAAAGATGTTTTTCCTCGCCTGTTCTCGATTGTGGTTGATCGGTTAGCACTAGTAGTGGACATTGCTGTCGAGGGGCATTTTCAACATGATAGGTGGGGGGATTTGTTCCGTCGTAGCCTACGTTCCTTTGAGGCGCAGCAACTGCAGGATCTTCGGTCGTTGGTGTGTCGTGTACAGTTGCGTCAAGGTGAGCTGGATATGCTTGTCTGGACGCCAGATAAGCATGGGATTTTCTCCGTCAAAGGGCTGTCCCGTTTTCTTATGATGGACAAGGTGGGAGAAAGCAAATTTGGGGACTATTTTGCGTGGAAAGTCTTGGTTCCCCCTAAGGTCCAGGCGTTCTTGTGGTTTGCTTGGTTGCGTCGCTTGCCTACGTTTGCGTTTCTGTGGATACGTGGGATTGATTTGGGCGAACACCAAGGCTTGTGTAGATGGTGCCGCGAGAGGGAGGAAGACATTGAACATTTGTTTTACTCATGCCCGTTTGCTCTAGGCTTGTGGAATTGGTTTCGAGGGTGGTGGACGATTTCTTTGCCATTGCCTAAATCATTAGCGGATTTCCTTCTCCCGGATATGCATTGTTCGTTTACAGGCATTTTGAGGAAGCTCTGGGTGTCGAGTATCGTGGCACTGTTGTGGTCATTGTGGCTTGCGCACAACGACTTTGTGTTTAATGGAAAGTTTATCCCGGCAGCGGAAATAGGCTTCTTGGTCAAGTTACGTTCCTTTATTGGGTGAAGACCCTTAAAGAGGGGTTGTCGGTCAGTGAATCTATTTGGTGGGACTATCCGAGTTTGTATCGGGAAGGGTTTGACAAACCGATGGACCGGTTGGGAGTGTGTTGGGAACCCCCGATCGGGGTAACGTTAAAATTTTCAGTGGATGGTTCTGCTCGTGGGAAGCCGGGGCCTGCGGGCTTCGGGGGAGTGTAGCGTGATGCTCAGAGTCGTATCCTCGTATTGTTTTCAGGGCCGCTTGGTTCTCTTGATTCTAATGTTGCTGAGATTCGGGCGATAGCTTTTGCTTTGGATTATTTTGTTGCGTCTAAATGGGCTGATCGTCCTCTTATTGTTGAGTCGGATTCCAAAGTGGCAATTGGGTGGGTGCTGCAGGTGGAGCGCCGCCCATGGCGATTGTGGGAGTATTTCCGTGTGATTGACCGTGCTTGTTTGACGTTAGGATCTGTGTGCTTTTCTCACATTTTTCGGGAGGCGAATGGGTTAGCTGACGCGTTAGCGAAGGAAGGGGTGTCTCGTGTCTCTTTATTTCAGGCTTCGATCTGATGGTTTGTAAGGGGAGGGGTCCTTGGTTTCTTTTTAAGTCGACATGTCGTACTCTTTTCCTCCGTTAGGCTTAGGGAGGTTTTTGATGAGGCGCATGTTTCGACTTGCGTTGTATATATTCATTAATAATATACTTCGCTTGCTGATAAAAAAAAAGGTACCACGTACCAAAATCGTGTCAACATATAACATATCATAATGTCCACAGACATTAAGCAAGAAGGTACACTTACGTACCACAATATCGAGTACACTAACGTACCGATTTTCTTATCGAGCTCAGACTCTAGGCTAGACGTACTACCTGGACAAACTATACACACCAAGGGCTTTGCTTATTGACATTTTAAATTCAATCGTATCATTATTCGGAAATTTTCAGAATTTAATTCTCAATCCTTTTCGATTGAATTCATGAATTTTCAATTCAATCTAACATCACCAAATCAGCATATCTATCATCCAAATTCAAATCACATAGTTCAAACCACATATCACAACTCACATTTCAATTGAGCTTATCAAACATATATATACATGGCATCAATCAATTCGATTAACATTGATCATTCGGCCAACATAATAACAAGGCTAATAATCAGAATTTCACTAATCAAAAACAGTCCAATAGACATACATTTCAATTCAAATTCAGCACAGCAACATCATGTTTCAATTCAAATTCAAGCATATAAATTCACCAAAATTCACATATCACATGCATAAAATCATTTTCCCATTAATCCTTCTTCCCTTACTAAAATCAGATAATTAATTAGTCCAATTGCATGCCTAACATATCTTAAAATCAAATTAAGGCAGTTGGGACTCTAATCCTAACTCTAAAGTCGTTTCACTCACAGTTCGCCGAGCTAATTTTGTATCTGAATGCCCTTTGCTCGATCCGAAGCTGATCCCGGTGCAATTTCCTCTTCGATCCTTTCGCTTCTAGGATCTAAGGCATTCAAGCCAAACAATAGAAAATTTTCAGAATTCATTTCATGCATTTTGTGGCTGAATTTTGTATTTTTATTCAAAACAGTCTCTATACTTTTACGGTTCAATTCGACTAATTCTCATTTTCCTAATTTCTTTAATAAATCACTTAACCTTCAAATTGATCACTAAAATTGGTGGATTTCACATCCTACAGATTGTTAATCAATTTATTAACACTCCATTTAATCAAATTTTACAACTCCATTAATTCTCATGTTCTTACTTTTTCCTTCTTTTCATTTATACACGTTTCTGACCACCTAATTTAATTCATTTCGTATTTCCTGTACACAACTCCAAATCGAACACCGTTTGTTCCTAAATTCAATTAACATACCCAATTTCAACATATCCAAATTTCAGATCAAAACTCTTAGTAGATTATTTTTTACAATTTTACAAAGTTTACTGTCCAGCTAGAAGCATTGCTGGACAGTTTTGCATGTTGATCAAAATATGTTTTCCAGATTTTACCACAGCCATCAAAACTCCGTTTTACAACTTTTCTACCATTTTAGACATATCAAGGTAGAATATATCAAAAATTTAGCACTAAACTCTTACTAATGCATTTTCTATGATTTTCTAAAGTTGCATGTCATGTAACTTACCAAATATGTCAAAATACTTCATGCATGTTCATAAGCTTTTGTGTCTTTTAATTTCCTTAAGGATTCTTATGAATTTATAAATTTTCCAGCAGCCACATCTAGAGACATCTTCTTCATGATTTTCTAAACACATTAGAACATATGATCTAATGAAATTTCTACCATGATCGAACTAAGAAGGGAGTAAGCTACTTACTTCAATTTTTCTTTTGAATTTTCTAAAAGAATTCCAACACCATGCAAGCTCTTCTATCTTCTTCACTGAAAGCTCCCAAATTCTCTCTAGTTTTGTGTTTATATTTTTAGTGTGAATGAACAAATGAGCTAGGTGAGTTGGTTTGGGTAGCCGGCTAAGGAAGTGAGAAAGGGAAGGGGACAAATTAAATGAGATATGACAAATAAGTCATGTCCCAACTAATTCCCTAATTATCATCCTTAATAATACTACTTAGCCATATAAAAAGTCTTAAATATATTATGATTTCATATTACTTCAAATGTTAATCCATGCATTTCAACTTTAGCATGCAAGCCTCATATTTTTCCTCTTATTCGGTTTGGTCATTGAGCATATTGACCGAATTTCCTTGAACATTTACTTCACAATTCGATTTGGTCCTTATGAACCTAATTCCAATTAAGCTCAATTAATAAATTAATCTCAATAATTTATCTAATTGCGTAATTAAATCCCCTAATCTTCTAGGCTAATTTTTAGGATGTTAAGAAACTCAGAGTTGCTCTCAAAGCTTCTTTTGAAGAGAGTTATTCAAGTGAAGAGGAAGACGAAAAGATGGCTATGCTAGCCAAAAGATTAACTCGGTTCATGAAGTCTAATAGAGGAAGAAAGTTTAACTGAAAAGAGACTTCAAGAACAAGAACAAAGAAGAGAAGAATGATCAACTCATATGCTATGATTGCAAGAAGCTTCGGGAAGAAGAAGAAGCTCAAGGCAAACGTTACTGCTTGGAGTGATGAGGAATCATCCGATAATGAGGAGCAAGAAGTTGCCAACCTTTGTCTCATGGCTCTTGAAGAAGATCCTAAGGTAACCTCTAACTCATCTACATTTGATTTCACTTTTGAAGAGCTTCAAGAAGCTTATGATGAGTTGCAAGAGGTGTATGTCGAATTGGTTGAGAAGTATAATGAATCAATTTTGAAAAAAAAAAGAAAATTATTTTTGATTTGAAAACACAAAACGATGCTTTATCTAAAACCAATTCCGAACTTGAAAAGAAGATTTGTGCTTTAAAAGACAATTTAACATATTTTGAAATAGAAAATGTTGATTTAAACAACATTCTTTCTGAGTTTCATGATCATCACCATAAGGAGGTGAATGATCTCAAAGCTTCCTTGAACAAAGTTGAGAATTCTAATTTTGAAAAAAGGTGAATCTTCAAAACCCAACTGTGTAAAAAGGAATTTTGTTAACCATAAACAAAGAGGCTTCCAAAGGCCATCTAGAGGTAAGAGGATTAGAAGTGTATGTGTTCCTAAGAAACTAGTTACTTATAATAATATTCATGTCATTGCTTCTTGGATTTCCAAGGGAATCAAGTTTTTGGGAGCTAATACTCATGGACCCAAAATGATTTGGGTACCAAAAACTAAAGCTTAATTCTTTGTTTCTTGGGAGAACATTGCTACAAGGCCAAAACTATATGTGCAAATTCATGGTACCTTGATAGTGGATGCTCAAGACACATGACCGGTGACAAGAGTAGATTCTTGGAGCTAAAACCAAAAGGTGGAAGAGTAAAAAAAATTGGTGACAACTACGAAGGCCACATTGAAGGAATTGGTTCCATTAGTAATCACTCTTCCATACACATTGATAATGTCTTGTATGTGAACAGTCTTAATCATAATTTGTTTAGCATTAGTCAATTGTGCGATAAAGGTTTTAATGTTCTTTTAGATTTAAGTGGTTGCAAAATTTTGAACATTGAAACAAATCAAATAGTGCTCATTGGCCATCATATAGGAAACATTTATATGGTGCATTTAGATGACATACACATTTCTAATGCATGTTTTGTTGCTAAAGATGAACATGATTCATGGCTATGACATAGAAAACTAGGAAATGCAAGCATGGGTGTTTTAGAAAAATTAGTTTCAAAAGATCTAGTTAGAGGTTTGCCTAAAACTAAGTTTTCACATGGCAATATTTGTGATGCATGTGTAAAAGGCAAACATAAAAGAATTTCTTTTAAACCTATTAATGATGTTTCAACTAGTAGAGTTTTACAATTGATTAACATGGATATTTTTGGCCCTATTAGGACAATGAACTTGGGTGGAAAATCATATGCACCTGTTTTAGTTGATGATTACTCTAGATATACTTGGGTTCTATTTTTAAGTACCAAGGATGAGGCTTTAGAAAAGTTCATCACGTTTTCAAAAATTTGTCAAAATGATGTTGGTCAAACTATTTTTCATATTAGAAGTGACCATAGTACCGAATTTCAAAATTTAGGTTTTGAGAATTTTTGTAATTCAAATGGTATAAGCCATAATTTTTTCGCTCCTCGTACTCCTAAAAAAAATGGGGTAGTTGAGAGAAAAACTGAACTTTAAAAGAAATGGCTAGAACCATGCTTTGTGAAAAAAATTTACCTGAGTATTTTTGGGTGGAACCCCACAAATATGGCTTGTTACATTATAAATTGAGTAATGATTAGGCCAATTTTAAAGAAAACTCCTTATTAGATTTTAAAATCCAAAAAGCCTAACATTAGCTATTTTCATCCATTTAGATGCAAGTGTTTTGTTTTGAATAATGGAAAAGACAATTTAGGTAAATTTGATGCTAAAAGTGATGAAGCTATTTTCTTAGGGTATTCTTTAAACTCTAAAGCTCATCGAGTATTTAATAAAAGAACTTTAGGTGTTGAAGAGTCTATACATGTGATTTTTGATGATAACCTCCTTCTGAGGAAAAAATCTTGTGATGATGATGATGTAGGGGATTTTTGAAGCCAATGATGGCGGACAATCATCAAAGGTGGATGAATTTCCATCCAAATAAGATGTACAAGATTCACCTCTAGAAGCATTGAAGGACATGACTCTAGAGAAAAAGGAGGTCACCTACCCAAGAGAGTTCAACTATGTCAAAGGTGGTGAGATTTTGGGTGATCCATCCAAAGGAGTAACCACTAGATCTTCTCTTAGACTTGCTAGCAATGTTTCATTTATCTCATGCATTGAGCCTAAAAATATTAAAGAAGCATTAAAAGATGAATATTGGATATTGGCCATGCAAGAGGAACTAAATAAATTTGAGAGAAGTTAAGTCTGAACATTAGTTGATAGGTCTAGTAATAAGTCTACTATAGGAACTAAATGAGTTTTTAGAAATAAACTATATAAGAGTGGTAACATAGTGAGGAACAAGGCTAGACTTATTGCTCAAGGTTATACTCAAGAAGAGGGAATTGATTTTGATTAAACCTATGCACTTGTAGCTAGGATGGAAGCTATTATGATGCTTCTTGCATTTGCATGTTATCATGAATTCAAGCTTTTTCAAATGGATGTTAAAAGTGCATTCTTAAATGGTTTTATTAATGAAGAGGTGTATGTAGAACAACCACCTGGTTTTGAAGATCCAAAATACCCTAACCAAATTTTCAAATTTTCAAAGGCTTTATATGGTTTGAAACAAGCTCCTAGAGTTTGATATGAAAGGTTGTCTAGTTTTTTAATTGAAAAAGATTTTATCAAAGGAAAGGTGGATATTACACTCTTCATTAAATGAAATGGAAAAAACATATTAGTAGTCAAAATCTATGTTGATGATATAATTTTTGGTTCTACTAATAAAATGATTTGCCAATATTTTGCTAAGTTGATGCAAGGTAAATTTGAGACGAACACGATGAAGGAGCTTTCATTCTTCTCGGGACTCCAATTTAAGCAAAGGAAAGATGACATCTTCATAATCAAGCTAAGTACATCAAGGATATGCTCAAGAAGTTTGGTTCGGAGAACGTGAAACCTCAAGCCACACCAATAAGCTCTTCTACACGTATGTCACATAGATTATCATGATATTTTAATTAGGAAAGAAATATAATTAGAATGTATAATAACTTTAATAATACCTTGCATTTCTAAATACTTGTGCAGTTTTAAACGTTCTAATAGGCAGTTTCTTCTCCTTCCTTTGTAAGGGGGTATGGCATAAATATGTGCCTAGTAGCACCATTGTCTATCATCCACTCTTTTATATTAGTAAAAATACTGACTTTGAGAAATGACCACAAAAATTATCTCATATGCTTCAACCAAATTAATATTTGATTTAACAAGTTTAACATTTGTTTCAACCAAATTAATATCTAGCTTAACAAGATTAACTACATCCGTTTCACACAAATAAATATTTGTATTAATAAGATATTCATTTCTCATTGAAATTTTTGCACTAAGTTATGTAGTGACCTAATGTGTCATCATAATTGGAGATAAAAATTATGGGTATAATCAATGAATAATGCACCAAATAGGTTCCTTAAAAAGAGAGGTGGCGTACAAGACACTCTTAGTTACCAAGTCTTTGTACGACCAATCCTAAATATGCACTTTCACATAATCCCCACAATCAATTATGGAGTCTACTATATAAAAAATAATTTCTTATTTTTTTCTTTTTCAAAAATATTATTTTAGGTTTGTAACCAACTCTAATCATGCTTTTGTAAGCATAAATATTAGGTATAAGATTTTTTTAATAATCCAACACCATAACATAAGTAATTTAAAATTATTATTTAAAAGTATTCACACAAAAATTTATAGACAATACATATCTATTTTAGCGGTAGAGTTTGAACTATGATTTACAAACAACAACAAGATTGTAAGGGGAGAACACACTAGAGTACTGCACGGACAACGTAACAACAAAAATCTTTGTTAAAAGGTTGTAGGTTTTTTAGTTTAACTAGGAAACATGTATTATCCTTAAGATTGTAGGAAAAATGGTTAAACCGAAAATTGGTTGAAAATAAAACTTGCTTGACGGGTGCACTAGACATTGTCCTTAAAGATATTTCGCATGAAGTGTACCCTCCAGTATTCAGCAAGCACTTCTGCCAAAGCAGGCAACATAAAGAGCAAAGAACCAATGAAAGAGATAAAAGAACGTACGTAGATGATTCTACTTTGAGATAATTTTTGAAGGCATATGTGCATGATATTTATAATATCATGCGTCAAGGGCAAATTAGTTAAAAATAAAATGAGTGGTTGAGAATAAAGATACTTTCATTTAAAATAAATGGTTAAAATTAATCAAAAAATAAATTTTAAAAATAATAAAAATGAATCGGGCCTCTAGTTAATACATATGAAAAAATTGATCGATTTCAACTGAATTTGACATCTTGGTCAAACCCTGTGTGCACGAGACCACCATCATATTTTCTCTTACAAGCCTAAACCCAAAATAAGTAATATAATAAAGATGTGAGATTCTTTATAATATACTAAATAATTTTATATTTTTACAACACTTATACATCTTAAAACCATTGTTGTGGGATTTGATTTTAGCTACGCGATTATTTTTAGGAGTTGTTGTTTGGATGATTGAAAAGTAATACGATTGTGGTCCTACTCCTATAGAAGCCATTATTTTACGATGTAAAATAATTGAGTTATCTTAATTAATGTATCTGGATTATTGTAGATTTTTATTGTTTTTCATTTTAATTTTTTGTAGTTTATGTTATATTTTAAATTGTAAGATCCCTTTCTGGAGTATTGTTTTTAGTGTAATGAATATTTTATAATTTTTTGTGGTCTTAATTTTTAGCCATGTTTACACAAACTTGCTTAAAGTCAAGTTTACCATCGATGAATTTATAGAGATCATAACCAATATGTGTGGCTGCATGTTGAGTTTTCCTTAAGATGTAGTTGGTGGGAGTGAATTTGAGGATGTGGGAAAGAGAGACAATGATAAAAAGCTTGGTAGGTTTAGTAGTGTTAAGAACAGATTAATCATCGGTAGCCATTGAAAAAAATGATGTGAGAAGGGAAAGAAAAGAGTTGGATCTTACTACTCTGATACCATATAAAATAAACACTCAAATTGTAACTAAAAAGCTTGAGGATATTATTGAAAATAAGAGATATTTATACACAATATAACTATCCTAATTATGATTACAATCATGAAATAAATAGAATAAATTAAGTAGATTGAGGGATATAATCAACTAACTAAGATAAATAAATTAAAGGATATGTTTTTCTAATATCATGTAATTGATTCTCTATCAAGGAGGAACCTATATGTGGATCTTAATTCACTAAAAATGAAAAATCCTGCCATTGGTTGTGATAGACGATCACAAATCATCTTGCATTTGGTTAAAGTTTTAAGTGAAAATATATTAGGATAATTGATTCATATAATGACTACAAGCTTTATCTAATGTAACTATAAAGGTTGCATTCCTTTTAACACCGATGCAGAAGTTTTTTTTGCTAAACACTACCTAGACTTAATTGAGATAAAATCTGCCAACAACTACGATATTGGCGGTTTTAAATTTGTAATCAAACCTTATTTTATATTAAATTTATATTTGTTGAATGAAAACTTCTTTTTAAATTGTCCTATATTGCAGGTATTTCCGAAGGGTTCATGTTTAGCATCTGACTTGTCGACATCCATCCTTAAATTAGATGAAAATGGTGAACTGCTGTAAATGAAGAAACAAATGTCGCATGTTTTTAACTACTCGAATGATTATTTTAGGATGCCACTAGCTAATATGTTGGCCAAGACCATTTTTTGGTTTTTTTACGGGTTTTGCAGTGGTGGGTTTGGTAATGATAATGATGCATCAATTATATACACACGTTGATCCAATACAATTGATATTGATATGGTGGGGACACATTCGAGGAATATTGATGCAGTTCTTACAAAATCATGCTACGAATAGAGTTGTAGAAAAGATAGGAAAGCAACATCCTACTGGTTTAACTGGAGGGGACCAATGCACAGAGGAATTGTGATTTTAGTGGCTCAAAGGATGATAACACTCCCAACTCCGAGCAATAGCTCTTCACGAATGTAACAAACTCTACAACCCTTTGAGTTTGTTTCTTGCATATTTAGGGGTGTTTGGTTCACGGAATTTAACATTACCTTTGGGAATAAGGTTCCTAGAATTCAATATTACTTGACATATATTACCAGGAATATTACATTACCTTGTTTGGTTTGTTTGGTAGGAATGAAAGATTACAATGTTTGGTTGAGGGAATGTAAGATTACCGGTACGCATATTTTACCAAGTTAACTTTGTGATACATTTTCCTTTTAATAAGTTGAACCTCCAACATTGAATTAAAACATTTTTATGAAAAATCATAGAAAATATTTTAATTTTTCTATTATTTTAATTATATATATTATAAAATCCTTACATAAATAATTTAATATATTTGATAATGTTATAGTACTTGACACGCGTCGTAACGTATCAAGAATAATTTCCTTCTTCCAAATAAATAAATAAATAAATGAATTAAATTAAGTATAGATAGGGAAGTAGGAGTCTAAAACTAATAATAGAGATATTCAGCCTTGGCTAAGCTTTGACTTGTTTTACTCGGTTCATTGGTAGAGATTTTTTATTTCGGAAAACTTGTTGGCGAAATTACTACAAGGTCAATCCTTGAGTTCTTTGTAAACTGAATTTCCAAACCCAATGTTTAGCTTCAGTTTTGATAATTCGTCTAAACCAACTCAATGTTTGAGAAAACAAATTCTTTAAGCTCGTAACTAACTCGAAAAGTTATTTCTATAAAAACAATTCGATCTCAATTTCCCTTAGTAATCTATTTACTAAGTGTGTTCCCTGGAAGTCAGATTTGTTTCAATAACCGATCCTCCCTCCCACTTGATAGATCAAAACAATTGTTTTCTTCAAAGTCAATCTTTGGGTTTAAAAATCATTTTGATTTAGAAAATAAAATATGAAGAAATCGAGAAAAGCTATCATTAAAAATTCCATTGAATGATTCAAGTGATGAATTCCATTGAAAGAGAAATGATTCAAGTGATGAATTCCATTGAATGAAGATTGATTGATGAACAAGTCTTACCCCAAAAGAGGGTATTTATAGTGTTTCAAATAACCTAGGTAAACCTAAAATGATAATTAAAAATTAAACAAAATAATTATCCAAAGTTTAAAATTTAAAAATCCAGAGATAGGCTCTATGATAAGCGGCTTGATAAGCTATCATTGCTGTTGACGTCAGCTTCTAGAGGACGCTGACGTGGTGCCTAGTCAACATTCATGCCCTGATTCATGCTTATGAATCTGCCCATGACTCCAGTATTTGCTGCAGTATTCCAGCGTATTTTCAGCATCATGTCCTCTGCATGAATACAACATAAAACTGCCCAGTTAAGTCCCTCAAACTTGTATTTAATCGAAATAAGGACCAAAAACACAACCAAAATAAATACTCATCAAATTCCCCCTACTTATCCGATGCTTGTCCTCAAGTATCTCAAATTTAAACAAATTTAAGCTCAAGTTGTCATCCTTAATTTCACGAAGTCTCAAAGTTTCCGGTATGATTAAGTATCTAAACATGAAAGAAAATAAGGAGCAAATAGATAAATGACAAGATTTAGAAATAATTTAAGCAAAAACGACATTCCCATACCCTGCTACAACAATGATGCAAACCAAGTACCATCACAAGGAATCGCTCATGTCACTCAAAGTGTTTAGGGTAGAAAAAATCACTCGAGCCAAAACTAATTAGAGTATTATCATAGGCTTGTGGTTAAATCTAATCTCCACTACTAAGTATGAATGTGATGCAAAAATCAAGATGTCTTAAAAGGGTTGTAACGAGGCTAAGGTTCGGGTAGGATACAGGCTGAAAAATAAGGGTTAAAATTCAAGACAAAAATCATCCCAAAAATTTATTCGAAACTATTTTTTTCATTCGAATCAAAACTGTTCTGCAGTATATTTTTTTGAACTACACTGCTATTTTTTATTGCAGATTCGAATAATTTTCTGCATAATTTTTTTTCTTTTTGCACTGCATATTCGAAACAAATTTTTTTCTTTTGAAGACAATTTTGTCTTAAAAATGGACAAAAATAATGGAAATAAAAAATGGATTAGGGTAAAATATGGTGAATCTCAAGAAAAAGGCCAAGACTCAAAATTGTTTCACTGAGGAAAAATAATCAAAGGGTAGGCAATTTGTTTGGGAAGAGAAAGGGTTAAAACCTAGTGCCTCAATCACATTTAAGCATCATACTCAAATAATGTAATCTCGAAAAGAATTTAAACCACAAGTTCTAGAATGCAACTAATTAGCTAGGCACACTCAAAGAAACAAAAAGCAAAAATAATGCATGCTCATTAGGCTAAAAAACTCACAAAAATTGTCTTGTGTACCTAGGTAAGCATCATGTCAATTAATAGAGTAAGGAATGCCATAAAAAGGATTTTATGGAAAAAATATCATGCCAAAATCTACCATGCAACCTAAAATTTCTAACAAGAGAGACAAAATCATACGGAAACAATGAGACAAGGCAAAACTAAGGATTTAAACAAGTAACTTAAATTAAATAAAATCAAGAGAACAACCAAACGGATAAGCAAGAAAAAAGAATTTGGCCCAAATTCTTACTCCCCCTCACTTAAGTCATTTTGCCCCAAAATGTATATCAAATTTAAAGTAAAAGAGAGGGAAAGTAAGGACTCCCTAAGCTAGTTGCGGTGGCGTTATCCTTTAACGGTTGCTAAGGATAATGGGTGACAGGCGGTTGTGGCGGGCTTGCTTCCGAGTGCGGACCATGGCGGTGGCTGAAGGCTGGCGAAGGTTGGTCGTGGGTGGTGCGTAAAGATTTTGTGAATGAATGAAGGTTGAAGAAAGCTAGGCTTGTGGGCTTTGAATAAAATAATATAGGTGTGGGCATTTGTTTTAAAAAATGAAAAATAAAAAGAAGAAGAAGGTTATCACGTTTGACTATGGGATAAAGGGGAATAAATCAAATTTAAAATTCTTAATAAGAGATGATTTTGGTTTTAAAATTCCTAATAAGAGAATTAAATCCTAACGTGATAAAAGAGAGGTTTTAGTTTAAAAAGTTTTAAAATATGAGGATAATGAGTGTGGTTTAAAAATTTAAGAGAAAAAGGATTTTAGATTTAAACAAGAAAAATAAAGTGATAAGGGATGTTTTTTTTTCGAGATTGGGATGAGATGATAAGCCATGGTCCAAGGGACTTGCCACCGTGTTTTAATTCCTACACATATTCAACCAAAAATTCGATTAACAAGAGATTATCAGAAAAATAAAAGGATAAAATAAATTTGAAATAAAATGACATGAATGAATTTAAAGAAATTTGAAAAAAATAAAATAAAAACTCAGCCAAGGGAAAATAAATTAAAGAAAATGAATGAGTTGCCTCCCATATAACGCTTGTTTAACGTCTCTAGCTCGACGGCCTGTGTCGCTCAGACTACAGACACTGCGACAAATACTCCTTCTAATTTATGCGCTTAATCCAACTAAGAATTTCCCTACGAGAAATTTTATGACAATGACATTTCTTCATTTTCCCTGAAAAAATTTCTTTTCTACTCTTCATTTTTAATTTTAACCCTTCCAATTTCCTGCACGAATTATCAGATAAATTAGTTTCCACAAAATCGTCAACTAAAGGTTCATAAACACCAACGAAGCTAATGTTTTCCATAGAATCCGGATGTTCCATCGCCTTGTAAACATCAAATTCTACGACCTCACCATCAAATTCCATAGACAAAAGACTGCTCCTCACGTCTATTTTCGTATTTGTTGTGCTAAGGAATGACCGTCCCAACAACACTTCGGAGCAAGTGTTTGTTCTATCATGAGCCATATCGATCACATAGAAATCTTCAGGAAAGAATAAAACATCTACTTTTACCAACACATTTTCCAACACTCCTTCCGGGTAGATGATCGATCGATCCGCCAACTGTATCGTAACTCTGGTTTCTTTTAAATGATCGTTAGTAATTTTTTTATAAACAGAAAGCGGCATTACATTTATAGAAGCTCCAAGATCGCACATTGCATGTTTAATAGATATATTACCGATTTGACAGGGTATAACAAACATACCCTGGTCTTTCATTTTGGGTGGTAACTTACGTTGAAAAACTGTAGAAACGTGCTCTCCCAAATTTATCTTTTCGTGCCCAGTGAGTTTTCGCTTGGTTCTGCAGAGCTCTTTAAGAAAACGAGCATACCTTGGCACTTGTCGAATGACTTCTAAGTGGGGGAATGTTTACTTGAACTTTTTTAAACACTTTAATAGTTTCCCTCTCTTCAGCCTTTTTGTTGCGTCTTACTAAGCGTGATGGGAAAGGAGGCGCGACTACAAGAGGTGGAGAAGGAGGAGGAGATGGTGGTAAAGGGTTATCTTGGTTTTCGTTACCTTCTTTTATGGCAGGAGTGGGATTGTTGTTTTTTGATGGTTCTTTTGGAGCTATAACGGTCCCACTACGGAGTGTGATGACGCTTACATTTTCTCTAGGGTTTGACTTCGTCTGAGAAGGTAGCTTCCCTTGTGACTCTATTTTTCTTACTCTTTGGGCCATTTGACTCATTTGCTTATCTAATTCTTGAAAATGGGCTTCTGCACGGTTTTGGAATTTTTCCTAGGATATGGCCAACCGTTCTACAATGGACTCTAAGTTTGATTTTTGTTGGAATTATTGGTTAGGCTGCCTTGGCTGGTACTATTGTCTTTGGTTTTGCGCAAAGCCTTGGTCTCTCCACCCTTTATTGGCATTAGGGTAGTGCTGCTTTTGATAGGATCCCGGAAAGTTCCCCATCGCTTTCACTTGTTCAGTATCTTCTTCTTGGATCATATGGCAACAATCCGTCGGGTGTTCGGGGCTTGTGCATATCCCACAAAGCCTAGAAACAATATTCCTATCTGCAACCAAAGTTTGAATAATGTCAGCTAATTTATCAATCTTACTTTCTAGTGAAACGGTACCTACCTCATTAACTCTTTGAGATGGTTCACTCGATTGGTAAAAGCATTGTGAGTTGGCTGCCATGGTCGAAATCAATGTCATTGCTTCCATCGGAGTCATATTGACTAGGGCTCCTCCGCTAGCTGCATCAACTACTTTCATGTATGTAGGGGTTAGTCCTTCTTAAAAATATTGAATAAGTGTTTGATCTGACAAATCGTGTTGTGGGCAATTTGCGCATAGTTTCTTGAAGCACTCTCAATATTCATAAAGTGTTTCGGTATCCTTTTGTCGGATACTTAGAATATTTCGCCTCATTTCGCTTGCTTTAGCGGCTAGGAAGAACCTGTCAAGAAACAAGTGAGCCATTTAAGTCCAGGTAGTAACTGAGTTAGAAGGTAAATCATAAAGTCAATCCTTAGGAACATCAGATAAAGAAAAGGGAAAGGCGCGAAGTTTAATTTGATCCTCAGATACTTCATGTGGTTTCGTAGTTGAGCAAACCATGTGGAACTCCTTAAGGTGTTCGTGTGGATTTTCACTCGGCAAACCGTGGAAGGTTGGTAGGAGATGAATCAAGCCCGTTTTTAGTTGGAACGATGTTTCACCATTCGGGAAGGTTATGCATAAGAGCTGATTGTCATCTGGTGCCCTGATCAACTGCTGGATCGTCTGTTCGTTGGCTCCCATTTGGTTTCATTCTTCAAAGTATGTTTTGGGTTGGGATGATTCGATATCTTGTTGGAATCGTTGTTGACGCAACTTATATTGCTTTTCTCCGTTTTGTTGTGCGTTTTGTCATCTCGCAAATGCTTCAATTTCCGGAATGAATTCAAACTGTTCTCCCGGATTTCTCCTGGTCACAAACAATAAAAAAACAAACAGTAAAAGTTGCTGAAGTCCCCGACAACGGCGCCAATTTTGACACGCATCGTAACGTGTCAAGAATAATTTCCTTCTTCTAAATAAATAAATAAATAAATAAAGGAATTAAATTAAGTATAGATAGGGAAGTAGGAGTCGAACCCACAAGGACTTGGACTTTCCTTGTTGCGCCTTTGATGTTTCTAAACCAAGAGATGTTGGAATTGAGTTTGTGTGATTGGGGGGGGATTGCAATGAAATGTAATAATTTAATAGAGCAAGAAGAATGGTTTAAAGATGTTAAAACTAATAATAGAGATATTCAGCCTTGGCTAAGCTTTGACTTGTTCTACTCGGTTCATTGGTAGAGATTTTTGATTTCGAAAACTTGTTGGCGAAATTACTATAAGGTCAATCCTTGAGTTTTCTTTGTAAACTGAATTTCCAAACCCAATGTTTAGCTTCAGTTTTGATAATTCGTCTAAACCAACTCAATGTTTGAGAAAACAAATTCTTTAAGCTCGTAACCAACTCGAAAAGTTATTTCTATAAAAACGATTCGATCTCAATTTCCCTTAGTAATCTATTTACTAAGTGTGTTCCCTGGAAGTCGGATTTGTTTCAATAACCGATCCTCCCTCCCACTTAATAGATCAAAACAATTGTTTTCTCCAAAGTCAATCTTTGGGTTTAAAAATCATTTTGATTTAGAAAATAAAGTATAAAGAAATCGAGAAAAGTTTCCAAAATGTTTGAAGCATAAATTCGAACCTCGCCTTGAGAACGCGTCATTGCATAAACCTTCGGCTTAAGAAGATTTAGTCGATCATGGTTATTAAATTAATCATGCTCGGCATTTTAGAAATAATCTCAAGAAAAAAACTAAAATAGAAAAAAAATTTGAAAGAGAAATTATTCAAGTGATGAATTCAATTGAATGATGATTGATTGATGAACAAGTCTTACCCAAAAGGGTATTTATAGTGTTTCAAATAATCTAGCTAAACCTAAAATGATAATTAAAAATTAAACAAAATAATTATCTAAAGTTTAAAATTTAAAATTCAAAAATTCGGAGATAGGTTATCTTATAAGCGGCTTGACAAACTATCACTGCTGCTGACTCTTCTAGAAGACTTGCTGGTTAGAGAACCAACATCTTGCTGGTTGAACTGGAGGGGAGCAATGCATAAAGGATTTGTGATTTTGGTGCCTCAAAAGATGATAGCACTCCCAACTCCGAGCAGTATCACTTCACGAAGGTAACAAACTCTTCAACCTTTGAGACTTTCCTTTAATATACAGTTTTGTTCTTGCACCCCTAAAGTGCCCATATGGTTACAACAATTTCTACTCTTTCGGATCCTGTAAAATTTGCAAATAGCCAGTATAACTAGTTTTATAAATCAAGTTGAGATGTTTTTTTAACTATTTAATACCCAATTATCCAGAAAAACATGAATGATATCCTCAGTAAAAATTCTCTTGAAAATTAAATTTACTTTGGTTGTGATTGATTTTGTAATTGATCTTGTAGGGAAGAAGTCTAGCAGTTGCTTTAAAAACATTTATGGAAAATCATGTGATATGTTTTTTCGTTTAAAAATATCATTTTTATACTAAAAAACCATGTTATTTGATCACACATCTACTCCAATTCGATACACATTGGAAAGTTTGTAACTACCTTTTGTGGTTTCTAGTATTGTTTGTGGTTACCATTGCACATTCGCACCATATATCATTAGAAAATGTTATAGTCGTTACTTTGTAGTTTTAATGTTATTAGCAACCATAATTAAATCCATTATATAAATATGGAAATACACTTTACTAAAATATCACTTATCAAAGTCAAAAGAAGAGTTTCTTTGAGCCCAAAAGATACCACTATATAAAATTTGTTTGAAAGAAACCCTACCAGCAGTCTCCCTTAGCTCTGTATTACAATTTACCAGGGCAAGACTACAAAAGATCAGCATCGCAATAACCATATTCCTGCTACCCATAAGATTTTTAGCCTCATTCGAGTTGATAATAGAAAGAAAATATGTGTTAAACATAGTACGTTTACATGGTATATATAGTGTTTCATATAGTAGAATTATTGGAAAATTATATTTGGAAATTAAGGAGCCATAAATACTATATATTCCCATATATATTCATATGTGAATTAGAATAATATTACCTTATTCCCATATATATTCATATGTGAATTAAAGTAACATTACCTAAAATAATATCTGATGTCATTAATATAGTAGCTTTATTTAAGGGGAAAATATATAACAACTCTAAAAAATTGATTGAATACATAATATTATTTATTAATATATAGACTTCAAACCTTTAAATTATCTTGATCTAAAACTCAAAGTTGTTTTATTTATATATAAGGAGATCAATTTTTTAGTAATAAAATTCTCGAACAGAAAGACAGATTTACAATGCGTGCAAAACAAAACCACATAGCACAAGTCATTCTGAATAACAATTAACAAACAAGAACCATAATCAATTATATATAGGGATAGGATCCGATTACACAATGTAAAAAAATTTAAGTTTTACACGTTTTTTGGATCGTTGGATGGGTAAAACGGATGATTGAGACTAACAATACAATATGTAAAGATTATCACTTGGAAAAAAAGTAACATATTAATCTCAGCCTTTCATTTTCCCACCAAAAAAAACGTGTAAAACCTAAAAAAATTTACATTGTGTAAGTAGATCCAGGGGCGGATCTTGGGGTCGGAGTTTGAGGGGGCCTACTTAAAATTTTTAAAATATTTTAATGTTTAAATTAAAAATTTTAAATATTTTGATGGGTTTAATTTATTTTTTTTTAATTTGGAGTCGACCAAAATTTAAA
Source organism: Hibiscus tridactylites (assembly GCA_958450335.1). Classification (NCBI taxonomy): domain Eukaryota; kingdom Viridiplantae; phylum Streptophyta; class Magnoliopsida; order Malvales; family Malvaceae; genus Hibiscus; species Hibiscus tridactylites. The sequence goes on along the minus strand of OY288279.1, from coordinate 91,439,405 downwards.
AAAAAATACTTTAAGAGAATTTTTTAAAATTTTAAGGAGGGTACTTAATTAAAAATATTCATAAAAATGAAATATAATAAAAATATTTTAAATTTTTGAAAGGCCCAAATTAAAAACTTTCAAAACATTAAAGACAAAATAATAAAATTTCAAAAGTTTGGGGGCCAGGGCCTCTAAGTGGATCATAACCACATATATATATATATAATCTCATCCATTACACTAATTCATGGCCATTAGATGGGTGAAATGGATAACTCCTTACTTTTTTTTCAAGTGATAATATTCACATAACCTACTTCTAATCTCATCAATAGATTGCACTCATCCAATGGCAATGGATGATGATAATGAATGGCTTAGATATTTCACTCATCAAGTGATAATCTTCACATAACCGTTGGATGATAATAATGAATGGCTTAAATATTTTCTTATCTTTTTTTTCAAGTGATAATCTTTACATTTTCTACTGTTAATCTCATTCATTTATATAAAGATTTCTAGTTGAACAAATATCCAAGCCTCTATTTAATGCACATGGAAAATCAATTGATTTCAACTAAATTGGACTTCTAGGTCAAATTTCGTGTACGCGAGACCATCATCATATTTTTTTTCTCTAACAAGCTCAATATCAAATCTTTATATTTAAACTTAAAAGAAATAATATAAAAAATATGGGATTCTTTAAAATATACTAAATAATCTTATATTTTTACAACACCTACGCATCTTCAAACCATTGTTGTGGGGTTTGATTTTAGATACATGAGTATTTGTAGGAGCTACTGTTTGGATGATCGAAAGGCAATACGATGTTGTTCCTACTCTTATAGAAACCATCTTTTTACGAGTTAAGATAATTAAGCCATGTTAACTAATGCATCTAGATTATCGTAGATTTTTCATTGTTTTTCATTTTAATTGTTTGTAATCGATGTTATATTTCAAATTGTATGACCATTTCCCGGAGTATTTCTTCTAGTTTGACGAATATTCTATAGTTTTTTGTGGTCCTAATTTTTAGCCAAGTTTACACAAACTTCCTTACAACCAAGTTTACCATCCATGAATTTATGGAGATCATAGCTAGTAAGTGTGGCTTCAAGTTGAGTTTCCCGTTAGATGTAGTTGGTGGGAGTAAGTTTGAGGATGTGAGAAAGAGAGACAATGATGAAAGGCTTGGTAGGTTCAGCATTGTTAATTTAAATTATATATTCGGATAATTATATATCCGATCCAAATATCTAATTTTTTCGAATCGGATATAGATCATTATTTTACCAATCTAAAATTTCAAATATCTAATTTTTCAGATCGAATCCGACCTAATATCCGAAAATACACACTCCTATTTAGACAATGATAGTTTTGCAAGGCCGTAGGCAAACATTTCAAGTGAAACAATGGATCCTAGGCCTGCAATTCCAAAGGCTAACCCATACCCTTTGATGCATTTTAACTTTACAACTACAACAAAAGTGATGGGTTTTTAATTCAAGTTTCACACACACACATACATAAGAGGAAAATAATTATTTCATAATTTCTTAAGAACTAGAAGAAAAGTGATTGGGTTAATTTCTTGTGTGGCCATTTCTTGGTCCACCATTTCCGCATAATTGTTAAATAAACTATCCAAGTTTATCCCATCTCCAAAATGGTTGCAAAGCATGGATTCTTGGATTGCCCTCACCGTCTTCGCCACCGCCGTGCCGTAACTCTCTCCGCCTTTCACTTTTCTCTCGATCTCGAACATCTCCAGCCGTTCCAACTTGAAGGAACCTTCTCTTTTCACTTCGTCTTCTATTTCATTTCTTGAGGCTGCATAGAAGTGCACATAGTAACAATCAACCTTTTCCTTTTCAATTTCTCCCTGCAAATACAAATAAGTGTAACATGTCAACAAGGAATACATATTTATTAAGAATTTGTTAGTGGAAATATAATTAACACGAGATTAACATGAAATATATGCATATAAGATACAATATTTAACATGTGTCGTCATGTTGGTGTTGGTAAAATTCAAATAACCATAATGGTTAGATACAAGTAGGGATGAACACAGAGGTGTTGGGACAATCGCATGCCCTAAAAATTTTAAGTTCCTCTATATTATATATATTACCTTTGTATTTTTTTTATAGATAATCTAATTTTATACCCCTAAAATTATGTAATTTTGCACCCTCAACATTTCTAATATAACTTACTGATAGTTCCACCCGTAGATGAAATCATGTGTTCGTCCCTAAAAACAAGGACGGAGTTAGAATCTATGTTGGGAAAGAGTTACTAAACATTTAAATTTAAAAATTGAGAGAGAAAAAGATCTTATTTAATTAATATTAAAATTAAAAAAACCTAAAATTTTATTATATTAAAAAAATTGTGAGGGCAACATCATAGTTTTTCTTCGTTAGATACATCGAATACACTTCATTCTGTCAACCTGATCAATAAAATTATATCAGAATAAAAAATATTTGTCCATTAATTTTTTTGTTTGTTTAAAAATTAGTATTGGACTCATTGGTTGACTAATCCGAATTGCAAACACCTAATATAAGAACGATTTGCTCAACCCTATTTTCTTCACTCACAACGTTTTGATTCGAATCACTGACCTTACTTAAGAAGCTATGGACTTAGTGCTTTATTCGGTTAGGTCAACCGGTTGTTGGTTTTGTCGATTAAAATTTTGGTAAGTAAAAGTGCATGCATGCATGTAATTACATGATCGAGGGTGTTAGAATGTGGAATACACTTTATTCTATTAACCTGATAAATATAATTATATCAAAATAAAAAAAAATATTTGTCCATTAAAATTTTGTGTTTAAAATCGGTATCGGACTTATTGGTCGACTAATCTAAATTTAATTTTGTAGAGACTCAATATGAAAACGACACTCTCAACCCAGTTTTCTCTACTCACAACATCATGATTCAAATCAGTGGTTTTGTTGATTAAAATTTTTGGTAACTTGTAAAAGTGCATGCATGCGTGTAATTACATGATCGAGGGTGTTAGAAATGTGGGACCTGTGAAACAGAAATGGCCAAACATCTTGAGAGAATTTCCCAGAAGAAAGAGTTGCCTCTATCGACATGTTGTTGGTGTATTCTTCCCAATGTAATGAGCACCATTCTCCCGTTTGTGACCAGCTCTTCCGATCGTGATTTCAGGAAGAGTGAGAAGTCATCCCGGAATTGATTCAAGTATGCTTGGGCCACACTTGGAGGGCTCAATTCTGATATATAAACGTTTCCTTTGTTCATAGATTTGCCGTGCTCGTCGTAAACACCTGGAGGTACCTGCATGGCATATAAATGATTAATACGACAATTGCATTTTCAATTAGGCTGACTATCAAGTATTAATAATAGCTCTGATTTTGGATCCTATATTCTAATACCCGATTTATGACTAATTTCATGGGATTTGTTCCTGTGATATGGTGAATTTTTCTTAAACATGAATATTTTACATGTTTTTAAGTCACAACAAGAATTTTAGTCAGAAAAATTACATCAAGATGTAAGAGGTGATAGCTGTGGGGATTCGCACTGTAGATGATGGAGAGAATTGCTAACGTAGGTGATTTGGAGGTGGTTAGCAAAATAGAAATTATTTTTATGTCGGTGTCTCTTTCTATGCCCCAAATTAAAAAAATAGATTTAAGACATAGGACTATAATTTGGAGTTATAGTTTAGGAAATTAGAAAATGGATATATTTGTAGGCTATATGGTTTATGGTTTAGAGTTAGGGTTTAGGTAGGGGTGGAGTCAAAAAATTATTTAAGGGTGTCATTTTTTGAATTATATTTAAGTGGTGTCAATTAGTTATAAATGAGTCATTTATTTTTTAAAACATTTTTATGTATAAGTTATATATAAAAAATTGTCTCTGACCACCCATACTAATGGGTGTATTTTTTAGGGTATAGCATTTATAGTTTAGGATTTAGAATTTAAGGTTAAGATTTAAAATTTAATTTTTTTAATGTTGGGACATAGAAAGAGCACCAAAAAGGGGCGTATGATTTTTTTTTGTGGTTCGCATAAATAGAAATCATATGTCCCTTTTCGGCACCCCTATTTATGCCCTTACACTAAAAAATTAGGTTTATGATTTAGGGTTAATGCTTAAAGTTAGGGTTTAGGGTTAAAATTTATAAAAGTAAAGGCATGATGTATTTTTAGGGTTTAGGGGTTACGATTTAATTTTAAAATTTAGAGTTAGGGTTTAATTATTTTAGTATTGAGGCATAGAAAGGAGGATCGAAAAAGGCAGAATATTTTGTCCGATTCAGATACGATGCGAGAGACGGCATTTTCATAAAAAAAAAACCTTTTAAAAGTTTATTTCCTATTCTATTCTGGCACCTATAGAAAATTATTTCCCTGCATAGTATCCTTATAGTGAACCCATCAGACATGTATGCCGAATTTTATTTTTTTAATTTAAAAAAAAACTCGTCATATTTGCACGACAAGTTCTACTTTTAATATTTTTTAATAAAAATTCGTCAAACTTGTCTAATAAATTCCTTTAAAATGTGTTTCCTTTAACGCTTAAAAACTTCATTATTTACATTAAAAATTATTAAAAATAAAATTCCTCAGATTTGTCAGGCCAGTATAAGTGATATCAAAAAATAATTTTAAACAGGAACATAAAAGGCTGATTTAAAAAAGATAAACTATAAAGGAGGTCACTCAATTATAGTCAATGTTACATTTGAGTCACCTAATTATTAAAAGTTATATTTGGGTCACTCAATTATGGTCAAGGTTATATTTAGGTCACCCTTTATATTTAAAAAGTATATCAATTTAGTCATTTTCCTTCTAAATCACTTGTATACCCTCGTTAACATTAGAGTACTTCATTTGATATCATTAATTAATCTAATACACAAATTGCTATACTATTTTTAAATATGAAGGTGACCCAAATGTAACTTTACGCATAATTGAGTGGTCCAAATATAACCTTTAATAATTGAGTGACCCAAATGTAACATTACCCATAAGTAAGTGACTCAAATGTAACTTTTAATAGTTGGATGACCCAAGTGACCTCCGTTATAGTTTACCCATTTAAAAATGTGCTATTTTAGTGAAAATCTCACGTGAGCCATTAGTCCTAGGATCAAAGGCAATGGTGGTGAAGTGTGAGCAGCGTTCTTTGTTGGGAATTTGGATGAATATTCTCTTTTTTTTTGGGATATTGTTTGGACAAATACTCTTTTTATATATTTGAAAATACCTTTATTTGGTACCGGTAAAGTAAATTCCCGTTTGGTCAAATGCAAGTTCAGTGTAAAAGGGGTAAACTACAACGAAGGTCATTCAATTATGAGTAATGTTATATTTGGGTCACCTAATTATTAAATGTTACACTTGGGTCACTCAATTATAGGTAAGGTTACATTTGAGTCACCCAATTATTAAAACTTACACTTGGGTCACTCAATTATGGGTAAGGTTACATTTGGGTCACCCTTCATATTTAAAATATATATATATCAATTTGTGTATTAGATTAATTAATGATTTCAAATGAAATAATGTAGTGTTAATGAGGGTATACAAGTGATTTGGAAGAAAAAAAATGACTAAACGGATATATGTTTTTAAATATGAATGGTGACCAAAATGTAACCTTACCAATAATTAAGTGACCCAAATGTAACATTACCTATAATTGAGTGACCCAAGTGTAACTTTTAACAATTGAGTGTCCCAATTGTAATCTTACCCATAATTGAGTGACCTCTGTTGTAGTTTACCCCCAAAAAAAACTTAGTAAATTAATTCCTTTATTTTTTACCTACCCACTCAATATAAAACTCGTTTTTATCGAAACGTGAATTTAAAATTCGCTTTTGTCCAAACGCGAGTTCACCTTACGTGTATCAAATGGAGATATTTTTCCTAATAATTTTTGGAGAGGATATTTGTCCAAATAATTTCCCAAATGAAAATATTCATCCAAATTAGCCTTCTTTGTTAGTGTTTCTAGCTATCTCTTCTACGTCATCGAAGCTGGTATTTATAGGCTAGGAGAGATATTATGTAGTGCCTCTTATTGATTGAGAAACCTTTCAAGTTAGTCGAGTTTACTAGTTTTATTTTATAATTTAAATTTTATTTTAAAAAAAATTGAGTCGAGTTGAGCTTATAAAATTATGATTCAAGCAGAGTTGTTTGTGTTTCTGTTCAAATTTAATTAAAAGTATTTATAATCTTATGACAGTAATTGATTCTGATTTAAACAGTTTTTCTATGATCATATGTGATATGCATATATATTTCTTCATATGCATATATATTTCTTCATATGCAATATACATATATCATGTAAAGTTTAAAATATATTTCAAACGTAAAAATTTATCCACTGATTATTAAAAAAATTTAAAATTATTCGTGTTATTCAAATTCTCATTTTATAACTTAAATTTTATTTAATTTTTTTAATTGAATTTATAAGATTAAGGTTCAAAACAAATCAAGTTGAAATTTTTTGTGTTCGAATCTAGTTTTGCTCTTAAAGGTTGAATCCAACATAGGGTACAGCGGCCACATGAGCTGGTATGACCTTTCTAAAGAATACCTAATTATAGCTTAGGTGGCCTTGACGTAGGGTGATTATTTGATTTATTTTGCATATAGATTAAATTCCAACTTTTGCGTAAAAATAAATACACCTCAGTCTAAATTTACTAAGTTCTAATCATAAATATTAGCTTAAAATCTTAAATTTTAAATTAAATTTTAAACGTAGAGCATAAGTAAGTGCATCGAAAAGTTTGGGTTTCAATAGAAAAAAGAAGAGAATAAAACCTGGGAGAGCCAGTGCAAGCTGTAAGAAGAGTAGATGAAGTGCAAGCAATTATTGGGGAACAGTCTCCCATAAAACGAACCAGGGTAAGCTGCTATGAAAACAGCCGGACACTTCTGGTTTCTGTCTTTCTTAAGCTCCCTATAGAAATCAGGCAAGGACTTAAACACCGAGTTGAAGTCATTTGTGGGGAGATCATTAAGGAAAACTCGAAACTCTGGCAAGGGACCAGACATTTTGTGGCTACTTCCTTCGACAGCTTCGACGATGTCTTTGATGAGTGACAAGGAGTTGGGTCCTGAAGAGCAGCCCAAATCGGCTATGCCTAGGCTCTTGGGTGTTACTTCCTTGTAAAGCTGCTGTATCGTTTCCACGGTTATGTGTTTCACCATGTCTGAAGCCATTTTCTGGTCGACAAAAAAAAGAAACAAGTCAAGATTGTAACACCAAAGAAGATGGGAGAAAATAGTGAGAAAAAAACAAGGGAAGGCCAAACCTGGAGAGAGGAATTCTGGGCATAGCTAGTTTTGCCTACTCCTCCACTCATATGAAACACTTTCTCTACATCCATGTTGGAAAAGATCGCTCTTACTGCTGAAATTCCAGTTCGTTCTTGATTTGGTCCCTTTTTAAAGCCAAAATTTAATGATAAAAGCTTCCCTTTTTTTCACGCGGGGTGGTGGGAGAGTATATAGCCTATTAGGCGTTTTAACCCAAATGTCACCTCTAAAATTTATCTTTGGGTAAACTACACAGTTGACCACCGAACTATGGGGTTGGTGTCAAAATGACCACTATATTATTTTTCGTCGCAAATGCACCACACAACTATTTAAATGGTGCCACGTTAGCCACACGCCGTTAAAAAAACGAAAAAGTTGACGGAACTGTTAAAAAAATTAGTATAATTACACATTTGGTCCTCTATATTTTATACAATATATCAATTTAGTCCTAATTTTAATCTAATAAAATAAATTAATTATTCAATAAGATGGTGACACGTGTCACCACCTTATTGGAAGTCTTTAATTATTTTTATTTAATTAATTTTCCACCTCCAATCAGGTGGTGACACGTGTCACCCAATTGGAAGTGGAAAAATAAAAGGAATAAAATCCACCCCTAGCAAGACTTGAACCCAGGACCTTTGGGTACACAAACTGCATGCTTGCCACTGAACCAAGCACAATTTCATGCTATGAGATCATTAATATATGTATTTAATGATTGTTAATTCCCAGAAAAATTAAAGAGAAGAAAATACAATTGCAAGGATTCGAACCAAGGACCTCATGGTCCAAAGCACATGTGCTTGCCACTGCACCAAGTGTATGTCTTGTGATATAAAGTACAATATTTAATATATGTCTTATACAGATTTTAATGCTTGAGAAAAAGAATGAAATGTGGTTTTAAGAAATTCGAATGTAATATTTTTATGATCCATAAAAAATCTAACCCAATTAAATAAATCTAATAACTAAATTAAAGTTAATATTATTTTTTATATATTTTAAACTATAGTTAGTGCACGATTTAAAATAAAAAAATAATATTATTTTCAATATAAATATCATTTTAAAATTTTTATATTTTAAACTAAATTTAATATATTTTTTAATTTTAGATTTATTTTTATAATTCCACGTATATAATCGTTGAATTGATTTCTTTTACTTAATTAATAATTTTAATATTTATTAAAAATTTAATTAAATTATTATATATAATTATCTTAAACTACTCCAAATTATATTAAATTCATTTAGCGAATTCAAACTCACAAAAACAATTTAATAATGTTAACTTTAATTTAGTTATTAGATTTATTTAATCGGATTAGATTTTTTTATGGATCATAAAAATATTACATTCGAATTTCTTAAAATCACATTTCATTCCTTTTCTCAAGCATTAAAATCTATATAAGACATATATTAAATGTTGTACTTTATATCACAAGAAATACATGTGGTGCAGTGCCAAGCACATGTGCTTTAGACCATGAGGTTCTTGGTTCGAATCCTTGCAATTGCGTTTTATTCTCTTTAATTTTTCTGGGAATTAACAATCATTAAATACATATATTAATGATCCCATAGCATGAAACTGTGCTTGGTTCAGTGGCAAGCATGCAGCTTGTGCACCTAGAGGTCCTGGGTTCAAGTCTTGTTAGGGGGGATTTTATTCCTTTCATTTTTCCACCTCCAATTGGGTGACACGTGTCACCATCTTATTGAATAATTAATTTATTTTATTAGACTAAAATTAGGACTAAATTGATATATTGTATAAAATATAGAGGACCAAATGTGTAATTATACTAATTTTTTTTAACAGTTCCGTCAACTTTTTCGTTTTTTTTAACGGCGTGTGGCTAACGTGACACTATTTAAATAGTTGTGTGGTGCATTTGCGACGAAAAATAATATAGTGGTCATTTTGACACCAACCCTATAGTTCGGTGGTCAACTGTGTAGTTTACCCTTTATATTTTAAATTAGCACTTATTTAAAATTAAGGTTAACTACTGGAATAATCACTTATGTTTCCTCTAGTATAGAGTTGGTCACCGATTTTGAAAAACGACCAGTAAGGTTATTTACGTTTTCGGGGCGTAAACTTTTGGTCACTCAACCGTTTATTACTGTTAAACGTTGACGGCTTGGTGACCTGACAGCAAAAAAAATAAGGGTAAATTACTGCAATGGCCTTTAAAGTTTATCTCATATACATTTATGGTCTCCGATTTTAATAAATAAACATTATGGTCACTACTAAAAATATTTCTTTCTAATTTCACCCTTTAATTTTTAAAAATTCATTTTTCAACCCTAAAACTCTACAATCAATTAGTACAATAATATTATAAAGACTTAAATGAAAAATAGGTGCCTAAAGAATACTTTTTGAATTTTAGGTGCCGAAAGTATTAACCAATTCATACCAATAATATTTATTAACAGATTGATTTAAAATATTAACATCATGTACCAACCAATTAGTACCGATACATGTTAATATTAACCAAAATGGATGGAAAAATTCATTAAATTTATAATATATATTTTGAAAAGTAAATTTATAATATATATTAATTAATAATTACGGTGGTTAGGTTAGTAGAGGTTAAAGTGATAAAAATTTAAATGTTAACGAGTTATTTTAAAAAAAATTAAAACCAACTTAAAATAAAATATTAATGTTTAATATTGTTGAAAATAAATAATACTCGTAGCAGGGAAAAAAAGAGGATTATCAGAATAGGCATACATTAAGAAGAGGAGAAAGAGGAAATTGCTTATATCCTTGAAGCATTACAAAATTTTCAGGTAATGAATTCTTATCGCATAAATGTAATATATATTTAATGGGATGATATATATATATATATATATATATTTGTATAATTACAAAGCAGAGTTGGTCCGAGACTTATTCATCTTATTATTATGTTCGTCGTTTCTGGTGACGTCGAGTTGGGGGAAATGACCGCCTTGATCCGGTGACCAAAGGAGTGTGCTCAGGTGCGACGATTGGCGGCAGAAGCAACGAAGATTTAGGGGTTTGGGTTTAGGTAATTTTAGGGATTTTTGGACTATTTTGTGAAATTTTCAAAATTTCGAGATTTATAAAAAAACTGAAAATTTTAGCTGTTGTTCTTTTTAAAAAATCAAATTTGTGCCACGTATCAAGCATTGATTGGTTAAATATATTTTTTAAGGGTAAACTATATCATTGGCCACTGAATAAATTGGGGATTCCTATTTTGACCACCGAACTAACGAACTCGTCAATCAGACCACCGAACTTATAAAATCAACCTATTTTGACCACCGTCGTTAAAAATCTAACGGTGGATGACGGAACTGCCACGTGGCAGCTAACGGAAAAATTTTAAAATTACACATTTGGTCCCTATTATTTACACATTCTTTCAATTTAGTCCTAATTTTAAATTAATAAAATAATAAATTATTTAATTAGGTAGTGACACGTGTCAACACCTTATTGGAGGACTTTAATTATTTAGATTTAATTTTATTAATTTATTTTCCTCCTCCAATTAGGTGGTGACACGTGTCACCACCAAATTAGAGGAGGAAAACGAAATAAAGCATAAATGCCACCCAGGGGAATCGAACCTGGGTGGTGTAGGTGGAAAGGCAGTGGTTAAGCCATTGCACCAAGCCCAACATTTTGCTTTAAAACACCCTACTTAATATATAACTCTTATTAATTTCTACATTTATAACCCAAAAGCTCAAACCCTAAACACTAATTTCACATATATAACCCTAAACCTTAAACCCTAAATATTTCAAATTAATTTTACACTCAACATTTCAAATTAATTTTACATATATAAATCCTAAACCCTAAACCCAAACCCTAAACTCTAAAGCCCAATTTAAAATATTTGGTGTGAAATTAATTTCACATATATAACCCTAAACCTTAAACTCTAAATATTTCAAATTAATTTTACACTAAAAATTTTAAATTAAATTCACATATATAAACCCTAAACACTAAACCTTAAACCCTAAATATTTCAACTTAATTTTACACTAAACATTTCAAATTAATTTCACATATATAAACCCTAAACCCAAACCCTAAATATTTCAAATTAATTTCACACTTAATTTCAATTAATTTCACATATATAAACCTTAAACCCTAACCCCTAAATATTTCAAATTAATTTCACACCAAATATTTTAAATTGGGCTTTAGGGTTTAGGGTTTGGGATTTATATATGTAAAATTAATTTGAAATGTTGAGTGTAAAATTAATTTGAAATATTTAGGGTTTAAGGTTTAGGGTTACATATATGTGAAATTAGTGTTTAGGGTTTGAGCTTTTGGGTTATAAATGTAGAAACCAATAAGAGTTATATATTAAGTAAGGTGTTTTAAAGCACAATGTTGGGCTTGGTGCAGTGGCTTAACCACTGCTTTTCCACCTACACCACCTAGGTTCGATTCCCCTGGGTGGCATTCACTCTTAATTTCGTTTTCCTCCTCTAAATAGGTGGTGACACGTGTCACCACCTGATTGGAGGGGGAAAATAAATTAATAAAATTAAATCTAAATAATTAAAGTCCTCCAATAAGGTGTTGACACGTGTCACTACCTAATTAAATAATTTATTATTTTATTAATTTAAAATTAGGACTAAATTGAAAGAATGTGTAAATAACAGGGACCAAATGTGTAATTTTAAAATTTTCCTGTTAGCTGCCACGTGGCAGTTCCGTCACTTCACCGTTAGATTTTTAACGGCGGTGGTCAAAATAGGTTGATTTTATAAGTTCGGTGGTCTGATTGACGAGTTCGTTAGTTCGGTGGTCAAAATAGGAATCCCCAATTTGTTCGGTGGCCAATGATATAGTTTACCCATTTTTTAACACCCATTAACATCCGAACACCTAAAATTCTAACTTTTGAAACTTTAGGCACCTATTTTTACAAAAAAAATACTTTCGACACCTAAAATTCAAAAAATGTATACTTTAGGCACATATTTTTCATTTAAGCCTTTATAATATTATTGTACTAATTGATTGCAAAGTTTTAGGGTTGAAAAATGAATTTTTAAAAATTTAAGGGTGAAATTAGAAAGAAACTTTTTCAGTAGTGACCATAATTTTTATTTTTTAAAATCGGAGACTAGATATGTACATGGGATAAACTCTAGTGGCCATTGCAGTAATTTACCCTTTTTTCCGCTACCATGTCACCAAAAGTTCACGCCCCAAAAACGTAAGTGACCTTACTGGTCGTTTTTCAAAATCGATGACCAACTTTGTACTAGAGAGAAACATAAGTGACTATTCCAGTAATTAACCCTTAAAATTAATTCTCAAAATAACATTGTTTTCGTATGCATGAGTAAAGACACATTCAGTCAAAATTGAAAAATTATTATATGGGGTTAGCTCATCACGTCATCCCATTCACTAAAATTCAATTATCTCGTCTTTTTTTCCATGTTATTTTTTTAAAAAAATAAAGCTTTACTTTTTTTGTGTACAATAGGAGTTGGTGATTACTTAAGAATTTATTATAAGTGAATTAGTGACAGAAAAAAGAGAAATTAGTTGATTAAATTTTAGTAGATGAAGTCATGAATGACATGGTGAGTCGGGTCTATATAATAATATTTCGTCAAAAACATTAAAACACATTTTAAACTATGCGTTCAGTAAAACGTGTTTTCATTGTTCGTAATAATTCAATCAACATATTTCAAAAAAAAACTAGTTACGTAAAATAAAGATATTCCTACCAAGGCCTCTAAAAAAACCTCTGACTTCTCTCTAAAGTAGATCTAGAGTTTTTTTCCTTCTCTTTTCGAGGTTAGTTGTCTTTTGGGCCAACGTCAGCTGGCCTCCCTTCTTCTCCTCTTAATCTTTTCCTTTTCTTCCTCATTTGGTGTTGCCTTACGTTTTTCTCCTTCAACGTTTTTTTTTGTTTCTCTTTTGATCGATCTCGATGAGATCGTATGTCTCCGGCGACCATTTTGTTGGTCGGGCTCGTTCCAGTGAGGAGGAATCTTGGACCCTCCTTGGTTGTAGGGTGGGGTTTGGTTTGGGCGGTGCGTGGGTTTTGGCCTCAGTTTCTCCCTCCCCTCTTTCTCCTTCGATTTTAACTCTTGCTCATGTACAATTTTTGTTGCAAGTTTGGTTCGTTTGCTCGTTTTGGTTGTTCGGGTTCTCTCGGCGGTGGTCGTTTCTCGCTTGCTTTCGACGGTGGAATATTGGTGACTTGGAGTGTCAATTGTCATTTCTCTTCAAGTCTTTCATTGGTCACCTAATTTCAGATCTTTCACGGTGACGAAGCAATGGAGTCTCGTTGCATTCCCTCTCACGTTTGATGTTTCGGTAGTGTAACACTCGTGTTTTGGGGTTAGGAGTTAGGCGTGTGTGTTTGGTTCGAGTCATCAAAATCGGTTTAATTTAATTAGACCTTAATTTTGAGTTAAATGAGATTTAACATTAACATGATGACATTTTTTGTAAATAAGTTAAAAAAGTGAAGACACCCTTTTTGAATCAAAAAGAACAAAAAGAAAATAAAGCTATCTTCCTCCCCTTTTCTAGTTTCCAACGTGAAATACACCCAAACCCCTCCCAAAACCCCAAGCTACTATTCCATTCAATCTCTCCACCAAATCAAGAGCTTTTTCGAAGCTAGAGGAAACATCGGAGAAGGATCAAGATCGAATCCGGGATTTGAGGAGGCTTGACTCGCTTTGCTTGGTTTGCTAAGGAAGAGTGGTGAGTAAAACTTTAAATTGTTTTAAAGTTGGTTCAAGTGTGTGTAGTGGAGGTATTGGAATGAGCTTGGTAGGAAATTCCAAGGTAGAAGTTAGATTGGTAGTCTAACTTCTTGGTTGTTAATGATGCTTTAGATGCCTATGCCTATATTGATCTTATGAGGTGTGAATTGAATTTGTATGTGTATACATTGATATATGTGATGAATATGTGTTATAAATGGTGGATGTGTGATGTGGTTTAAAAGTAATTGGCACTAGTTAACTTACCGGGTATAAATGATCGATCATTAGGATTAGTATGCACACGTTTGAGTCAAATTCGCGCGTGGCCTTGATGGCGTTGAGTCATCAAGGAGGAGTACGGTGATGTAATATTCCACCGTAGGGCATGTGGTGATGAGTGGAATCCCACCCATGCAAGGTCCGGTGATGAGTGTAATCCCACCGAGGTAATGTTGTTGTTGAGAGTAAATCCGCATATCCGAGTAAACTAATAGTGGCCAATGTACTTGCTCTTATGATTATGGTGTTGAGATATTTGATTTATATTGTTAAGCTTAATATGAAGTAAGATGCCATATTTATGACTCTTATAATGCTAGCTAGGTTGTTATGAGATGCCTATGTATGTTGTGTGTGATGTTAAGGATTGCATGCTTGAACCCTGCATTGTCGTTGTTTTGGTTTTTAGAGCATCCTCACTAAGCTTCTAGCTTACGCTCTCATTTTCGACAATGCAAATCAGTAGTTCGGAGTTAGCAAGGAGCAAGGCGAAGGGGCATTCCAAGTTTGTAGTTGCTCAAGTATGATTTTGTAAATAAAGTAGTAGTTTAGCAATGGGGCTACTATGTGTTTTGTATGAGCGTTGTATGACTCATAAATGTTGATGATGTTTACGTTTTGCTTGGATTTGTAAACCATGCTAAGCCTTGTTGAATGCTTGTTTGAGATGCTATGTGTTTGGATGAGTACATGTGTTAGTGATGCATGAAAACCTTTATGAGAAGGCATGTGTTTTGGCCTTTTAAGTCTTTGAGTATGTCTTGTAATGCTTTATCTCTCCCTTTATGTGAATGCCATGTGTAGATGCCTTGTTATCCATCTAGATTGCTTTATGTGCTAGTTCTTGGTTGTGAAATGTTGTACGTATGCTTGTATGTGGTTAGGTAGGTCTTAAATTGCATCTAGAATCGAGTCTTATGTTGTTTTACTGAAATTTGATACGGCCAAGGGCTGTATCGATACGGTCTTCTTGTGTTGACTGGAGGATGTTGACCTTGGTCAAGGCGTATCGATACCCTTGATTGGTGTATCGATACGTCATGCTCTGTAAGTGTAAAATGGGTTGTTTAACATGTTGCTTGAGGTTCGGTTGTGTATCTTTCTAGATGTTTTCCGTTGTCCTGATCACTTAGGAAATAATATGCCTTTAGACAAGATTTAATTAAAAAAATTTTCTAGGGTTGCTAACCGAGGGGGAACCTTAACGGGTTTCACTTCGGTTTTCCCCGTGTAGCCTACTCGGACCGGTCATCCGGCCAGACCGGGACGAGGGGGTTACAGGTATCCTCCGATCTGACATGCAGTTGAAGAACGGCTTTGTCAACTTCTTTGTTTTCGATGTTCCAGTCTGGTGGTGGAGATCTTCCTGTGTCTTTCTCCGGCTTGCTTTGTTTTTTATTTTTTTTGTTTTGTCAAGTTTGTTTCTTTTCACGTGTTGCTTGTTTGTGTTTCTTTGGGTATTTTTACCCAATTTTTTATGCTTTTTTTAGGGTTTCTACCCTCTTCTCTTTGTATGCTTCTGTTTTTATCTACATTATGTCGACATTTTCGTTTTAAAAAATATTCCTACCAAATGCATCTTTTGAAAGACCCTTTAGATGTATATTTATGTTATGTGCCAAAGGATAGTATATTTGAAAATTAATATCGGATTTGTGATATTTTAGTAAATAATTGAAAATACTATATTTTAGTAAAAAATTTAGGTTATTAATTTAATTTCATAAGTTTTTTTATTATTGATATAATGTCTATATTGTTTATTTATTTTGATTAAAACACCGATATTTAATTTATTGGTCGACTAATTCGGATCGGGTTTTGCAAAGGCTTAATGTATTAAGGCAACCCTCCGAACCTAGTTTTCTCCATAAATCAAAGGATGTTAAACGTTTAAGCATGTATGATCACATTCTATGTATTGTACCAATGATAATATCAAACCAACTACATTAAATCTATAATTTATTTATATAATTTTGGATTTAGTATTAGTGTATGTTCAATCCAACGATGATATTAAATGTTTAAGCATATTCAATCACATATTAGTATTAATGTGCTTAGATGTATTATTTTGATTTATAAATTTTGCAAAGATATAACAATTATATATAAAAATTTAAATTATTAAGTTTAATTTAAATGAATGATTATGAACATTTGAACCTAACAAGTGTCTCAGTGAAAAAGCAGATAATGTTCATTATTAAGTGTGTAAAAGTACTATAATTTCACCTTTTTTCTATGGCAATTATTGCTAAATCTACACCCATTTGAGTCCCATTGTAACCCTTCATGCATCAATCACACTGATCTCATCTTTATCATGCTTGATCATTAAGTTTGATTTATTTAGTGGAAAAGATATTGTTTATGTGTGTGTTTGGTGCATGTGTAGATTTTGTTACTCATTGCCTGGGCAAGCACTGCCGCGGTAGTGAAGGAAAGGAAAGAACAGTTCAGAACCATCTCTCGACGATCCAGATTAAGCCATCTGTGGATGTCAGTTTCTACTGAAGGAAGCTGAACTACGAGATAGAGCCCTGCTGAGCATAAATGACTAGGGATGGCCGACGGGTATAATTTCGTAAGTTCCGCACCACACCCGCCCCAATTAGGGTGGGGATTGGTATAAGTTTGGTGGGTAGTGGGAGGGTGTGGATGTAAAAAGTCATACCCTCCGCGGGTAGTGGGTAGGTGGTGGATTTAAGACCTTACCCGCCCGCCCCGCATTCTACCCGTCATATAAATTTGGACCATTATGAATTTAGATGTAATTTCACAAACTATTCTATACATCCTAAAATTTTATAGGATATTGCTTGTAATTTATGTTTTGTGGTTGTTCTTGAATTTATGTTTTATGTGTATGATTGCTGCCAGGCGGGTTAATAGATGTGTATAGGCGGGTACGAGATGGGTAATGAGTATCCAATTGGGAGGTGTGTGTCGGGATGGATTTGAGAATATACTCGCGTGGGCAGGTGATGATTTGAAAATTGTCGATAAGGGATGAAAAACTGAATTTTTTATGCACTTTGCATAAAAAAACATAGTCGATAAGGAAGAAAACATGCAAAGTGGTATGCGTTTTGGAGAGAATGAAAAACTGAATTTTTTATGCACTTTGCATGAAGACCGGACTGCGAGAAGATCATGAAAACGTCGAAAGAAGGTCAAGAGAAGATTCCACGCAAATGGGAGGATTTTAAGAAAGAATGATATAATACTTTAAAAGAAGACATTTTCTTTTAATGTATTTAATTCTAACTTAACTTCCTCCTCAATAAATACTTGACCTAGACCTCATCTATAAATACAAAGCCAAAGATAGCCATTGAGGGCATCAATCAAGCAATTGAGATCTGAGAGACTTTGTAGCGAGCTTACATTGTTATCATGTTCTAATTTCTTCTTAGGGTTTAGACTTTATTGTTTAGTAGTTGTGAGAAAACGGTTGGATTTTGTTTAAGTTTTTGTTAATGTAATTTTAGTTCAAGGTTTGCTTATTCTTGGTTTTTAATTTTGTTTGTGAGTAGATTGAGGGAGGATCTCGTGAAACTATCTATTTGTCTAATATCAGGAGAGTTGGACTCACGAAACAGATAAGCATGGTTTTCATCCCAATCAGTGAAAACTAACTCAGCTTAGGGATAAGTTCGAGTTTCAATGACTAAAAGAAGCGTAAGATTGGTTGGTGTTCATCCTTGGTTCACGTTGGGGGTATTATCAAGGCATGCACATCAGCACAGTTTCAACTTACGGATATGGAGGAGCCACCGAAGGACGCTTTGCTGAACCTTGACGTTGTTCGTTACTGCCCAAGCAAGGGATTGTCGAGGCAGTTACTTAACTCGTTGCCGCGGCAATAGCTTTGGTCATTGCCGAGGCAATTCGATGTTCGTTGCATTCAAAAACTGAGGCAATTGCAATTGGTTTCCACACTACGATGCAATATAATCTGACCCATTCTCTCATCTTGATTACTCGACACTTTAGTTTACTTGCTTATTTTATTTTCTGTTTATTAGATTACTCTAAAAACTCAATCAATCACGTGTTCTTTACTTTTATTTCCTTTACAGTGCGAGACGATAATATTGAAGGTTACACCAATTCTTGTGGAGATACTCAATACTCATCACATTATTACTTGAGACGTGTATATTTGCACAATTTCAGGGCACTTTAAACACGCAACATTCATCCTAGGAGACACGAGTTCAAATCGCTTTGTTTATATGGTGTTTGTGCATTGTCAAATGGTTAAGAATATCTATGAACAGATACCACATTGTAATCACTTTTAAACTATTCAAAAAATTTGAACAGTTTCCGAGTAGATTGATAAAAAAAATATAAAAATGATTTAAAAAAATTCAAATATTGAGATCTACTTATTGGCCTAGTTGTTAAGAATACTCATGTTGTCCCGTCTTATATGAATTCGAATCCCGATATGAGAATGTAATATTTCGCTATTTAATAAAAAAAATATTAAAATATTGTACTATATGATACAGGACGGTAAACATCAACACTTGTCGGCGTCTATTGATACTGGCTAAAAGTAAAACACACTGAAATTTCATGTTGTTAATAAAATATCATCAAGGGTGTGTTTGATTTTTTTTAAAAATAAAAATCATTTTAATTTCTTGAAAAATAAAAATTATGAAAAAAATTGATTAAAAAGATATTAAATGAATGAAGATCAAAATTTTAAATAATAATAATAAAAAATATGATGAGTCTGACACTATCGACGAGCACTGATGAACACCACTAACGACGAGCACCGATGAGCACCATTAATTCAATTTATAAAGATTAAAAATCTAAAAGACTCATTGTATAATTATAAATTATTTAAAAATTAAAAGATAAATTAATTAAAATATATTATTTTATTTTTTTATTTTCTTTTAAACATAGATCAAAATACCTATCTACTCCTAAATTACAAAATCCCAATTTTTGTTCATTTGAAATTCAAGCCCCGTCGTCGCCGCCACTGCCGCTTTCGTCATCGTCGATGCTGCCTCCTGTCATGATAATGTTAGTCACGGTGGTTAAACTCTTCGATCATCATCCTGCCACTTGAGTGATGCATGCTTATTTGCTCTTCAGCCAAATGTTGCAATCATGAAGGCCTTGTAAATGCTCATGAACTTGGCAACAAATGCTACAAAATTAACCAAAAAACAGATGAGGAATTTGATTAGCAAAAGCGGGAAACATTGTCAAGAAATATGTCAGAACCAAGAGAAACCTATCAATTTGAATATTTTAGTAGTTAATTATATCTGCCAAACATGAACATCTTGATATCTCTAAGATATTGGTTTGGGCGGTGCGTGGGTTTTGGCCTCAGTTTCTCCCTCCCCTCTTTCTCCTTCGATTTTAACTCTGGCTCATGTACGATTTTCGTTGCAGGTTTGGTTCGTTTGCTCGTTTTGGTTGTTCGGGTTCTCTCAGCGGTGGTCATTTCTCGCTTGCTTTCGACGGTGGAATATTGGTGACTTGGAGTGTCAATTGTCATTTCTCTTCAAGTCTTTCATTGGTCACCTGATTTCAGATCTTTCACGGTGATGAAGCAATGGAGTGTCGTTGCATTCCCTCTCACGTTTGATGTTTCGGTAGTGTAACACCCGTATTTTGGGGTTAGGAGTTAGGCGTGTGTGTTTGGTTCGAGTCATCAAAATCGTTTAATTTAATTAGACCTTAATTTTGAGTTAAATGAGATTTAACATTAACATGATGGCATTTTTGTAAATAAGTTGAAAAAGTGAAGAAACCCTTTTTGAATCAAAAAGAACAAAAAGAAAATAAAGCTATCTTCCTCCCATTTTCTAGTTTCCAACGTGAAATAAACCCAAACCCCTACCAAAACCCCAATCTACTATTCCATTCAATCTCTCTACCAAATCAAGAGCTTTTTCGAAGCTAGAGGAAACATCGGAGAAGGATCATGATCGAATCTGGGATTTGATGAGGCTTGACTCGCTTTGCTTGGTTTGCTAAGGAAGGGTGGTGAGTAAAACTTTAAATTGTTTTAAAGTTGGTTCAAGTGTGTGTAGTGGGGGTATTGGAATGAGCTTGGTAAGCTATTCCAAGGTAGAAGTTAGATTGGTAGTCTAACTTCTTGGTTGTTAATGATGCTTTAGATGCCTATGCCTATATTGATCTTGTGAGGTGTGAATTGAATTTGTATGTGTATACATTGATATATTTGATGAATATGTGTTATAAATGGTGTATGTGTGATGTGGTTTAAAAGTAATTGGCACTAGTTAACTTACCGGGTATAAATGATCGATCATTAGGATTAGTATGCACATGTTTGAGTCAAATTCGCGCGTGGCCTTGATGGCGTTGAGTCATCAAGGAGGAGTACGGTGATGTAATATTCCACCGTAGGGCATGTGGTGATGAGTGAAATCTCACCCATGCAAGGTCCGGTGATGAGTGTAATCCCACCGAGGTAATGTTGTTGTTGAGAGTAAATCCGCATATCCGAGTAAACTAATAGTGGCCAATGTACTTGCTCTTATGATTATGATGTTGAGATATTTGATTTATATTGTTGAGCCTAATATGAAGTAAGATGCCATATTTATGACTCTTATAATGCTAGCTAGGTTGTTATGAGATGCCTATGTATGTTGTGTGTGATGTTAAGGATTGCATGCTTGAACCCTGCATTGTCGTTGTTTTGGTTTTTAGAGCATCCTCACTAAGCTTCTAGCTTACGCTCTCATTTTCGACAATGCAGATCAGTAGTTCGGAGTTAGCAAGGAGCAAGGCGAAGGGGCATTCCAAGTTTGTAGTTGCTCAAGTATGATTTAGTAAATAAAGTAGTAGTTTAGCAATGGGGCTACTATGTGTTTTGTATGAGCGTTGTAATACTCATAAATGTTGATGATGTTTACGTTTTGCTTGGATTTGTAAACCATGTTAAGCCTTGTTGAATGCTTGTTTGAGATGCTATGCATTTGGATGAGTACATGTGTTAGTGATGCATGAAAACCTTTATGAGAAGGCATGTGTTTTGGCCTTTTAAGTCTTTGAGTATGTCTTGTAATGCTTTATCTCTCCCTTTATGTGAATGCCATGTGTAGATGCCTTGTTATCCATCTAGATTGCTCTATGTGCTAGTTCTTGGTCGTGAAATGTTGTACGTATGCTTGTATGTGGTTAGGGAGGTCTTAAATTGCATCTAGAATCGAGTCTTATGTTGTTTTACTGAAATTTGAGGTCTTGCAGTGCAGGGCGTATCGATATGCCTGAGGGCCGTATCGATACGGTTTGCCCTCCAAGACTCAGTTTTGGCTGGGTGTATTGATACTCTGGGGCGTATCGGTACGCTCAAAGCTCACTGGAAATCCGAGAAATTGGTGAGGCTTTGGCGTATCAATACGGGCTCTAAGTGTATCGGTACGAGTTTATCTCATTGACCACGAGATGTTGACCGAGAAGGGCGTATCGATACGCTCAAGGGCTGTATCGATACGGTCTTCTTGTGTTGACTGGAGGATGTTGACCTTGGTCAAGGCGTATCGATACGTCCTGCTCTGTAAGTGTAAAATGGGTTGTTTAACATGTTACTTGAGGTTCGGTTGTGTATCTTTCTTGATGTTTTCTGTTGTCCTGATCACTTAAGAAATAATATGCCTTTAGACAAGATTTAATTAAAAGAAATTTTCTAGGGTTGCTAATCGAGGGGGAACCTTAACGGGTTTCGCTTCGGTTTTCCCCGTGTAGCCTACTCGGACCGGTCATCCGGCCAGACCGGGACGAGGGGGTTACAAGTATCCTTCGATCTGACATGCAGTTGAAGAAGGGTTTTGTCAGCTTCTTTGTTTTCGATGTTCCAGTCTGGTGGTGGAGATCTTCCTGTGTCTTTCTCCGGCTTGCTTTGTTTTTTATTTTTTTTGTTTTGTCAAGTTTGTTTCTTTTCATGTGTTGCTTGTTTGTGTTTCTTTGGGTATTTTTACCCAATTTTTTATGCTTTTTTTAGGGTTTCTACCCTCTTCTCTTTGTATGCTTCTGTTTTTATCTACATTATGTCGACATTTTCGTTTTAAAAAATATTCCTACCAAATGCATCTTTTGAAAGACCCTTTAGATGTATATTTATGTTATGTGCCAAAGGATAGTATATTTTGAAAACTAATATCGGATTTGTGATATTTTAGTAAATAATTGAAAATACAATATTTTAGTAAAAAATTTAGGTTATTAATTTAATTTCATGAGTTTTTTTATTATTGATATAATGTCTATATTGTTTATTTATTTTGATTAAAACACCGATATTTAATTTATTGGTCGACTAATTCGGATCGGGTTTTGCAAAGGCTTAATGTATTAAGGGAACCCTCCGAACCTAGTTTTCTCCATAAATCAAAGGATGTTAAACGATTAAGCATGTATGATCACATTCTATGTATTGTACCAATGATAATATCAAACCAACTACATTAAATCTATAATTTATTTATATAATTTTGGATTTAGTATTAGTGTATGTTCAATCCAACGATGATATTAAATTTTTAAGCATATTCAATCACATATTACTATTAATGTGCTTAGATGTATTATTTTGATTAATAAATTTTGCAAAGATATAACAATTATATATAAAATTTAAATTATTAAGTTTAGTTTAAATGAATGATTATGAACATTTGAACCTAACAAGTGTCTCAGTGAAATAGCAGATAATGTTCATTGTTAAGTGTGTAAAAGTACTATAATTTCACCTTTTTTTCTATGGCAATTATTGCTAAATCTACACTCATTTGAGTCCCATTGTAACCCTTCATGCATCAATCACACTGATCTTATCTTTATCATGCTTGATCATTAAGTTTGATTTATTTAGTGGAAAAGATATTGTTTATGTGTGTGTTTGGTGCAGGTGTAGATTTTGTTACTCATTGCCTGGGCAAGCACTGTCGCGGTAGTGAAGGAAAGAAAAGAACGGTTCAGAACCATCTCTCGACGATCCAGATTAAGCCAACTGTGAATGTCAGTTTCTACTGAAGGAAGCTGAACTACGAGATAGAGCCCTGCTGAGCATAAATGACTAGGGATGGTCGACGGGTATAATTTCGTAAGTTCTGCACCACACCCGCCCCAATTAGGGCGGGGATTGGTATAAGTTTGGTGGGTAGTGGGAGGGTGTGGATGTAAAAAGTCATACCCGCCGCGGGTAGTGGGTAGGTGGTGGATTTAAGACCTTACCCGCCCGCCCCGCATTCTACCCGTCATATAAATTTGGACCATTATGAATTTAGATGTATTTTCACAAACTATTCTATACATCCTAAAATTTTATAGGATATTGCTTGTAATTTATGTTTTGTGGTTGTTCTTGAATTTATGTTTTATGTGTATGATTGCTGCCAGGCGGGTTCATAGACGTGTATAGGCGGGTACGAGATGGGTAATGAGTATCCAATTGAGAGGTGGGTGTGGGGATGGATTTGAGAATATACTCGCGTAGGCAGGTGTGGATTTGAAAATTATCGATAAGGGATGAAAAACTGAATTTGTTATGCACTTTGCATAAAAAACATAATGGATAAGGGAGAAAACATGCAAAGTGGTATGCGTTTGGAGAGAATGAAAAACTGAATTTTTTATGCACTTTGCATGAAGACCGGACTGCGCGAAGATCATGAAAACGTCGAAAGAAGGTCAAGAGAAGATTCCACGCAAATGGGAGGATTTTAAGAAAGAATGATATAATACTTTAAAAGAAGACATTTTCTTTTAATGTATTTAATTCTAACTTAACTTCCTCCTCAATAAATACTTGACCTAGATCTCATCTATAAATACAAAGCCAAAAATAGCCATTGAGGGCATCAATCAAGCAATTGAGATCTGAGAGACTTTGTAGCGAGCTTACATTGTTATCATGTTCTAATTTCTTCTTAGGGTTTAGACTTTATTTTTTAGTAGTTGTGAAAAACGGTTGGATTTTGTTTAAGTTTTTGTTAATGTAATTTTAGTTCAAGGTTTGCTTATTCTTGGTTTTTAATTTTGTTTGTGAGTAGATTGGGGGAGGATCTCGTGAAACTATCTATTTGTCTAATATCAGGAGAGTTAGACTCACGAAACAGATAAGCATGGTTTTCATCCCAATCGGTGAAAACTAACTCAACTTAGGGATAAGTTCGAGTTTCAACGGCTAAAAGAAGCGTAAGATTGGTTGGTGTTCATCCTTGGTTCACGTTGGGGGTATTATCAAGGCATGCACATCAGCACAGTTTCGACTTAGGGATAAGGAGGAGCCACCGAAGGACGCTTTGCTGAACCTTGACGTTGTTCGTTACTGCCCAAGCAAGGGATTGTCGAGGCAGTTACTTAACTCGTTGCCGCGGCAATAGCTTTGGTCATTGCCGAGGCAATTCGATGTTTGTTGCATTCAAAAACTGAGGCAATTCCAATTGGTTTCCACACTACGACGCAATATAATCTGACCCATTCTCTCATTTTGATTACTCGACTCTTTAGTTTATTTGCTTATTTTATTTTCTATTTATTAGATTACTCTAAAAACTCAATCAATCACGTGTTCTTTACTTTTATTTCCTTTACAGTGCGAGACGATAATATTGAAGGTTACACCAATTCTTGTGGAGATACTCAATACTCATCACATTATTACTTGAGACGTGTATATTTGCACAATTGCGGGGCACTTTACACACGCAACATTCATCCTAGGAGACACGGGTTCAAATCGATTTGTTTATATGGTGTTTGCGCATTGTCAAATGGTTAAGAATATCTATGAACAGATATCACATTGTAATCATTTTTAAACTATTCAAAAAATTTGAACAGTTTCCGAGTAGATTGATAAAAAAAATATAAAAATGATTTAAAAAATTCAAATATTGAGATCTACTTATTGACCTAGTTATTAAGAATACTCATGTTGTCCTGTCTTATATGAATTCGAATCCCGATATGAGAATGTAATATTTTGCTATTTAATAAAAAATATTAAAATATTGTACTATATGATACAGGACGGTAAACATCAACACTTGCCGGCGTCTATTGATACCGGCTAAAAGTAAAACACACTGAAATTTCATGTTGTTAATAAAATATCATCAAGGGTGTGTTTGATTTTTTTAAAAAATAAAAATCATTTTATTTTCTTGAAAAATAAAAATTATGAAAAAAATTGATTAAAAAGATATTAAATGAATGAAGATCAAAATTTTAAATAATAATAATAAAAAATAGGATGAGTCTGACACTATCGACGAGCACTGATGAACACATCTAACGACGAGCACCGATGAGCACCATTAATTCAATTTATAAAGATTAAAAATCTAAAAGACTCATTGTATAATTATAAATTATTTAAAAATTAAAATATATTATTTTATTTTTTTAATTTTCTTTTAAACATAGATCAAAAAACCTATCTACTCCTAAATTACAAAGTCCCAATTTTTGTTCATTTGAAATTTAAGCCCCGTCGTCGCCGTCACTGCCGCTTTTGTCATCGTCGATGTTGCCTCCTGTCGTGATAATGTTAGTCACTGTGGTTAAACTCTTCGATCATCATCCTGCCACTTGAGTGATGCATGCTTATTTGCTCTTCAGCCAAATGTTGCAATCAGGAAGGCCTTGTAAATGCTCATGAACTTGGCAACAAATGCTACAAAATTAACCAAAAAAACAGATGAGGAATTTGATTAGCAAAAGCGGGAAACATTGTCAAGAAATATGTCAGAACCAAGGGAAACCTATCAATTTGAATATTTTAGTAGTTAATTATATCTGCCAAACATGAACATCTTGATATCTTTAAGATATTGGTTCACAAAAAGCCGAGTTATTTTTATGGCTTCGACAGCAGGAGGCGGCGGCGACACAGCGATGTCGGCGATTTGAATTTTAAATGAATAAAAATTAAAATTTTGTAATTTAAGGATAGATCAGTATTTTAATTTATGTTTAAAAGTAAATTAAAAATAAAATGATATATTTTAATTAATTTACCTTTTGATTTTTAAATAATTTATAAGTATACGGTGAGTACTTTAAATTTTTAATCTTTTTAAATTGAATTAATGGTGCTCATCGGTGCTTAACGTTAGTGGTGCTCATCGGTGCTCGTCGAGCATAATAAAATTTTCTTTAAAAAATAAATAAACAAAACTTTAACTTTTAAAACTATAGAGAGATTAAGGGATTTTTGTTCAAATAATGTTGTGAGACTTTTTATTTTGTGAAGTAGGGTGATGGATTTTTATTACATCAAATAGGGATGATTTTATTATGTTTGTGAAAGTTATTGAGGTTTCAAGACTACTTTGAGAAGTCAATATGGAAATTTTGACGATTTTAGGATGGTTTTTCTATCACATATGTTAGTTTGGTGTGTGGGAAAGGAAGTCATCTTCTCATTTCGACGACTCCAGACAATTGAAAAAATTATTAAAGTCATCAGGATTTTTTTTAACAATTTTCACAAACACTAAGGTTAAGTATGTTTAACTGAAAAATTAAAAACCGATTTGAACTAAAGTATTTAGACGATTTATGGTTCATAAGTTTGTGAACTGTGGTTATTTAAATTGGACCGAATTTAATTTTTATTTAATTTATAATTATTTTTATAATATAAAAAATATGTATTTTATATTTAAAATATTATAGATGCATTATTAATTATTTTTTTAAGATTACATTTTTAATAAATGTTTATAAAAAACACGTTAATTTTTTTTATCATTTAATGTTTAAAAGTCATAAAATAACGTTATTTTATCAAAATAAAATACAAAATTTTAAAAATCAGTGTTTCTATAAAAAAAATTGAAAATTGAGGTTAACCGAACCAAAAATTGGTGGATACTAAAATAATTTACAGAATTAGATAGAAACCAAACCGTAGACACCCCTAACAAACACTATAGAATTGTCCTTATTTGATGAGATAAAAAATCACTCATCCCTCACTGTGTGAGTCTAGAGTGCATCTAAAAACTAATAAATTTTGAAATTTGTTCAAGAATAGGGATGATAATGGATCGGGTTGCGTCGGGTTTTTGGCCTATTCGTACCCGACTCGAAAATTTAACACATCTATCTAAATTTGACCCAACATTTTACGATGTTCCACCTGACTCGAACTCAAATCCGAATTTTAGAGCAAAACCCAAACTCGACCCAACATAAATAAAAACTATCGGTTTTATTAGTATTCGATAAAACATAGAGCTAATTGAAAAAAAATACAAATAACAATGGAGCATTATAATAATTATTTTATTTTTATTAGACAAAATATAGAGATAATTGAAATATATATATAGAGAGAGGGGCATTGTAGTAATTATATCTAAATATTTAGAATAAAATTAAATTATTATTTCGGGTCAGGTTGGTAGGATATTTTTTACCTTAAACCCAAACCCGACCCAACATTATCTTCAAAAATTCAAATCGAACCCGACCTGAACCTAAATTTTTCTTTAAAAAAATTGTCCCTATAAGATCGGGTCGGGTCGGAACCCGTCAGGTATGGGTCAGATGGCCATCCCTATTCAAGAACCTAAAATATTAGACTTTTTTATTACATTTTAGGTTGGTTTTTTCGTTTTTTTTTTGACAAGTTTCGAAACTTTGTCCAATAACCTAAAATACTATAAGAAAAGATTAAGTTCTAAAACTTTTCAAAAATTACAAATAAATTAATTTAAATTATTATTAAAAAATCTAATATTTTAAGTTATTGGACAAATTTTAAAACCTACTTGCGGTTTTTTAGACTCCCCTCATTCCTATTCATAAAATAAAAATTTTCCACAATATTATTATTAATCGGACAAAATTGCTAGAGATTCAGCATATTGAAAACTAATACATTAGGTATCAATATCATAATTGCATTAACCCATGGTGGCAGGGGGGCTGCTGAAAAAGCAAAGCTTATCTCACATTTTGTAAGTGCTCCTATTGGTTGATGATGGGACATCCATTCAAAGTGCAAATTAAAGCTTTATTTTGCACGTAAATGAAGAAACCACATAACCCCTCATACTCTACATTGTATTGTATGCCCCATAAAAGCTACGGGTTTAATTCAGCAAAAAGTTGGCAGTGTTTTAAAAGATTACGGAACCCACAAATGTACTAGTAGAAAAAAATAATTATGTTTATTTTAGGAAGTACAAATTTAAATCGTTTTGTCCATAAAAAAATATGTTTATTGTCAAAGGTTAAAAATATATATAAACAAATATTACTTTATAATTACTTTTAGACTATTAAAAAAAACTCTTTTACAAATTAAATTCGATAATTTAAACCAAAATATTAATTTTAAATTGTAAATTTATTTTTGAAATGGTGAGACTTACGTATGCACTAAAAAGAAGTGACAATTTCTATTCCAATTATATTTTTTCATTTTTATGTTTATCTTATAGTTTATGTTTAAAACTTTTGATTCTTCTCTTAAAAAACCCTAACCGTTCTTCTCTCAAAATTGTTTTAATTCTAGCCGCTTTCTTTTTTATTCATTCCCTTTAATTGGTGGTCGGCAATCAATTTCGTATTAGTTGTCGACCACCAATTTTATCAGTTTTCTTGTTTTTATTTCAATAAGAATCTCTACTTCTATAGCACACTCTTTCTCTATCCTAGTGACATGCTTCTTCTTATGTCTTTGTGACATGTTTTTTTTTTGTTTTTTTTTGTTAGGTTCATCTGTCTTCGTGGCAGGTTTCAACATACCCTAGCGTTCGATTGTTGTTCGCACAGAGATTACTCGACGCTAGTTTCTGATTCATGGTGTTGTCAGTGGTCACTTGAAATGTTTTATCCCCACTCGTTGATGGTTGTTTGCCGATAAAATCAGTCCTAGGTAGCGGTACCTTTTGCCTGACAGAATGGATCGCGCACCACTCTTTCCTTCTTTATGTGTCTTGTTTGGACAGAGACAATGAGATTTCAAGAAACTTTTAAATTTTCGTTGGTATGCGTATTTCCATAGAAATTTTCGTTTTCATTGTTTTTGAGTTGTAAGAATTTTTTGGGTTATTTTAACTCAAATTTTCTTCTTCTTGATTGCGTTGTAATTAAATTTTTTTATGGTTTAATAAAAATTCAGTGGCTATTTTAACAAAAAAAAAACTTTTAGTTGTTTTCTTAGTAATATTATTAGTTTTTTTTGTTAAGGAGAAGCTTTATAAATGACAAGATTTGATCTCGCGTAAAATGAAATAATATAAATATATTTGACCATTGAATCAATTAACAAATTTTTAATAATATTATTTTTAAGGTTTAAATTTGTTCCTTAAATATAGTAATATACGACGTACTTATATCTACATCAGAATAGAACTACTAACTCAACCCTTCCTAAAATTATTGTAATTATTTTTAAGTCCTAAACAGTTTTAAAGTTAGTTAACTTAATATTTGATCCTCTTTAATTTTCTGATTTAATTATTTCATAAATTCTTATCAGTTTTGAAACTGGTTAAGTAAAATTTTGTTTATTATTTAAATATTTTTAAATTAGTGTAAATTTTAAAATTAAATAAATTAAACTATAAACCCTATTTTTTCTAGTTAAAATATTTTTAAGTACATAATCAAATTCTAAGTAGAACATAGGGGCGGAGCCAAGATCGAATATTTGAAGGGGTTAATGCGTAATTTATGTATTTAAAGGGTTTATTAAGTATTTAAACTCGAGATTGAGTGCCAATGTCTGATTTATGTAATATTCAAATTTTATAGGGACTTAATTGTCATTAGACCTAAAAAATGACGGGTCAAATTAAAATTTTAGAGAATTTAATTAAAAATATTTAAAAAATAATGTTTAATATGAATTCCTAAAAAATTGAGGTGTGAAATTAAAATTTTTAGAAAAAAAATAAAGGACTTAAAATGAAATTTTCAAATTGTTAGAGGGGCCAAGCCCCCTTGGCCACCATTACGCTCCATCCCTAGTTGAATAATTTTACTCCGGATGTTGTATCAATTTCATTTGTACTGTTATACTTGTGAACAAAAATCTTATGCCACTTTTTGATGCTCTTTTTATGTTTCAACTTTAAAAAATTAAATTTTAAGTTATAATTTTAAATTTTAAATCCTAAACCATATACTGTCAATCCTAAAAAATATACTATACCCTTGATTCTCTAAACCCTAATAATAAATCACAACTTTACACCTTAGCCATAAATCATAATCTTATTTTTCAATATGTGATATAAATAGAAACACATGATTTCTATCTCTACCTACATTGTCACATACGGGGTATATGTAGGTGTGTTCAAATTTGGGTACTCGAGTTTTCGGGCACCCGGATCGTAGGGCAGTCCTATGGTCGGGCCATGTCTCGACCCGAGTATTAAATATAAAAAAATATGTATTTTTAATATAAAAATATTTTATTAGTTTAAGGGTAAAGTACACCAATGGTCACCGAACTTTTAAGTCGCGTTCATTTTGGTCACCGAACTTTTAAAAATTTCGTTGGGGTCACCTAACTTTTAACCTGCTTTTATTTTTGTCCCTCCCGTTAACCTCCGTTAAAAACGCTGACGTGGCACGTTAACTTCTTCTTCAACCTCTTTCTTCCTTTCCTCTGTTTTTTCCTCCATGAAAATACCCAGCCACAATGGTACTTTGCTTCAAAATTCTCTCTTGCTTTGCCCCTCGCTATTCTCTCAATCTTTGTCGTTAATGTCGCCTATCATGTCGCCACAAGTAAAACATTTTTTGTACATATTAGAAACCAGAGCAAGCAAAGAAATTTACTCGTTGTTTCATTCCTATCATGCAATTTGTTCAAGATCATCTATTTTGCTAATGCAACAGTTCTAGTATTCGTTTCATTTTGTGTATTTTTTCTCCAAAGAACGATTTGATTCCACTGGAAATTAAAAATAATGTCAAAATCATATCTATTGTTAAAAATAAAGATAAAACTAGATTAAAATACCTCCTAAAAGATAATATATAGAGAAAAATAAATTTCAATTTTCAAATCCAAATAACTATTAACTATTTAAATCAGATCAAATATAACCTTTTATCTACTCAAATCATACATATTTATCAATATATTACTACCTTCAAATCAAAAGTTTCCAAATATAAATCCAAGAATGCTCTGCAAATATTAACAAATATTAAACTTACTGAAACAAGCATATTGCTGCTTAAATGATATCACATGTAGCGGAAGGAGACCACGAAACTCAAGTCGATTCCTTTCCGTCGAAGGAAAATCAGTGTCCTGAATTTTAATAAGAAAATGAGAGAGCAATAAGAGAACGAAATGCCAATGAAAATTTAAGGAAAGTCGATTTCTTTGCATGACAGTGCGTCACATGGTGGGCGACATTGACGACAAAAATTGAGAGAATAGTGAGGGACAAAGCAAGAGAAAATTTTGAAGCAAAGTACCATTGTGGCTGGGTATTTTTATGGAGGAAAAAAATAGAGGAAAGGAAGAAAAAGGTTAGAGAAGAAGTTAACGTGTCACATCAGCGTTTTTAACGGAGATTAACGGGAGGGACCAAAATAAAAGCAGATTAAAATTTGGGTGACTCCAATAAAATTTTTAAAAGTTCGGTGACCAAAATGAACGCGCCTTAAAAGTTCGGTGACCATTGGTGTACTTTACCCTTAGTTTAATATAATATTATGTATTTATTAAATATAAACATATAAAAAATAGGATTTTTTTTATTAGTTTAATATAAAAAATATATATATTAAATATAAAAAATATTGATTTCAAATATATTCGGGTACCCGAAAATTTTAAATTTTTTAACATAAGCCCGACCCGAAAAATGGCGGGCCAAGTACCTCGAACGGGATAAAATTTTTTAAGATAAATACTTAATTATTTATGTTTGAGTAGTCGGATCGAGTTAGTCGAATTAAGTATTTTTAAACACCTCTTAGTAGCTTTAGATTGAAATATGGGTTGAAATTACTCAGCGGTGTTTAATTATACTTGGAAGCGATTGGGTGGGCTGAGTTTGTGCAGCATTTGAAGCCTTGATGACGACACTCGTGTCTTTTGGTTCAGTGCTGTCTCGTCTTGTCTGTGGCTTTTGGTTTTCCCGGTGCAGAATAGAAAGCAAATTAGGGAGTTTATCAAATCAAAGTGTGTTAAGCTTGGGTCACGGCCCCTACAAGAGTTGCGCAAATGGCAGCCAAGGGATGCGCCATCAGCCCATCACCCATAAGCTTCTTTCCACATTGGCAGATTTGGCACATTGTTTGTTTGCAAACTAGGCAAATGAACGGCTGTATTCAAATTTATTTTGAATGTATCAATTTTAAAACTTAAAACATGATTGATGTCCGAATGACTAAAAATACTTATATTATTTTATTTTGTATAAGTTTAAATTTTAAAATTTATCTTAAGAACGTAATATCTTTTTATTTGAAAGAACTAAAAATATAGGACTTATGGAATTGTTAGAATGATTGTGTTGCCAAAGATTCAAAGGAGAGGGTCATGGTCCATTAAAAGCAGTAGGGGGCATATGCACCGCACAAAGAGGAGCACAAATGAACCATTGAGTTGAGGCCCCCTTTCAGGACAAAAATCCTCCCCCTTCTCGTTATTTTTTTCTAGGTCCAATATTAAAAAAAAAATTCTAAGCATTAGGTCTTAAATTCTAAATCTAAAACCATAAACTTTAAACTCTAAAAATTACATCTACTTCTAATTCTTTAAATTTTAACCCTAAATCTTAACCTTAAACCCTAATTCTAAACTTAACTTTACAAGATAAGGCATAAAAAGAGAGATCAAAAAGTGTAGATGATTTTTATTTCCCTCTCAGTAAGGGTATTCATTGCCGGGTACCCGATTTTAGGGTACCTAGCTCATCCAAGTATCTTTTTTGTCAGCCTGTACCCCGACCCGTTATATTTGGGTACTCACTACTGCATACTCTTGAAACTCGAGTATCCGAGTAATCGAGTAACAGATACCTGGTTTATATTTTTTTAAAAAAATAGTTTAATTTTTTTTAAATATTACATTGAAAACACAAAAAATTAAAAGTTCATAATCCATCATCCAAACAAAAAAATTAGTGATTTGAAGTTAGTTTCAAGATGAAATATTTGAATATATATATATTATAGTTTATCACAAAAAAGACATTAAAAATATTAATCTCGTTTTTTCTTTTGAATTTCGGTATGAGAATGTAATACGTCTCTATTTAATAAAAAAATATTTGAAAATTTTAAAACTTTAAAGTACATAATACAAACATAGAAATAATTTAGAGATTTAAATTTAGGTAAAAATATTAAGGAATCTAAAATAAAAATATAATTTAAAACTAATATATATATATATATATATATATATATTAAAACTATCAAGCCGGGTCGGGTACCCAATAACCAAAACAATTGGCCCAGACCCGAATCAACTACCCGAAAAAATCTCGAGTCGGGTAATTTTTTAAATTACTAGATATTTTTAGGTTCGGGTCGTCGAGTCCAGTCAACCGGATCAGATATTTTTGAAAACCCTGCCTATGGGTCTCACTTTAGCTTTTTTCCATTTCGTAGGCTTCCTTGTTTTAATCTAATATTTCCCATATGCATTACATTAATGCGTTAGGCAATCATCGTGTCCTTCACTTTTGCTTCCTCCCTCACCACATCTTTATTTGCTTCCTTCACGGAACTGGCCTTTGTCCACGCACTGGGAAAATTTATTGTCTTTTCAATTCTTTGTGTTGCACATGCAAACCAACGCTCTTCTTTTCTCTCTCACGATTTAAAGCATGAATATTCTTAGTTTTGACTTTGTTGACGGGTTACTGTCCGGAGTCGGAACAGTTTTTATTACAAGATATTACTGGCTAAAAGTCATTGTGCGAGTTTGCAAAATTGAGATATCAATGTTAGGTATTGTTTTTGTTTAGAGTTTTATCACCTTGATTTAGAGAGAGTACGTACGGTAGGTTTACAAAGTTTGGATACTGTGCACAGAAAGACTTAACCACATGAGCTATGACATAAAGATTATTAATACGTGACTATGATATAACCCGGCTAGCATCCAAGCAGGGAAGAATCTATTACTTGTTGGAAAAAAACATAATAGATATGAAATCTAAAACTCAGGATCTATCACGTCAAATCATCAATAATAATAAACTGAATGCGGAAGCGTACCTGAATTTATTGATAGATTAAAAATCTTGAATCTTGATGTGGAAATCTCAAAACTTTGATATTGATCTTCCAAGAAGATAGGTTATCTCTTGAAGTAAAACTCTCTGACGGGGAAGGAGAGAAAAACAAGTTAACCTATTTCTTGGGGACCACTACCTCTTTATATAGTTGATTATTAAATCAAACTATTAAATATTTATAACTCTACCCCTCATTGAATTATAAATATATCTTATGGTATCTACACTTTTATTTCCATGACATTTTAATACCTATGACACGCTTAACTTAATTGGTCACTTTATTTTGTGTCATACTTTATAATAGCAACATACATTTTACATATGTGCCCACAATTGCGGATTTTAATCCAACAATCTCTCACTTGGGCAACATATGTTTCCTGATAAATGTACAACCTTATGAGCTCAAAATTTTGTTATTATATAATAGGTATTCTATAACAATCTCGTCCATCAACTATATCCACATAGAATCAAAGTGGTCTTCGCCATATCAATCATGACTGGACCCATCAATGGTCACGTATACAAATATAGTCAAATGACATAGATCAAACATGGATGTGTAGCATGGAAAATTACATGGAATGTGAACCATACATGTCTATTTCCAACTGGTCCTCCTAAACCTTAGTGAGATCAATTTTACTGAATTCGAGTGTACATAAACCAAAAGAACTTTATTTCTGCAGAAAATAATCTTAAATTACTTTAAACTGAAGTAACTGAAATTGTGTCTAAACTGAATGAGCATTTTTTAAAATTACAAACTCCCACTAAAATCGAATATTCTTAAATAACATTACACCCACATGAGTAGTGTGCTCATGAAAGACCTAGGGTGACAGTTTCTTAATATGCGCGCAATTATGGAGTTTGTACCAACATGCTCTATAGACACACAACCACTCTAAATTTTCTTCAACAACTAGGAACTTAATATTTATGTGCTTCAAATTTGAAATGTTCCTATTGTTTATAGAATAAATGAATGCATATTTATTGTCACAAAGTAACTGAAGTGGTCTTTCTATTCAATCTACAATTAGCAGCTCAAGTGACAAAATTCTTTTGTATCAATATTCTATTAGAATCGAAGTCTGTAAACCTGATGATCTCTAACTTACCAAAACTCCGACATGTGAGCATGTAATTTTTGTTATCTAAAGATATCACATAACTCTATTGGCTGCTATCCAATAGTCCATACTAGAATTTCTTAAATATATATCTAACATTCCAACAATGTACACAATTTCTGAACGCATACATACTTAAACATAAATTAGATTCTCAATAAGTTATGTATAGAAAATTTTTTGGATTTTTTAAATTTCAAGGTTATTTTTAGGGCATTGAGTAAGACTAAATTTGTCTTCTTTAGCAATATGAGTATCACTTGATTTTACTCCCACTGAACTAGTAGTACATACAATTGTCAACCAAATTTATCTCAAAACCGAATGAGATAATTAACATGAAATTTATAATTTCATTAATGAGAGTCCTACTTAAGCTCATAGATAGATTTCTTTAATTTACATATCATTAATATTGTATCATAAGACACAACTTTATGATTATACCATATAAATAGTTTCTTCAATGTCGCCAACAAGCAACAAGTGTAATAATTATCTTAAAAGAGTCTTTCAATAAAACTTGAGAGAAAGTCTCTACAAAATCAATGTCTTCTTTTAGAATATATCCTTTAGATACAAGATGTGCTTTATACTTATCCACATTACCATTTGCATCCCTCTTGATTTTAAATATTCATTTACAACCAATTGGCTTGCACCTTCATGTAATAAGACAAGTTCATAAACTTTATTGTCTTGCATAAAATTATACTATTCTTGAATGACATCAATCCACTTTTGAGAGTTAAAACTTTTATGGTCTGATAAAAAAATGATTGATCATTTTCTATCATTCCATTGTTACCTTATTTTCTTGAAGAAATACAATATAATAATCTAGAATAGTATTTCATCTTTCTCTCGTGGACCTCTTTAACGACACTTGTTTTTTTTAAGGTTGTTGAGTTTGTTCTTCTGAAATAATTACCTTATCTTGAATGAGAGTTGTTCAACATTATTTTGCTGAGGTACTTGATTCACTTCTTGATTAATGATAGGTGTGAAAACCTAAACATCATCAAAAGTGATAGTATGAATTAAATTATAATTCAATTCCTCCTCAATAACAATGCATTTAGTTTATTTGGTTTATTATTCTTGATGATTTGACATGATAAATCTTGGATTTTAGATTTCATATTTATTATGTTTTGGTTCTAACAAGTGGCATCAGAGCTAGAGTATGTCGAATCATTAAGAATCTATTAATTGATAGAATTAGAATTCTTGAATAAAATTTTGCATGATTCGTATAAATTCTGGGTTATTAATCTTCCATCCGGAGTTTTTGTTTGTTGCGCCAGTAATAAACAATTGAAATTGCGTTTTCAATTTGGGTGTTTTTAATTTGGAACAGATTATATACTTTTAGTACACGTATATTTAGGGTTTGTTTTATAAAATATTCTGGAATTACCGATTGTTAATATATATTTTTTTCCCTTTAAGTTTGTTGTATGTATTAACCCTATGCGAAAACCAATTTCATAAATTTGTGACTATGTCGTGAATTGGTTAAAGAATTCATTAAAAGTAAGCTATTTACAGAATATGAATTTTTTTATTGTTTTTTTTTTCGGTAATCGCATAAGAAATTCAAGTTATAATATATATATATATATATAATTTCAAATATATATTCAATTCAGTTTGATCAAAATTATAGTTTTGATCGTTAGTAATTAAGAAAAAAAAATTTGACTTGGGCTTTGTCGTGGTAAATTAACCATGACTTGAAAACTTTATATTCAGGTTAGCTCTTAAAGCTTTATATTCGGTTTATGTCTAATTATTATGGTTGTTTTTTGTTCAGGTTTAGTTTTGTACAGAACCTTTAGCTTAAATTTGTTTGGCATTATGCTTAATTATGCGGTTAATGTTTTCTACGAAATATACATATTTACATTTGGTATTGATGTATATTCTTTCGATTTGATTAAAATTTCAATTTTGATCATTAAATTATTATGGATATTTTAAGGTTTTATGTGGTTATTATGTGAATTATTCATTTATATGCCATTTCTGATTTTGGCTTTTAGTTAAAAATTGAGTGTTTTGAATTCGACTTTAATTTCGGCAATTGCATGCTTAAGGAATTTTTTTTTGAGAAACAGTCAAAGATTTCAGTTTATTCGATTTTTGATAGCCCCATTTAGACAACCTTATTTTGGATTATTTCGGAAACTTAAGTGTTATCAGAAATTTCAGTTTTGACTGTTACAAAATTTTAAATTTGAATATCGGTATATTTATGTTATATATTTTGAGATAAATTAATTGAAGCATTAAGTCACCAAAGTGACCTCTATTGTGAAAATTATTTTATTTTAAAATATAGAAGGTTTTGTGCATGTAAGTCGGATTATGTTAATATTAATCGGCCCAAAGGAAGGTTAATAATTAACATTATTACATGTGCAACTGTGGTAATAAACATGTGATAATTATTCAATTTTATATGTGAGCAATAAATCGGCCCAAAGGAAGATTTATGTTTGACATGTTCTTATTATCAATGTTTGATTATTGTACCAATATATCACTTACAAGTTAATGTTTTGTCCAAAGATGAAACATTAATGGAGTGTTCGGTATCTTGATATGAGGTTTACCTTTATTCAAATTTATTATTATTTTGGTTATCTTTTAAGTTTAATGAAAGATAAAATTAAGATAAATATTTTGAAACAATTAAATTCATATTTTGGCTTCGGATGTCTAATATTTTAATGGATTAATTGAAACATAATGTCACCAAATTGACCACTTTTGTGTAGATTAGTTTATTTAAAACATTAAGATAATTATGAGTTTTTGTAATTCATGCATTTATTAATTGGCCCAAATGAAAGTTAATATTTGGCAGAATTACAACGACAACTGTGGCGATAAATGTGTGACGATTATAAGGTATTTTATGTGAGCAATACGTTAGTCCAAAGATTAGCCTATTGTTTGACATAGTTTATTGTCAATGTTTGATTGCTACAACAAGAGTACCGCTTACAGTTAATATTACTGTCCAAAGACTTGATATTAATGTTGTGCTTGGTATCTTGAGGGGAACTAGTCATTATTTTGAATTTATTTGTTTACTTATGAATATTTATATGAGCTTGTTTTATTTTATTTTATTTTTGTTCTATATTTAGGTAATTTATCTTTGCTATCATAATATTTGTTAAATACATTCCACACTCATGTTTAGTGAAACTAATTTCAAGGAATAAAAAAAAGACACTTACATATATTATTTGATTGTATGAACATAGACTTTGCACTAAGGAAAGTACAACTTGCACCTCTCACTGCGGTAAGCACCTATAAAAGGTATTTTGAGAAGTGAGACCGTTCGAATCACGTGAGTCTAATGATCATAAAGTACAACATTCTAGATGTCTTTAGGAGCACAAATTTAAAGAAACTACTCAAACTAAGGGTTTCCTTGACGAAATTAAGAAATGTTTTACCCAAAACATTAAGGTTAAGATGACATCACTTATGCCTTTTTTTGATGTCTATGAAGTATCAGGGTCAAGGAAATGTGAGGGAGTATATTATGAAAATTCTTAATATTGTTTCAAAATATAAGGCACATAAGATCAAACTCTCTAACAATTGTTTGTTCTTATGATTGTGGTATCGCTTCCTATACAGTTTAACAAATTCAAGATCAGTTACAACTGCCAAAAGGAGAAATATACTCTAATTAGGCTCATTTCTCATTGTGTTCAAGAGGAAGAAAAGTTGAAGCATTATAAGTGTAAAAGTACACATTTTATTAGTGCTCATTTAGATAGTGTCTCTAAGAATA
This sequence comes from Hibiscus tridactylites, assembly GCA_958450335.1. NCBI lineage: Eukaryota > Viridiplantae > Streptophyta > Magnoliopsida > Malvales > Malvaceae > Hibiscus > Hibiscus tridactylites. The sequence continues at coordinate 91,399,741 of OY288279.1, read as the reverse complement.
AGGGCAATAAAAGAAAATGTTAGAATAAAGTTGCTAAGGGTCCTAGTCAAAAGAAATAACAATAAGTTACAAAGTGTTGATTCTTTTGTATAAGTTAGGACATATGTGAAGTAATTAAACTTCAAAAGTGAGAAACTACTTCGGTTATTTTGAGTGATCCATGGGCTGTAAATTTTATGATCCCACAATGAAGATTACTTTAAGGAGAGATTTATAACTTTTTTTTAAGAAGTTGAGTTTGGAGGGAGAAATAAGGTTAGATGCATTGTTATTGAGGAGGAATTGAATTATAATTTAATTCATACTATCACTTTTGATGATGTTTAGGTTTTTACACCTATCATTAATCAAGAAGTGAATCAAGTACCTCAGCAAAATAATGTTGAACAACTCTCATTCAAGATAAGGTAATTATTTCAGAAGAACAAACTCAACAACCTTAAAAAAACAAGTGTCGTTAAAGAGGTCCACGAGAGAAAGATGAAATACTATTCCAGATTATTATATTGTATTTCTTCAAGAAAATAAGGTAACAATGGAATGATAGAAAATGATCAATCATTTTTTTATCAGACCATAAAAGTTTTAACTCTCAAAAGTGGATTGATGTCATTCAAGAAAAGTATAATTTTATGCAAGACAATAAAGTTTATGAACTTGTCTTATTACATGAAGGTGCAAACCAATTGGTTGTAAATGAATATTTAAAATCAAGAGGGATGCAAATGGTAATGTGGATAAGTATAAAGCACGTCTTGTATCTAAAGGATATACTCTAAAAGAAGACATTGATTTTGTAGAGACTTTCTCTCAAGATTTATTGAAAGACTCTTTTAAGATAATTATTACACTTGTTGCTTGTTTTAGTCTTAAGCTACATTAGATAGATGTTAAGCTTGTTTTTTTTTTTGCGACATTGAAGAAACTATTTATATGGTACAATCATAAAGTTGTGTCTTATGATACAATATTAATGATATGTAAATTAAAGAAATCTATCTATGAGCTTAAGTAGGACTCTCCTTAATGAAGTTATAAATTTCATGTTGATTATCTCATTCGGTTTTGAGATAAATTTGGTTGACAATTGTATGTACTACTAGTTCAGTGGGAGTAAAATCAAGTGAAATTATAAAAAAATGGATAAATTATAATTACCTTACACTTATTAACATTTATGTTTTGCCCCATTGTCACAGTCCATCAGCCCACAACCGAGATAGCCGAGCCAGTCACGCAACTGAGGGACCAAACAAGCACCGAGCACGCTGCCTTACACCACCAGCTCCCCGAGCCGCACCTGTGGGCCGAGTCAAGCACGATCCAAGCACACCGAGGGGCCGAGCCCGATGCTCACACCATCCATTAGCACATAGGGGCCTAGACCAGCACACTATGTGCACCCAGGGGGTTTTATCCAAGCTATTAGGCTTGTCCGAGTCCAATCCGCCCAAGGCTGCCCAAATGCCCAAATCAGCCCACGCCTTGAAGATTGCTCATCCATTTGACCGTGATATTCATGGAAAGAGACCAAGCCAGCACAATCCATCAATTCAGGGAAATTCCCCTCCCCGCACACAAGGAAAGCATCCATGACAATCCTTGAAGATCACGTCTAATAAAGAAGGTGATTAGGATATCAATCTCTTTCCATAGTTAGATAGTCTAGGCTAATCTTAACCGTCAATTCCATTCATTTGTAACTTTTAGATCGAGGGATGTTCGCCTATAAATAGAGGCTCGCCCCAACCTTGTCATTCATCCAATCTTCTTGAGAAATAAGAGAAAAGCATTCACTCGTCTTTCTAAGTTCTTTCTTGCTCTATTTCCATTTTCTAATCAAGCATTTTCTTGGTTTTCAGGTTGACTTAGTCGCCTTTCACTTTCTCTATGACTAAGGCCGCACGGTGCTAGCTACTCAAATCCTAGCCCCGTGACAAGCAGTATTAGAGCCACATTTTTCAGCAAGGAATGATTGAAATGGCGAACCCAAGTGATGCTACTGATGTTATTTCAACAAAGACTGTTGAGACTCGTGCTGAGAAGGCCAAGAGGGCCAGCTCGAGAGGTGCCATTACTTCTTTGCAGGACAAAAGTCACCCGACTGGAGATACCACAAAGGAGTTGGCGGAAAAAATCGATGTGGTGGATGAACGACTAGATGAGTTGGACACCCAGGGGACCGTCTTAAGGAAGAGTTCCAAAGCCTCGTCGATGAGTCAGTCGAGAACTTGGAGCTACAGAATGGATCTCTCAAGGCAGGTTGACTTAGTCGCCTTTCACTTGCTCTACGACTAAGGCCGCACGGTGCTAGCTACTCAAATCCTAGCACCGTGACAAGCGGTATTAGAGCCACATTTTCAGCAAGGAACGATCGAAATGGCGAACCCAAGTGATGTTACTGATGTTGGTTCAATAAAGACCATTGAGACTCGTGTTGAGAAGGCCAAGAGAGTCAGCTCGAGAGATGCCATTACTTTTTTGTAGGACAAAGTCACCCGATTGGAGAATACCACGAAAGAGTTGACGGACAGAATCAATGCGGTGGATGAACGACTAGATGAGTTGGACACCCAGGGGACCGTGTAACGCCCGAGTTTAGGGCTCGGGAGATAATCGAGTTGGTTAAACCGATTCGAGTTAAATTAATTTGGGGAAAACCATTTTTAACAAACAATTAAAGGATTTTAATGAAGAAGGGCAAAAAGCGGGTTTTGGAATCCAAAAAGGGTTTTGAAAATACCATTATCTTCTTCAAACTCTCTTTTTACGTTATTTTCCTCCAAACCCCATTTTCATTATTCCATTGACTCAAGTCTTATACCCAAGCAAAGCTTTCAAGGTAGCTTCTCATTTATTTTGATTTTTACTTATTTGGCTTGTCATCAACGAAACCTTTCTTCTAAACACATTTTATTTCATTTTGGTTTTGGGTTGGAAAAATGAGTATTTTACACTTAATTTTCGTGGGTTTAATCATCCATGGTTTTTCACGTGCTTTAATCTAAGTTTTGGGTGGTTAAACATGTGGAGATATTGGCTTTAATATTGGGAAACCCAGAATGGGTCAAAAAATTGGATTTTTGAGTTGAAAAGATGAAGTTTTTGGCTTGGCTTTGGGTTGATTTTGTGGCTGTTGTTTCTTTAGCTGTTGGGAGATGTTTTAGTTGATATTTGAGGTGTTTTGATGTTGGAAATCGATGGGTTCAGCTTGGGGTTTTGTTAAAACGAATTTGGTGAGATTTTGGGTGAAGTTTTAGGGTTGAATCAATGTGTTTTGTTTCAAGAAGTTGGATTCCGGGTTGTTGCAGGTTTACATGTATAATAACATCCTAATGTTTTGTTTTGGGTTGCCTAAAAGTAGAGAAAGTTGGATTGGGCACTTCAGACGCAAGACCGGGTAGTTCGGAGGCTTGAATCGGTGTTTCGGCTAGCGTTGGTGTGTTGACGGGTGAGTGGAATTGCTTTCTAAGCCTTAACTTGGTTAAGGATGAGATTTGGGAGTTTAGATTGAGCTTGATAAGTCAATATAAGCTCAAGAGTAAGTTTTAAGTGTTTTAATCCTTATTTGAATCTTGTTATGTTGAATCTTGTGTAAAAGTGATGATTTGGAAATATACTCATGGTGCACTAATTTCTTGTGTTAAGCTTGTTTTGTTGCTATTCATTAATTATTCTTATGCATGTAGTTGGTTACCTTGCTTGTTGATGAGAATGAGCATGAGGTAAGCTTATGGCTTGTGAATGCATTCTGTAAATACACGAGATGTTATGCATGTTGTTATGTGTTCATGCACGAGGGAAATGATTTGGAAATGGATTTGGTTTCAAGCAAACTTTGGTTTTAAAACTGCATTATTGTAGCTACCATTTTGAGCACCGCTCACTAAGCTTATATGCTTACGCTTCTTTTCCAAGAATGCATGCCCTTAAACCTACAGAGCATCACGGGGACAAGGGAGAATCCAAAGGAGTTTGGTTTGCTCAAAGTATGGTTTTTAGACTTCAATAATTAGTATTAAGCAATGAGATAGGACCTTTTGGTTTAAGGGGTTATTGTTATGCCTCCTTGCTTTAGACAAGTTTGCTTGGTTGTGCTTGGCTTGTAATGCCTCATATTCTGTTGAAACATGATTGGTTTAGCTTTTGACCTTGTTGGTGAATGTTAAGCATGAGTGTTTTCCCTTTTAGACCTTGCTATGTTGAATCTTGTCCCGTTGGATGTCTATCTTGCTTTAATGTGTATCCATGAATGCCCCTTGTTGCATGTGTGCTTGTAAGCTGAATGAATGCTTGTTTAGTGCGTTTTGTGCTGGTTCCCTTATGCTTTTATCTACTGAAAGCTGTCTTTCTGGGCAGGGCGTATCGATACGCTTAAAGGCTGTATCGATACGTGGGGGCGTACTGATACCCACTTTGGTCTCTGGAAATCTAAGATTTTGACGAGAAATTCGGGCATCAATACGGGACTTAGGCGTACCGATACGGTCCCTGATGTTGACCTTTGGAGTTTGACCTTTAAGGGTGTATCGATACCAATCGTAAGGGTATCGATACGGTCTCCTAGGGTTGACCTTTGGGGAGTTTGACCGTTGAAGGCTTATAGATACGGGCCCTGGGTGTAGCGATACAACCTGTATTAAATCATTAAAAATCAATCTCTAATGTCCGTTTTTGCTTGGTTCATGTTCGTGTTTGCTTCTCGCTGCTTGTCTCCTCACATAGGACTTAAATATGACATCTAGACAAGATAAGTTTAAAAGAAAAAAATAGGGTTGCTAATAGGAGTGAGGCCTTAACGGGTTTCTCTTTGGTTTTCCCCGTGTAACCCATTCGGGTCAGTCTGGTGGCTAGGCCGGGTTGAGGGGGTTACAGACCGTCTTAAGGAGAAGTTCCAAAGCCTCGTTGATGAGTCAGTCGAGAACTTAGAGCTACAGAATGGATCTCTCAAGTCCAAGTTGATCGAACTCAAGGAGATTGTGAGCATGCTCAAGTCTGAGCTTTCTATTTACAAAGTCGTCGTGACGAATGACGTGATGGCTAGTCCAACCAAAGTTCTAGCCGATGTCCCAAAGCCGAAGGAGTTCAAAGGGACGAGAGATGCTCAAGATGTGGAGAATTTCATCTAGAGCATGGATCAGTATTTTCGTTGCATGAGTATTATGGATGAATCCACAAAGGTAAACACTGCGTCCGCTTATTTAACTGACATAGCTCTTTTATGGCGGCAACACAGGTGCTCCGAGGAGAAAAACAAAGGTGTTCCATTCAAGACGCGGGGAGAGCTCCAAGCCGAGATCAAATAGGCGTTTTACCCAAAAAAAAGCTCAGCGAGAGTTGTGGACAAAGCTACGACAACTCAAACATGACGACACCATCCAAGAGTACGTGAGGAAGTTCACCGAGATCAAACTTCAAATCTTGGATTTGAGTGAAGCCGGGGGTTTCTCCATCTTCATGGACGAACTTCAATGATGGGCCAACTTGGAATTGGATAAGAGGGGAGTCAAATAACTCTCCAAGGTTTTGAACGAGGCCGAAGCCATTGCCAAGTTAAAAAAGAAGAGCGACTCGCCCAAACCAAAGCCAAAACACAAGAGCAATGGGTGGGGAGACAAAGAAAAGCAAGCCAAAGGTGGGGCTGATAAGCCTTCGAATGGCCACGGAAAGCCATCAAACAACAAGTCCAACCGATTTGTCAGATCGTGGGAAAGGAAGGATCGGGGTCTGGGACAACAAGCTATACATCAAGGACTGCCCAAAGAAGGCTAGCCTTTCTGCCATCAAAGGAGATGATGGGCCAACCGAGTCAATTGTCCAGCGCGGATCTATCATAATTTCCCTCCAAACCAAGTCTACCCGCAAGAAGAAGGGGCTTATGTATGTTGAAGCTACAATTGCCGATAAGCAATTGAGCGCACTTGTGGACACCGGAGCATCCAAGTTGTTCATGTCCAAATGGGCTACCAAGAAGCTTGGCCTTCATGTGGAGAAGGCAAACGAGTGGATCAAGACGGTCAACTCTAAGGAAGAACCCATAGCCGGAGTGGCAAGGAGGGTTGAGCTTCAACTTGGAGGTTGGACATGTAAAGAATCCATCAAGGTAATCCCTTTAAACAATTACGATTTAGTATTTGGTTTTTCATTTTTGGATCGGATTAATGCACTTTTTCTGCCATTTGCCGATTGTTTGTGTATCCTCGACTGCCAACATCAATGTGTTGTGCCGGTGAGTCAAGAGACAGGTGTACGAGCCAATATGCTATCTTTGATCCAATTCAACAAAGGAGTGCGCAAAGAAAATGTATCCTACCTTGTCGTGCTCAAAGAGGATGAGGCCATGGAGACCATGAAGATCCCCGATGTCGTGGGACGAGTCCTTGAAGAGTTCAAGGATACAATGCCTTCCAAGTTGCTGAAGGTGTTTCCACCCAAGAGAGAGATCGATAAGAAGATCGAGTTGTATCTGAATGCCGAGCCGCCAGCCAAGGCTCCATATTAGATGGCACCACCAAAGTTAGAGGAGATGCGAAGGCAATTGAAGGAGCTCTTGGATGTGGGTTACATCAGGCCATCCAAGGCACCTTATGGTGCACCAGTGCTTTTCCAAAAGAAGCACTATGGTAGTTTGCGCATGTGCATCGACTACCATACCTTAAACAAGCTCACCGTGAAGAACAAGTACCTCATCCCTTTGATTACGAACTTGTTCGACCAGCTTGGGAGCATGAGATTGTTCACCAAGCTAGATTTTTTCTCGGGATATTACAAAGTGCGGATTGCCGAAGGAGACGAGCCCAAAATAGCCTGCATAACAAGGTATAGGTTTTATGAATTCCTCATCATGCCCTTCAGCCTCACCAACACCCCAACCACGTTTTGCACATTGATGAACAAGGTATTACATCCTTTTCTTGATCAATTTGTGGTTATTTATCTTGATGATATAGTTATTTATAGTCCAACTTTTGAGGAGCGTATAAGGCACTTGAGAAAGGTTTTGCAGGTGCTCCGGGACAACAAGTTATACATCAAGAAGGAGAAACATGCCTTTTCCCAACAAGAAGTTCCCTTCTTAGGCCACATCATCGGAGGGGGCAAAATTCGAATGGAAAAGAGTAAGATCCAGGCCATTGATGAATGAGAGCCGCCAACCAAGGTCACCGAGGTACACTCTTTCCTTGGACTAGCCAACTACTACCAGAGATTCGTCAAAGGCTACTCCAACATCGCCACGCCCTTGACCGAGTTGCTGAAAAAGGACAAGGAGTGAGAGTGGAGTTCGAATTGTCAAGAAGCCTTTGAGGGGCTAAAATAAGTCATGGTAAATGAGCCAGTGTTGGCACTTCCTGACCACACTAAGGCATTTGAGATTCACACCGATGTATCAGATTATGCAATCAGAAGAGTGCTCATGCAAGAAGGGCATCCAATAGCTTTCGAGAGCTTAAAGTTAAACGAGACCGAGAGGCGCTATACCATCCAAGAGAAGGAAATGACCACCGTGGTTCATTGTTTGCGCACTTGGAGACACTATGCATTGGGTTCGAGGTTTGTCGTCTTTACCGATAATAGTGCTATTAGTTATTTCTTAACCCAAAAGAAGTTGTCTCCTAAACAGGCTAGGTGGCAATAATTTCTATCCGAGTTCAACTTTTCCATGGAGCACAAACCAGGAAAAGCTAACACCATGGTCGACGTACTAAGCTGGAAGTCAACATTTGCCGCCATTAGCCAACCGAAAGGGGACTTGTTGGAGAGCATCAAGGAGGAGCTAGCTCATGACCCTTCCGCCAAGCATTAATCGAGTATGCCAAAGAGAACAAATCCTGACAAATTTGGATCGAGAAGGATTTGCTATACATGCGAGGAAAACGCCTCTATGTTCCTGAATTCAACAACCTACGTAAGCAACTCTTAAAGGAGTGCCATGATTCAAGATGGGTGGGTCATCCAGGGATTCATCGCACTTTGGTGTTGCTTTCAGAACGATACTATTGACCTTACATGAGAAACGACGTTGAGGCCTACGTCAAAATTTGTCATGTGTGTCAACAAGACAAGGTGGATGCAAAGAAGCTGATGGGTTTTTTGCAACCATTACCCATACTTGAGAGGCCATGAGAGAGTATTTCCCTTGATTTTATTATTGGTTTGCCTAACATTGACAATTTTTCAAGTATTATGGTTATGGTCGATAGGTTCTCAAAGTATGCAACCTTTATACCCGCCACCAAAATTTACCCAGCCGAAGAGGCTGTCCGACTATTCTTCAAACACGTAGTCCAGTATTGGGGAATTCCGGAGACGATTGTGAGCGATAGGGACATCGTTTCACAGGCAGATTTTGGACCGAGCTTTTCAAGTTGATGGGATCCAACTTAAACTTGTCAACGAGCTTCCATCCCCAAACGGACGGGCAAACCGAGAGAGTGAATGCGCTGCTACAGAACTACTTAAGGCACTATATGAGTGCCACGCAACGGAACTAGCCAAAGTTGTTGGATGTGTCCCAATTCTCCTACAACTTGCAACGGAGCGAGACAGCCAACCACGACCTGTTCGAGATTATGAATGGTCAACAGCCTCTTACACCCAACATTGTCGTGACCAAGTATGATGGGCCAAATCCGGCCGCTTTCAATTTCACAAAGACTTGGAAAGAACAACGTGACTTAGCCCAAGCTTGTCTACACAAAACTGGGAAACGAGCAAAGAAGTAGGCATACCAAAAGCGAAGGGACATGGAGTTTCAGGTAGGGTATTTAGTTCTCACAAAATTAAATCTAACTTTTCACAATTCTTCTGTCCATAGGGCGCTCTTGAGAAGATATAAGGGGACTTACCTAGTCGTGAAGCGTATAGGCAAGGTGGCCTACAAGTTAGAATTGTCGTTAAAGTTACATGCCCAACTCGACTTTCATATCAACATGCTCAAGCTGTACCATGATGATACCGAGTAACCAGAGCGGAGTAGATCTACTCGAGCACCAGTCGAAATAAAGGTCTCCTACGAGAAAGAGGCACAAGAGATTCTAACGGACCGAGTGATTCGACGACCAGGCCATAGGCCAAGGCACGAATACTTCGTACTTTTGAAGGGCTACCCGAAGCCGAGGGTAGTTGAGAGCTTGCCGAAGACCTACAGCAGTTCGAGGAAAAGATAGTAGAATTCCATCAACACCGAGCGACGATCCAAGCACACAACCGAGATAGCCAAACCAGCTACGCACCCGAAGGCCTAAGCAAGTACCGAGAATGCTGCCTTACACCACCAACTCCCTGGGCCGCACCTGTGGGCTGAGTTAAGCACGATCCAAGCACATCGAAGGGCAATCCAGCACACTATGCGCAACCCAGGGGGTTTTATCCAAGCTATTGGGCTTGTCAAAGTCCAATCCGCCCAAGGCTTCCTACACGCCCAAATTAGCCCACAGCTTGGAGATTACTCGTCCATTTAACTAAGATATTCATGGAAAGAGATCAAGCCAACAAAATCCCTCGGTTCAAGGAAATTCCCTTCCCCTCACACAAGGAAAGCATCCATGGAAATCCTTGAAGATCACGTCTAATAAGAAAGGTGATTAGGATATCAATCTCTTTCCTTAGTTAGATAGTCTCGGCTAATCTTGACCTTCAATTCCATTTATTTGTAACCGTTAGATTGAGAGGTGTTCGCCTATAAATAGAGGCTCACCCCAACCTTATCATTCATCCAATCTTTTTCAGAAATAAGAGAAAAGCACCCACTCATCTTTTTAAGTTCTTTCATGCTTCATTTTTGCTTTCTAATCAAGCATTTGCTTGGTTTTTCAAGCTGGCTTAGTCGCCTTTCACTTGCTCCGCGACAAAGGCCGAATGGTGCTAGCTACTCAAATCCTAGCCCTGTGACACCCATCAATCGCAATTATAGTTTTATCCCTATTTCTAAGCATGTGGGATTTTGGAAGAATTCAGAGATAATTTTTTTTTGAGAAATCCTAATTCTAATCTTAATCCAGAGCATTAGGGTGTTTTCTATTTATGAGCGTGTAAAGTGTCCACAAGTTCTATATTTCATGCACATTTCATCTCATAATATTGATATTTTTGAGTGCATCTTGGGCATAATTAGGACCATGCATTGCATTTTATAGTATTTCTTTACTTTGTCATGTTTTTATAGACTATCTTTTAATTGTTGAAGAAAAGATACTATTATAGTGTACTTTTGGTTTTAGGTACTAAAGGCTGACAGAGGGAAAGAGGAACTAAGGATGCAAAGCTGAGGCAGCGAACCAAGGAGCTGTACTGATGCAGTTCCAGACAAAAACAATAGTTGTTGAGTGCTGTCTCCACCCACCTTGATGTCCACGGCAGCAGACTATGAAGTTGGATAACCGAAGTGCGATTTGTAGAGCAGAAAACCTTGATTCTATCGATGTTGTCCACTCGATTTTCCGACGTCTGTAGCAGCAGGCAGAGCCATCGAAATGAAATCTCGAGATTGCTTGCGGAACAAGGCAACGTGATAAAGTCCACATTCAACTCAAAGAATTCAAAGTTTAAAGTCACATTTAATGTGGAAAGCTACTTTAAAGACTTCTACTTCAAGAAGAACTAGACCTAGCTAATGTCTATAAATACTCATTGTAATTCTAATTCAAAACATATTAGGTTTTCTTTAGGCATAGCTTAGGTTTTCTTGCCGCCAACATGTTCTAAATTTCTCTTGGGTTTTGGTTATGTTGTAATTAGTTGTGAGAACGATTGTTTAGGTTTTCAAGTTTTGTTTTTTGCAATTAAATACTCTAAGTTTGCTTAATTCATGTGCTTCACTTCTTCAATTAGTTCCAAAAGTCCAATTGAAGATATCCATTTGTCGGGCACGAGAGTGTCAAACTCACGAAAGAATTAAGTACGGTCACCTCATGATGAGGTGTTGACTAATTTGATTTAGACATAAGTTAGAATTTCATGGACTAAAAGGAGTAACCAAACATTGACTGCATGTGTTAGGTTTACGCAGAGATTGCTAGGTATTGCCTACATCACGCAGTGACAGAATCCTAGCCTAGACATAGGTAGGATCACTTCAGAATTGCTTCTCCGAACTTGGAGTATCTGCCAAACTTGTCGCCGGAAATTCTCTCCATCTCACCTGTTAGGACAGCGAAAGTTGCAAGAGCAGAGTTCCGCCGTGGCAGCGAAAGTTGTTGCAGCCTCAATCCGCCATTACCCGCCAAGGCAGCAGATCGCGACATCGCAAAACAACTTGGCCTATTCAACGTAGTTTCACACTAAGTAGCAACATAACCCTACCCTCTCTATCAATCTGACTACTTCCTCTTTTACTTGTGTTTTTATTTTAATTTTCTTCTCAACAATCATCTTACTTGTGCCTTTACTTTTCTTGTGCAGGAATAACAATTCGAACCAAGCTGTCCAATCCCTGTGGGAAACGATATCTTATATACTATAACTTGACAGGAGTGTGCACTTGCGCTCATAAAATAGAGTACACCTAATTGCTCTAAAAGTTTTTGGCGCCGTTGTCGGGGATTGGTAACAACGAAATTCATCTTTAATTTCTGCACTTTGTGTAATTTGGCTTGTCCTTCCCTCCTAGGGGTCCTCTTGTTCCTTCAGGTGATGTGCTGATGGGTCCTTCATCCTGCCCTTTGGTCTGTAGCGACAGCTGCTGCCTTGGCATGTCTCTATGTTGATTTTGGCAGCTTTTGCATATGGGCCTCCTTCTTTTTATTTTCCTGAGGGTTGTAGCACATTTAGCTTTATGCTCTGGTTGTCTACCCTCATGGTCAGCTCTCCATATTCCACATCTATTAATGTTCTTCTCGTGGCCAAGAATGGTCGCCCAAGGATGATAGGGGCTTTTTCGTCGGCCTCGCAGTCTAGGATGAGGAAATCAGCTAGTAGAATAAGGTTGCCCACCTTCACTAGGATGTCTTCGATTTTACCCTCCAGTTCTACAAATGAATGATCGGCAAGTTTTAGCATGACGGAAGTAGGTTTGGCTGGACCAATTCCTAATTTATCGAAGACTACTTTGGGCATTAGGTTGATGCTGGCTCCCAAGTCGCACAAGGCTTTGTTTTGTGTTTGATGCCTATCCTGCATAGGATAACAAAGCTACCCGAGTCTATTTGTATAACACCCCTCACCCCGGATTAGAGGCAAGAAGCGTTATATTAACTTAAACAGATTCGGATTAGCAGCGGAAGGAGGTTTATCAAATTCGTATAATATTTTTTTTCATTCGAATACATCTATTCAATTTACTCTAATTGCAATCATTCAATTTCAATTTCATAACAATTTCTTATACAATCGAATAACTTAATTCATTTCCTATCGAATTGGATATCATATATAATCTAATTCGATTAAAATAACCAACTATGTTTCACTTGATATACAATTCAATTAAGATCTAATTTTAAGTTCTAATTCATTCGAATGACATATAATTCATTCCATTCGGATTACACAATTTCAATTTCCTAATTCTCCAATTTAACCATTCGAATATCATACATATAATCCAATTCAAGTAATTAAATATACTTTTCATGATATCATGATAAAGTAATTCCAATCAATACATAGCTGAAACATTCATCATACTTATATATATATAATGTATCATATCCGATTCATACATCCATACCGTTTCTAGTTTCCCTTTTTACAAAATAAACCCGGGGTACTACATCGGCTAAACCTATAGGTTGCCTATACAAAAAGTGATTTCGACAAAAAGAATTTAAGCCCCAAACATATACTTGGGCAATCTATACCCCAAATATTTACCCCTTACATACATATCAAAATAGAGGGAAACGTACTAGAAAGTTCATATCGAACCAAAGTAATAGTTCATAAGCATAACCATCAAACCAAACTGAACTAACATGCTGAACGCTAGGCCACCCATCATAAGCACGACAAAGACAGGGAAAATCATACTTAAGCTTCGTACAAGTAGAATTCGGGTAGAGGTCAACAATGCTAGAACCTGAAATTTAGGGGAAGGAAGGAAAGGTTCGAGTGGTAAGTACTTCTCGTACTTAGTGAGGAAACCCTATTCTATTCGGTTTCCAATTAAATTACTTATGATCATACAATATAGTTTCACTTTGCACATTAGTTCATTCGAATGGTTCAAATAATACAAATAATTCACACTTTATTTATGCACAATAGTTATCAATCAATTATATGCATATTGAGACATATAATTCCATTCGAATGCAAACAATAAATTTCATATCATACATATCAATTATACACATACAAGCCATGAAACCCTATTTAACTTCCATTTATCAACTTATCACAAATTCAAGTTTCATAGCATATCAAAACAACAATTCATGAAATTTCAATATTTCATTCGAGTATTCCAATTGAACCAATTTCATGAATTAATTTCGATTTTCAGATTTCATTACTTTAATGGTTCATTTTATTCAATTAGCAATGCCTTGGATAGTAGAGTATGCTAGGTAATCAAGTCACGTGTAACAGAATTTGTGAATCAAAATTCACCATGTAATAGGTACCACGTACCAAAATCGTATCACATATAACATATCATAATGTCCGCAGACATTAAGCAAGAAGGTACACTTACGTACCACAATATCGAGTACACTAACGTACCGATTTTCTTATTGAGCTCAGACTCTAGGCTAGCCGTACTACCTAAACAGACTGTACACACCAAGGGCTTTGCTTATCGATCTTAAATTAAATCAGATACTTAATCAATCAAAATTTCAGAATTTCTTAATTAATCCTTTTGATTAATTTCTTATAATTCCGAATTCCAATAATATGTTATCACACATAATCATATAATAATTTACAAGCTCAATTCGCATATTTCAGATCAGCATTCATACAATTCCAAACTCATATCATATAATTCAGAATCTCATTTCATAGTTCAATACTCAATTGAACTTATCAAACATAACCATACCATGAAAGATCATTATATACTCACATACCATATCGCAATGTCATTATTTCCACAAGCAATCAATATCACAACAAAATTTCATTAATCAGCATTATTATTTCATCCAAAACAGTACAATTAACCACAAATCAGATCCGGAATCAATCATAAAAATCATCAATTTAAATTTCAATCACATACGCAATAAAATCGCATAACACATGCATAAAATCTGAATTCCAATATTCCTTCTTCCCTTAGTATTTACCAGCCTTAATTTAGTCCAATTTCATGCTCAATTTATATACTAACAGCAAATCAGAGTAGTTGAGACTCTAATCTCAACTCTACGGGTGTTTCCCTCACAGTTCGCCGAGCTAATTTTGTATCCGAATGCCCTTCGCTCGATCCGAAGCCGATCTCGGTGCAATTTCCTCTTCGACTCTTTCGCTTCTAGGATCTAAGGCATTCAAGCCAAACAATAGGAATTTTTCAGAATTCAATTCATGCATTTAGAGGCTGAATTTTGTATTTTTATTCAAAATAGTCCCTATACTTTTAAGGTTCAATTCAGCTAGTTCCCATTTTCCTAATTTCTTTAATTAACCACTTAATCCTTCAATTTGATCACTAAAATTGGTGGATTTCACATCCTACAGATTGTAATTTAATTTATTAATACTCCATATAATCCAATTTTACCACTTTCATAATTCTCATGTTCTAAATTTTTCTTCTTTTCATTTATACTCATTTCTGACCACCTAAATTAATTCATTTCGTATTTCCTGTATACAACTCCAAATCGAACACCGTTTGTTCCTAAATTCAATTAACATACCCAATTTCAACATATCAAAAATTCAGACCAAAACTCCTAGTAGATTATTTTATACAATTTTTCAAAGTTCACTGTCCAGCTAGGAGCATTGCTGGACAGTTTTGCATGCTGTTCGAAATGTGTTTCCAGATTTTACCACAGTCATCAAAACTCCCTTTTATAATTTTTCTACTATTTTAGACATGTCAAAGTAGAACATATCAAAATTCATCTTAAAATTCCTACTGATCAGTTTTCTATAATTTTCTAAAGTTGCATGTCTTGTAACTAACAAATCTGTCCATTTTAATACTTGCATGTTCATAAGCCTACTATTATTCAAGTTTCTTAAGATTTCTCATGTTCTTAAAATTTCCAGCAGCATAACCCTTAGTCTCATCACTTCCATGATTTTATAAAGACATTAAGACCACCAATTTATCAAGAATTTTTACATATTCGAAAGGTAGAAGGAGAGAGCTACTTACTTTTAATTTTTCCTTGAATTTTCTAGACCAAGATCTAAACCATGCAAGGCTTTTCTCTCCTTCACCGTGCACTCCTCCACTCTATCAATTTCTTGAGTTTTGTTAGTGTGTGTGAATGTATGGTTTGCTTAGCTAGAAGGGTTGAGTAACCGGTGGAGGGAAGGTGAGAAATGATGAGAATTGACACCAAGTCAATGTCTCATGTTGATTGAAAGTCTATTTTGTCCCTAATTATTCTATCAATTTTATTTTAAACAAGGGCAAATCAAGAATGTTAAACTTTAGCATGCAACTCTTTTCTTTTACTTTATATTCGGTTTGGTCACTAGACGAAATAACTGGAATCTTCTTGAACATTTCTTTAAAATTCAATTTGGTCCTTATCGAATCTATTTTCAATTCAATAATTTAGAAAATTTAATCTAATAAGTCATCTAATTATTTAATTAAACCTCTAATCTTCTAGGCTAATTTTTGGGATGTTACAATTTGCTTGGGCGGAAGTTTGTTGTGCAGCATTTCCATACACTCTTCTGTTACAACAACTGTTTCAAACTCCCCAATCCTCTTCCTTTTATAAACCATGTCCCTGAGATATTTGGCATATTCTGTATGGCTTCTATTAGAGGGATGTTTATGTGCACCTGCTTTAGAATATCTAGAAATCTTCTGAACTGGTGCTCTTGCTTCTATTGCTTAAGCCTCTAGGGGGAAAGGTGCTAGTAGGCGAATGTCCTCTATACGCTCCTTGCATGGGAACTTAATCTGTGGAGGATCATCTACTTCAGGACTACTATTATGTTTAGCTGTCGGGGCGGCTGGTGTTGACGCGGCCACGACAAGCTATTCTTTTTGTGCTGGTTGTGTTTCTGGTTATCTTTCCACTCTGGGTACATCCAACTGCTTCCCACTTCTGGTAGATATGGCTTTGCATTGTTCGTAAGTGGGTTTGGCTGCTACCTATGTGCTGCTGGATGTTGCTCCCATTGTTCTGCTGTTGAAGATCTCTCTAAACTGCCCAAATTGTGTCTCTGGGTTTTTTATAGTAGCCTCCTGGTTGTTCATCTTCATCTATGTCATGTCCATGAAAGACTCAGTTTTATAAATGAATTTATTAGTGCGAACAATAAAATCACTAGTTCTAGACATAAAGGTATGAAGAGTTGCTTCTAGTGAATTATTATTTTACGACTGCTGAGCCTACTATCTGGACAAGTTTTTTTGGTAGCCTCCTCGTTGCTGTTGTGGGTTTGCAGCAATCTTTGGGTTGTTCTAGGAGAAGTTGGGATGGTTCTTCCATCCAGGGTTGTAGGTGTTCTGGGCAGGTCCGATGTTCCTCTCGTATCCTCCCATAAAGTTGGCAGATGCGGTGCAGTCATATGAATCATGATTGCCCCCACACTCGTCACAGAACGACTCCACAACCTTTACCTCATAGACTTTCCCAGCAGGTTTTACGATGCTCAAGCTCTGTCAGCTTGTCAAGGCGGGCATTGACAGATTATGAGGCTTCTACCTCGTTCACAGTGGCTGGCCGCCTAACGCCGCTTCGGCGGGCTGTTGGATACTTGTAGTCGTTCTTGGAGGCTTGGTTAAGAATCCGTAGTGCCTCCTTTAATGGTCTATCAAGGATGATTCCATTGGCTGAGGCATCAATCATCATCTGTGTTGGGTAGTTCACCCCGTTGAAGAACATTGATACATGTGTCCAAGTCGAGAAACCACGTAGCGGGCAGTTGTTCAGAATCTGTTGGTACCGCTCCTATGCTTCATACATCAGCTCGTAATCCCCTTGTCGGAAGGTTGTTATCTCGTTTTGTAGTCTGTCTGTAACATTGGACGAGCTAAATCGGTCCAGAAAATCCTTACACAACTTTGTCCATGTGTTGAACGATCCTACTGGCTGGTTGTTTAACCACTGTTTTGCCATATCCATCGGTGAATAGGGAAATAATCTCATCCTAAGTACGTCTTGATGGACTCCGTGTCTTTTGAATGCTCTGCAGATGTCCAAGAATCCTCTCAAGTGCCGCCGAGCATCTTCTGTGGCAGTCCCTCCAAATTGTCCCAACGTGTTGATCATGTTAAACATAACAAGCTTCAACTCGAAGTGATCTGCCTCAATCGCAGGTTCTGTCACTGTAGGATCAAACCCTCTGAAGTCATGTTCTAGATAATCTATTGTGGTTCGAACATTCTGGGGCTGCATGGGCGGAAGAGGGGGTTGTTGCCTTGGTAGATCTTGTTGTTCTCTGCGCGGAAAATCTTGATGCCCTTCTCTACCGTTCGCAACATTGTTGGGTAGGATCATGTTTACCTTTGCTTTTTCTTTTTCCTCTTTGGTTTTCCCTAAGGTTACTCTGATCTCCTTCTTGAGCTCTCTTACTCTTCGTTCGATATCGTTGTAGAAGAGGATCTCTCCTTTTGGATTCGCCCTGGTCATACACTAGCAAAGGAAACTGTAAAATTCTTTTTTTTTTGATTAAAAATAAAAGTAAAGAAATAAAAGTGCAGAAATTAAAGAAGAATTTCGCTGTTACCAATCCCCGACAACGATGCCAAAAACTTGTAGAGCGTTAGGGTGTTCTCTATTTATGAGCGCAAGTGCACACTCCTGTCAAGTTATAGTATATAAGATATCATCTCCCACGGGGATTGGACAACTTGATTCGAATTGTTATTCTTGCACAAGAAAAGTAAATGCACAAGTAAGGTGGTTGTTGAGAAGAAAAGTAAAATAAAAACACAAGTAATAAAATAGGAAGTGATCAGATTGATAGAGATGGCAGGGTTATGCTACTGCTTAGTGTGAAACTACATTGAATACGTCAAGTGTGTTTTGCGCTGCCACGATCTGTTGCCTTGGCGGGTTGAGGCGGCGGAAACTTTCGCTGCCACAGCGTCACTTTGCTCTTGCAATTGTCGCTGTCTCAGCAGGTGAGATGAAGAGAAGTCTCGGCGGCAAGTCTGGCAGATACTCCAAGTTCGGAGAAGCAATTCTGAAGTGATCCTACCTATGTCTAAGCTAGGATTCTGTTGCTGCGTGATGTAGGCAATACCTAGCAATCTTAGAGTAAACCTAACACAGACAACCAATATTTGGTTGCTCCTTTTAGCCGTTAAAATTCTAGCTTATGTCTAAGTTGAATTAGTCAACACCTCGTCATGATGAGACCGTGCTTAACTTTTTCGTGAGTTTGACACTATCGTACCCGACAAATAGATTCTTCAACTGGATTTTTGGAAATAATTGAAGGAAGTGAAGCACGTGAATTAAGCAAGCTAACAGTATTTTATTGAAAAAATAAACTTGAAAACCTAAACAATTGTTCTCACAACTAATTACAACATAACCTAAACCCAAAGAGAGAATTAGAACATGTCGACAGTAAGAAAACCTAAGCTATCTTGAATTAGAATTACAATGAGTATATATAGGCATTAGCTAGGTCTAGTCCTTCTTGAAGTAGAAGTCTTCAAAGTAGCTTTTCACATTAAATGTGACTTTAAACTCTGACTTCTTTGAGTTGAATGTGGACTTTATCGCATTGCCTTGTTCCGCAAGCAATCTCGAGATTTCACTTCCATTGCTCTGCCCGCTGCTACAGACGTCGGAAAATTGAGTGGACAACATCGATAGAATCAAGATTTTCTACTCTACAAATCGCACTCCAGTTCTCCAACTCCATAGTCTGTTGTCTTGGGCAACAAGGTGGGCGGCGGCAGTTGTTGTCTCTGTCTGGAACTACATCAGTACAACTCCCTGGTTTGCTGCCTCAGCATCACATCCTCAGCTCCTCTTTCCCTCTATCAGCCTCTAGTACCTACAACCAAAATTACACTAAAACAATACATTTTCTTTACCAAACAAAGGATAATCTAGAAAAACATGGCAAAGTAAAGAAATACTGTAAAATGTAATGCATGGTCCTAATTATGCCTGAGATGTACTTAAAAACAGCAATAATATGAGATGAAATGTGCATGAAATATAGAACTTGTGGACACTTTACAATCCTACCTAGATGGAAGGGGAAGAGGAGACTTTAAGGAGAAGGAATGGAGTGTTCATAATGGGTCTAGAAACCATGACCTAGGAGAACATGAGTGAACAAAGATAAGCAACTTGACCAACCAGCCAAATATGTTTGCAGTACACAACAATTCTTAAATCATATTTAACTATGGAGCATATAATATAGATCATAAAACAAATAAAATAACAGAATCGGGGTGGGCCTACCTTGGTCATGACCCATTCCATGCCAAAAATAATATTTTTTACTCAGTCCTAAAAATAAAATTTTAAAGTTGGGTTTTTTTTGTCTTTTTTTCCCCTTATAGTACTTAAATTAAAAGTTTTTTTGTTCCATTGTTGTCAAAGTTAAATTTGAAAGTTAAGATATTCTTTATCATTCCATTTTAGTATGAGTGTAAATGAACAGAATATTCGATGAACTTTTCGTATAATGTTCGTTTATTAAGTTAAATAAATGAGTATGAACAAAAACTTTTATGTTTGTTTAATAAACGAATGAACACGAACAAATGTGTGTTCAGTTTGTTTATGTTTATAAACAAACTCAGTTGTTTATTAATGATATTTTTTTCAAAAACATTACGATAATATCTCTCTATTTTTATATTTAAATTTTAACTCATTAATCTAGAATATATATATTATATTTGCAATCATTATTCATAATTTGACAAAACAAGTTATGGACAATGTCCTCCAACCCTTTTGGTACATCATGTGAAAGAAGGGTGTTGTGTATAAAAAGATGGATAAAAGATTTGTTACTACATCAAAGTGTTTGGTTTGTTGAAAATTGTGATATATATTATTCCTCTTAGCTTGTGTTTGGTAAATATTAAAAGATAACTGTTATGTATGAATGTATCATCTTACCTTATGATTCTTTTATTTTATTATTGACACTAAATTCAGTTTTAACTATACTATATTTTATTTAATAAACAAATAAAATGAAATAAAGAGTCGTACAATCAAAATATGTTCACATTTTTAAATATCGTTTTTAACGAGATTAAACAAACTCATAATCATAAGCTCTGAATAAAACTAGATTAAGTAAAATAAAGTTTAAGTTATTGAATAAATTATAATTTCTTATGAAATCCAAAATAAGTAAAGAATTAGCCACTATAGCTAATATTCAATAAAATATATACTTATAAATAACAATAAAAAATATAAAATTCAAATACATTGATACTTATTTACATCGTTGTAAATAAGCATTAATAGCTTATTTATATCGTTGTAAATAAGTATTGGTAACTTATTTGCACCTAGTCATTTATGTTCATTAATATGTAATCATATTATTTGTAGTTGTTACTCTATTTTTAAATTGAAAACTATATATACGATTTATGTTAGATAAAATTCTTGTTCTATTTATATTGGCCCAGTCAATGATATTTTTCTGGATTTGTCCAAAAAGACTGAACAATTGCATGAAGTAAGTGGGCTATAACCAATTTTATGTTAATACAAAGGCTAAAAAAATGGGTTTGTTTGACATAAGGCAGGTTACGGTACGGCTACGGTGCGACACCAACTAAAAATGTAAACATGACACTAAAAATGTTACACTTTTTAATAACATTTTCAGTTGTGACAAGTATCTAAACTTTACTTTCGAGTTTTAAAACTTTTATCACTTATGATAAGATTTTAAGTTTTTGTAAGAACTGAAAATGTTATAAAAAGTGTAACACTTTCAGTGCTATGTTTTACATTTTCAGTTAGTGTCGTACCGTAGCCGTACCATAACCTATTGTACCGTAAACCTACCCAAAAAGGACAAACTTCTGGCAATGTATTGAATCATTGATTATAATACTAAAAAGACTTTTGTTCATTCTAAGGCTCAAACCTCGTCTATAAGAAAAGAATAAAGTATTTGTGGTCAATCAATTCAGCCTACTTAGGGCATCTTCTCTCTTAAATTTTTTTGTCTCCCGTCTCTCTACTCCTCCTAAAACAAACCCTAAATCCTCAACGATGGTTGACTATTGGTGCTCTTTGGCGGTCGGCCTCCCACACCTTGTATGCTTCCCCTTTTTCCTCTTCCCCATCTCTTCTCGATTCTCGCCCTCCTTTCCTCATCTGTTTTTTGCTCATTTTTTACTTCTTTAATTTTAGTGCTCCGAAGATCACCGTCGGTCTGCTCGTTGTGACTAATTTTTCCGACACCTTTGATTGTGTTCGAACCTTTGTGAGGCTAGGTTGTGGTGGTGAATGAATATGAGAGTCATTGTTCTCTCCCTCCGCCTCTCTTCTTTCTCGTTTCCTCTCGATTGGGTCATATTTCGATCCCGATCTTCAGGCTCTCAATTTTGGGTCAGAGTTTAGTCGTGTCTCTCGCCTTTCATTGGCGAAAGTCTGCTTGGATAGTACATTTCAACTTCGGTTCTTCTCTCTGGTCCATCTGACATCGACTATGTCTTCATCCATGCAATGATGTTTTCATCATGCCCGCTTTTGAAATTTTGGTGGCCCTAGGTCGAACTAAGGTATTGGGCCCTTAATTAGGGATTTAAAATACGATTGAATCGTATTTTCGATCGCATTGCGTTTATCACGATTTCGGTCACTTCGAGTATCGTGGTTGCGAATTCTTTTAAATAACATATGCTATAATGGATATTACGGTTTCGGATGATGTCGTCACCGCTATATAACAGTTATTGTTGCGGTTGAGGCCCGTTATTTAAATCCATGTCCTTAAAAACAAGTACAAGAAAAAATTAAGGGTAGGTCTATAATAACAAGTATTGAAAATAATTAGGCATTTGATAACAAATATTGAAAAAATTTTAATTTTAAGAGTATGCTCATAATTACAAATATTGAAAAAAAATTGACCTCTAATAACAAGTATTGAAAATATTATATCCGTAATAACAAATATTAGAAAAAAATTAAATTTTAAGAGTAGGCCCCTACTATAAAAATATTAAAAAATTAGTCCTAATAACAAGTATTGAAAAAAGTAGACCTTTAATAACAAGTATTAGAAAAAAATTTGTATTTTAAGAGTATGCCCATAATAACAAATATTAGAAAATTGAACCTTTAATAACAAATATTAGAAAATAAACAAATATTAAGAGTAAGCCCTTAATAATATATATTGAAAAAAATTGGACCCTTAATAAAAAATAGGCCTTATAATTAATATAAAATATGTATGATTCAGTATAAAAATTATGGGCCTTGGGCGGTTGCCCCTCCCGCCCTGACACAAATACGGCCCTAGTTTTCATATGGCAGTCTCACTGCATCTTAAAGAACGATGTTATGCTTCTGTGACCCTAGAAGAGACATGCAACTGATGATGTCTGAACTATTGGCTTCGTTCTCATTTTGTCATTCGGCCTTCCCCGCCTATTCATGGTGCCTCGACGTCTCCTATTTCATTTTTGACTTTGGTTTCTAATTATTTTTCTGTTGTGTGTTCGTGTTGTTTTGTGTCTGTTTGTTGGTCTGTCTTCACTTAGCTTTGTTGGTGTTTGTTTGTTGGTTTTACTTTATTTTGTTCACGTGTTTTCTCTATTTCCTCTGTAAGTTTTTTTCTTCCCTTGTATCTCTTATTTTTTTGTGTTTTTGTATTTGCTGTCTTTGTTTTCTTGAATAAATGACAGTGTTCTTTGTTCAAAAAAGAGAAAATAATATATTATTTAGAGATGGTGATTTGACTCAGACCCGACAAGTTTCTCGACCAGACTCTTTAGGGTCGGGTATTTTAAAAGAAAATTTTAAATTTGGGTTTGGTCGAGGTCATATTTTATTAGGATTAGATTGGATCGGGTTGAACTCGGGTTTAGGATGACAAATATTCGACCCGAGCTGAAATAATAGTTTAATTTTATTCTAAATATTTAGGTATAATTGCTATAATGCCCATCTCTTTATATATTTTTTCAATTATCTCTCTATTTTTTCTAATAAAAATGGAACAATTATTATAATGCTCTCTATTTGTATTTTTACAATTAACTCCCTATTTTATCGAATAAAAATGTAAAAAAAAAAATTATTTATGTCGGGTCGAGTTTAAATTTTTACTCTAAAATTCGAGTTGAGTGTAGCATCATAAAATATTAGGTCGAGTCAGATTCAAGTGAAGATGTTAAATTTTTAGGTCGGGTATAAATCGACCAAAAGGCCGATCCAACCCAACCCATGACCTAAGAGTATCTCTATCCAACTATAATAAAGTTTGTGACATTTACTTTTTTAATATAATATTAAATTATAGTCCAAATAATTGGACCTAAAATCAAAAGCCTTAATTGGTTCGATTTTAGGGTTTATGGTTTAAGATTTATAATTTAAGATTTAGGGTTTAAAGTTTAGGATTTATAATTTATGATTTAGGGTTTCATATTTTATGTTTTGGGTTTCGAGTTTCGGGTTTCATTTTTTGAGTTTTTATTTTTAAATTAATTAAGGTTGGTATTTGATCCAATTATTTTTAAAAATAAAAATATTATATATATGGAAAATAATTTAATTAATATTTTATTTTAAATAATTTATAATTATATGTTTGAATAATTTATAATTATACGTTAAATCTTTTAAAATTTTAATTTAATCTTTATAAATTAATTTAATAATATTCATCGTTCGATGCTCGTCGAGGGTGATAACCTATCTTAATTTTAATCATTAACTTTTACTACTTTTTAAGCAAATTACTGTGATATTAACAAAAATAATAAATAGACCATCATATTTTTACGACAATGACGTGGTAGTCCACATGTACATTATTATTGACGCGGTAGCCCATGTTCTAAGGCAAATGTAGTACTATGAATTTGCCCGCGAAAAGAGGAAAAGACCGTTTGGTCTGAAGATGAATTCCCCGAGTCCCAACATTTTTTGAACGGAGAGGCCTTGCATTTCGCTCAAATTCTAATCTGTAATGAAAAAACAAAACGGCCGAACCTGTTGTCGGGGCGAGTGTTGAAGATTTAGTCAAATGCTCATCAATGGCTAATTGCCAAATAAAGAAGAGAAACCCACCCATTTTCTCTTCTTTAACAATCGTCTCTCCGCCATTTTCGAACACCAAACCTAAAAAAAATCCCATCCTCCTCCCCACTTCGCACAGGTACACCCTTGTTTTGTTTTCTTCTCTGGGTTTTATGTTTCTTAAATGTTTCATTCTTCTTGCTTAGTAATATTTAATTATCGTATTTGCAGAGATTTGGGTCCAGGGGGTCGATTGATATTCGATAATACGACTGCTTGATTCTTCTGCCCTTTACTGTTTCTCTGTCTGCAGAAATTCTTTAACAGCTTCAAATCATGGCTGAGACCCAAGGTCTTCTTATTCTAAACCTTTTCTTCTTGTTAGATTTTCTATTAGCATGTTTATAGGTATGGGAGTAGGACAAGAATGGGAACCCTTTTTATTTTTTGCTGGTTAATCTCATTGTACATTACTTTTTTTCCTTTTTATGTATTTGTTTTGTATCTTTCTAGTAACAGATCGGGTTTTAGGACATTTCTATGTCGTTCTATGGGATTCGGACATCTCTCTCGGCTATGCTTACATCTAAGGTTCTGTCTTGTTTGAACATCCACTGACACCTTGAAGATTTGTCACTCGAAAGTGTGCCTATCTTGATTTGAATGAAGAACTTGTCATTTAAGTATCGGTTCAGCTACTTGTGTTGCGA
Source organism: Hibiscus tridactylites (assembly GCA_958450335.1). Taxonomy (NCBI): domain Eukaryota; kingdom Viridiplantae; phylum Streptophyta; class Magnoliopsida; order Malvales; family Malvaceae; genus Hibiscus; species Hibiscus tridactylites. Next base: position 91,374,744 of record OY288279.1, on the reverse strand, counting down.
AAAGGTCTGTAGAAGAAGTTCTTAGTTTGAATAAAGGGAGGCACACTTTGGAATGTCAAATCCTTGAAGGATGGTGGTACTCGAAAAGGATAACATATTAAATGAAACAGTGTGCGAGGAAAACGTACCGGAACCCGATCATTACCCTTTGAATAGATATTGTTGTTATTGGTGGAGAATGCTTTTATTTATTATACTGTTGAATGTTGATTTGCATGATCATTTGTTGTGGCATAACTCTAATGGTATTCCGTTGATATATTATTTAGTTGTTCTTTCTATTAATGATGACCACTCAAAAATCCAATCTTAGTGTTAGTAGATGAGAATGCTTGGACTGGTTTCAGGCTTTTAGTATATATTCATTTCAATGTTAATAGTTTCTTCATTGTATCAGATATGGACGGGTCCACTAAGAAGACGGGAAGGAGCATATCCAATAAATTCAGGAATTCGAGAGGTAGGAGGAGCAGTAAAGTAATGTCGATTGAAATTGATGATGAACGTACTCCGGAGGAGTTGCAGTCTGTTGAGGCCTTGCGTCAGGCACTTATAGCGGAGGACAAGCTACCTGCAAGACATGATGATTATCATACATTGCTCAGGTTACTATCTTTCAGGACTCCTCATTTCCCTTAGAAGTACTCATGTCTGACATATTTGGATATGAGTACGGAGGTATAATCTTCTAAATATATGATGTTTTTTAAACTCGAGCATACCCTTTCAGGCCGACTTGTACAACATAGGTTCGTCTATTTTGTTGTAGAGAAATACACTCTTATATTATAAGACTTTAAGTTTCAAGTTGTATTCGGGTGTAAGCAGGATGATTAATGGGTTTGCATGTGAATCCAGTTGTAGAATGCAAGTTCAAGAAAATGTCTGACTATATTATATTTAAGTTTCAACATTACTGATCTCTTTATAATCAGGTTCTCGAGGGCCAGAAGATATGACCTCGAGAAAACAAAGGAAATGTGGATTAATATGCTCCAATGGAGGAGTGAATTTGGTACCGACACAATTATTGAGGTATTCTTCTTACCAAACATATAATTCTCCTATTTGTTTAACGTTCCTGTTGAAAATGGGCTTTTTAAAAAAGCTCTAGAAGATGACTCCCATTTTCTTCCCCTTTAGGACTTCGACTTCAAGGAGCATTCAGAAGTGTTGAAATATTATCCCCAAGGCTACCATGGGGTAGATAAGGATGGACGACCTGTTTATATAGAAAGACTAGGCATGGTAGATGCTACCAAGCTCCTGCAAGTCACAACAATGGATCGGTATCTCAAATACCACGTAAGGGAGTTTGAGAAGACCTTCCAAATGAAGTTTCCGGCTTGCTCAATTGCAGCCAAAAAGCATATTGATCAAAGCACAACCATCTTGGATGTGAATGGAGTGGTAAGTGAGATTCAATATTCAGTTTAACAAATCCGGCCTCTATCCTGCTGGTTCTTCTAGCCATCCTCTTCGACCTTCTTTGTACGGAAAGGAAGTGCTCATTTTGAACCCTAACCTTCCAACTCAGTTATTTTTACAAAGAAAGAAGAAGGAAACTTTTAATCATGTATAGGAACGTCTACTGTCTTAATTTCGAGTTAATGACACAGGGTCTTAAGAGCTTTGGCAAAGCTGCAAGGGACCTTGTAGGTAGTCTTCAGAAGATTGACGGTGACAATTATCCTGAGGTACTGATTTCCTTAACATTATTCATGCATAGTAGCCAAGTTTTTTATTCAGTAGTAACGTTTTAAACTTTAAATGATGGAATCGTGATGTGCAATGTTGTTGCCTTTTCTGCAGACATTGAACCGCATGTTCATCATCAATGCAGGTTCCGGATTTAGAATGTTGTGGAACTCTGTCAAGTCTTTCCTTGATCCTAAGACCACAGCCAAGATCAACGTAAGAATACATATTACATTCGCTTCCTCACAATCAAATTTGCAAGTTTTAACCAATAAGAAACTAATTGGTGAAACCAATTACATACCAGGTCCTTGGCAACAAATTTCAGAGCAAGTTGCTTGAAATAATTGATGAAGGGTATATTTCCATTACATTATCTAAATTTTGTTTATTTTTCATGATGATGCAACAAATCACTGGTGTTTCTTCTTTTCTTTTCGTATATATCTACATTTTTATTTCTTGTTGGGGCTCTATATCAGTCAATTGCCCGATTTTTTGGGAGGCACTTGCACTTGTGCTGATCAAGGAGGCTGCATGATTTCCGACAAGGGTCCATGGAAGGACCCTGAGATCATAAAGGTGAGTCGGTCGTTTGTTTTTTCTTTCTTTTTTTTTTCAGTTGCAGTCATATTGATTATCTAGTATAGTTTGTAATCAGGATTCAAGGCACTCCTAACCATTTTTTTTCAACTTGAAGATGGTTCAAAGTGGTGCTCATAAAGGCTCAAAGCAACCAGAGGCTGAAAGCACTGAAGAGAAAACGACTTCAGAGGATAAAACTGTGCCTGCAGAGGTTCTACTTTCTCTATCAACATGCACCTCGCTCACTCTTTTCCCCTCTATATTGATGACCTATGTAACTCTGAGTTCATTTTTCATAATAAACCAAGTAGTTCGTTTCACAGGAGACGAAGGCTAGTGATTCCTTGAATGCTGAGCCAGTTCCAGATGCAGCAGATAAACAATCAAAGGATCAAATTGAGCATCCGGAACCCGCCCCTGTACTGGATATTGTAAGTTTAGCGGCCTTTTTTCTGAATATTGTCAATTATTAGGAGATTTCAGGACCTAAAATGTGATACAAGTTGTGAAAAATATAGAAGCCTTGGAGGATGCAATGTCTATCAACATGGTACTCGAGCAGAGTTCCTAGATATCTTGACCTGATTGAATTTACATGCTTTCCCTTAACCCCCTCCATTTTCTTCTGAAATTCCCAGGTCCCAAAGGCATCAATGGAAATTGTTGCAGTGGTTACAGAACCTACGGATTTGGCTTTGCAGAAAAGAGAGCAAAATGAAAATTTTGCTCCTCTACCGATAGGTACATGGCTTACTCAGATTGTGATTTTCTCTGCATGTTCCTTGATCATGCGCCAACGGCACGCTTGTTATTTTCTTTGTCTTATAATTGTGTCTAAAGTACCATATACGGATTCTAAACTATAGCGGGTGCTAAGGTTTATTGTGGAAATCGCAGTTACCAAGCAAGAAAGTCGCAAGAACCCTGATATGCTTAGCTCTCCTCTTTTCAATGGTGTGATGACCTTTGTTATGGGAGTCGCCACCATGGTGAAAGTGACACGCAACATGCCGATAAAGCCTGCACTTCCAGCTCCTCAGACAACAGTTAAGATCGAGGAAATTCCAGCCCAGGCACCCCAACCGTGCATCACTCCTAATGAGTTGGAGTCGGTCATGAAACGTATGGCTGAGTTGGAAGCGAGACTAGTTGCTATCAACGCGCAATCTACAACAATGCCCCCTGAGAAGGAAGAAATGTTGAATTCTGCACTAAGCCGGGCTGATGCCTTGGAACAAGAGCTTATGGCAACCAAGAAGGTAACTGTTGCTATTTTTTTGATGAAATTATTTACCAGTCATATAATTGACTATCATATTAGCACAAGCCATAACCGCACCTATCTATATTGCTTTGACTCTTCTTTTTTCTTGAAGTACCATAATTCGATACATATCTGGACCTGAGTATGGGATTTAACCCTTCAAGGACCATTCAAATATATAGAAATCTTGAAAAATTTTAACACTCATGTCAAACGCTCGTACCTGAGTGCGAGTCACATACAAAAGAGGAAAAAGAAACCACATAGCTTAATCTTTAATGTCTCAGTGTTGCATGGACTTAAAAGGTGATTGCCATTGCCTTGCATTTTCAGGCGCTAGAGGACTCATTTGCTCAGCAGCAGGAGCTCGCGGAATATATCGAAAAAAGGAAGAAGAAGAAGAGGACTTTATTGGTAAGCTATTAAGATCATAATACTGCCCTTCTTTTTTATCATTTGCTTCATGAACCTGTCTCATTTCGAAACCTCGATTTGCTCGTGTTCCAGTTCTGGTGAAGGATGAGATGCTGTAAGCAGACGGATGCCGAGGAAATAGGCGGTGGATCAATTTGTTTCTTAACAAAGGCCAAGCCACCCCACACCCTTCAAATGCACTCTAGTCATCTAACATTGCTCTCATAAGATGCAAATCTAAAAGTTTTGATTTGATCATTAAATTGGCCTGCAAGGACCAATGTACATATATATCATACCTGTCGCCATGCATGAGTCCTACCTTCTTCTATTGTTTTGTTTTGTTTTGTTTTGTTTTTATCTGCCTGGTTTAGAAACCAGGGCTTTCAAAGCAAGGAAATTAAGCTCCCCTGGAAACATGCAGGGGAAGTTAATTATTGTCAGTGTTAATCTAAATTCTATTCTTTTATTGAAGTTAATATACATATTTACTTCCTAGTCTCTGTTATAAAGCAATTTGGGAAGGATAATCAGCCATCTAAATACTATTCTTTTATTGAAGTTAATCTACATATGTATTCTAGTGCTTGTATAAAGCAAGATGAGATTACAAAAAAGTTAACTACAAAACTTTGGGGTTTTCTCATTAGAGACAAATGAAAACATTCTTGGGATTATTTCACATTCTCTTGAACATTGTTATTGTAAATGTTCGCATCATTTTTTTCCAAAGGCATAATGCTAAAAAATACTTCTAATATTGAATAGTCACTTTGACCCTTTTTTTTAAATAATTTATTTCTCAACATTTCTTTGGGTCAAAATAAAATATTAAGGATTAAATTACTTAAAAAAGAATATAAACCAAAATAGAATACAAACCAAAATGATTATTTTGGTCAAACCTTATACACGTTTGTTAGTTTTATGTATATTATTTACACTATAAAACTCAAATACTAAAATTTTAACTTTAATTCTAAAAAATTAAACCCTAAATATTAAACCCTATACACTAAATTCAAAATACTGACCTTAAATTCTATACCCTACAACCTAAATCCCTAAGCTTTAAACTTTAAACTAAAACTTTAACCCTATAATTAAAAGTCACGTGTAGATAAAAGTTTTTTTTTTCTTTTACAAATGATAAGTTAGATAGAGACGGTCCAAAGGCAGTAAACAACTTGGGAAAAGGAGTTGAGGGAAAAGGGAAGGTGTCGTTGAACGATTCACTTTGATGATTGAAGGAAAAGCTAAGTCAAATGGAAATAGCGATTGGCGAGAATGTATTCTATTTCTAAGGAAGAAGGCATCTTTTCCAGGCTTTTATCAAAGCAAAGCCTCTTTCAGCCACTGGGATGATGAGATAATAAAGGTGTTTCATCTTCCAGATGTATCTCCACGCCTTCGATAATGATATAGATTCTAATTATATTCGAAGTTGAATCGAGTTAGATTTCAAAATAAAAAAATGATTATAATTTTTTTTTCTTTTCTTTCTTTCTTTCTTTCTTTCTTTCGAATAATAGAAAATTTAAGATTTTAGGTAAGTCTCATTAAAAGGGTTTGCAATATTGAATAGTGAAAACAAAACCAAATCAACGTATGCATGTTGAGCTGTGCAGCTGTTAGTTTGTTACAACAGCTGAATTCCCTCAAATTCAGTGTTTTCTCACGAGAGCCTTGTGCTAGGGTTTCTCCTTGTATACTCTATATAAACCATGTAAACAATGGCTAATAAATCATCTTCTTCCTTCCCTTCTACTACTGTATTGATTGTTTGTAAAACTTAACATGGTATCAGTAGTCCTTTAGGTTCGTTCCTGAACAATTATGGTGCTCCCTGGTGATGACGACTTTACCACCACCATGGATTCCCTATGCAATGTGTTTTCTAATAAGCGCATCAGCATCAGTCTGGATGGAACTAATTTCTTGCTCTGGAAACAGCAAGTAATCCTCATGATGCGTGGTCAGGGTCTTGAATCATACCTAGACGGCACTGTCTCTGTTCCCACCAAAACAATCTCTGGAGAAAATGGTACTACTGTTCCCAACCCTGCTTATCTCAGATTCATCAAACAAGATAGTGTTATAGCTTCCTGGTTACTCTCCACCGTCAGTTCTGACATTTTGCCCCAACTAGTTGGTGCTGAAACCACAACTGCTATCTGGAGCACAGTTGTTCGACTATATTCTCAGCTCTCCACCACACGCATAATGCACCTTCATTTCCGTTTGAGGTCGATCAAGAAAGCCTCCCTCACCATGCGTGCCTACACCATATAGATCAAGGAGATCTGTGACCTTCTGGCCTCGTGTGGAAGTCCGGTCTCCTCTGTTGAGCACATCGCCACAATCTTAAATGGCGTTCCCTCGGAGTATGATCCATTTGTAGCTGTGATCTCCGCCAGTCGAGATCCGTATTCTGTTGATGGTGCAGTGTCCATCTTAATTGATGTCGAATCACGTGTTTCTGACCCTCTTCGATATCCTGTTGGAGTCATAATAACAACCTTGTTGATCCACCATCCCCCTATGGCCTAGACAATAACTCCTATCAACGTCGTGACCCCCACAGTTTTCCGATGGACGTTTCAGAGGAAGGCCCCGTCCCCAGTGCCAACTATGTGGCAAACTTGGACACCTTGTTGATAGGTGCTGGCATCGATTTGATCAGAGTTTCAAGGGTGTCTTTCTCGGTCATCTCCTTCACTTGTGGCTACTCAAGCCAATGCTTGTTCATTCAATATTGAACCTGTGGAGATCTCCTATGATCCTTGTATCAGTGCAACACCACCTGGTGATCAACCACCAACTGATAAACCTCAAGTCAACTCCCTGACTGCCACTATATTCGACCTTCCTAGCATGATCTGGTTCCCTGACTCCGGTGCTACACACCATGTGACTGCTGAAAGTTCTATGTTGTCCACTGCTGCACCTTATTCTGGTAAGGGCCAAGTTCATCTAGGTGATGGTTCTTCCTTACTTATCTCTCACATTGGTAATTCTTGTATATATACACCAAAAAAGGATCTTTATGTTAATCATATGTTACATGTTCCTAAAATCAACAAGAACCTGCTATCTGTCTTGAAATTCACTCGTGATAATGATGTATATATTGAATTTCATGCTGATTCTTGTTGCATTAAGGATGAGAGCACAAGACGGATACTGGTTCAAGGTTCCCAATCGAATGGATTATATAGTCTGTCTGCAACTTTGCCTTCACCTTCAATCAAAGCCCTCACTGCTACTGTTGATCCTGAAGCACAGTTTACTCTATGGCATCAGCGTCTTGGTCACCCTGCCAAAGACATAGTTTCCCTTGCTTTGAATAAAAAACTTGTAATTATTGATCATACTATTTGTCGAGCCTGTCAAATGGGGAAGAGTCATACTCTCCCATACAAAGAGTCTGATACAGTGTATACAAGTCCTTTTCAGTTGATTGAAATTGACCTATGGGGTCCTTCTCCTATGCTTTCGAATGGATATTGCTATTACATATCATTTGTAGACATGTATTCTCGAAACTGCTGGCTATTTCTCCTCAAAACTAAATCTGAAGCAACCATTGCCTTTACTGTATTCCAAGCTATGGTTACAAATCAATATCAGTCTCACATCCAGGCTGTTCAAACAGACGGTGAGGTGAATTTCAGTTCCTCAATGACACTTTAGCTCAATCTGGGATTCAGCATAGGATTACCTGTCCTCACTCATCTCAACAGAACAGTGTGGTTGAGAGAAAACACCGGCACATCATTGAGACAGCTCTTACACTCATGGCTCAAGCCTCTATCCCTCTCAAATTTTGGTCTTATGCAGTTCTCCATGGAGTGTATCTAATTAATCGACTTCCTTCAAAGCGTCTAAGCAACAAGTCTCCATTTGAACTTCTGCATGGTAAAGCCCCTGACTACTCTCTTCTTCGAGTATTTGGATGTGAATGCTACCCTCATACAAGACCCTTCAACCGTCACAAACTCGACTTTAGATCCAAACCCTGCTTATTTCTTGGTTTTTCACCCAAACATCAAGGCTATCATTGTCTTGATGATCAAGGGCGTGTCTATGTTTCCCGTAACGTTCGCTTCAATGAAAACATCTTTCCCTGGGCTACTCCCAACCCCAAACATAACACACCATCCGACACTCCTATATCTCAACCCTTACCTACTATTCCTCAACCTACTCTCTCCCCTACTGATAAGTATTTATTTTGGTTATGTTTTTAGTCCTTATTTTGATCGAATATATATGTTTGAAGGACTTAATTGGGTTGTTTTTATGTTGTTCTCATGCATGTTACGTAATGCTGGAAATGAGTTGGAGTGCTGCAGAAAATACTGAAGTCGTGGGTAGATTCATGGGCATGAACCAGGGCATGAATGCTGACTGGGCGCCACGTCAGCACCTTCTAGAAGATGACGTCAGCAAGCCTGATAACTTATTAGTCCACTTATCAAGATAGCTTATCATCCGATTTTTATCTTAAAATTCAAAACTTAGATATTTATCTTATGTAATTTTATTTAAATTTTTTAGGATTTATCATCTTAGGTTTTTAGGGTTTTTCAACTACTATAAATACCCCACTTTGGGGGTGAATTATTCATCAAACATTTTCCATTGTTCTCTTCTTCCTTGAGTAATAAAGCTCTCCATTTTTCTCCATTTCTTTTCTCCATTTTCTTTATTTATTTTATTAAGTATGGTTTTTTCACAAACCATGCTTAACTAAATTCCCTTTAGCCAAAAGCAACGCCAAACCCGAAAAACCTCGTGAGATTAGGAAAATACTTCAATCCTTCAACAACTCCTTTTTAGATTCTCTGTAAAAATGATTAGGCAATCGACCTAATATTTAGGCATCACAATTGTTTCATTCCGAGAGCGCGCATCGGCTTGAAGTGGTTTAGATCCATCGTTGGGGACGAGGAAAAGCTTGTAGCCAATTCAACTCCCTAAGAACAAACTTAGTGGCGGTCCACTAAGGGGAATCAAAATCGGAAACAATTCTCATCGAGACGAATATCCGAGCACGGGCTTCTCGAGCACCAACTCATATCTGAGTTAGCATCGATTGTCGTGGCTAATTCACTAAAGTTTGACTTCAAGGATTGCCCTAGGAGTTGAATCTACCAACGAGAAGTAAGTTACAAGGGTTGGGCCTTGTAAACTGTAACCTGCAGGAAAGTCGAAGAAAAATCAACTTCAGTGATCAAAGATGTCGTGGCAAAGCGTGGCTTGAGGCTATTTTTATCCATAATTCATTCTCAACATTTATTTTTACGTTTTTACTATTTTTCTCATTCAAATCACTATTCTAAAATCCCCCTTTATTTTCTACAGGTTATTGGTCTAAATCAGAAGAAAGGTGTTAGAGTTCCTATTCCCTGCGAATCGACCCTTACTCTCGCTATATTAATTTATATCTTATTTATTTTGAGTTTAAGGTTTTATTTTTGACACTATACGACGCATGTCAAAATTGGCGTCGTTGCCGGGGAATACGACAAAGTACTAATATCGTTTTATTTGATTTATGACCAGGAGCAATCCGGGAGAACAATTTGATCTCATCCCGGAAATCGAAGCACTAGCCCGAAAGTTGAACGCACAAACACTTCGGGAAAAGAAAAACAAAAGACGCCAACAGAGATTCGAACGCGATCTAGAAATCACATCCGAAGCAGAATCGAGTTACGAGCCCAATCCGATGGGAGACAAAAATCAAACCATACGCCAACTAATTGCGGCGCCCGATGGCCAACAACCTATGTGTATAACTTTCCCGAACGGCGAAACACCGTTCGTGCTAAAAACGGGTTTGATCCATCTCTTGCCTACCTTTCACGGCTTACCGACAGAAAATCCTCATAAACATTTGAAAGAATTTCACATGGTTTGTCTAAGTACAAAGCCACAGGGAGTATCCGATGACCAAATCAAACTTAGAGCATTTCCATTTTCCCTAGCTGATATAGCGAAAGATTGGTTATTTGATTTACCCCCTAATTCTGTTACAACATGGACTGACATGGCTAAACTTTTTCTTGACAGGTTCTTCCCTGCAGCAAAAGCAAGCGAAATCAGGCGCAACATCTTGAGCATTCAACAAAAAGAAGTTGAATCCTTGTATGAATATTGGGAGAGGTTTAAAAAGTTGTGTGCAAATTGTCCACAACATGGGTTGTCGGAACAAACCTTCCTCCAGTATTTTTATGAAGGATTAACGCCTATGGACATGAAGGTGATAGATGCGGCAAGTGGAGGAGCTCTAGTCAACATGACACCAACAGCGGCTAAAACACTGATATCAACCATGGCCGCCAACTCTCAAAGATTCAACCAGTCTAGCGAACCATCTCGAAGGGTTCGCGAGGTAAGTACAGTTTCATTAGAAAACAAAATCGATAAATTAGCTGAAATAGTGCAAACTCTTGTTGCAGATAAGAGAAAAACAGCTAGACTTTGTGGAATCTGTACCAGCCCAGAACATCCGACAGACTGTTGTCCGATGATTCAAGAAGATGATGTCGCCCAAGCCAACACCATAGGGAATGTTTATAATTCCGGGTGGAGGAACCAATCAAATTATGGGTACGCGAACAACCAAAGGCCAAATCAACCGTACCAACAAAGACAACCCTACCCACAACAAAAGACGTCTCTAGAAACCTTGGTTGAACGACTAGCGATATCCCAAGAGAAGTTCCAAAACCGTACCGAAATCCACTTACAAGAGTTAGACAAACAAATGAGCCAGCTAGCCCAAACAGTAAGTCGTCTTGAATCCAAAGGTAAACTCCCTTCACAAATAGAAATAAACCCAAAAGAGAATGTTAATGCCATCACTCTTAGAAGTGGCACCGTGATAGAACCCAAAACCTCAGAGGTAAACACCCAAAAAGATAAATCAACTCCACCAGTCGAAAAAGATACATCAAATCCAACCCCTGAACCATCCCCTTGTGATGTCCGACCATCATTCCCGTCGAGATTAATGAAAAGAGACAAACAAGCAGAAGAAAAGGAAATCCTAGATGTGTTCCAAAAAGTAGAGATCAACATTCCGCTCCTCGATGTAATCCGAAAAATTCCAAGGTATGCTAAGTTCCTTAAAGATTTATGTACTAATAAACGTCGTCTTATTGGAGTTGAAAAGGTCAATCTAGGAGAACATGTATCGGCGGTCTTCCAGCGAAAGTTGCCACCAAAATTGAAGGACCAGAGTATGTTCGCCATTCCCTGCAAAATAGGTAAAGTGGGTCTTAAACGAGCAATGTGTGATTTAGGGGCCTCTATTAATGTTATGCCCCTTTCATTTTATAACTCACTTTCTACTGAGCCTTTGAAGGATACGAAGGTAACAATACAACTAGCGGACAGATCCATAATCTACCCAGAGGGATTACTGGAAAACGTCCTCGTAAAGGTAAATGATTTGATCTTCCCAGCGGATTTCTATGTTATTGACATGGAAAACGACCGAGCAAACAACTCTTCTAAGATCCTTCTTGGCCGCCCGTTTTTGAGCACTGCAAACACAAAAATCGATGTAAGAAGTGGGATCCTTACAATGGAATTCGATGGTGAGGTAGTAAAATTTGACGTTTACAAAGCTATGAGACATCCTGAAAATATTGCTAGTTTAAATTTTGTTGATGTCATTGAACCTGCCATAAATGATTTCTTTGACACTAGTTTTACTAACTTCATGGATGATTTATACAGAGAAATCGCGGATTCCGACGAAGAAGACAGGGAGTTTGAAAATCTTTGTTCAGTAAATAAAGATTTAATACTTACTGCATCTAAAACTAAACCTTTAACTTCTGTATTGCAGGCACCAAAAATCGAACTTAAACAATTACCCGAGCATCTAAAGTATGCATTTTTAGGGGAAATATAGACCCTACCGGTTATCATCTCAACCAAGTTGTCAAACGAAGAAGAGGAGAACTTGCTAACAGTGTTGCGAGCGCATAAGGAAGCCATTGGGTGGACCGTTGCAGACATCAAGGGCCTTAGTCCCTCCACTTGTATGCATAAGGTAAAAACTGAAGATGGAGCTAAGCTATATCGACAAGGACAACGCCGCCTGAATCAACCTATGATGGACGTAGTTAAAGAAGAAATACAAAAGCTTCTAGATGCGGATATAATCTATCCAATTTCGGATAGTGACTGGGTAAGCCCGATCCATGTAGTCCCTAAGAAACCGGAGTCACGGTGGTTAAGAACGCAGAAGGTGAGTTGGTCCCAACAAGAGTCCAAAATGGTTGGCGAGTCTGTATAGACTACAGGAAGTTGAACTCTCTAACTCGAAAAGATCATTTTCCACTTCCTTTTATAGACCAAATGATTGAGAGATTAGCCGGTAAAACTCACTACTGTTGTCTTGATGGATTTTCAGGTTTTTTCCAAATTCCTGTGGCGCCCGAGGATCAAGAGAAGACAACCTTTACATGTCCTTTTGGCACATTCGCCTATCGTCGAATGCCATTCGGGCTTTGTAATGCGCCGACCACATTCCAAAGATGCATGGTGAGCATTTTCTCAGATTTCATCGAAAAATGTATAGAGGTATTCATGGATGACTTTACAGTTTACGGTAATTCCTTTGGAGAATGTTTATTAAACTTAACAAATGTGCTAAAAAGATGCCTTGAATTCAACCTTGTTTTAAATTATGAAAAATGTCATTTCATGGTAGATAAAGGGTTAATTCTAGGACATATAGTTTCCTCAAAAGGTATTACTGTTGATAAGGCTAAAACAGATGTTATACGCTCACTCCCATACCCCACAACTGTGAGGGATATTCGATCATTTCTTGGCCATGCAGGGTTTTACCGCAAGTTTATTAAGGATTTTTCAAAATTAGCGCAACCCCTCTGCAGTCTATTGCAAAAGGATCAACCCTTCAATTTTGACGAGAAATGCAAGGAGGCGTTTGACATACTCAAGGAGAAGCTTATAAACGCATCTATCGTCCAACCACCAAATTGGAACCACCCGTTCGAATTAATGTGCGATGCTTCCGACTTTAGCATTGGAGCGGTGTTAGGTCAAAGAATCGACAAGGAACCGCATGTTATAGAATATGCGTCACGTACCTTAGATCTCGCGCAGAAAAACTATTCAACAACGGAAAAAAAAACTCTTTGCTATTGTTTTTGCCTTAGAAAAGTTTAGATCTTATTTACTCGGTACTAAAATCGTTGTCTTTTTTTATCATGCAGCTTTACGCTTTCTGATGAGCAAAAAGGAGGCAAAGCCGAGACTGATCCGGTGGATACTATTACTCCAGGAATTCAACCTAGAAATTAAAGATAAGAAGGGATGCGAAAACCTTGTTGTGGACCATTTGAGTCACATCCCATTATCTATGTCCGATCCACCGGTTAGAGAGGAGTTCCCTGACAAAGGATTGATGGCAGCTCAGCTTAACGTTCCATGGTTCGCAGACATGGTGAATTACTTAGCCACGGGTAAGATGCCACAAGATTTACCGAGAGCGGAAGTGAAACGAATAAAAAGGGAGTCTCGGTTCTTCATTTGGGATGATCCCTATCTTTGGAAACATTGTTCGAATGAGGTAATTAGACGATGTGTAGCAGAAAGCGAGGTAAACTCTATCCTAAATTTCTGTCATTCTTATTCTTGCGGTGGTCACTTCGGGCCTAAACGTACTGCACATAAAATTTTTGAGTGTGGTTTTTACTGGCCCAACATTTTTCGTGATGCCTATTTATTTTGAAAATCTTGTGAAAAGTGTCAAAGGGTTGGTAATTTGAGTCGACGAAACGAGATGCCACTTAATCCCATTACTGTATGTGAGATATTCGATGTTTGGGGATTAGATTATATGGGTCCCTTTGTCTCTTCATTCAGTAATTTTTATATAATTCTTGCGGTAGATTATGTTTCTAAATGGGTTGAAGCTAGAGCAACCCGAAATAATGATGCTAAAACCACTGTTAAGTTTCTAAAGGAATCTATTTTTTGCAGGTTTGGCACACCGCGAGCAATAATAAGCAACCGAGGGAAGCATTTCATTAACCAAGTGATTGACGCTCTCATGAAGAAGTTTGGTGTAACCCACCGAATTTCAACATCTTACCATCCGCAAATGAATGGTCAAGCGGAGGTGTCGAATCGAGAGATAAAGACCATACTCGAAAAAATCGTGAAGCCGGATCGCAAAGATTGGAGCGTAAAGCTATCCGATGCGTTATGGGCATACCGTACTGCGTACAAAGGCCCCATAGGGATGTCACCTTACCGTCTCGTCTACGGTAAACCCTGTCACTTACCAGTCGAGCTGGAACATCGCGCATTTTGGGCAATTCAACAATGCAACATGGAAATGGATGCGATTGGAAGGGAACGCAAGTTACACATTCAAGAGCTCGAGGAAATCCGGAAACATACCTACGATAGTGCACAAATTTTTAAAGACAAAACAAAGGATTTCTATGATAAAAATATTTCATTTAAATCTTTTTCTGTTGGTCAAAAAGTTCTATTATTTAATTCTAAATTTAAACTTTTTGCAGGAAAATTGCGTTCCAAATGGCTCGGACCATTCAATGTTGTTCAATCTTTTCCACATGGAGCAGTAGAAATTCAAGACACCGAAGGACATAGCTTTAAAGTTAATGGTCAACGGTTAAAACAATTTTACGAAAATGTTCCAATTGGTTTGGTTGAAGAAATTCATTTCGAGGAACCGAATGCATAAATAAGGTCGTCAAGCTAGCGACGATAAACAAGCGCTAGATGGGAGGCAACCCATTTCTTTTTATTTTAATTGTTTTTATTTTTCTTTATTTTATTCCATTTTAAACTGTCATAATTTAATGTTATTTAAATTTTCTTTTTAGTTAAAAAAAAAGAGAAAAAAAAAAGAAAAAAAAGAAAAGAATCGAAATTATCTAATCTGTTTAAAGATTTTTAATTTTGATTTTATCTTTTTTCAAACTTATTTTCATTATTTTTCATATTTATTTTTGAATATTTTCTTATCTACTTTTAAATTTATTTTTATCTCATTTTATTTATCTTTTTGAATTTATTTTATTATCTCATCATTTTATCTTTTTTATTTTGAATTTTATTTTATCTAATCTCTTCTTTATTTTTGCAGATAAATTAGGTCGAATAAAGGATAAGAAGCTATCTTTTTCAACAAGATTTGGTGGGCCCAATTTTTAAATGGTATTATTTGTTATCACCCGTCCAAATCTAAACATATACATCACCTTATATATCTTATCCACCACCGGTCAAGACCCCAAATTCAACCCAATCACCATGAAATTCGTGGACCCCACCCAAACCCACAACTTTGACCTACACACCCCCCAAGCACCCATTAAACCCTTCTTATTTATTTCCTCACATGCCGCATATCTCCCAAAACCCTTCTCTCTTTTCTTCTTCACCAGCCACCCGAAAACAACCCTACACACCATCGTTGGAATGCCTCGCACCAGGAACCAAGCCCGCCGGCTTCCACAGCAGCCGCCACTCGTCATCGGTGGCCGCCGGCGCTTCCAGCCACCACAGTACGTCGCCCTCAGCAGCGACTCCGAGCACCCACAGCCGCAACCCAACACCATCCCACCTCCCGAGCCTCCCATCATCCCAAACACCACCCCCACCCCGTCGGCCATGCACCACTGCACCACCAACCGCAGCGACCACCGTCACCCCCATCACCTTCCTTCCACTCCCTTGAGACGCAGAGCACGTCCATGCACACCGCCACTGCCCACACGCACCAACCCTCTCCCTCGCACCACAACGATCCGGCCATGGCGAGGGGCACTCCCACGCACAGATCTGGACAGACCAGCACCAGCCGCACTGCTCGTGTCACCAGCAGTGGCGAAACGCGGCCATCACCACTCCGCCGTTTGTCACGTCCACCATCGCCGCCACATTCCCCTTACCACTCCTTGGCCTCTGATGCGGTTGGCGGATCATCACAACAACATCACATGCCCATCCCTTCACCAACCCGTGTGCCCTCCTATCACATGCACACCAACACGTCCGTGCATTCGGATCACTATTCGGCGGCCGATGAGGTAAGTTCTAAATTTTTTCAACCTTTATTCGTTACTAACCCTACCTCTGAATTTGCAGATCACATGAACGCTGAATTTGCTGCCTATAATCCCTCGGACACTGCTCAACCGGAATCACCGCCTCACGACCACAACAATATTCCATCGGACCATGAAGAACATCCACGACGTGGCCAACGATTTACGACACCTAACGATGAGAACTTGAAAGGGTTTTTACAATTTACTAGAGACGAACTCGATATGTTTAATCATATTCGACATCGCTCACTTCCGGTCTGTAAGAACATCCCCGATCAAACTTTAGATCGTTTGCATTTACGTGAGTCGGTCCTAGCACTTTTTGATAATATTGGATGGCGTCGATTTCATATTATTACTTGTGACACATACTACGAATTAGTTCTTGAATTTTATTCTACTTTTTCGTTTGATCGTAGTCGCGCGAGGTCTCTTGATACACCAAATATAATATCTTTTCGCTTATTGGGTCAATACTTTCGGTTATCTATTACTCAGTTTAATGTTTATATGGGTTTTGTCACTAATGTTTCGGACCCTAACTATCAATATGCCCATTTAGACATACCGGAAGATTTCGATAATGACCTTTCTCTGGAGACTTTGACAGGTTTAGCAGGTGTGCAATACAATCCGAAAACAACTAAGGACCACACTATTCATAGCCCTGCTTTACGATATATCCATCGATTCCTCGTTTACAACCTTTCCGGCAGAAACGACACTCCATCAACCGTGAGTAGAACTGAGTTATTCTTTCTCTGGTGTATGCAGGTAAATATTAAGGTAAATCTTGGTTTTTGGTTGGCCCACACGTTTCATCGTGTACCGCGAACCACTAGGTCACGACCATTAATTCTGGGTCCTTATATTACCCATTTAGCTTTGCGTATTTTTCCTGCTACTTTTGATCCATCTCAGTTTACTTATGCGTTTTCTATGAGTGCTTTAGATGAGAGATGCCTAGATGCCATGGGCTTACTTGCAGGCACCCCTGATGTACCTTATATTGTTCCCCCGGGCACTCTCCCAACTCGTCGAGAACGAGTGTTTCGTAGACGAGCCCAATCACAACCAACACAAGATGACCAACCCCAAAGAGATATGGATGAGCGCCTCCATTCCATCGAGACTAACTTGGCCGAGATCTTATCCTATCTTCGCCCCGACACTTCCCGCGAACGACGTGGCCGCGGTCGTGGCCGCCATTGATTAGGGGAGTCTCTCCTTTCCTCTCTTTTAATTTAATTTTTCATTTTGGGATAAAATGCATCTAAGTGAGGGGGAGGGAGATATGCTTATCAATTTTTATCTTGCTTATCCGTCTTGATTGTTCGCTTGAAATCTTGGTTTTATTAATTTAAGTTCTTTGTTTAAATCCTTAATTTCGCCTTGTCTCACTGTTTTCACATTATTCTGTATCTATCTTGTTAGAAAATTCTAGGTTGCATGGTAGATTTTTGGCATGATTAATTTTTGATTAAAATATTTTATATGACATTCTATTTCTCTATTAATCCACATGATGCTTACCTAAGTACACAAGACATATTTGTGAGTTTTTGAGCCTAATGAGCATGCATGATATTTGCTCTTTGTTTCTTTGAGTGTGCCTAGCTAAATTAGTTGCATTCTAGAACTTGTTTTTAAATTCTTTTTGAGATTACATTGATTGATTATGATGCTTTAATATGATAGAGGCACTAGGTTTTAACCATTTCTCTTCCCAAATAAATTACCTACCCTTTAATTAATTTCCCCTAGTGAAACAATTTTTGAGCCTTAGCCTTTTTCTTGAAAATCACCACATTTTAAGCCTAATCCATTTTTCTTCTCAATTCCATTACTTTTGTTCCCTTTTTCAAGACAAAAATCGTCTTTAAAAAAACAGATTCGAATAAGTGCAGTGCAGCAGCTAAAAATACACTGTGCAGAGAAAAAAAACTGTGCAGAATTGATTCGAATATACAGTGCAGAATTGATTCAAATATACAGTGCAAGAAATTGTTCGAGTCTGCAGAAAATAAAAACAGGAAAAAATAGTGCAGTTCGAAAAAAAAAGGGTACACTGTCAAGCAGTTCTGGTTCGAATGAAAAAAAAACAGTTTCGAATATATTTTTTGGGATGATTTTTTGTCTTGAATTTTAGCCCTTATTTTCAGCCTTTATCCTACCCTTACATTAGCCCCATTACAACCCTTATTTAAGATCTCTTGATTTTTGCATCATATTCATGTTAGTAGTGGAGATTAGATTTAAACACAAGCTTATGGTTATGCTCTAATTAGCTTTGGCTCGAGTGATTTTTCTCTACCCTTAAACACTTTGAGTGACATGAGAGATTCCTTGTGAGGGTACTTGGTTTGCATCATTGATGTTAGTAGAGTTTTAGAATGTCGTTTTTGCTTTAAATTTTTAATCTTGCCATTTATCTATTTTTGCACCTTAGTTTTCTTTTATACTTAGATGCTTAATCATATTGAGACCTTTTGAGACTTCGTGAAATTAAGGATGAAAACTTGAACTTAAGTTTGTTTAATTTTGAGATACTTGAGGACAAGCATCGAATAAGTGAGGGGGAATTTGATAAGTATTTATTTTGGTTATGTTTTTAGTCTTTATTTTGATCGAATATATATGTTTGAAGGACTTAATTGGGCTGTTTTTATGTTGTTCTCATGCAGGTTACGTAATGCTGGAAATGAGTTGGAGTGCTGCAGAAAATACTGAAGTCGTGGGCAGATTCATGGGCATGAACCATGGCATGAATGCTGACTGGGCGCCAAGTCAGCACCTTCTAGAAGATGACGTCAGCAAGCCTGATAACTTATCAGTCCACTTATCAAGATAGCTTATCATCCGATTTTTATCTTAAAATTCAAAACTTGGATATTTATCTTATGTAATTTTATTTAAATTTTTTAGGATTTATCATCTTAGGTTTTTAGGGTTTTTCAACTACTATAAATACCCCACTTTGGGGGTGAATTATTCATCAAACATTTTCCATTGTTCTCTTCTTCCTTGAGTAATAAAGCTCTCCATTTTTCTCCATTTCTTTTCTCCATTTTCTTTATTTATTTTATTAAGTATGGGTTTTTCACAAATCATGCTTAACTAAATTCCCTTTAGCCAAAAGCAACGCCAAACCCGACAAACCTCGTGAGATTAGGAAAATACTTCAATCCTTCAACAACTCCTTTTTAGATTCTCTGTAAAATTGATTAGGCAATCAGCCTAATCTTTAGGCATCGCAATTGTTTCATTCCGAGAGCGCGCATCGGCTTGAAGTGGTTTAGATCCATCGTTGGGGACGAGGAAAAGCTTGTAGCCAATTCAACTCTCTAAGAACAAACTTAGTGGCGGTCCACTAAGGGGAATCAAAATCGGAAACAATTCTCATCGAGACGAATATCCGAGCACGGGCTTCTCGAGCACCAACTCATATCTGAGTTAGCATCGATTGCCGTGGCTAATTCACTAAAGTTTGACTTCAAGGATTGCCCTAGGAGTCGAATCTACCAACGAGAAGTAAGTTACAAGGGTTGGGCCTTGTAGACTGTAACCTGCAAGAAAGTCGAAGAAAAATCAACTTCAGTGATTGAAGATGTCGTGGCAAAGCGTGGCTTGAGGCTATTTTTATCCATAATTCATTCTCAACATTTATTTTTACGTTTTTACTATTTTTCTCATTCAAATCACTATTCTAAAATCCCCCTTTATTTTCTACAGGTTATTGGTCTAAATCAGAATAAAGGTGTTAGAGTTCATATTCCCTGCGGATCGACCCTTACTCTCGCTATATTAATTTATATCTTATTTATTTTGAGTTTAAGGTTTTATTTTTGACACTATACGACGCGTGTCACCTACACAACCATTATCTACTACCTCATCCACCTTAAACCCCACACCTCCACATAATCCAACATCCTTAACTTTGGATCCCTCCCTTCCATCCACCCGTAACACCTCTCATGTATCTCCCTCCGAATCACTTGACTCACCAACCTCAATACATGAACCTATCTCACCTACATCTGATCCCACATCACCAACTATTGAACCACACCCTCATCTATCTGAACCTATTGTCCCTCATCCTTCCACCACCTCTGAAATCATCCCTAACTCACACCATATGATTACACGTAGTAAAGCAGGTATCTTCAAACCCAAACTTTACACCATGAAGTATGTTCCTACCCCTACAAATATCAGAGAAGCTCTTGCTGATACTCAATGGTCCACAGCTGTCATGGCTGAATACAATCCCTTGATCAACAATAACACTTGGTCACTTAGTGAGTTACCACCTGGAAAAAAAGCCATTGGTTGCAAGTGGCTATTCCGTGTGAAATACAATGCTGATGGTTCCCTTGATCGCTACAAAGCACGTCTGGTAGCCAAAGGTTTCACACAGGTTCCAGGTCAGGACTTTATGGATACATTCAGCCCTGTCATTCGACTCTTTACAGTCAATGTTTTACTTTCGATTGCTGTCTTACATTGTTGGCAAATACATCATGTTGATGTCAATAACGCCTTCCTTAATGGAGCATTATCTGAGGATATCTATATGCATCAGCCAGCTGGCTTTGTTCAACACTGTAATTCTGGCAAACATCTGGTCTGCAAGCTCCATAAGGCGATATATGGTTTACGGCAGGCTCCCCGAAACTGGTTCCTTCGACTGTAGGCCTACCTTCACAGCATTGGGTTCAACAGTTCATCTGCTGATACATCACTCTTTATCAAAATCACTACTGATGTGAGATTGTATCTTGTGGTCTACGTCGATGACATACTTCTCACAGGAAGTTCTGTCACTCATATTCAACAGGTTATAACAGCTCTCAATGCTCAATTCTCTCTCAAGAACCTTGGCCAACTCCATTCCTTCCTTGGCATTGATGTTCAACAGCTTGACAATGGGTTATTTTTGAATCAACGACAATACGTTTGTGACTTACTACAACGAACCAACCTTCTTGACACAAAGGTAGCATCTACTCCCATGGTCTCCTACCCAAAACTCAGCAAACACGATGGTGAACCCCTACAGGATGCCTTCACCTATCGAAGTGTTATTGGAGCATTGCAGTACATCTGCCACACTCGTCCTAACATTGCATTTGCGGTTAACAAAGCTTCTCAGTTCATGCAGACTCCCTCTGATACACATTGGCAAGCTGTTCTCAGAATTCTCCGCTACCTCAGAAATACCATTGATCATGGTCTATGGTTCTGTCCTCAGTCCACAACCTCCTTAAATCTCAGTGTCTTCACCGACGCTGACTGGGGCAGTGATGTTGATGACAGTCACTCCATTTCAGGCTTCTGCATATGCCTCGGAGACCACCTGTTGAGTTGGAGTTTTAAGAAACAAAGGGCCGTGTCTCGCTCCACCGCAGAAGCTGAATACATGAGCCTTGCTGATGCCGTCTCAGACCTCACCTGGATCACTTCTATTCTTCGTGACATGCAAATTCAATACCACGATATCCCTAAAGTGTGGTGCGACAACTCCAGCACTGTGTCAATGGCTGCCAATCGAGTTCACCATTCCAAAACCAAACATGTTGAACTCGATCTACATTTCGTGCGAGAAAAGATCACTTACGGTGTTATTCAAGTCAATTACATCCCTGCTCGCCATCAACTTGTTGACATCTTCACGAAACCTATTCCAGTCCAACTCTTTGAAGAATTCAGAGCTAAACTTCATGTTTTGAGCTCAGAGAAGATGCGAAAAGAAGTCGAGAAAATATTGAATAGTGAAAACAAAACCAAATCAACATATGCATGCTGAGCTGTGCAGCTGTTAGTTTGTTACAACAGCTGGATTCCCTCAAATTCAGTGTTTTCTCACGAGAGCCTTGTGCTAGGGTTTCTCCTTGTATACTCTATATAAACCCTGTAAACAATGGCTAATAAATCATCTTCTTCCTTCCCTTCTACTACTGTATTGATTGTTTGTAAAACTTAACATGCAAGATTTACTATCAAATTCAGATTCGAAGGAACTGATAGCCAAATGGAACACCTGTTTGCTATTTATATTTGCTGTCATTTTGTGTTCCATCAAAGTGCCATGTTGACAAATAATTAATTGACATACACCCAACCAATCTTGGAAAACAGTACTTTTTTCTGTTGTCCTTATTACCAGATTATCTAAAAGTCTTTTCTGTTCACTTCCCTCAAAATGGTGGGAAAATGGAGAGAAACAAAGAAATTCCAAGCTTATGCATGGCAACGCTTCTTAAGCAAAGCCAAACGGCAAATAATTATCTAAAAAAGAACTTATGGTGATATTTCCTAAAACCCCATACCAAAACAGTGCTTAGCTGTCGTTTATGCCTCAGGGGAAATTGCCATGTGAGCGTCACGTCGCTGTCCCTGACCTTTCTCTCTATATTTCTTCTCCTCTCTTGTCTCTTTAGTCTGATTAGAAATACAGAATCGATTAGATCAGATCACTTGTGTAGTTGTATTCATTTTGGGTAAGAGTTTTGCACAAAGACCCAACTTTTCTTTCTAGGGAAGACAAATGAAAGGAGTTTTTTTTTCCGTTCTTTTTATGGTCGAATGATCTCAAAGTTGTGAATTTGAAGCTGGTTTAGAGTTTGAAGAAAAGGGTAGGCAAAAAGTGGTGTTTGGGGGAAGAAATGAAGGCCAAAGTTTGGAATTTTGCAGAGGAATAGTTTGAATTCCTAGGAAAAAGAATTGATTCTAAACCCCTTTATTTCTTTTTATCTTTTGGGTTAAAAAATTTGGTTTTTTTATGCTGTTTTGTTTTCCCCGGGAGTTTCAGAGAAATGGCGACGCTTGTGGAGGCACCAAATGGAGTGAACCCAAAAGGGAAGCATTACTATTCAGTGTGGCAGACCCTTTTCGAGATTGACACCAAGTATGTCCCAATCAAGCCTATAGGGAGGGGAGCGTACGGCGTCGTTTGCTCATCAATCAACAGGGAAACCAATGAGAAAGTGGCTATAAAGAAGATCAACAATGTGTTTGAGAATCGTGTCGATGCGTTGAGGACCTTGAGGGAGTTGAAAATTCTCAGACACATTCGACATGACAACGTGATAGCCTTGAAAGATGTTATGATGCCGACACAGAGAACATGCTTCAAGGATGTTTATTTGGTTTATGAGCTCATGGACACCGATTTGCATCAGATTATCAAGTCTCCTCAGCCGCTTTCTAATGACCATTGCAAGTATTTTATTTATCAGGTACTTATGGTTTCAGCTCTGTTCTAAAGTTGTATGACAGGTTTTTTGAAGTTTTTCCTTGTCGATTTCGGATTTCGATACTATTATCTATGAGTTTGCATTATGGTTTTGAAGTACTTGAAATGGTTCATTAGACTTGTTAGTAATTACATTGATTTTTCCCATTTTGAAGGGCCTTTAGGCTGTAAAATGTATAGTTAGCGTTAATAGCTGCTCATTGATACTGTATTACTGTGCATTCTTGGGTTTAGGCTTTGATGAGTTCCGTTCTCTCATCTGGTTGCTATGTGCATTTTGTTCGGTACAAGTCGATGACAATCGAGCTACAGTTCAAGGAATACTGATGCATATTTGTTGAAGGAGAGCTCTTCAGTTCATTGTTGCTCAGGATCATAAAGGCTACAATATTATGTGCTGTTCATTGTTTCATTTACATAGGGTCTTTTGTGATTGTTCTGCATCCGTTTCCTTTCCCTTTTACCCTCTAAACAATGGTTCACTCGGTCCGGTTTCCTTGTAAATGGTAAAGAATAGAGTACGGTTAATCCCCCTTCAAGCTTTTTTGGCGTAATTACTCCACTAAATACTTGAGGAGTGATTTCTATAATAGCTAACATGGTAGGATAGGTATCTGGTAATGATAATGTAAGGCTAGAAAACCATGTTGCTTTTTTGTTTGTATATGTTGTACGGCAAACTTCATCACCATCTCATGCAGAATATTATGAGTTAAAAGCTAAATTCTATTTCCGTCTCATGTGCTGCATTCTATCTTAAAGGCTTTCTCTGGTTCACTCCGTGGTGTCTGCATACTAATCAACAACTTAACTGCTTGATCAAATGCTGTCTCGTTCTATTTGGTTATCAGGATAGGATATGTATATTCGTAAAAGAAAAGTCCGAAAATATGCTGCTTATCAGCGACACCTAAGAGATACTGAAACTTTCTTGACTGTTTCTGGTTGAATCTTGAGTAATAGTGAATCTCTATTGCGTTGCTATGTCGAATAAAACTTAGTTCCGTATAAAGTTGTAAACCATTTTTTAACTTCTGTTAAGCATTAGTCTGGTTGTGACTAACCTTAGTAATATATTTTCAGTTACTACTTGGGCTGAAGTACCTCCACTCAGCAAACATCCTTCACCGAGATTTGAAGCCCGGGAACCTTCTTGTCAATGCTAACTGCGACTTAAAGATATGTGATTTTGGGCTGGCTCGAACCAGTAGTGGCAACGAACAATTCATGACAGAGTATGTTGTCACCCGCTGGTACCGTGCACCTGAGCTCCTACTCTGTTGTGACAATTACGGGACCTCCATTGATGTTTGGTCGGTAGGATGCATCTTTGCAGAGATTCTTGGTCGGAAACCCATCTTTCCTGGAACGGAATGCCTCAACCAGCTTAAGCTTATTATCAGTGTTCTTGGAAGCCAACAAGAGACTGATCTTCTATTTATTGATAATCCCAAAGCTCAAAGGTATATCAAGTCACTTCCGTACACTAGGGGCGTCCACT
Organism: Hibiscus tridactylites; assembly: GCA_958450335.1. Classification (NCBI taxonomy): domain Eukaryota; kingdom Viridiplantae; phylum Streptophyta; class Magnoliopsida; order Malvales; family Malvaceae; genus Hibiscus; species Hibiscus tridactylites. Next base: position 91,349,884 of record OY288279.1, on the reverse strand, counting down.
TTTCCCATTTATATCCACAAGCCAATCCATTAGCCATAGATTTGTTGCAAAGGATGCTTGTTTTCGATCCATCAAAGAGAATTACTGTCACAGAAGCACTCCTACATCCTTACATGTCAGGGCTATATGATCCGAGGTGCAATCCACCTTCTCAAGTACCGATCGATCTCGAGATAGATGAGAACATGGGAGAACCGATAATTAGGGAGATGATGTGGACTGAAATGCTTCACTACCACCCTGAGGCTGCATCTGCCAATATGCTTAGGTAAACATTGTTTTAGCTACCTTGGCTTTGCTGCTTTGTTGTACTGAACTTTGAGAACCGATATCATTGTTTCAACTCGAAGAACACTATCGAGACTTCTGCCCAGGAACATAGAAATCGTACGAGATTTTGTTTACTTTTTAACATTCTTGTTTATTATTTATTATGGTTTTGTTGTAGCAAAGTTTGGCCCGTGTAACTTGTAAATGTGCTATCAGTTTTAATCCATAGGACTTATCATTCGATTTATTTGCATGCTTAGATGCGTGTTCTGCATTTGAACACGATGCTAACTGATCTAAGATTGGTTTTTAAATCAAAATAAGCAAATGCATAAATAACTTGAAAATCTATCTCTCAGACATTTTGCATGCAAATATTGGCAAAATTACTAAAAACTCTATTTTTCCCCATTTCTTTCATGTTCTTAAATAGGAAAAGAAAAGTATGCATTTAAAGGTTCATTAATGAATCTGTCTTTTAGTTTCTACCAAACAATAAATTTAATTAACATTCATTAGCTAACTACCACCATTAAAACTGGATTAATTGCTCTTAAAAATATTCATATCCGTTATGTGAAATGAGAGATTATGGAGAAGAAAGTAAGTACTGAAGCCTAGCACCTGAAGTTTTTGTTTAGTTGTTTACCTAGGAAACCATTTGAACATACTCTATAACGGGGTGCAGCTATGGCTTCTCATCGTCGTAGAGACAATGATCAGTCCATATTTACGTCCAACAGTTCCCTCTTTTTCAAAATAATTCTTCAGGAAACTATTCGAGATGGGATACTCGTAAGTATTTCTACTTTGTAATCAGTTTCATTCATGAATTTTCCATTACTTGATCATGTTTGTATATGGTCATAACCAGGGAATTCCTACAAAATTTGTGAGAAAATATGGAAACCAACTGTCAAGCCCGGTTAAGCTTGAGGTCCCAAGTGGTGCAATATGGAAAGTGGAACTTGCAAAGAGTGATGAAAGGGTGTGGTTGCAAAAGGGTTGGCGAGAATTTGCTGAGCATTACTCACTGGAACTCGGGTCTTTTCTGGTCTTTCGATATCAAGGGAATGATCATTTCCATGTATTAGTTTTTGATAGAAGTGCTTCGGAGATCGAATATCCCTGTAGGAAAAACAAAGAAAAATCAGACTTGCCATGTCCACTGGCACAAAAGAAAATGAGAACTGATTCATCATATAAAACTGGAAACAATTCGAAGTTTGTGGATTTTTCTTTACATACTAGCCCTGATGCCCCCAGCTCTAGTAAGATTAAACTTGGGAATCTCGAGAAAAATGAGAAGTCACATAGTTCTACAGGAAAAGTTGATGGTATGTATGCATTCTTTATTTCACTTCTAGCAGTGGTTATGTTCATGTCAATTTTTTGTTTTATTTTCTGTGTTTTGATCTTGTTGGTTACTATGATTTCGAGTTCATCTATGATAGGAGTTGGAGGAATTTCAGCTTGTCGAAGTCTGAAAATGGAGATTCTAAGCTGTTCCCAAAGGTTGACAGATACTGAAAAGGCTCATGCAATTCAGATAGCTGGTGCTTTCAAAAGTACTGAAAATCCAGTTTTCATGGTGGCCATGCGACCATCATCTGTTAGTAATGGTTATCAAATGGTAACAAATAAAACAAGAACATGGATAATCCCAAAATCATCATTTTGCTGACCCGAAATTACGAATTGTTTACTACTCTTTGTTTGGACCAAAAACGTTTCATATTCTGATTTCTTTTCCCTTCTTGAACTCCATCCAGGTTATACCATTGGACTTTGCTAGGAAATTTTTTCCAATGCAAAAGTGTAATCCGACCTTACGCAATTCCGCGGGGAAAACTTGGCCTGTGACGTACCATATGAAAATGAATGCTGGGGAAAAACGGCAGGCACAGCTCTATGGTGGCTGGCGGGAATTTGTGGAAGATAATCATCTTAATGTTGGTGACATTTGTGTCTTTGAGCTAATTACGAATCTTGAAATCTTAATGAAAGTCGACATCTACCCGGTTGTTGAAAATGAAAGCAATGCCTGCAGGCCACAGGGTGAGTACTGAGTAGAACCTGTTATATAGGCCATTTATTTGATGATCTGTTTGTTTATATGACAATCTAGAGTGATGCCTAGTTTCTTCTTATTGTCTCATTTTGTAACAGCTTATAAGAGCATAGGCAATCGAGTTAGAACCAGGAGCACGGTCTGTGTCAAGGATACTAAACCTGGTTGTAATCCCGGAACGAATCCAAAGTTAGAGGTTTTACCTTCTGGTATCAGGTCTGCCGGCTCCAAGTCTTGTGGGATCAATCTTGGAAATCTCAAGAAAGTTGAAAAATCACCAGGGCAACTTGATGGTATTCTTTGTTTATTTCAATTTCGGTAATTGGTAGCTTCATTGATCCTCAAAATGAGATGGAGAATTGAAGATGCTCATGTCACATTTTTCATTTTACAATTACAATTTACAGCACAGAAAAGCGTGAAAACTGAGGTTTTCAGTTTTTTGCAACGGTTGACAGCCGTTCAAAAGGCTCATGCTGTTCAAATAGCCAGTGCTTTCAAAAGTACTGGAAATCCAGTTTTTAAGGTAGTCATGCAACGATCATTCGTTCGCGATAAATACAGAATGGTAACTTTTAAAACTAGAACCTAGCTTATTCTCTATATCATCATTTTGCTGACACCAAGTAGCTTAAAATCACAAACTTATGCAGTCTATTCTTGAATTCCAGTGCATACCATCAGACTTTGCAAGGGAATTTTTGACAATGCACAAGTGTAGCCTGACCTTATGCAATTCCACTGGGAAAACTTGGCCTGCCAAATACTACTGCAATCCGAAATATAAAAGTCCGATAGCATACCTCTATGGCGGTTGGCGGGAATTCGTAGAAGATAATCATATTGATGTTGGCGACATATGCGTATTTGAGCTAATGAAGCACACCGAAATCTTCATGAGAGTGGTCATCTACCCAGCTGTCGAAAATACAAGAAAGCCCTGCAGGCCACCGGGTAAGTAGAGCTTGTTCTATGATCAATTTGTTTGTGACAATCTCTTGAGATGCTTTACTGCTTCTTTTCATTGTAATAGTTCATGGAAGCATAGCCGGTCGAGTTGAAACCGGGAGCTTGGTCAGTGATACTGAACCTAAATGCCAACAAGGTCCATGTTCCTCCGGCTCCATAAAATTTAAAGACTCAAATAACTTGTACATTGAAATCTTGGATGACTCTCCACTAAACCTGAAAACAAAGAAGAAATCGGCATCCTCGAGTGGAAGTGTTCAAGCTAAGGGGATTAAGCTCGAGCAAGAGTTTCCAATATTAGACAAAAGCAGGTGATCTTGTTTGTGTTTGAGATGTTTTCGAGTTTGATAGCAGCAAGTGCATGGTCTGTTCAAATGCAGGATTACTTTCAAGTGAAGGAATGGTCTGTTCTATTGCAGGATCACTTTCAAGTGAAGGAAATCGTTGGAGATTGGAGTTGTTGTCTAGTTGATGTCCCGTTTTGCTTTTGCATGTGTAATTTCTGGTGTATGTGTTTTGTTTTGTACTTAACAAGGTATCATGGGACAAAATAGGGGAAGGACAAACATGGTTATCCTAGGACCTGCATTTTTCAAAATTGGAGATACTTTCAATCCTGAAACAACATTGCATTGAGTTTCTTGATGCGAGTTAGATTCACGATACATTTTTTAATTAATAGATAGTTATGCGATACAGAAATACGAACAATCAACCAAAAAAAACTTTAACAGATATGAACAACATTAAAATTTGATTTTAAATGTCTATCAAAAAGACAACAGACCATAAAGAGAATAAGATTTCTTAGCATTTCACCATTTACAATTTAGAAAGAAAAACTAGCATTTCAACCAATTGAATTTTAAAGGAGATGGAGTGCCGATGATTACATGGCCGCTCAGCAACGAGTAGTTTTAATGAGAGCTACTGGGACTAGGTGTTGCGGTGTGATTGGTTGGAAATGCACAAGGTTTTAGTGAGGAAAGAGAGTATATTAGCCATGGCGGTGACGAAGCTGATGGATAGGGCTTAGCATTCGATCGAGTCGAGTTAAAAAATTTCGAGTTATTTAAGTTGGAGTATCTAATTTTATCCTTCAAACTTTATTTGAAACTTTTCGAGTTGAGTCAAGTTTATAAAATTCGAGTCGAGTCGAATCCAGTTTCGAGTTTCTATAAAAATTTAATTGTAATTATTTATAATGTTATACTAACGATTGATTCCAATTTAAATGACTTTCTCTAACCAACCATATAAAATATATTTCTTCAGTTCTTTTTCAAGTGTGTAAATAAGATTTTTATATATTATTAAATAAATCAAATATTATATTATATAATATATTTATAATCATAATATACATATATGTTCCTTCCTCACCCAGTAGTTTTAAAACCTTCGATGATGTTAAAGCAAAATATTTATATTATCAATAATATTAAATATATAAATAAATAATATATTATTATAAAAACTAAAAAATTAATTTTTAAAAAAACTCCAAATTTTTTAAAATTTACAACCTAAAATCCACCAAAATATTAAATTATAACCCATAAACTCTAAGTCCCTGACTCATAAATTCTAAACTCTAAAACAGTTAACTCATTAGCAACCAAAATGGATGGATTTGGGGTTTAAGCTTTAGGGTTTTGGTGAATTTTTAAATTTTTTTGTAAACTTTAAAAATTTTATTTTTTAAAAAATTAATTTTTTAGTTTTTATAATAATATGCGCCATGGTTGGCAATTACGAAATGGTTCTGCTTTGCTGCAACGTGTAGGGTTGTGAGAGGTTGTGGATGTGAGTTCGGTTGCGAAGGATGTTGGAGTTAGGGAGTGCTGGGTGAGTGGGGTTATTTTTGGCTTTGGGCATCTGCTGTTGGGATTGACATTGGGGTGTTGTTGCTTTTTGGTTCGAACGTTTATTTGTATTTGTGTTTCAGGATGTTTTCGGTGTTTTGTTTTCTCTTTGTATAACATGGTCATATGGTACTTTTTCCCTTCATTTAAGCTTAGGGAGGCTTTTAATGAGGTATATGACCATGTCTCAGATTGTATGATTTCACTTAATAGAATTATACTTTCTTGTTGGTCAAAAATAATATATCATTTGTTTATATATTTTAATATTATTTGTTTATAAATAAAATTTTAGTGTTTAAGGTTTATAGCTTAGGGTTAAGATTTATGGGTTTAGAGTTTTGTTGGATTTTGGGGTTTTTAGAAATTTCGGAGTTTTGAAAATTAGTCTTTTAGTTCTTTTAATGATATATTTATCTATTTAATATTATTTATAATATAAAAATAATTATATATTTTTATTTTATTTATTATTTATATATTAATATATGTATACTAATATATTTCTATTAGAAATAATATATTTATATCATTTCTATAGAGTAATATTATTTATATGATAAACTGCAGTTGGGAATATATATTATTTGTGTTGGAAATAAAACAAAGATGTTAAGTTGACTTACTGGTTAGGAGATTGCCTTTAATTCTAAAGGTTTTAGGTTGAAATATCATCGAGTGCATAATTTTTTTTTTCATATTTTCCTCCAGCAAAACGGTGTCGTTTTCGGAAATTTACTATCAAAATAGAGGCACTAAAACGACGTTGTTTTGGTCTAGCATCCAAGTCATCACGCCGTAAAGAAGTTAAAGGTGCGATGGTATAAACGAGTTAAAAATAAAGTTTGATGGCAAATTTGGACCATTTGAAAGGTTAATGGTAAAAACGGTTCACCCTCAATAGTTTGGTGGTACCTGGTGTAGTTTACCCTAATTAAAAATACTATTTGACATATTTATGGGGCATAAGGATAGGGGTGAATATTCGATTGGGTCGAGCAAAATTTTTTTGAGTTAGTCGCTTTGAAGAGTCATATTTTATAACTCAAATTTTATTTGAAATTTTTTTGAGTCAAGTTTATGAATTTTGAGTCGAGTCGAGTTGTTCGAGTTTCTGTTCAAATTTAATTGTAAACATTTATAATGGTATGGTACTAATTAGTTCCAGTTTAAACGGTTTTGTATAATAATACAATACATATATATATAAGTCAAACTTTATTTAAGTTTTTTCGATCGAGTTTATAAAATTATGAGCCGAGTCGCGATAAATCAAGTATTTCCGCATCAAATTGAGACGATTAATGGATAAAAATCTTCTACCTTTTTTGGTGCCCTGTATCCCCCTAAACCCGGCCCAGAAGAAATTAGCCGAATCTAGGAAGTCGTGTTTGAAAACTTACCCCTTAAGTAACACCTTTTAAGTTTGCTTACTTAAAAACAAAATTATTATTATAAGAAAATAAACTCAACAAGATCTCATTATTATAAAACGTAGTCGTTTAAATATTATTCCGATAATTGGTTAAATTTCTGAAAAATAACCTTATAAATGCATGCACTTAATAATACCCAAATTAAAAACAGTCACAAAGTCTATACTACAAAAATATCTCAAATAGTATTAAAATAATAATTCTGAGGTAACAAAAAGATTCGTACTGAATAAACAAGAGATGCTCCAAGTACCGATCGCCTAAAAAGTTCGAGGTATCTGAAAAATAAAAACTAAGGGGTGTAAGCTAAAGAGCTTAGTGTGTCTCTAAAGTGTAAACGAAAACAAAAAAGTATTTTATTTTCTGATAAAGACTTTTTCTGAAAACACAACAAAACCGGATCATGATGATATGATGTCTGATGCACATGAATCATAGTACCCATCTCCGATACACCGAAGAGTATGGTTCCCCAGAACCTACTTTCTCCATCGTCACCATCCGAAGTGGAACTCAGCCCGAAAGGTGGAACCACTGATCCGAAGCGGAATTCAGCCCGAAGGGTGAAACCACTGAACTTCCCCGAACAAATCCCAAATCATATACCCACAATGATATGATGCAGATTTTAAAATCTGAGTCTCATCCGAAACTTGAATTATGAAAATTTAAGTTGCACAATACTATAAATCCGATGTTTTACGATTCTAAAAATCTGATATTTCTCAATTTGGTAAATCTAATTTTTCATTTAAATCACAATATGACATGTTATGTATGATGTCTGAAAACATTCACCCAATCGCAACAGAGTATGCACACAAAATGTACAAAACATTTACTTATATTAATATCAGAAGAAGCACATAACATTTATAGCACATAAAGAAACACACAAGTTTATAAAACATGAAGAGACACACCTTAAGCAACATAAGCTCTAATGCCGAGAAAAGCGCATCTCATGCTCAGATCTAGCTGAATCAAGACCTACGAAGGTATGAATACTAAATTAGAACTAATATTAACACTATGCCACCAAGTAGGAACATAAAACTAATCCGAAGGTATACTCACGAAAAGATCTCGAAGAACATGCCCAATCAGACTAAACAACTGGAGGTAACTCGTCAGCCTCAGAGTCGATACTTGAACACTAAAATTTTTCGAATCAGATTCTAAAATCCATAACTTAATATATTTTAAGTACCAATTATTTGAAATTAGTAAGATAGAGCTTTCGAGTTCGAATTAGACAAAACGACCAGCGAATTCGGATTCAGAACGTCGAGAAAGGTCAAGGTGAACGTTTTCTGAAAAAGTCAACTCTAGTCAAAGCCAATATTTATCAAAGTCAATTGGTCAACGGTCTAAGGTCAACGGTCAACTCCGATCAACTGGTCAAAGTCTAATTTGGTCAAATTGGTCAAAGTCAAAAGTTAAGGTCCAATCAAAGGTCAAAAGTCTAAACCGATCAATTGTTGGGCCATTCAAACGGGTCTTGGCCAAAACCGATTCGATTCAAATGTTCAGTTCGATTCACAAAATTTGTTTGCTTCTGGTCACGGTTCAAAACCTGCCCGGTTCATCTATAGCTGATTGGGTCTTTCGAATTGTTTTATAAAACATGTCTAAGCATTTCTCACTCATATGATAATCTAATTTTGAACTCTCTCACACTAAAAGCCCCACAGTTGGGCTTACCCAATCCCACACATACACACACAACCCACTTGGTTCCATTAAACTTGGCCTCAACAGATTTCACACAACCCACTACCAACATTTAGCAAGCCCGACTCTATTCTTCTATTTGCAGTAATAGATTAGGGTTCATGGAACCCTTGACGAGTTTCACTCTAGCGAGGGCTATCTAAGGATGTAAAAAGTTGACCCAACCTACAAAACTGACTGAAACCGACTTGAGTTAGAACTGCTCGTGACTCGAAGGACTGGTGATCGGAAATCGATTCGAGTCCGAACTGGTGTTGACCTGAACCCGAGTTGGACCTGAAAATTTTAGATCTAAACCCGGCCTGAGAACGACCTAAACCCGAATTCAACCTGGTAATGTGATAACCGAACTCGGCCTGCATCTGACCTGATATGAGCCCGAACCTAAGATTAACCTGGTAAGTAAATGATATTACCTGACCTGTTATCAACCTGACCTGTTATCAACCTGACCTGTTATGGACCTGATCTGTAATTGACTAAATCTGTTAATGATCCGACTTGTCATTGAACTGATCTGATATTTACCTGACTTGTAAGTTGTAAGATACAAATTTACGATTGATGAAGTTGTAAGAATATGAATTTACTATATTAAAATGTGAGAAAAATATATCTTCACAATTTAAGGTACATGATCATTAAATTAATAAATTTATTTAGGATCATTAATTTATTTGTTATTAAAATTATTAATTATAGTCACTAAATTAATAAACTTGTTTCCTAGACAAATTATGATCATTATATTAAAATTTTATTATAAATTTATAACCATTAAATTAATAAGTTTAATTCATGATTATTAACTTTATTATATTAGAAAATACATTATGTAAAATTATTTTAAATATTAATAAATTTAATTCATGATTTTAATACATACATACATATATATATATAATTAAAGGGTTGGGATCAACTTACACTGTGTAAAACTCAATTACTTTTACACAGTTTTTGGACCGTTGGATGATGGTAATTAATGGCCCAGATTATTTCCTTAGTTTTTTTCCCAAGTGATAATCTTCACATTTTTTACTGTTAATCTCATACATACATTTCATTCATCCAATGGTCCTAGATTAGTGTAAAACTAAATGAGTTTTACACCATGTAATTTGATCTCATCCCATAATTAAATGTGATTTTACTTGATGTGAACTTGTGAATTGTTATACTGATAATAAAAATATGGTCAAGTGAGACACTAAAAGATTGCACCTTATTAATATCAAAGCATGAGAAATTATAAATGAGATAGCAACTTCACAAATTCTGAAACTATGAAACTTTATAATTGTACAAATTAAATTTATTACAATTTAGTACACTAAAATTACAATTAAATCAATTAAATAAATTTATGTTAAAATTTAAGCTTTCAGATCTTATAGCAAAAGTTTTACAAGGCTAAAAGTTTGACTTTGCTACCAAAAATTTCTTCATCGAGCTTTTATTTAGACTGCCAACATGATTAAATTAAGGGTAACTTTTCGTCTTTAAAAAGCTGAAATGCCACTAGCTTAATTCAATCATAAGCAACTAGTCTAGCAACTACTTAGACTGTAATTTGCGTTGTAAATTCAGCATCCAGACCAATCCAGGAACAACAAGCAGCATCAATATGGCATTCATATTTCAATTCAGACCACTGTAGGCAGCAAGAAATAATTCAGCATCAGACCAATAAATATTCCAGTAGTTAACATATCAGACATTTGAAAGAGTAATGAAATAAAGATAATAAAACATTTTCAGTGGTAAATATTTCATACCAGTGTAGGCAACATGCAACAAGCAACAAAATCCAGCAAGCATCAAAACAATTAAAGCCTCAAAGGCACCCTACAAAAAGAAGAAGAAAAATCATTAATAACAATAAACAATTTGAAATATTAATGAAATAAATATAATAAAAATAAATTAAACCATATATTTAACTTTAAAGGGAAGAATCATTAACTATAGTAAGATATTTCTTATTCTTTTTTTCTGTTCGAAACCATACAACTAGTTTCGAGTTGTTACTAAAATTTCAATATTTTGGGTAAGAGTTTAGCTCTCAACTTGTTCAAGATTCGACCCCATGTTAAAGAAAGATTTTGAAGCAGCAGAAGTAATTGGTATGGCCAAAATATCTCTGGCCATGCGAGCAAGTAGTTAACCCCCTAGACCCATCTATGTGTTACAACGGATCATAGGAAGTTACATTAGGGTCACAGTAAAAATACACATAAAAACATATTTCTTCAAAACGCTTATTAAACTGTAAAATCAACTTCTATTTAAAATACCATTTCGAGAAGTCATTTAAACACATAACAAAAATTTCAGAAAGTGTTTTACAGACACTGTCATAAAACAATACATGACATACATGCCCACTAACTATACAATACCGTACTCCAAAGGCAACACCGAGACAACTCCGAACATTACTGTCAACCATTATACCATGATATATTCTTTTAATCTGCGATGGTAAAAACAGCGTGAGCTTGAAAAAGCTCAGTAATACAGAACTACCAAAAGATGCTATAAGCTCATGCAAATATATGGTTGGCATAACATGTTCATGATATTCCACGTAGTAACAGTCACCATTTTCTATTCTACTATTTCGAGGTATCATCATACTTGGGAATAACGATATTTATTCTTTATTCAAACATCGTGAATTAAACGAGAATTATATAGGCTGGTAACATATGGAGGTGGAAACAGAGAGTTTAGTGTCTAGTGTGTTCCAACAGTGCAACGTTAATGCATGAAATGTAACAATGCAGTAAACCTTTTTATTTAAAATACATTTGTTTCAAGTAGCCGTAAAGTTCAATTTAATTCTATATTTACCCTCCAATCATACTCCAGTATATAGTTTCCCCAGTGTGGTATCATGTACATGCATTAACTCAGGCCCATTGGGCGTGGGTACCATCCTAAGGATATACCTTAGAATACGGGCGGCCCTTGCCGAAGCATCGAAACCGAAAACGGGCGGACCTGGCCGAAGCCTAGGATCCGAAAACGGGCGGACCTAGCCGAAGCTTAGGATCCGAATACGGGCGGACTTACCAGCTGGATCAGGGCTGAGCCGACGGTAACTTCATATCATGTCCCAAGTACCCCAGTGAATCAGATCATCAATAGTTCATTAATCAATGACTTTATTTTTAGTAACACATTATCCATATAGCATGTTTATCATATCGGGTGCATAGGCATATACTAGAAATATTGTACGGTCATGCTTAATTATAAAACATGTCATGTAAGTTCAAGTATGTCAATCAAGTGCACATGATCGGTATTATAACATGTAAATCAGTATGCAAAATAGTCGTGTGGCACACATGGAACACACTAGGTGGAACAATTTGTTTTTTGGAGATACTTGGCATTTACGAAAGATAACAAATTAAACTTTTGACAATTTGAACGGATTTTTGAAACGGGGCCCCTAATAAAGGAGGGGTTCGTACTAACGGTTCAAACTAGATATTCAGGAGATGATACATCAAGATCTTTGAGAGTTTAGGCATATCATGAGTGATTTAGCCATTTAAGCATACCAGGGGCATTATGGTCATTTTATCATACACGAGCATTTTGGTAATTTATACCAACAGGGCGTAAACAGTGGCTCAGAAATTCTATTTGCTCATCAAGTTTCCAACCGGGCATTCAGAGATTTCTACGTCAAGATCTTTCACGATATTAGATACATTCGGGGCTATTTGATTACTTGGGCTAACAAGGGCATTTTGGTCATTTAACTATCAGTGGTGATTTTGTAATTTAGACCCATCATGAGAAAATTGTGATTTACAATTTTTAAGATTTCCAGGAGTTTATCGAGCCTCCAAAACCATTCGAACTAACATATCCCAACCTTGCATTACTAACCAACCCTTCTAAAGTATCCGGCTGTATCGTATATCTGAACGGTTGCTTTCATATTTCACCACCGGACTTGCCGCGGAGTAATCGAACTTATATTCTTTGCGGAAAAACTTCCAACCTTATGTTAATATCAGGAGTGATTGACGTACATAAGTCATGCTTCAACCCTTTGGGGCATTTCAGTCATTTTCAACTTTATTGGCATTTCTAGAATTCCATCAAAGGCAATTTACTTATTCCAAACAATGGGGTATTTCAGTCATTCTAAAGCTCGGGATATCCAGCATTCCTGTCAATTGAACCATTTGTAGTATTTCAATCATTTAAGTACTCGTTGGGGTTTCAGCCATTCCAGAAATTTCGTTACCTCCAACCGCTTCATTCATTTTAGAACTTAAGGGTTTTTCCATCCTTCCAGCTAATTTGCAAACTTGGGTGTCCGAAGATACTTCAGCCTTCTTGGTCACTACGATCATTCTGATTAATTTGACCATAACAATATTTCCAATACTTTTAGTCATTACAATCAATTCAGTATTTTGAGCCACTTGATTTATTCAGTGATATGGGTAGCTCCCGTAAATCTATACTCGAAGATTCATTCCAAATTCAAGGAAACCTAACACCTTACAATCTCGAAGGTTTAAATCTTGTTACCATAACTTTCCAAGTAGATCGAGGTTTTCAGATGAATCGAGTCGTTTTACCATATCCAGTATAGATTTCTAGATCGCTTCCAATTCCAAAGGTATTTTAGTCATTCTCATACCTTAAAGGACATTTTTGTAATTTCATATCCAAATATTTTTAGCATTTAATCACTTGACATTAATAATCAGGTTTGAGGATTAACCGCCTTATTAATTAATTTATTGAACTCCAAATCCTTACATTTATTAACTTTCTCATTCGAACATTTCGATCTTTTATAGGTTATCATACTCAATTTCATATCAGGTTTGGCTTAAGCAAGGTTAACAACACTCTTTATCATATTCATGCATGCATTAACCGAATACCAACATGTTCATAAAGCATACTAGAGGTAGTAGTGTATTACCTTTAATACTTGCTATATCGATCGACCATGATACTCCGTTCGATCACTCTCGAACCCGAATATGACGTCCTCAACATCCCGAATACAAGGAACTTTGAATACCTTCAATCACACAAATTCCAATTTTAGTCCTTATTCCCATTGCTCATAATTGATTATTAAAATACATAAGCAGACTCGAGTTCAAGGTCCAATTTGGAGGCTTTTGGGTTAGAATTTCACGAAACGGGCTTCAAAATCGGACTCGGGACGTCGAAAAACATAAAATATGAATTTTCGGAAAATTTGACCTTTTGGGTCAAAGTCAACGCTGACGTCAATGGTCAAAGTCAACGTTGACGTCATGTTGACATCACTGGTCCAATGGCTGACTCGGTGAGTTGACTCACTGGATTGACTCAGGCGAGTTGACTCACTGAGTTGACTCGGTTAACGGGTCGCGTACGGGTCAACGGGTCGGGTCGGTCAACGGGTCAGGTCGATCATTGGGTTTGGTTAACCACTAGGCTTGGGCTGGTTTGTTCAGACCGGTTTGGGCGGTTAGGTCCGAGTTCGAACCGGGTCTGGGCCAACTGGTTCTGCATCCACTGTCCAAGGCGGTCGGGAATCGCCTTGGACGGTGCGTGAAGCCCACGCGCGGCCTTTCTCGATCGGAAAACACGTCGGACAGCACCAAAACACTGAAAACGACCTTAAATCTAACCTATCACAATCGGAAACCCAAAATTGTAAGTCAGAAACTTACCGAACTTACCCAAACCGACGGTAAACGTTTAGGACTGTTGCGTCTCCGACGAGATTCTGAACGATGACGGGTGGTCGATCTTAAGGTTGGGTTTTGATCGGCTTGGCCTGCTGAAGACGGTGGTGGTCTCGAATTTGAGCCATGACGTCGAACGGTGACGGAAAACGTGAAAAACAATGGATGGCTCTTGGTTTTTCGCTGGGCTTAAACCCAGATTTCGCGACAACCGATGGCGTTTGGTCACGAGTGAGCAACGATGATAGGTTCGAGACAGGGCGTCGGTTCGATTAACGACGACGGTGGCAGCCACATCGCGACGGTAGCGTAGATCAGAGCAAAATGGTGGTGAGCGAAGGTGAAAGAGTCGGGTGAAGAAGATGGTTCTAGAAGGTTTGTCTTTTTTTCTTCCAAATATGCATTAAATGTGGCAGGGGGGGTAATCGACTTTATTAAATTCAGATACAAAAAAGGGCTTAGTTCAAATATAGCTCAAGGCAAACTTAGACTAGAAGTGGTCTTGGGTTAGATGGTTAATGCTTCAGCATTTCACTCCAAAGGTCTAGGGTTCAAATCCCTTTGATAGGACTTACACTCTTTTTTTTAATAAACTTTAAAAACTTAGGGTGTTACAAAGTACCAGATAAGAAACACTTTGTGTTTTTCAATACTCTAAAATATCAAATTCAGAATCTTCACTACGAGGGATAAGGGGCAGATTAATGTAGGTTCAACATCAGAATTTCCACTCCTTGAAGCAGTTAAATTAACATCAAAACTCTAAAAAGACAGAAAATAAAGTAATTTAATATTTAAAAATAAAATACAAGTAATTAAAATAAAAGAAAATATAAAAGTTAAATTATGAAATATGGCCTGAAATAGAGTAGATAATTTTAAATGTTTAAAGTCGATTGAAATCAGACTCACTTGTCTGTTGAAATGTGTTACTTTAGACAGAAGAAGAACCACAAGGTGCATATTTTAAATAATATATATATATATATATATATATATATATATATAAATTAACAAACTCATTATAAATGGCAGTTACCCTTCGTTGAACATTATCGTCTACATAAAGAACATTGTACAACTCTTTCAAAAGTTTTAATTTATATTGAGGATAAAGCAAAACAGCAAAAGACATAATTATTGAGTGATTTGCCCAATATTTTTCATATAATTCAAGCATAGATCCTACCATTGCAGAAATACCTTGAAAAGGATAATTGTGAGCATCACACAATAATTTCTCAATTGCAACAACGTTAGTCAACTACAAGTTAGCTGTTGGATACTTAGATCCAGAAAACATAGTAGTAATTTCATAAAAGGGCTCAAGAAAATTACAAATCATCTGAATAGTTTTCCATCCAGAATCACTAATCATATATAAGTTTTTTTTCTATTAACAAACAAGTTGATGGTTAATTTAGCATCAAGTTTTCTATAAATCATTGAGTAAGTAAAGTTCTATCAAGTTGGAACAGCTAACAACAACTTACCACAAAAAGAAAAATTACAATCGTTAACAGTTAATTCAAAGGCACGCAATCTAGAATCAGAAGAATCAATAAACTTCACAATTTCACGCAATTTGATAACAAAAGAACTAATAACCTTCAATTTTTTGAACTATCAAGTTTAAAATATGGGAAGCACGCCTTATTTGAAAAAATTTACCATTGCATGGAAAAGGAAAGATGGCATGCAAATCATCTTAAACACACTTAACCATTCTATCGTTTGCAGAAACATTGAGTTATGGTAAAATCTTTTTTTAAGACCCCACTCATATAACACCTTTTTAACAAATTTATAAATTGACTCGCCATCATGGAGTGGAAGAAACCGACACAAATTTAATATTTTAAACTGTAGTTTTTAGTTATTACCAACATAATGTGCAGTGAGAGAAAAATAAGAAGGTGAAGTGCAGGTAGACCAACCATCACATGTAAAATAAATTTTACTTGAAATAAAATGCATTGAATTAAGTAGATATTTTTATGTTTGTCATGCTCAATCATGCAATATTTAGTTCTAATATACCTAAGAATATCCTTCATCACACTAGCATTAAGTTAATGATACAAAACCCTCAATTTTTCATGCTCAATTATACTCAAAACATAACCATAACATAGAATAGCATCAATAAATAATTCGCAGTACTTATTTTAATCAAAAGTAGCTAGTATACTTGGACTTTTAAGAAGATAATTTTTATAGATTTGACATTTATCAGTATGTCTTTTAGGGTTAGATGAGTCAATATAAGAGTCTGATTTATACCTTTTAATTTGACAGTACTTATATTGGACATAAAGACCACCGTCGGTAGCCTTGATGAAGGTATAATGGTCCCAAAAAAGAAAAGTTCTTCTCCCGAACTATGTTGAACATGCAGCCTTCCTCTAAGAGGAACTAATGCCATCAACTTGGGAAAGTTGATCATTTAAATCCCCTTGAAAAAAATTATATTAGTACATATATAAAATATAATCACTGAAATAGAAACAAAAACATTGACTCTATCAGAGAGTTTATCATTCTGGCCTCTTATACAATACAAAAAATAATTAAAAGTCAGGTTAAATAGATAAATAATTAGTGAACCTTAAAAACAGAAACATTAATACAACCAACAGATCACAATGAAGCTTAAAAACATATTAAAAATACTATAAATTAAAAAACATAAATTAAAAGTACCGTAAACAACACTACAATAATCATAGGTAACCCTAAATAGAAACATAAATACAAATATGAAAAAAAAAATTACCTAAAAAGTTCATCTCATAAGGCTGACTGCCCATTGAACCCTGAAAATCAATTAGAAAAGACAAATTTAGAGTTTTAAAATAAATTCGATCAAAATCAGAAAAAGAAAAAGGATATGTATGTATAAATCAAAACAAAACAGACATGTATGTACAAATTAAAACAAGACATTTAAACATAAACAAGTCATTTAAACATGTTTCTACAAATCAAAACAGAATAAATAACATATATACAAAGAAACAGAAACTCAATGATTTAATCCTTGTACGTGTCATTGTTAAACCAGTTCACAAGGTCCTTTAGAAATTTTCTTTAACACCATTAGCATTGCAGAACGGGATGTCCAGCTGATATACTTAGATTAAACCATTGAAACAGAAAAAGAACATGTATGTACAAATCAAAACAGAACAAACATGTATGTAGAAATTAAAACAAGACATTTATCATGTATCTACAAATCAAAACAGATAATCGAGTATCCAATAAAATTTAAAAATAATCAAAACAAATCAAAACAGAACATACATGTATAGTAAAATTTACAATAATATATAAAATAATCAACGAAACAGTCAAGAAAATCAGTATCCAGTAAACTTAAGTCACAAGATCCTTTGATTAATACTTTTAATATATTTAAATTAATATTTAATATAATATTTAATTAATAATATTATGATAATAATAATAATTTTAGTATATTAAAAATAATATTTAATTTAATTTTCAAATTTTTTAATTTTAATTATAATATATTAATTAAAAATAAAAATAAAATTTATGGTTTGGGTTATGACTTATAAGATTAGTTTAAGGGTTAGGGGTTAGGGGTTAGGAGTATATGTTTCAAGTTGAGTGATTGGGTTATAGATTTAGTTTAGGGATTCACGTTTTAGGGTATATGTTTCAAGTTTGAGGTTTGGGGTTAATGGTATATGTTTCAAGTTAAATGTTAAGTGTTATTGGTATACTTTAAGGGATTAGGCTTACACTTATTAGTATTTACAATATTTAGAGTTTGAGGTTTGGAATTATGGGTTTATGTTTCAAGTTAAATGTTTAGTGTTATAGGTCTAGTTTAGGGGATTATGCTTATAGCTATTAGTATTCGCAAGATTTAGGGTTTAAAGTTTGGGGTTAGTGATATATATTTCAAGTTAAATGTTTAGGGTTACGGGTCTAGTTTAAGGAATTATGCTTACACTTATTAGTATTTGCAATATTTAGGGTTTGAGGCATGGGGTTAGTGGTATATGTTTCAAGTTAATTGTTTAGGGTTATGTGTCTAGTTTAGGGATTTAGGGTTTAGCAGATTATGCTTGCACTTTAATTATCAATGATTGCAAGGTATATGAGTTGAGGTTTAGGGTTTATAGGTATATGTAACATGTTTTCAAGTAGAATGTTTAGGGTTATGGATTTAGTTTAGAGATTTAGTGTTTAGGGGATTATGTTTGCACTTTAATTATTAGTGATTGTAAGATTTAGGGGTTGACATTTAGGATTTAGGGGTATAAACAATACATGTTTCAAGTTGAGTGTTTAGAATTAGGGTTATGAGATAAGTTTAGGGATTAGTCTTGTACTTTAATTGTTAGTGATGGTAAGATTTAGGGGTTTGGGTTTGGGGTTTATGGGCAAATGTGTCAATTTGAATGTTTGAGGTTACGCAATTAGTTCAGGGAGTAAAGTTTATTTTTGTTCATATTAGTCCCTAATTTTTTAACCAAATTGACCTCAATTTATTTCAAAATTATCTAATCTAGTCCAATATTCTAAATATGATGATATTTTTATTCATTATAGTCCTAAAACTTCATTTTTAGTCCAATTTTACTCGTATATATATTTCTATTTTTGATAATTTAGTCAAATTATATTTTTATTTATTCTAGTCCCAATAATTTAATTTTTAATCAAAATTGCCACATATTTATTGATATTTTTTTTGTAATTTAGTCTAATTTATTCTAGTCCCTAAAATTAAATTTTTAGTCTAAATTAACTCTATTCATTTTTTGGTAATTTAGTCCAAAATTAAAAAAATAATCTCTCTTTTTTGCGGCCCACCCAATTTCGAAACTCAAATAAAAAATCCAAATGGTCATTTTTAATTTTTAGGAGTTATTTGCATTTTAGGTACTTACTACTTTAGGAGATTTACACTTAGTTTTTTTTATTCTTTAGTTTTAGTTTGATTTATTTTAGTCCCAATTTTAGTTTAGTTTCTTTAAGGTGTATGGTTTAGGGTTTAGAATTTTACTATTCATAGTTTATGGTTTAGTTCCAATATTAGTGAATGTTTGATTCATCTTACGGTTTAGGGTTTACAAATTTGGGTTTAAGGTTTTTAGTTTACAGTTTGATTCATTTTAGTTTAGTTTTAGTTTGATTCATTTTAGTCTCAATTTTTATCTTTAGTTTTAATTTGATTCATTTTAGTCCCTAAAATTAATTTAATTCAATTTAGTCACAATTACTTTTAAATTTGATCCAATAATTAATTGCCCATTTGGCATTTGCCGCCCACTTTTTTTGCTTAGTAATTAATTACCCTTTAGGTCCTTACTCATTTAAAAATTTTCATTTTAGTCCTAACATTCACTTTTAAATTTTAATTTAATTCAATTTAGTCACAAATATATATATATATATATAATTGTAACATATTCCAGCATCCTAAGAGATATTTTAGTTCATATTAATCCCTAAAAGTGGCCCGACCTAAATTAACTCGTTAATTAACTGATTAGGACCCGAATCGTTTTGGCCTGAACTGAAACTTTCCCGACCTAAAATTAATTCGAACCAAAATTTAATCTAATTTGAAAACAACCTGACAATAACCCGAATCTGAGTCGACCCAAACCATACTTGATCCGAGTCGGACCATTAAATTGACCTGACCTAATTCATATCTGATTTACCTAAATTCACATCCCTAGGGCTGCCTCTCTTTAAAGATATGTAACTCTCTTGCACGCCAAGATCTCCGTACCATATCAACATGTTATGGATTCGAAAGCTGAAAAGACCACTATTAAATAGGCTAATGAGTACTCAGAAAGACTAGGAAACGCAAGAACTTGACAAAATCAACACAAACAAGGAAAGTATTTATGCTGAAGAGACCACAAATAGATTAGGATTATGGAGACTGACACGGTTTATTATATTTTGGGTAATCTCTGTGCTTTTCACACTTACTTTTTGTTAGATGAGATATATCTTTTACACGAGTTTATCGAGAAGAAAGTAAGTACTGAAACTAGCACCAGAAGTTATGGTGGTAGGAAACCATTTCAACACACTCTTGAACAAATCTTCCACACCATGAGTTCTGATCCTCGTAGAGACAATGATCAGCCCACGTTTGCATCCAAAACTCCCCATTTTTTCAAAGTTATTCTTCAGGAAGCTATTGCAGATGGGAGACTTGTAAGTATTTCTTCTTTTTATCCGTTTCATGATATTTCTACTTTGTAATCAGATTCATTCATCTGGCACGGTTTTCATCAGGGGATTCCTAGAAAATTTGTGAGAAAATATGGCAACCAACTCTCGAGCCCGGTTAAACTTGAGGTCCCAAGTGGTGCAATATGGCAAGTGGAACTTACAAAGAGTGATGAAAGGGTGTGGTTACAAAAAGGTTGGCGTGATTTCGCAGAGCATTACTCTTTGGAATTCGGGTCCTTTTTGGTTTTTCGATATCAAGGGAATGATCATTTCCATGTATTGATTTTCGATAGAAGTGCTTCAGAGATCGAATATGCCTTTGGGAAAAACAAAGAAAATCCAGACTTGCCATGTACAATGGCACAAAAGAAAAGGAGAACTGATTCATCTTTACACATTAGCCTTGATTGCCTCAAGTCTAGTAAGATTGATCTTGAGAATCTTAAGAAAAATGGAAACTCGTGTAGTTCTACGGGAAAAGTTGATGGTATGGATGCATTCTTTATTTCAATTTGGCAGTGGTTATAACTTATGTTCATGTCATTTATATGTTTCTTTTTCTGCCTTTTGATATTGTTGCTTACTTTGATTTCGAGTCCATCTATGATAGGAGTTGGAAGAATTTCAGTCCGTGGAAGTCCGAAAATGGAGGTTTTAAGTTGTTCCCAAAGGTTGACAAACACTGAAAAGGCTCGCGCAATTCAGATAGCTAATGATTTCAGAAGTACTGAAAATCCAGTTTTCATGGTGGTCTTGCGACCATCATCTGTTAGTTATGGTTATCAGCTGGTAAAATATAAAACTAGAACATGGATTGTCACAAAATCATCATATTGCTGACCCCAAAAGTATGAATTGTTTACTAGTTGTTTGGACTGAAAACGTTTCATGTTCTTGAATTCCAGTCTATACCATTGGACTTCGCTAGGGAATTTTTGACTAAGCACAAGTGTAATCTGACCTTATGCAATTCCGCTGGGAAAACTTGGCCTGTTACGTACTATGTGAATGCTGGAAGTAAAGCACGGCAAGCACAACTGTATGGTGGCTGGCAGGCATTTGTGCAAGACAATCATCTCGGTGTCGGTGACATTTGTGTTTTTGAGGTAATTAAGCTCCATGAAATGTTACTTAGAGTGCACATCTACCCGGTTGTTGAATATGCAAGCAAGACCTGCAGGTCACAGGGTGAGTAGAATCTTTTATAGAGGTTATTGATTTAATGATCAGTTTGTTTATATGACAATCGATAGAGATAGAGATCCCTTGTAATTTCTTATCGTTTCATTTTGTTGCAGCTCACAAGACCAAAGCCGGTCCAGTTAGAACTAGCACGGTCAGTGCAAGTGATACCGAACCTGATTGTCAACGAATTCGATGTTCCTCCATTGCCAGAGAATTTGAAGGCCCAAATCTTGATAAACAGAAGAATAACATGGATTTGCAATATTCAACTAAAGAACTTGGGGGTCATAATCTTTTTCTTTGAATGTTTTATTGGTTCGAGTAAGCAATGGTTTGTTTCCAATAGCTAGTTGTCCTAAAAGTCCTGATCTTAACAGGTGAATTCATATATTCTGCAAAACATGACAATGGAGGAGGATCGAGTGTTCGGGGATGTCTGAAACCTGACCGTATGGGCAAAAGCAAGATGCAACCATCGACTCCAACCGAGAAACAGAGAGCTGCTGATATTGCAAGTTGGTCTTCATCAGGATTAGGTGAGTACAGAAGTTAAATATAATCCATGTACTAGCAATGAAGAGGGTGATGATATACTTCTGTTGTTTCAGTGAGGAGGAAAAGTACAGATAAATCACATTTGTCAAGTCCCCTGCCTCGGAAGAAAATTAGAACCGATTCACCTAGTAATCAATGTGGAACAAATTTGAAGTTAGAGGCTTTATCTTCTGGTATTAGCCCTGATGATGGTATCAATCTTGGAAATCTCAAGAAAGTTGATGGTATGTTCTCTTTATTTCAATTTTGGCAGTGGGTTACTGGAGATGCTCATGTCATTTTTTCCTTTCTTAATTACAGCTGAGAGGTGTGTGAAAACTGAGGTTTTCAGTTGCATGCGACGGTTGACAGCCATTGAAAAGGCTCGTGCTGCTCGGATAGCTAGTGCTTTCAAAGGTTCTGGAAGTGGAAACCCAGTTTTTATGGTGGTCATGCAGCCATCATACGTTAGCAATCCATACAGAATGGTAACTAGCTTCTAAAACCAGAATCTGCCTATTCTCTATATCATCATTTTGCCAACACCAAGTAGCTTGAAATCACAAACTTATGCAGTCCATTCTCCGGTTTGTATCCCTTTCTTGAATTCCAGTGTGTACCACCAGACTTCGCTAGGAAATTTTTGACAATGCACAAGTGTAGTCTGACCTTATGCGATTCCGCTGGGAAAACTTGGCCCGCCAAATACTTCTGCAATCCGAAATATAAAAATATGAAAGCGCACCTCTATCGAGGTTGGCGGGAATTCGTAGAAGATAATCATGTTTGTGTTCGTGACATATGTGTCTTCGAGCTAATTAAGCACTCTGAAAGTGAAATCTTAATGAAAGTTGTCATCTACCCTGCTGTTGAAAATACAAGCAAGGCCTGCAAGCTACCGGGTGAGTAGAACCTGTTATAGGTCATTAATCCAATGATCAATTTGTTCAAGTGACAATCTCTCGAGATGCTTTAACGCTTCTTACGATTGTAACAGCTCACGGGAGCATAGCCGGTCGGGTGAAAACCAGGAGCTTGGCCAGTGATACCGAACCTAATCGTCAACAAAGTCAATTTGAAGACCTGACAGACTCGGACATTGAAATCATAGCCGGTCGGGTGAAAACCAGGAGCTTGGCCAGTGATACCGAACCTAATCGTCAACAAAGTCAATTTGTAGACCTGACAGATTCGGACATTGAAATCTTGGATTTCTCTCCTGTGAACCAGAAAACAAAGAAGAAATCGGCATCCACGAGCATCCAACCTTGTAAGATGGTGAGAAACAACACAATGAGAAAGACAAGAAGAGCATGAATAATGTTTGTGTTCGAAATGTTTGGAGCTTGTTGTTGTGTTTCTTTCTTGTATTTGTCTGGTGAGATATCTGCTGGATTATCTCCTTTATTTGTATATGTATTCAAGGATGGAGAATAGTTAGTGTTGAAGAAAAAGATGTATATTTTGTTGAAGAAACCGATAAGGAGCAGCAGAATAACTCCCTAGGAAACAATACCCGAAACTGATATGAACACTTCAACAGAATTCAAACTTAATCATGCTCCAGATCTTCCTAAATATATAGAGCCTGTTTCCAGCAGTAATTTCATTTGGAGTTTATTTATTCAAGTAAAATAAACCTTACATACAGAGTAACAAATATGATAACAAAAACTTATTAAATATGTCAAAATAAAAATAACCCAATCTAACTTAATTTGTCTGAAGTTAAATTTAATATTATTCTTTTGGAACATAAAATTTTAACAATTTAAATTTTAATTAATTCAAATGCCAAACAATTTAGATTTATAATAATCTGATTTAGAAAACTTTAGCCTCAAATTTAAATGACCAAATCTGAAAATAATTTTGATTAAAATATTTTTTTGAACTGATTAAAATAATTTATCAGTTGACTTGATTTGATGAGATGAAATCCTTTAAATAAGGTTGGTAATTTATATGCGAATCATTTTATAAGTACAACAAACTAGATTAAGAAAATATTTATATAATAAATCTATACATTATCTATTTCAAATTAATAAATAATAAATTAAACATCAATAATTATGTAAATATTCTTAATTAAAATTAATATAAACTCAAAGATTCGAAATTTGAGATAGAGAAGTATATAATTTTAAATCAAATTAACTTGGTTTAAAATCAATTGAACCCGAATATATAATTAAATAGATAAATAGAAGGTATAATGTAAAAAAATTGTCTCTAGTGTTTAATCGGAATGAAAATCACTCATTCGTCAATGAAAATCTTAGTCAACAAATGATAAACAACTTGAAATGACTTGATAGAATGACACATCAACAGAAAAAAATAATTATATATTTGTCATAAATTTATAAAAGTATATTTTGACTAATGTGTTATCCTATTAAGTAGGGGTGAGAAAAACTCGACTCGACAAAAAAACTGAAATTTTTCACTTGACTCGTAATTTCATAAACATCAACTCAAAAAAATTTCAAATAAAGTTTGAGTTGTAAAATAGAAATTTGGATAACTCAAAATTTTTAGTAATTAGTGGATCAATCTTTAGGTTAGAGTCGAGTCCTTCAACTTTGTCTGATATATATACCATAAAAATATGTGTATCGTATATGAATATAAAAAGTCGTTTAAATCAGAATCAATTTGTACTATGACATTATAAATAATTACAATTAAATTTGTACAGAAATCCAGAAATTAGACTCGACTCGAATAAAAAAAATCAAATAAAATTTAAGTTGTAAAATAAAACTATTAAACTTTACTAAATCGAAGTTAACCTCTTGACTATATAATTGTTATGTCAATGTGTACATATAAGTTTATTGCGTTATTTATTGTTAGTTGACTGACAATTTTTATTCACGAAGCTACAATAAAATATTGAAGGTTAAAATGATTGTCTAATGCATTTTTTATCCCTAATAAAAACAGGAACGTCAAGTGGATTCTATTCTTTGTTTCTTGATGACCCATATAGAGAACTATGGGCATTTCTGTAAACGAGTTAGCTTTGGAGCCCATATAAAATGAAGCGCCAGAAATTACGGTAGCGCGACATGCGATCGGCGGTCGAAGTCCCGATCCTGTTTTTGCTGCTAGTCGCCGCCGCCGCTTAATTCTTTTCAAACTTTGAATGAAATGTCACAATCACAGCGGCAATGGGAAACTGCAACCGCCGGTGCGGTGGCGGGCTTCACCACCGTAGCCGCGATGTACCCTCTGGACATCGTCCGCACGAGATTTCAAGGTCGTCTATCTCTTTCTCTCCGTACACGCAATAGCTTAGTCAAATATGTTTCAGTCTTTTTTTGTCGCTGATTGGATTGAATTTTATGTAGTTAACGATGGTCGAATCACCAATTTCCCGACTTACAAGAACACCGCCCACGCCATTTTTACCATTACTCGCTTAGAGGTTCGCACGTTTTCCGTCCCTTTTCATGTCCTTTTTTCTCTTGTTTGTTTAGTTTATTGAATTGTATTGCTTAAGTATTAGCATTTTGAAGCTACTGAATTAGTCATATAACCACAAAATTATGTGATTATTTTATCTATATAATAGACAATTCAATTAATCCATATTTGCTTAGTCTAAGGTGCTTTCATTTGGTTGTCTTCATGTAAAGTTGCTTTCTTTCTAACTTTCATTGGAGATTACAGTTTCTCTTTGTACATCCCCCCTTTTTTTGATAGCCAACAGTTTTGTGGGTTGATCATGTAGGGTTTGAGGGGGCTTTATGCTGGCTTTCTTCCTGCAGTTTTAGGATCTACTGTTTCATGGAGTTTATATTTCTTCTTGTAAGTGACTATAAATTTGCATGTGTTTTCAACAGCTTGATTATAGTACATCATTTGGCTATTATATCCGTATACATATATGGATTATTATTATTATAGGTTGAAAAATGTTTAGTGACAATCAATTAATCTGTGGTTCTATTGTTATTCCTTGTAGTTATGGCAGAGCTAAACAAAGGTATTCTAAAAACAGAGAGGAGAAGCTTAGCTCTGTCCTCCATCTTGCGTCTGCTGCAGAAGCCGGAGCTTTGGTGAGTATATAAACTTCTAATAATATGACTTGAGGAAAACATGAAGGTTCATACTTATTGATAGTATCAAAACTGACAGCTGATATTAGAAGACTCAAAAAGAATTTTTTTAACAGTAAAATTT
This sequence comes from Hibiscus tridactylites, assembly GCA_958450335.1. Classification (NCBI taxonomy): domain Eukaryota; kingdom Viridiplantae; phylum Streptophyta; class Magnoliopsida; order Malvales; family Malvaceae; genus Hibiscus; species Hibiscus tridactylites. Next base: position 91,323,663 of record OY288279.1, on the reverse strand, counting down.
ACTAATAAGTAGTAACCGAGCTTAAAATCTTTTTAGGTCTAAGATGCTAACCGAAAATAGCATGTCAGTACATGTTGCTGCAGTTGGATGCTAATTGAGTTGTCTTGGTTTAAGTTAGTCACCTACTTGTATTCTCCCCGCTGATGCTAGGTTGGGCTGGTCTTTAATTGGCGTTAGTCGAGATGGTTTACAGTTTGTATTCTATTAACAATTTAATCTTGTGGCCCTTTTCAGGTTTCCTTGTGCACAAATCCTATTTGGCTTATTAAAACAAGAATGCAGCTTCAGAATCCTCTAAATCAAAATCGACCTTATGCTGGTATATATGGTAAGTACTTCACCTTACATTAACTTGCTAGTAATGTGCGCCGAGTCTGAGATAACCATTTCCCTGGATAGTTATAGTAACTCCAACTCGAAGTCCTAGTAAGCCATTTGAATTGATATCATTGGTCCTACAGAGATGTAGGTGCATAAATTTTCTGAAGATACACCTTTTTCTTTGTAGATTTCTTGTGCCGGTTGATATTTCTAGAGATGATTTAACTCTATTTGACGGATATGATTTTGAGCACTGATGAGAAATTAGCCATTTTTGAAAAGGATAGATGATCAAGAGGTGTTTATATTTATTCAACATGAACACCTTTTAGTGCCTTAATGTTTTCACGTGGGATTTTAATCCATACAAAATGGTTTTCTGGTGCATTTAATGTCCATTTCTGTTGCTGCTATTTACTCAATATTGTTGTCTTAATTATATCAGATGCCATAAGAACAATACTGAGAGAGGAAGGATGGACTGCACTTTATAAAGGACTTGGTCCGGGTCTGTTGATGGTAGTTTTCTGGCTGTTTACTCGTAGTTTTTATCCTGCTTTTTACATCACTATATGCTTATACACACACATACCTCCCCACCAAATTGTTCAAGTAATGCCTATGTTACTCGGAGTCAAATGCGAGTGCTTGACAGGGGTATGTATCCGACATGGGTATGTTCAAATCCTTTTCAAGCTTTTCATTTATTTGGAGAGCTTTTGGAGGATCATACAATATACCCATCTGTGGATAAGTGCCGGGCACGGTACTTAAAAGAAAATGGAGAGCCGGAGCAACACTTTTGCAATTTACTGCATATTTGGACTTTAGCAGGTCTCTCATGGAGCTATTCAGTTCACAGCATATGAGGAATTGCGTAGGATAATGGTTGATTATAAAGCAAGAAAACAGAAATCTGAAAGTGCCAGTAATTTGTTGGTATGTAAATGCATTCCTGTTTGTCTAAACTTCGGATTTACATGCATAATAAATGCCATACAAACTCATGTTTTGTGCCGTATGCTCATAGCGTCTATGTTTATTGTGTTTTTGGGCATTCATGGTTTAACAAACTCAAATAAATCTGGAGATATTTAATGAATTTGATAATTTGAAGGTGATACTATCAAGATCTTTTTCAGTCTCCTAATGGTTCTATCATTTGAGGAAGCTATAACGGATAACGATTTCTAACAATCTCTAGCATTTTGCTCAGAACTCATTTGACTATGCTGTGCTAGGGGGGTCGTCCAAAATTGCCGCTATTCTTATTACATATCCATTTCAGGTATGCATTGTTATAAGTGGTGGGAAGTATTTGTATGTAATCTTTTCCGAGCTTGTTGCTCATGATGCCTTACAATGATGATTTTTTCAGGTTATTCGAACTCGAACACAGGTAAAGAGAAATTTATAAGCTTTCATTTATGAATACAATTGACTTACTGAAATTCTTTAATTCGGAATAAACAAATACCCGAGCACAAGTAACGAAGAGATGGATAGTGAAGATGGATAGTGAAGTTCACTCTGAGATAATTTGCAACTACCTCATTTATGTTTTTCAGCAAAGACCTAGTGACGAGGGAATTCCAAGATATATGAATAGTTGGCATGTTGTGAAGGAAACGGCACGGTGAGAGCATATTGAAACCTGAATTTACCATCTTATGCGGAGGATAAACTTTAACCTGAATTTACCATCTTATTGCAGGTTTGAGGGTCTTCGTGGATTTTACAAAGGGATAACCCCGAACCTTCTGAAAAACATTCCTGCTTCTTCGATAACATTTATCGTTTACGAAAATGTACTCAAATTGTTAAGACCAGTAAGAAAGAGTGATTGAAGAAGTGAAGAAGACATCTATTTTATTCTTAGTTTTCTATTGGTCCACATCAACAATGAATACATGATATTGAGAAGGGTGAAGGAAGAAAGAAGACTTCAGGGTGGTGTTCGTTTTCCCTGCCCTGGCTCTATGAATCTAGAGAGTGTGGAAGAACTTTATATGGGTTGAGTATCCCATTGGGGTCAAGCAACTTTTTTATGGAACCCATTGTTTTTACCTATCAAAAAACAAATTCTCGATTTAGAGAAGTTTTGGAGCAACCATGACCGGGTGAAACAAAATCCGGAAACAGAAATTTGTAGATTCTTTTGTTTAGAAGAAGACTCACAGTTTCAGGAGATTTGCTGTAATAAATCTTGTTAGCTTTCATCAGTCCCAGGCCATGTTCGGCACTGATACTCCCTCGGTGCTTAGATGTCCATTCGTAGACGTAGGGTTCGATTTGTTCTAAAATCTGTGCAATGTATTGCAGATGATTGATAAAATTTATTTAAGCATTTGAAGTTTTAAACAAGGATCTTACTTTATCATCATACTGCAGAGCAGAAACATTAAGATGCAAATTTCCGTCTCCGAGGTGACCGTATCCGATTACTCTGGCCAAATCACCTGAAAATTTAAGATGCAGATAGAGTGGATTTTGGTGACATTTATATTCTGTGAAGTGCTGGGCAAGTAACTTACTAACAACGAAGATAGAGTGGATTTTGGTGACATTTATATTCTGTGAAGTGCTGGGCAAGTAACTTACTAACAACGAAGATAGAGTGGATTTTGGTGACATTTATATTCTGTGAAGTGCTGGGCAAGTAACTTACTAACAACGAAATCGAATTAATCGGAAAAGAAAACTTTATAGATAGAATCAATAACAACTTTGCATACCAAGTCTTGTTCTCATGTCATCCACAAGATCGTACATCTTTTCGACAGGCAACGACAAATCATATTTGTAAACGGCACCAGCTTTCATCAGTGCTTCTGGCACACCCTGCAATGTAGGAATTAAGGAACATTAAATCTAAATCCTTGGATATAAAATTAGCAGTGTCCCCGATGATTATCAATTAAAAAATGTGGTATTGGTATCGAAATGGGAACCTCACGTATTCGCCAAAACGAGGATGCTTGGTTTATGTCTTGTGCAAGAACACCATCAGAAATTAAGCCACCTTCCATAGAGCTAAGTAAGAAGGCCTCAAGTTTCTCCCTGCAGGAATTCTAATAATTTGTAAACACATGGAGATATTATGGGTGTTGATAGCTGAAAATAGATATTAGAAGGAATCCCAAAATACAGTACAATCATCTAGTGTTCTTTAATCTTTTCCTTTCCTTTTCATTCAGGAAGCGAAGCCAGAAGCGATAAGAACCGAATTCGTAAATATGCTGTCCATAAAATGGTTAATGAAAGATTGATCATACCGAAAAATCCAAAAGGATAAAAATGTTAAAACTCAAGAGATAGGTTTAATCTGTTAGTCGATTTTAGCAATCTGGTCTAGCAAACAACTTTTGAGCTTCAGTTACGTTTGTGTGTTATGAATGCAGGAGATTATGTACGGTAAAACGATGTATTTAAAACAAGTTTATTATCAATACATGGATAATAACCAATTAACAATGATACCTATCATAAGATTCATCACTGCCCGTTGTCTCAATCAGAACGTAAAAGTTGTGCATTGAGGCAGGTAATGGATTCCGAACTCCATCTAAATGATTCAAGACCTGGCAGATATAATGCAATAAGTAGGAAGCAATTAGAGGAAGTATAAAGAATCAGCAAAGCTTCAATTCCAACCTTTCGATAACAGAAAAATATTAGACATGCAGAACTATATACATCAATAAATCAGGGGATTTCAACCCTTAGTCCAGTAAAAATATGAAAGTCAAAAGGACTGTAGCAGCAAAACTAATAGCATATGATGCACAGACTAGGAAAAGAGTTGCAATATGCAACAGAAAGCTAACCAAATCCATTGCCTGGATGTCCAAAAATTCAAAAGCAGATAGAAGCTCCCCGAGTTTTCTTTTTGCTTCCATGAGTAGTTTCTGAAAAACACAAGAAAGGAAATGGTAAGCAGATGAAAAAGGTGTCAGCTATACTATTATTCTGCATTAGTTTAGCATAAACTGATCCCAAGAAAAATAGTATGGAAGCAGATCAAACCTGGCAGCTAGAATAGTCTCTGCACGCAAGAAAAGCTATATTCACCGAAGACAGCTTGGGAGGGGTCAGTATAGAAACTTTAGTTACAATACCCAGAGATCCTTCACTTCCTACACCAATGATAGGAGAAACATAAAGGAAGTTTAATATACTACTGAAAATGTACTAGCAACAATCCACTACTAAAGGCACTCACCTACAAACAAATGCTTCAGGTCATACCCAGTATTATCTTTACGCAAAGTCCCAAGCATATCAAGCACATCACCATTTGCTAAAACAGCTTCAAGACCTACAATGTTATGGAAAAGATAAGTTCCAAGTAGTGTTAATAATAGTTAAATGGCTAGACTATTCAGCTCCTCAATTCAAGATCGTTCACATCATTCTAACATTAATCCAACTCCAGAGTTTCATGTTTCTGTTTCTTTTAGAAAATGAGCTTCAATCACCAAGAAGAAACTTGAAATACTTTGAGACTTGTCTAAGCAACCATAAATCCAAAGTATAACAATAAATGTGCATAATTTCATATAACCAGATGGATGAGAATGCGGTGCCTTAACATTTTCCTACTGGCAGTTGCACCATGCATAACATTCAACAAGCTCTTTTTCATTTTTCCTTTCCGATCAGCAAAACTACCTTACTTCTGTATGTTTACACTGCAGGAATTAAAGGGCAGAAGGGGGGGGGGCGGGGGGGGGGGGGGGGGGGGATTGAAGAAAAATAGTCCAAAGTTCAAATTCAAAGCTAGAACAAGTGAATTCCTCACCAAGTACATTCCCATGAAGTGAACCATAACGTACAAGGCGCAAACCACCAGCATTAGTTGAAACATTTCCACCAATTTGACAGCTTCCTTTCGCACCTAATTCCAGAGGCATAATAAATCTGAAATAAAGCATGTACTCATATAGCTCAGAAAAAAATGGGTCCGGATATCCTGCGGGAATGATTTGGAAGATCCAAAACCAAAAATAGTGGTATTTGCTAGCAACAACATAATGGAGGCAGTCAATCAAGATAGATTGATCCGGATATCCTGCGGGAATGATTTGGAAGATCCAAAACCAAAAATAGTGGTATTTGCTAGCAACAACATAATGGAGGCAGTCAATCAAGATAGATTGATCCGAAATCTGATTCAAATCCAATATAGCACCTATGGGTACATAAGAAATGTATTGAATCGATTCTTTTTAATGAATCGATCCAATCGCAACCTCGAATATGGAATTCAAAGGGATCAAATAGGAAATGATACTCATGAGTTAAGGCAGATCAATATCCACAGATATATTGACAGTAGCAAGCAATTACCCTTGGTTGTCCAGGAAAGAGATAAGATTTTCTAATATGCACCCCGCTTCACATACCAGTATGCCACTGACCTGAAATATATAGCATACAGAAATCTTTCATATATACGGTGTGGTGTGTTTTCTTTTCCTTTATAAAGTGGTTTTATTTAGAGTTCTGAATTGATCAGGATTAATCAAGATTACTAGGTGTTGTTTCCCTTTTGTTCATAAAGTTCAATAATGAAATTCATAAGGCCCCTAGTGAATTTTGATAAGTAGGACTAGGATCCACACTGCAGAATCATTATTCAAAATGAAAGGTCCTTATATATCTTTAATTGGCAAAAAAAACAGAATAAGCAAGAAACAAACAGAGAAATAGCATAAAAGCATACCTTGTCAAAACTTATGATATTATTCATTGAACCAAGATTAACAACAACCTGAAGAACTGTATCAGCAAGAGCAACTGATTAAATATAACAAGGAGTATCAGACAATAGATTATTGATCAATAATCGGAAACAATTGCCAGCACCTCGTCAAAAACAGGCACACTGCCACCAACAAGACCAGTATTTCCCCCTTGAGGAACAACAGCCAAACACCTCGAATTACAATATTTGAGAATCTGCGCCACCTGCAATGCAGAATTGATTATAAAAAAATTAACAACACCTTGATTTTAGTACCGGAGAAGAAGCAACAAAGATGGACGAGCCAAAATTTAGAAAATGAACCTCCTCAGTACTTCGAGGCTGAAGCAAAAGCTTACTGGAGCCTTTGTACTTACGCATCCAATCCGTATTTACAGTTTCGAGCCTATCCTCATCTTGAATAACACTTTTCTCTCCCAGTAACCGCTTAAAATAACTAATATCATCGGAATTTAACGTCGAAAATGAAGGATTTCTCTGAACAACTGTCGACACTGAACTGAAACATCTGTACCGAATCGCATTCGCCTCTCCTAGACTTTTGTAATCTCTGATCAGACTGAAAGTCGGCTGACAACTCATTTTTCCATTCAAATATCTAATTTCTGTTGAGAAAACATAATGATATTTAAGGCATATTAACAATTCTTACAACAATAGTAACAAATTCTGAAGAACGATTCAAAGATTCAAAGGAGTTGAGCTCAAGGAAGCGGATCAGACCTGAAACGGAACTTAATTGACGGTTAAGAATCGACTTCAATGATCGCCGGAGACTGCTTGTAGCTCGCAACTTCTCCATTTTCACTTCTCTTTTAGTTTGGCCTGTTGTGTCTATCCAATTGGGCGAAAGTAAGAAAGTTATACTTGTACACGCATTCTTAACAATATATTACGCCTCGACGATCTAATCCAAAAATTTTGATAAAAAAAAAATCTAATCCAAAAATTCGACCAATTGTTTCCAATTCGAATACCCAATTTAATTTCATAATAAAAATAGCGTGAATTACAAATTTCATCACCCAACTTTCTTTTCATTCGTATTATGGTCACTAAAATTTAAAAAAATTAACTTAATCATAAACTCTTGATTTGTTCTTATTTTGATTACCTAGCCGTTAAATATTTAACTAGAGGTGTGCATTATTCGCTTTTAACCGACAGAACCAAATTTTTTTTGATTAATCGGTCAGTTAATTCTAGATAGGATCGGTTAGACGTTAAGAGTTTTTTCAAACTTCGGTTATTGGTTAATTTGGTTCGAAGCCGAATTAACCAAAATTATTATATATTACATAAATTTGTTTTTGGTCATTGAACTCTTAAAAATTATAAAATAATTATTAAATTTTTTTAGTATATTTCATTAAACTTTATCAAATTAGCACAAAATTATCACTAGATTTATTGAATTATTACAAAATATCCATTAATTTTTTAAAAATTTATCAATAATATATAACATATAATGAGTCAATGATAATTTTATAATAGTTCAATAAATTTAGTGACTGTTTTGTAACTTCTGAAAGTTCAATGACTAAAAAAATCATTTTAGCATAGTTTAATGACCATTTGTGTAATGTACTCAAAATTTTATAACAAATTTTGATTAATTCAAAAACCGATCGAATTAATTCAAACTTTTTTAAAAGAAAAAGAATTAGTTAATAAATTTTGGATAGTTTGATTCGGTCGGTTAACCGAACTAACCGAATGCACACTCTATACTTAAAGACGTTATGACTGGACATTAATTTTTTTTATATAAAATAAGAAATGACCCAAAACTTTCTTATTTTATTTTTTTTTTGTGAAAAAACCCTTAGTCTCATATTACCTTTGATAAAAGATAAGACTCCGGATGATGATAGATGGTTGATGTGGTATGCAAACGAGATGCTTATAAAGATTTGCCGAGGTTGGGTTGATTATGGTCGGAAAGGGATTAATACTCTTCTTTCGCTTGAATAGACGAATTTTGGATATTATTCCTATCAGGATATCAAAAAATTCCGTTACGATTTTCGTGTCAGTGATGAGAGGGTGTAACAAGATGTGCTCAGTGCTCATTTTGTACTGTTCCGTTTACTAGAGGTAGAGAGCGAGAGCGGTCTCGTCCCGTGGAGTATAGTGAAGGGGGTGGGGGAGCATTGGGAATAAGTTGTGGAGGAGGTGACACTTCTTTGGCAGAATGTGAATAGTTGTACTGATGCATCCGGAACTGAAAAAGAAGTTGAACCGGGAAGTAGTTGGGCACTGCGGTTTGCTCTGATCTCTTAGATCGACTTTCTACCGAGTTCCCGGGAGTACCGCAGTGCTTGAAAGAATGCGTCGGCGGTATAGCAGAGGCATATTTAGAACTTGTTCAAAAGATATGCAGAGTCATTCCAGATGCTGGAATAAGCAGTGATTTTATGTGATAAAGATTTATTATGTTGGTTTACTATTTCAGCTAATATACTGGCATGTGAAATGTAGGCAGTTGGCCTTTCCAGCCCTTGTTTCAAGCATACGTCTGCTGATCAGTATGAAATTTGCTTACTGTTTTTCTGTTACAGGGAAAATGTTTTTTTCCATGAGATTATTTGTCCGCGTGAACCATCCAACTCGTTCTGGTTGAAGGACCGAACAGGAAAGCGGGCCATAATGTTTCGTTTGTTAATCTTCCTTTGTTAGATCGATATAATCATGTGGATGGCAAACGGAATCCTGTTGTTGGCAATTATGTAGAAGTTCAGATAACAAAGTCCAGAAGAACATCACTTTATGGAGAGGCACTACACTAGCTATAACCAAATTGACCACATTTTACAACATTGTGGAGAAAACAACAGTTGCCTGTGCTATCTCAAGTTGAAAACCAGCTGCATTTTACTTCCGGTTGGTCTTCTAACCAGTTTCATATATTTGCTTTGAAATCACAACCAATTGCCATAAAGATTATATTGATTGATATTTGTTAACGGTATTGTGTGTCCTTACCGATTTAATCGACTGGATTATTGATTTCCAGTTCAACCAAGTGGTCCAGTTTAGTTCTGTAGCTACAAATACTATTAGAAGAATAAAGTATCACACTTAAAATCTTCAAAAATTAGAAAGCTAAAAGTAAAAGTTGTAAATGTTCAAAGATGTACGAGATAAGAAGAAAATGAAAAACCCAGATAACATATGCATACTTAAAAGAAAACGAAAAACTCAGATAAGGTAGTAGAAGTAATGACTATGATAATCAAGCAGAAGAAGAAGAAGAAGTAGTAGTACTAGAAGCAGCCATATGCTTTAGCACAGTCTGCTGAAGCTCATCTTTCTTTGCCCCCACCACTTTGTCCAGAATCTTACCCTCCCTCAGGAACATGAATGTTGGCATTGCCTCCACAGCCCAATCGGCTGCAACATCCTGAGAAACATCCACAAATATCAAACCCATTCATATCCAAAACACCCACAGAATATTGGATTGGCATAATGTCAAAAAATGACCCTAACATTTGATTAGACAGCCACTTCGGCTCTTATTCTTTCAACTAACAATTTTTATCCACAAAGGGGCAGGGGCCATTTGGCCAAAATGATTATTTAGTCAAATGTTAAGCGGATTTTTATCACATTATGCCTATTGGATTTTTACCTTCAACTCATCTACGTCCACCTTAAGAAAGGTGACAGAAGGAAACTTCTTGGCTAGTTCAACCAGGAAAGGTGTAATAAAACGGCAGGGTCCACACCATGATGCAGTGAAATCAACCACCACCTTCATTTTACCATGTTAGTTCAGAACAGATAATACTAGAAAAATTTTGATTTAGGGAAAATAAATGGAAAGTAACAGAATTTGTCAGCATAATAAGAGATGCCAAACCATAAAACTCATTAAAATTACATTTATTTCCATATATTACATTTCTGTTGTCATTCACGACTTGTATACAAACCTAAGATTCAACCAAACAAGAAAGATATTAAGCCTGTCCATATACTGGCAACCTGATTCTTTGTTTCTCAAATATCCTCCGCATCAGCATACATTAATCACCCAACCTCCATTTAATCCAAGTTTTAAAATGCAAAATGGACTGGTAAAGATGTATTCACTATTCCGTGAGATGCTGCTTAAATTTAATAAAAAAAATAAAAGAAAAATCGAGATTAAAATTCTAAATCCAGAATCAAATGAAAACAAAAAACAGATCTGAAAAAACAAAACAATCATAAATGTAAGGCTAAATGAAATATAATGGAGAAAATTCGGAAACAAAATAAAATTACCAATTTGTTGGATTGGTTGCATTTTTGAAGCTGCTCGTTCCATGCCTGAAGAGTGTGGCAGCCGATCACCTGGCCTTCCTCCGCTGCTGCCATTTTCGTTTACTTCTTCAAAGGAGAATGAGAACCGAATTCAAATGTTATATTAAAATTATACTTTCAATTGTCACGCAAAAAATGCTTCTCTCTCATTCCCTACGCTTTGTTTAAATAGGCAAATTTAGCTTTGGGCAATGGGCCTAGAGTTTTGTTGTAATCACAATTCTGCCATTATCACAAGATATATCACGAATGGAGATCTCCATTCAATGTAAACAAGGACACGCCAAATACGTGTGATCTTTTGTTTCAACCGTTAGATCAGGAGATTCTTGACTATGATAAGATTATTTCAAAAGCCTGCCAAAATTTTTAGAACACCACAATTACACGTTTTTTTTGTCGAATCAAGGTTTTACTGTACCAATCAATCAAGAATCAAGGTTTAATTATACCACTCAATCTCATACAGCATGTGGTGCAATGATAAAATCGATGCCGACATTCAATTCAATTAAGTATTGATTAGATTAATGTTGTTAGTTTGTTACCATTATCACATCCAAAACAACATAAATTCAAATGAGTTTGAATGTAGTTACTTTCAATTAAAAGATTTTCCTTAAATTGAAATATCAAAATAGCTAGGTTTAGTGTATTGCAATTTTAAACAGTCCGGTATCGTTTGGTACAACAGATGTAAAAAAGATGTATTGTATTAAATAACACTTGTGTATTAAGAAAATAAATAAAAGATAATTGTTACTACATCAATGTGTTTGGTTGATAAAATCTGAGATAAAATTAGAGATAAGTGTTATGTGTGAATATATACTCTTTTATGTGTTTGGTTGATAAAATTTGAGATAAAGTTAGAGATAAGTGTTTTGTGTGAATATATACTCTTTTACCCTTAAAATCTAGCTTCATATTTACTTCTTATTTTGACATTAATTATTATATTATTTTAAAATTTGAGGGTTTAGTGTTTATAATTTAAAGTTTAAGGTTTACAATTTATGGTACATGGCTTAGAGTTTATAGTTCAAGGTTTATATTATTCATAATTTAGGGTTTGAGATTTAGAGTTTAATATTTATAAATTTATGGTTTATAAGGTTTAATGTATATGGTCTTAGGTTTCCACTTTTGAGGTTTAAGGTTTTAGTGTTTAAGGTTTATGATTTAAGGTTAGCATATTTAAATTGATGTAAATACATAAAATTACTATGAGAATTTAGGGTTTAAGATTTATAGTTTAGGATTAACATATTTACATTAATGTAAATACATGAAAATAATATAAGGATATAATTGACAAAAATAACGTAAAACAAACAAGTTAAATAAATACTATCGGTGGGTCAGTAACGAATATCACACAACTTGCTCATTAAATAATATGATATATGAAATATCACTTCTATCCAACACATAGTTATTTGTATTTTTTGTAACACAAGAATGTTAAATAACTTTTAAGATGTAATTTATACCTATTTATTCATACAATCACTTTAACATTTATAATATAATATCCTAAACATTGATTATGACACAAGTAACCAAACAAATATAGTCTACCAATATGAGACGCTAGATCTCTTAACAACATACAAGTCAAATCTAGCAAACGGGGTTGAGAAGTTCACCCTCATAATTAACCTTAACAATATTCAATCTAGTTAGTCGATCAATAGATTGGATACTAGTGGTTATAAAATAACACAAGAGTATTATATATATACACACACTAGCATGAAACTTGTACATAAATAACCGTGAATATTACGGAGCAGAACTTCTACATTAATGGGATTGGAGAGTTGACAAACTTTAGAGCTACAATTGGATCAAATTCTTGAAACAATAAGTACCAAGAAGGAACCAACAGACAAGAAGGGACGCAAAGAGGGCCAAGAAAAACAGGTAAGTTGTTCCACCAAACACAAGTCCAAGACCGGATACGAATACAAATGGCAAGAAAGATCGCAAAAATCCGACTCTGTTTACCCACCGGCCCTTGAGTAAGACGAGAAGAGCAATGGTCACTACATTCCACCCACCAGAACGAAAGTCTAACCTGTTCAGGTTGTTTGCTACAAATGAATGGCAGTTGCAGGTGAAAAGGCTGTATGCCCGGTGTTGGAACTCCATCGTGCTTTTTCGAAGAGCATCATCCCATGTTAAAACCTCCCTTCTAGGATCATCATGCTGGCTTTCTTGATCCCCATTAAGTGCAGATGATTGGGGAGAAATATTGCATTCCTAGTAAAAAAAACTCCAAAGATTACATCTTTAACCAAGGAAGAATGATTAAAAAAGAAATATGCAAGCACAAATGCTGGCATCGACACTTCCTGTCATTGGCACAGATCATAACTAATGATAATCAAATTTGTGCTCTCATATCAACCCAACCGAAGTGCATCCATGAATTATTAAAAAAAAACATGAATTATATTCTACATCAATGCAAACTTATTTCCAGATATGGAGTATGGACACCATCCTTCACTACCAATACTCCAAAATTTTTGCCCTCACATCTGCCACGTGGCATTCACAAATTATTGAAAAGCATAGGAACTTATAGCCTATTAGAGTTCCTCTCAATAAAATCCCCACTTGAGGCAAAGGTGTGTAAAGCAAAACGGAACTGATAATTCTTACTTAAAATGTCTGCCATAGTCCCATGACAAATTATTGAAAATAATGGGAAATTTTAGTCTATTACAGAACAGTTCTTCCCTATCAAATCCCCATCTAAGGCAAAGTAGTAAAGCACAATGAAACCGATAAATCCTACTTCCGAGGTCTACCATAGTGCATTCACAAATTATTGAAAATCATGGGAAACTACAGCCTGTTGGCTGTTACAGTTCTAATATATCAAATCTCCATCTAAGGAAGAGGCGTAAAGTACAAAGGAACCGGTAAATCTTACTTCCAAGGTCACAATTCTTCCCTACCATATCCCCAACTAAGATAAGGGCATTAAGCACAATGGAACCGATAAATCCTACTTCAGCAGAGCTGAGCTGCCATGGGGCATTCACAAATCATTGGAAAACATTGGAATTTATAGACTATTACAATTATTCATTCCGTAACAAATCCCCAAGGTAAGGGCATAAAGCACAACAGAACCAATAAATCCTACTTCATAAATTTGTCTTATCATCGAAAAGAATATGAATTTCTACTCTATTACAGTTATTCCGGATCAAATCCTACTTTCACATTCTTAACACAGTTAAAGTTATCATTCATTTGCCTGTACAGCAACCTTTTTTTAGCCAGTAAAGGAAATTCAAGAAGGAAAGGAAATGACAGAAAAAAAAATGAGCCAGGACCAGGACATGAAATCATATACCTTATCTTTGTTAATTTGCAAATAGCGAGCCACAGGTCCGAAAGTGAAATGGTCAACGCAAACAAAATGAGGCCCTGCAAAATCTAGAATAGTTCCATCTTCTCTGCAAATCCCGACGTGGCCAATGAAAGGAACCAACCATGAAAGAACGGGTAGAGGAGTCCAAACAATGCAGCATGGAAACCGATCCCTTCTTGGATCAATATCCATACTAAGTGGGTACGGGAAACCATCTTCCACCATTAACTGGTGATCCGAATCTACTTGTTCTTGCATTTCCAACCGATCTAAAATTGCGAAAAGAATTTTTAGAAAGCGGCCATCGATTATTCCTAACCAGATTGAAAAATTGTAATAGTTTTTATTTCCGAATCAATCATCCATTAACGAAGGAGAGAAGATTGGATTCAAAGCAAAACAAAGGCGCAAAAATTGGATTAACAAATGAAAGAGGGTTTTCGTAGGAAGAGATGTCGAGATTAGAGCGTACCTCGGTCGTCGCCTCGTCGGAGAAAACAAACGAAGATACAGCGGAGAGTTCCCCCGCGATGGGTTAAAAGGGGGGACGGCTTTTCTTTTCAATTTTGTTCTATGTTTGGGCTATGGAATGTGATTTTCTTATGCCGGTTTGGGATTAGTGTATCACGTCGTTTGTTGTATAATACTTGACGAATTATTTAAGGTAAACTACATCGTATATCACTAAATTTTGTTGAATTTTTTGTTTAAGTTTCAATTATATAATTATACGATTAAATTTTTTTTCTCTTCATCGCACATGTACTGTTAAGATTCGTACACATCATCATTGTTGATGCTTTAATAATATAATAGAAACATAAGTTAAAGTTGAGTATTAAAATAATATCAATTTTTAATTCAATAGTATAATCAATATTTAAGTTTAATGATATTTTGTATAATTTACTCGTTCTTTAAAAATCCCATCATTTTCAATTTTTAATCTTATTAATTTATTTTATTCATTTAATAATTATAAAATAATATAAAATTAATTAAATTTTACATATTATAAACGAATATCTTTTATATTAATTTACGTTTTACCTCTTAATTTATCAAATTATGAAAAAAATACATATGGAAAGATTGTCTCCTGATGTCGAGATTTAATTTTAAATTGGATTAAAATGATATTTTTTAATCAGTACACTTTAAATTTGTTTGACAAAAGTGGGTTTTCTAAAAGGTGAATTTGGACTATACACAATGTAAAATATTTCATGTTCTGAGAGTGAATTTTATTTTATTTTATAAATGAGTTTAATTTAAAATTTATTAATTTAGTTTAACATATAAGTTTTAGTGGTTAGATCGTAAAATTTAAAATTTATAATTTATGGTTACAATTTAAGTTTTTAATTTTTGATTCAGAGTGAAAATTAATTATACTGGTAGAAAAAAATTACAGTCAATGCATGGAATTTACTCATAAACAATTGGCCCTTTGTAAAGACCAGCGCCTTCCTAGATTTCCCTAGGTGACTCATATCCGATGGTTCCAGCGTTGTCGGTCGTCGCTCGATTTCCGTTGGTCCTCATCTCTAATATCTCTAGCCCTCGAATGATTTTTTCCCTTTCTTTGTTAGGTTGTCTTTTAAGGCTTCCTTTGGTTGTTCTTAGGAGGTTTCTTCTCCTATCACCTTATGAATTACATTCGGGAGCCTGGCTATGTGGAGGAGTGCAGGTCACCGGCGCTTGGCGACAGATTTGAAGGTCTCAGTGGAAGGTCATGTTGTGCGACCGCCTCCAAAGCCCCTTTTCTTACATGTTTCGAATCGAAAATTTATTGTTGTTGAAGGTTGCTTGTTTGGTTCCGTTCGTCAAAGTCGGGGACTCTGCTGTCCTCGGCTATGGTCTTCTTTCGAAGAAGATTAGGACATTTGAAGCTCATGGGATATTTCAATTTTTTCTTAGAGCGTTTCAACCTCTCTTTTTTATTGTCTATGCTTGTTCTGCTGTTAACCTCTCCGGTGATGTGGGCTGTGTACATTCGATGTTGTGAAGCTGTCTCCGACCAAGGAACTCTCCCGGTTCAAGTTTTCAGGTTCTCAGATTTGAGTCGGGCGATCAAAACTTCATGGGGGATCACTGTTTTTTTGTTGTTTCGCCGTTTTCGGCTTTGTCTACCCTTTGTTTTGAGGGTCTTTCGGATGGGCTTTTTCTTGTTAGGCCCATGTTTGTTCGAGCCTTTTGTTCTCGATTTTCATTTCGTCTATCCCGATGTACCCTTTTATGTTTAATCTTTGAATGTTCCGTTTGCTTTCAAAAAAAAAATAAACTAGAGCGCCTCCAGCTACTGAAGCAAGAGTTCCAAGCAATTCCATCTATTACATCATATAATTCTTAGAATATATGAAGAAATTGAATTTTAATCATGTATGATGTAATAGATTATGTAAAACACAACTATGTTGACTTTGGATTTAGATTAGAGGTCCATGTAGTATTTTAAAATTTACAATTTATTTCACATGCATTTCCATATGATTCTTTGTTCAATTAAAGGCAAATTTCTTATCTTTCAAGGCCAAACATTTCCATACTATTCTTCAGTAGACCCCACTTTAAAGAAAGACTGCCTATTGGTTTTTCAGCATTGGAACTTTTGCATATATGGTCCATGAATTCATCTACTCAAAGGGGAAAAAAGCATCTGTGAAGCACCAAAACATACATTATTGACACATACATATAATATGAAATAAAAAACATACAAGAGGACGTTGAAGGATCTAGGTATTTTCGGCAAAATAAGAAATAACAAGTCTAGTGCTTACCAAGCTAAGGCTAGCTACTTTGCAAAGGGTGAGGTATTGTTTTATTTGTTCATATCCATAGTACAGATATAACATGGATTGTTATATGCCCAACTTGAATAATGAATGATACACTATTGTTACAGCTTACGTCTAAAATTTTGGAGAACAAACTAACAGTCAAAATGCACACAATTGCTGTGGTTACCTTATCTAGGGTGCCAATAGCTACAGGATGCTCCCTTCTTGCAATCTCCCCTTTCGTAAAATTTACAAACCCGTTGCCCTTTGGGCGGAGGTCTGAAAGAACCAACTCCGTTTGGAGGAACATTGTAGGTCGAGTGCCTATGCATCGAGGACCCGCCCCGAGTAAAACTTGAATCTCTGGCCTGAAAATCAAGGCCATCCTGTTGGCTTCCCCAATAAGTGCCTAAGTTGATGTTTCCATTGTCCTGGAAGGTTCCCTGACCAGTTCCCCAACTGAAGTTCCTAGCTCCTTGACCTGAACCTCCCAGATTGAAACATAGATTTCCCTGAATGGCTTCCCAGTTGGTTGCTGCAGTTTCTCGACCTGCCCTCCAAGTGGTATCTATAGTAGACATGCCCCAAGTTGATACTGCTGGTGCAGGAAGCTGCATGTCTGAACCAGCTTCGTATTGGTTAACTGAGACATCGCTGGGCCATTTATCTTCATCCATTTCAGCACTCGTGGAAGAATTCCTGCCAGATCTCTTCTGAGCACAAATAACTTCAGACTCAGAAGCCCTAATTGTCTCATTGGTCATGGTCGACTGAGATGACATTCGTAGATCATTTGTTGAGCTCAAAACATCGCTTTTTCCAGGATCACATGCAGGGCTAAAACAGTCAGGTTCAGCACCTTGAGCCAACTCTCCATCACAATGTAAAATTGATGTAGGTGAAGTCAAGCAATTAAGAGACTCCATCGCTTCAACTTCGGCCAAGAGATCAGAAACTGACTCATCGCCAAAAGAATACTCATCGGGGCCGGGAATAATTGGATCCCAACCAGATGCATTTTCTGCAGGATCTGTGAGAGAAGAATGTGCCAATTGGCCACTTCCTGAACTTGGAGTAGCAGCATGATCACTTCCCAAGCTAGTTTGGTTCAAAGAAGACTTGGGCACAAGATCTGAGTCCCATTTCTCCACAGAAGGTTTGGCTGGGGTGGAGGAATACCCACCCCATTCACCAGCTACTTCAGAAAGCAATGGTCCATTACCAACTAGACTAGAAGCTGTACTCCAACTAGGACCTGAATCTTGATGAAGAGCACTCGAGGAAAGAGGCTGTTTGTTTTTAGTAGACTGGGGTTTAGAGTCTTCCAGGTTCAATTTTGATGTTGAGGTAGGAAGATCTGGGAAATCAATATCATGATTGTGCTCTGCTGCCTCAAGAGCCATAGCCAGAGAAATAAGACCACAATTGGGATCCCATCCACTTGAAGCATTATTTAAAGGTGATCTCCAGCTTTGCCCACAAGATTTGTCTGATTTTCCCACAGTACCATCTTGATTCACATTTCCATCAAGAATTTGACCTTCGGAGGTCTTGTTCGAATTTTCATTCAAGTTAATGGAACCACAGTCCCATTTTTTAACCCCATGACCTGTGATAACTAGATGAGACTGTGTTTCACATGGTTTCCCAGAAAATGTAGATGACTGAAGTGAACTACTCTCTAGAGGCTGGGTAGAGAAGTAATTATCACCCTTCACAGAATCCCCGTGTGGCAAAGGACTTCCCGACTGTACTGCATTGGAAGTGATAATATCTAGGGGAGCAGAACAAGAAGATTGAGAGCCCAAATTTTTGCTCGTTGTATATTCAATGTTACTACAACAATGACCATTTGCATCAGTCTGCATTGAGTTCAAGCTCCCCTCCACCTGTTTACTTTCCATCTGATCCACATTCAGATCCCAACTCTCCCTAACATCTCCAACCCTGTCCTGATATCCATCATTAGGGGTAAACCTTACATCCTTAGTTGGTACACAAATTTTATGAAACAGCTGCTGCGCTTGGCTAATCCGCCCAGCCAAAGCATCAGTTAAGAGAATGGAGTCCTCTTGCCTTTCACTTGTTCTCCATATTCTCAAATCTGGTGGGAAAAGGCCACTCATGCTCCACCTACGTAGCATTGCCATAGGAAATGGCCCATGAATTTTCCCAAGCGGATCTTGATAGTGCCATATTTTATCCGTCTCGA
The DNA here is from genome assembly GCA_958450335.1 of Hibiscus tridactylites. Taxonomy (NCBI): domain Eukaryota; kingdom Viridiplantae; phylum Streptophyta; class Magnoliopsida; order Malvales; family Malvaceae; genus Hibiscus; species Hibiscus tridactylites. Next base: position 91,304,875 of record OY288279.1, on the reverse strand, counting down.
TATTATTTACAGATATCTCCTTTTCTGTAGAATGCAGTGTTATGCTAGATTCTCTGCTTCCTATATCACTCAAGGCATCACCTCCCTTCGGTGGAGAGGCTGGCTCCTTCATATTAAGCAACAAAGAATACTCTTCTGTGTGTCCCTTCTCACTTGTGCAATTTGTGTCTTCAGGCAAAGGCATCCCTTTCATAACAACTGAGTTCTCTGCTTCTAGAGGTTCAACTTTGTTCAAAAACTTCTGTTGTATCATCGTTTTTCTTCTCTTGGAATAACTAGCTCCTAGGTCTCCAAAAGACCTTTCCTTGCTAGCACCTTTAGCAATTTCTTTCCATGGATTTTTAGCTTTAATAAGCTCACTTAAACTTAAAGATAGCTTCTCTTTCAATAAAACCCAATATGTCTTGAAGAGATACTCCCAACTAGTTTGATCATCAAAATCAACTTGAACCTGCACATCGTAAATTAAAAGGCTTTTAAGTTAGGCAAAAGCTCTTCAGCCAGTAATCTAAACATGCCAATTACAATGGTTACCAAACAAGAAAGTGCAATTAATCGGAAAAAGAATGTATGAGACATCCAAAAAGAAATCAATTGTACAAGGAATAGTTAATCATACCATTTCCTTGGTTCCTAATGCAGTGCTTTCAATCATCATTATGGTTCCCCTGCACAATCCACAAAATCCTTTATTTCCTCTTACATTCACATAATCAGCATCTTTAGTACAATTCTTGCACAAGGAATATGTGCAAGTATAGCACATATAATGTGAGGCCTTCTGACAAGTGCTGCATATGTGCCACCCTGAAATACGCAACAAATAGAACACCAAAATTAATGGAACAAACAACTTCATCAATACTATTATACTAATAATTGAAACGAAGATGTTAGCAAAATAACCGTTCGATATGCAAGAGTTCAAGTCAATGAACAGACACGGACTCAACCGTCCAATATACAGATGGAGACAGTATGATATCATGAACTAGATAAAAAAGGTAATGTGATAGCTACTTCAGAAGCAATAATCCAAGTCAATGACGGACATGAGAAACCGCCATTCGATAGACACGTGTTAATGATAATCATAATTAAGATACAGATAGTAAATCCAGTAACTACACAAGAACAAAGAATCGAAACCCATGACAGACACGCACGTGTCAACGGAACAACATAAGAACAGTTAACTGCAAATCAAGCGAAAAGGAACATGAATCTAGACAATGCTAGCACAGGCTTCGACACATTGCAGAAGTTATATTAATTAAACTCAAATGAAAGTGACAAATATATACAATCATTAACTAAAGTGCAACATACCACAGTTCCATTTCGCCTTTGATTTAAAGAATGACTCATCCCTTTTGATGCAAGCTGGATGGTATGCCTTGGGACAGCCTCTGACCCATCAAATACAATATAATCAGCAATAGTAAACAACACAAATGGAGAAAAATAAAGAGAATATATAAGTCAGAATAAACAGAAGAAGATTAAAAAACTCTACCAGATTTCTGTGGTCAAAAGAAGAAGACTATGAATTGTGATATATGAATTATTAGTATGATTATCAAAACCTAAAGATCATACATATGCATCGGCGTAGAAACTCCATATTTAGCAGAGATTTCAGATGAGCTGGATTGAGCAAAAGGTTAATAAATTTTCAGCTCAATCTCTAGATATCGCCCAGCTAGCCAAAACTCTCTTCCATTTGCTGATCATCAAACCAACAGAAATCGAAAAAAAAAAAGATGATAAAATCAGCAATTATTCCCGAACTCACCGGCGATCACAAAGCACGAGATTCCCGCCATCAAAGCAGATAAAGCAAACATCTTCTTCATCCTGATTCTCCCTTTGAGGCGGCGGCGCCGATGATGAATCGAGTTTCCCTTGATTTCTGGGCGGTCTTCCGCGTCTGCGCTTCCCAGCTGCCATCTCAACAACTTTGACTCCATCAGCCGCCACGTCAGCTTTCCCAACGATCATATCCGGAATCATCTGGCATTGATCGGCCCTCGTCAACTCCTCTCCCCGTAAAGAATCGCGATTCAGACAATCACTGGTATTCCCAACATCAGCACAAGCCATGACGATCAAATTCCGATACAAAAAATCTTTAAAAAAAATGGTTCTTCTATAATTTAGGTAGAATAAGACAAAAGAAATGAAAAGGTTGAAAACCCTAGAGATGGAAATGGGGGGTAGGCAGCGGTGGTGGAGGAGCTATGAGTAGGAGTAGGCACATGGAAAATAGGGAAAATGGGAAACCGGGAAGGGACGTGACAAGGCGTTGTTTGGCAGCCGAAAGAACTTTAATTACCTTTCCAAAAAGTATTTTGGTTTGAAAGATATAGAATAGAGGAGGCGCGGACACTTGGAATTACTTTATGTTTCGGTGGTAAATGTGTTGGAAGTCAAACGCGGTTCAATGGTCAGAAGAATGGGGAGATTGCGTTTGATTCTCTCCTCCTAAGCACCACCACGTGGTTTGCGCTAGGACTGAGCATTAGCGAATCTAAAACTTTTGAGTTAATTAAATAGACGAGTAAAATTACAAAAATTGAAAATTTTAACTTTAACTTCTAATTATTAAAAATTTAATATTTTATTTTATAACTCAAATTTAATTTAATTTTTTTAATCAATTTAAAATGGAATAAGAATTAGTGGGCGGCAGTGGTAAGTACTATTGTACTAAGTAGCAAGGCAAAACTCAAAAGCATGAATTGGAAAAACTAAAGCGGGGGAAGAATTGGGGCCCATCGGTTTGGGAAGTTTCGGTTCAAATTTCAATTGCTGGGTCGGCTGCCTATCTCCGTGTCTCCTTTTCCCACTTGTGAAAAATCACAGAACGTGAAATATGCGAGTCAACAGACCCAGACCGGCTTAATTTTGACTTTCTAGTCGAGACTTTTACTATGTTTATTGTGCGTTTGAATGTTGAAAAATGTACTGTTTCTCGATTCGTATAGATTCCATTTTTTATTTTATTTTATTTTTAATTTAAATATATTTTAATTATCGGTTCGACCGCGAAATAAGAAAAGAAATCTGATGATGGCTACGAAACCAAATGTGCCTTCCATGGTTCCTACTTCCTACTGAGAAATTGACAACTCAGAATGTGAACATTTGGCCCTTTTCTGTGTGTGTTGTTAAGATTGTCTTTGGAATTTAGTGTAAATGCTGAGCAATAATTGTGCCATATTTTTATTGGTACAAATTTATTCAAAAGAAACTAAAATGGTCCAATAAATGAAATTTGTATTAGTATCCTACTTTTTTTATTGGCCAAAGGTTGAATCATATTCATTTGTGCCGTGCATGATTCTACCGCTACTATAAATGTTTTTTTTTATATAAGGTGCTTATTTTATGCACGTGCAGAAGAAGTGTTGATCTGGTACAATTATTACAGCCAATTAAGTATTAATTCGGTGTAATTGTCTTCTATCACAAAGTGAGGTATCATAAATAGTTTAATAGTTGAAATTTTTGCATCCACTAAAATTTAAGTTTAGTACCAATTATATCATTAAATTAAAATTTAATATTATTTTAACATTGAATATTAAATTAAGTTTTAATTTTATCACTGAGCCATTAAAAATGTTGGTGTTGAGGGATTTTAACAGTCCGATGGCATAATTGAAGTTTAAACTAAAGTTCAATATTAAAATAGAATCAATTTTTAATTCAATAGTATAATTGATATTAAACTTTAAATTTAGTGGTATCTAGTGTAATTTATCCAAAAAATATTACAAAATAAAAGATAAATATTTGAGATGGAGCCTAACATTTAAGATCAGATTTTTTTTTTATATAGAAAAGTTGTTAGTATTATTAAATAGAGGAAATATCTAAAATAATAATAAGAATTTACAATTATAAACGTAAACTAAACACATGATTTGGATATTTTCTTATAACAATTTGTACTAGAAACTAGCCACTTGATATCATACAAGGACCATATATGTATGGAAAAGGTTAAAAACTCAACCAAAAGACTTTAGGAAAAGATATATACGAACAAATCTAACTGCATCGACAAATGAACCACAAAAGGGGATCAAACTACTAAAAGATCACCACAACAGCAAATCAGAGCCGAGCAATGTAAGAAAACTATCCACGAACGCAATCGACGTATCCAAATCTAGTATGAGGGTCTAAAGTAGGGAGGATTAGCAAAATAACAAAATAAGCAACATCTTGATCAGTCACAACGTCGTCAAATCCAACCATGAGAAAACATAAAATGAAAAGAATAAATAAATAACAAAAAAGACAAAATATAAAAAAGACAGAGAATAAAGACAAAATACGTGTTAAAAGGTAATGAAAAACATGTCATAAAGGTCAAGTTATTCTTATTAAAACTAAAAAAACAAAGAATAAATAAAAATAAATATAATAAAACAAAAAAAAAATAAAGAATACCAACGGTCGAGAACCAACATTAAAATTGATGTGGATGCGAGTCAAACAAAGATAAAGGAAAGTGAGCTGTCTTAAAAGAGAATTTTAAGAACATATTTGTTCTACACATTTTTTACCCATATTAATAAATGCTTAATAAATTTTTGTATTTGTAGCCTAATCTCGAGTGTGGATGATTACTTAGATATCCAAATTTGACTTGGAGTTATAAATTTGTTTAAAGAACTAATGAAGTGGTGACGTAGTCGTTAACGAAAATTTATAAAATTACATATTTAGTCTCTATTATTTATTTATTAAAATAATTTAATTTTAATTTTATTTTAATTAAATAAAAGTAATCAATCAATTAGATGATGACAAATGTCATCATCTAATTTGATTAATTTATTTAAATTTTAATTTATTTTATTTAATGTTTAATATATCTTCCCTCAAATAGATGTTAAAGAAAAATTAAAGAATGAAGAATGGCATTGGGGTGATCAAACTACTAAAAGATCACCACAACCGCGAATCAGAGCCGAGCAATGTGAGAAAACTATCCATGAACGCAATCGACATATCCAAATCTAGTATGAGGGTCTAAAGTAGGGAGGATCAACAAAATAACAAAATAAACAACATCTTGATCAGTCACGACGTCGCGAAATTCAACCATGAGAAAACATAAAATAAAAAAAATGACTAAACAACAAAAAAGATAAAATGTAAAAAAGACATAGGATAAAGACAAAATACGTGTTAAAAGGTAATAAAAAACATGTCATAAAGGTCAAGTTATTCTTATTAAAACTAAAAAAACAAAAAATAAATAAAGATAAATAGAATAAAACAAAGAAAAATAAAGAGTACCAACGGTCGACAATCAATATTAAAATTGATATCAATGGGAGTCAAACAAACATAAAGGAAAGTGAGCTGTCTTAAAAGAGAATTTTAAGAACATATTTGTTCTACACATTTTTACCCATATTAATAAATGCTTAATAAATTTTTGTATTTGTAGCATAATCTCGAGTGTGGATGATTACTTAGATATCCAAATTTGATCTGGAGTTATAAATTTGTTTAAAGAAATAATAAAGTGGTGACGTGGCTGTTAACAAAAATTTATAAAATTACATATTTAGTCTCTATTATTTATTTATTAAAATAATTCAATCTTAATTTTATTTTAATTAAATAAAATTAATCAATATTAATTTACTTAAATTTTAATTTATTTTATTTTATTTTTAATATATTTTCCCTCAAGTAAATGTTAAAGAAAAATTAAAGAATAAAGAATGACATTGGGGTGGTTTGAACTTAGGACCAAAAGGGTATATTCCCACACTTTTATCACCAAGCCAAGTTACTCTTAATTATATAAATTGCACATTTTTATATACATATCTTATTCTGCAGTAAATGTTAGGGAAAAAAATGGTTGAAAATAGACTCGAACTTAGATTATTTGGGATGTGTATAATCACACAAATATTCGATTTAATTTAAATCTAAAAATTATTAAATATTCTATTTAAAAGAAAAGAAATTTGATTTAAAATATTCGGATATTTTTTTCTTTTTTTTCATATTTAAATTAAGGGTAAGTTACTCCAGTGACCACCAAACTATTTGGGCGTACCTAATTTGACCACCGAACTATGCAACTCGTCAATCAGACCACCAAACTTATTAAATTAACATATTTTGACCATCGCCGTTAAAAATTAATGGATGGGTGACGGAGGGTAATGCGGCAGTTAACGAAAATTTGTAAAATTATATTATTTGGTCCCTATTATTTACTTATTATATCAATTTGGTCATAATTTTAATTTAACTAAAAAATAATCAACCAATCAAATGACGATACATGTCATGTCTTTTTTATTTTTAATTTATTTAATTTAATAAATTTAATTAACCAACCATATATTGACACGTGTCACCACATAGTTGGTGAGAAACAAATGAAAAGAATAAAAGGAAGAAAGTGAGCTGGGTGGGATTTGAACCCACGCCAATAGGCTAAAAAGCAAGCACACAAACCACTAGGTTCATTCTTATGAAAACTTTGTAACATTATTATTTAAGAAATACTCTTTGGGAAAATTAAAGAGAGTAAATATAGTGTGAGGAAATTCGAATCCGATTTTAATAAAAAAAAGAATGTTGCTTGATCGTTGGACCATAGTTAATATTTGATTAAAAATGATGGAATATTATTTATTAATGAATATGTTATTAAGTAGAATATTAATAACAACGTTACTACCTTATACTATAGTAAAATTTGGTTTCATTAATAAATCGAATGCCTGATAATGTTTTCCATTTGTAACATTATAATAATTTGATTATTAAAATTCATTGATATAAATCGGTTAAGTATGTTGTTGTGGTATATTTTATATGCTATTAATACTAATTTAATAAAAAAAAATTAAATTTATTAAATGTAGTGTGAGGAAATTCGAATTCGGTTTTAATAAAAAAAAAGGTAAACTATGTCAGGTACTACTGAACTATAGGGGGTGACCTATTTTTACTACCAACCTTTCAATTGGTCCAAACTTACCATCAAATTTTATTTTTCGACTCGTTTATACCACCCTGCCGTTAAATCGTTAACTCAGTGATAACATGGGCGCTACACCAAAATGACGTCGTTTTGGTGCCGCTATTTTGATACTATAACACCCCAAAATCTGGTCTAGTCGAGATTTAGTTTCGACGATCGAAAATTCTACATTGATGAAGTCTAAATATTGTATCGATTAGTTAATTATTGATATCGAACCCTAATTGAGTTAAGCCATCATTATTGTACTCTATTGAATAGTATCGAAAATATTTAGTAGCTAAATTGGGAAACTGTGAACTTCGAGGTCAAAAATTATAAAGAGTAAGAAGATGAGGGACTAACCTTGTAATTAGCCCCTCTTCAATTTTATGTCAACAACGTGGGACACTCTGGTGAAGTTACTTCACCTAAAGGAAACATAATTTTGTAAGAACAATTATAATTGCAAAATTAAGAGAAAAGATGAATAGGAAAGCTTACCGAGAGATTTCCCAAGCAAGCACCTTCTTATCATCTTCATCATCTTCCTCCAAGCTAACACCTTCATTGGAGAGCAAGTTTTAGTTTAGTTTTCCTTCGTTTTATTGATATCGAACAGAACAACACCTTAACATCTACAACGTTGTTCTTGTGAAGAATTATGATGAGGTTTGGACTTTATACTGTTTCCTTACTATTTTGCGATTCAGTAGTTTTATCAAGAGGTGAAACTCTTTAATTTGAAATTCAGATATACTAAATTCTACAGAGTCGAAGATAATTAAAATTTTCCCTTTACTCATATTTAATCGAAGTCTTAGGTTATACTAATCCTTTTTGTTTGATTGGTAAAGTTGTTGTTTGGCGTATGATCTGTTACTATATAGTTGGGATAGGTTTAACATTCAATCCCACCTTCAACATTATGTTTTGTTGCACAGGAGCCTCTTGAGCAGGGATCTAAATTGTAGTTGCGGCCGTATTTTCGGTCACCGTGTTCTATAGCAGTTACGGACATAACATATGTTATTATGGTCATTGTGGACCGCTATTTCTGTAATAGTGGTTTCGGGCACAGCTACCGCTATATAGTAGCCGCTATTGCGGTAGCGGACCGCTATTTGAATCCATGATCTTGAGCTTGATGTTGTTACAAGCTTTCCATATCGTGGTTTTCATCTGTGTTTTGACCACTGGTCTCAGGTTGAGTTTTTTTTTATAAAAATTATATACATGCTTTGTAAGCATATAAGTAATGTGTTAGTTGGATTTGATTTAATATTCCCAATTCTGTTGTAACAGAATGGGCTAGCTGTAACCGTTTTGGGCTAACAGACTATTGTAAATCTGGGCTATAAATCAAGCCCACTCTTTCTGTAATTCAAGTGAGATTAATCTATATTACAATTTTCTCTCAGTTTGTTATTTTTTCTTTTCCTTTCTTTTCTGTTTGGCTATCGTTTTCCCCTTTTCTCAGAGTCAGCTTCTTCATCTTTCCATTTGTTTTCTTTCTTCAATTTCTGCTATTAGTAAGATTCTAACATGGTATCAGAGCCTTTTTCGGTTCAATTCCGTGCTTAGATCCATCAATTTTTCAATTTTTCTCTTTTTTGTGTTGTGCCCTAGCCGCTAGTTCTTGGTTTCATATGTTCGTTTTTTTGGCTTTCTTCGCGTCTTTTCAGTCTTCTTGCTTTTTGCGAATCGTGTCAATGGTTTTGGTTATTCCGAATTTGGTGTTGTTCTGGTTCGTGTGTGGTTCGTGCGATTGTTGTGCGTCTATTGCTAGTGTTGGTAGATCCTGACGAATTGCTTTGATTCGTGTTGCAGTGGTGATTTGATTCGTGTTGCTGGCGATTACTGTGCGTCTATTGCTGTGCGATTGGCTTTTGTTGTTCTGTTTGCTTGGTGAGATTGCTCATATCTACTCTTTACTCTTAAGCGTATCATGTTTGTTTCTGCCTGCGTTTTGTATTTCGTTTGCTCATGTGTTGATTCTCTGGTTATGCTGACTGTGCAATAGTGAGATCTTGATATATTTGATCTGTGTTCGGTGTTGTTCTTTTGGCTGCATTTCGTATTGTGGTGCTCGTGTGTTATCTTCTGTGTGTTGTTATCTCTTTATCATGGTTGACGTTGATACAACTGATGCATATGATCCAACTGCTACTCAGAATAATGTGTCTGTTACTAGTAATGCTGATATTGGCTTGCCTACATCTAATAGGATCTTTTCTACTAAAAAGATAAATGTCACTCTGAATGATTATAACTACCTTTTGTGGCATCAGCAAGTGCTTCTAACTATTAAGACACACAGACTCTTAAAGTTCATTGATTCTGATGTGACCTGGCCTGCACAATATATCACTAAGGATGGTATAGTGAGTATAAATCCTGAATATGAACTTTATGAAGAGCAGGATGGTGCTCTGTCATCCTGGCTTCTTTTGACTGTTAGTGAAGAGGTTCTGCCTCATGTTATTGCCCATAATACTGCATCTGAGATTTGGAATACTCTTCATAGAGAATATAATGGAAAAACTACTTCTAGGCTAATGTCATATAGGAGGTCTCTTCATACTCAGAAGACAAGAGAGTTGAGTATGAAGGATTATCTAAGGAAAGTAAAGTCCATCTGTGATAATCTGGAAAGTTCTGGAGAAATTATCTCAGATCAAGAACAGATTACTGCTATATTAAATGGTTTACCCCCTGAGTATGATTCTGTTGTGACTGTGATTACTGCCAATCCTGCTACTTCATCTGATTTAAGGTCTGTTAGGACTATTTTACTAGATGCTGATTCCAGACAATCAAGTCTCTTTAGTCATACTCATGTTTCTACTCATGTTGCCGTTCAACAGCAGTCAGGATCTTCAGTTTCTAGTAATGCCTCTACTCAATCTCTTCATAATGAGCTTTCTGCTAATTCTGATGCTTCTGAAAATTTTCTTGTGAGTGCTGACAATTCTGAGTCTAATACTACTGGATACAGTAACTTTAATAGAGGCAGAGGTCGTGGGGGTAGATATTCTTCTTCTAGACCTCAATGTCAATTGTGTGGTAAACTGGGACATCTTGTTGAACGATGCTATCATAGATATAATATCAGCTTTAAGAATGATACATCTAGAAATACTCAAAATTCTGGGAACAGAAACTTCACTACCCCTCAAGCTAATACTCACACTTATAGTAATGATGCTTCTGCTTATAATACTGCCTATTATACTACTCCACCTCTGATGAATATCTCTCATTCCATTCCTCCCCAACCTGTTCATAACATTTCTCCCACTACCTTTGTACCCCATTCTCTTCCCAACTATTGTGTATCTCCTCAGAGTTTCTCTGCACATTATCCTACTTTTCCAACTGTTTCTCATCATCAACCTCAGCTTTCTGTTGCATCTTCATATCATCCTCAAGTTACAGTTAGACCTCCACCTGAATCTTCTGTTATTACTTCAGCACCTCAGCTCTATTCTCACCCTGTGTCCCAGATGGTTCATTCCTCACCTACACCTTCATCTGCTCATCTCCAGTCTCCTCAAGCTCTCTTAGCAACACCTAAAGTGGTTGATGATAATGCTTGGTACCCGGATTCAGGGGCTACTCATCACTTAACTAGAGAGGTTGGTAATATGGTGCCAGGCAGTTCTTATCCTTTTTCAGGTACAGTAAAAGTTGGTAATGGACATTCAATCCCTATTCATTCGGTTGGTCAGTCTACTCTCCTTGGTAAGAATATGAATTTACATTTAAGAAATTTGCTCTATGTTCCTAACATTACTAAGAATTTGTTATCTGTCTCTAAATTCACTCAGGATAATCAGGTTATGCTTGAATTCTATCCAAAGCTGTGCCAGGTCAGAGATCTAGAAACTAAGAAGGTTTTGATGACTGGTTATGAGAGTAATGGCCTCTATCAGTTACAGACTGATTGTTCTAATAAGGCTGACGTTTTTAGTGTTTTTCATAATTCAAATAAGAGTCCCATGTCTAATAATGCTGAGTCTGTTGATAAAGATAGTGGTTCTTGTAATGTAGTTGTTTCTAAGTCTGTTTCCTTAAGTACATGGCATAAGAGGTTGGGTCATCCTTCAAAGGATGTTCTTCTTAAAGCTCTTCATAAGTGTAATATCTTGTTTGTTCATAATAAAGATGAGTTCTTATGTAGTGCATGTCAATTTGGTAAATCTCATAAACTGCCTTTTTCTAAGTCCTCTACTGTATATACTCATCCTCTTGAATTAATTGTGGCTGATGTATGGGGCCCTGCCCCTCTTTATTCAAATGGGTTCAGGTACTATGTAGCGTTTACAGATGCCTTCTCTCGATATACATGGTTATATTTTTTGAAAAATAAGTATGATGTTCTTTCTGTTTTTATTCAGTTTCATAGAATGGCTGAAAGGTTACTTGGTCAAAAACTCAAAACCCTACAAACAGATGGAGGAGGTGAGTTTGTTGCTCTCCATAGCTATCTTAAGGATCAAGGCATTGTGCACAGATTTTTATGTCCACACACTTCAGAGCAGATTGGTATTGTAGAGAGGAAGCATAGACAAGTGGTTGAGGTAGGTCTTTCAATGCTAGCTCAAGCTTCTATGCCACTTAGTTTCTGGAATGATGCTTTTGCATGTGCCATATTTTTAATTAATAGACTGCCTACTGTTGCTTTGAATGGCATATCTCCCTATCAGCATTTATTTAACTCATTGCCTGATTATACTTTCTTAAGGACATTTGGTTGCTTGTGTTACCCAAATCTTAGACCATTTAATAGACATAAACTTCAATTTCGATCTGCTGCTTGTGTCTTTTTAGGATATTTCCCTCTTCACAAAGGATATAGATGTCTTGATTCTACTGGTCGTATATATATATCTAGGCATGTCTCATTTGATGAAAATGTGTTTCCTTACTCTACTTGTACTTCTTCTGTTTCTTCTGATTACCATACAAGATCTAAAGTTCAAAAGCCTTTTTGCCAAACATTTCCAACTCTGTCTACTACAACTTCTTTTCCCTTCCATTCCTCTCCTTCTGGTATTGTTTCTTCATCCTCTTTTCCTCAAACTGAGTCTGTTTCTACTATTCATGCTACTCTTTTATCATCACTACCAGTCACTCCTACTGTACCACCATCTTCATCTATTCCCAATTCTCTCTTACCTCAGTCTGTCAATACTTTCATTCGCACCTCACCACCACCAGAACAGAATATTTCATCCTCACCACCTTCATTATCTCCTTCTATTCATACTTCATCTCCACCAACAGGAACTGTTTTATCATCACCACCTCCATTCTCTACTTCTATCCACAATTCATCACCACCAACAGAAAATATTTTATCATCACCATCTCCATTATCTACTTCTATCCACATTTCACCTCCACCAACAGAGAATGTTTCATCATCACCACCTCCATTATCTACTTCAATCCACATTTCACCTCCACCAACAGAGAATGTTTCATCATCACCACCTCCATTATCTACTTCTATCCATTTTTCACCTCCATCAACAGAAAATATTTCATCATCACCACCTTCATTATCTACTTCAATCCACATTTCACCTCCACCAACAAAGAATGTTTCATCATCACCACCTCCATTATCTACTTCTATCCACTTTTCACCTCCACCAACATGAAATATTTCATCATCACTATCTCCATTGTCTACTTCTATTCACAATTCATCTCCATCAGCAGCAAACAATTCTTCATCTCCACCACCATTATCTACTACTATTCCCACTTCATCTTCCATCCTCCCTGCTCATACTGTGAATTCTCACTCTATGGTTACAAGATCCAAGGCTGGTATTTTTAAGCCAAAGGTTCTGCTGGTACAATCTGAAGAAGCTGAACCTACTGGTGTTTGTGAAGCACTTCAGCATCCTGGCTGGACTGCTGTTGTCCATGCTGAATACAATGCTTTACTCGATAATAACACTTGGGATCTTCAACCTTTGCCACCTACACGTAAACCAGTAGGGTGCAAATGGTTATTCAAGGTCAAAAGAAACCCTGATGGGTCTGTTGAGCGATTGAAAGCAAAACTTGTTGCAAAGGGTTACTCTCAAACAGTGGGAGCTGACTTTTATGAAACTTTTAGCCCTGTGGTCAGGTCTAATACTATTCGAACTGTATTAGTCACTGCTGTTATGAAGCAATGGACTATCAGACAGATCGATATCAACAATGCATTTCTTAATGGTGAGTTGAATGAAGAAATATATATGAGTCAGCCCCCTGGGTTTGAACAGACTGACTCACATGGACAACCATTAGTGTGCAAGCTAAATCAGGCTCTTTATAGCCTTAGACAAGCACCAAGGGCCTGGTTCACAACACTTAAGTCGTTTCTGGTCAATCAGCTGCATTTCAAGGCATTAAAAGCTGACTTTTCTCTGTTTTTCAGAAACACAAGTAACTCTTCTCTTCTTCTAATGATTTATGTTGATGACATCATTGTTGTTGGGGATCACTCTGCTGAGGTGGATGTTGTTATTAGTGATATCAATAAGGAGTTTTCTTTGAAAGACTTGGGTCAACTCAGTTTCTTTCTTAGTATGGAGGTTCTTCAATGCTCCACTGGTTTGGTTCTTAGCCAGAAGAAATATGTGATTGATCTTCTGACTAAGACTAATATGCTTGGTGCTACACCAACTCCAACTCCAATGGTTGTAACACCTAAGCATAAAGCTAATGATGGCCCTTCCTTTCCTGACATTCAGTTATATCGAAGTACAGTAGGAGGGCTTCAGTATTTGACTCTCACACGTCCAGATATCTCTTATGCTGTCAATAAAGTCAGCCAGTATATGAATCATCCTCATGATAATCACTGGAAGGCAGTTAAACGCATTCTTCGATATCTTGTTGGAACAATTGATCATGGTGTTGTGTTTTCCGTTTCTAGCTCCTTCTGTTTGACTTGTTATGCTGATGCTGACTGGGCAGCATCTGTTGATGATCGAAGATCAACTTCTGGTTATTGCATTTTTCTTGGCAATAACCCTATTGCCTGGTGCTCCAAGAAACAGAGTGTTGTGTCTAGATCTACATCTAAAGCTGAATACAGAAGTCTTGCTAATTCAGTTTTTGAACTCATATGGGTTGAGCAGCTTCTAGCAGAAATTGGAGTAGTCCTTAGTGGCAAGCCAACTGTCTGGTGTGATAATACATCCACAGTTTCAATGGCAGCAAATCCAACACACCATGCAAGGATCAAGCATGTGGATATTGACATTCACTTTGTTCGAGAGCGTGTGCTAGCTGATAAGCTGCTTGTCAATTTTGTCCCCTCCTCAGAGCAGTATGCCAATATACTTACCAAGCCAATTCCTCCTTCCAGTTTTTCAAAGATGCGGTTCAGACTTGGTGTGAAGTCTTTGCATGAAGTTCAACAGGAAGAAGAAAACCAGGAGAATGTAAGCATATAAGTAATGTGTCAGTTGGATTTGGTTTAATATTCCCAATTCTGTTGTAACAGAATGGGCTAGCTGTAACCGTTTTGGGCTAACAGACTATTGTAAATCTGGGCTATAAATCAAGCACACTCTTTTTGTAATTCAAGTGAGATTAATCCATATTACAATTTTTTCTCAATTTGTTATTTTCTCTTTTCCTTTCTTTTCTGTTTGGCTATCGTTTTCTCCTTTTCTCAGAGTCATCTTCTTCATCTTTCCATTTGTTTTCTTTCTTCAATTCCTGCTATTAGTAAGATTCTAACATGCTTTAGTGATCAACCTTGTTTGTGCGTTAAGTTGACCATTCACTCTAGTTACTTTTGTAGCTGCCTATTCTCTTATTGGTCCAACCTATACCGGAACTTATAAGTAACGAGTATATAGGTGTTTACACCCTATTATACCTGGTCTGTGCCTTGACTATTTTCATACTGGAGTGCTGTCTATTTCAGTGGTTTTAAATGTGTCTCCAAATTGTCCATTTCTTTATCTTGTTGTTTGCAAAGCAAGGGTTTTCATTTCCTTTTCCTATTCCAAATCAGTATGGAGATTGTTGCCATGATAGTGAAGGTTTTTATTTCTTTTTCCTCCTTAAATGATTCTGTCATGCCTACTCTTCAACTCCCAACAAGTTGATTTATGTTCTTTTACTCAAACAGCAAAATGGCCTTTGAAGTTTCCAGGTGGTTCCACTGCCATTACTTCACGTATATCAATATATGATGTTCTGCAGGTAAAAAAAGTTGGTGTTGTGTCCTTAATGGACAAAGCTTCTGCTCCTCCATTACCTCCAGGTTTCCTTAATTATCAGGGTTTGCTGTTTTATTTAGACATAGACATAGTTGTCTAGGTTCTTGATTATTTGGAAGCAAAGTTTTCTGAACTTTTATACTATCAGACTCTCTTCTCACCCATAAATAAGAGGATATTGAATGCTTAAACATACTCTATCTCACGTTCTCTTGTATATTGTACCGACAACAATGTCAATCGAGTTATACTCAATCGACTATTTGAAAGTAAAGTTGTATTGTTAAGAAGGCCAATAAGCCAGAAATGACATGGATAATACAAGACAGATTTCAACTGATACAATATTAGCCTTGAGCAATCCATAACCTTTTTTTTCTTCTCTCAGCTAATTATCATATGCGTTGGAACTTTTTCCTCAACGTCTCGCAGATAAGTTTTTGCAGTAGCAAGTACCGACCTTTGCATGTTATTGCTTAGCAAAAAAGAGTTTAAATACTCTTCTAGTGCATTATCTTAGCACTTAGCAGAGCTATAATCCATAAAGATGCAAATCGCATCATGCCGCAAGATATTTTTTTTCGATCAGTGTTTTGTCACTTAATGAGAAAAAAAGTTAAAAAAGCTTCCGTTGCCGGGACTTGAACCCGGGTCTCTCGGGTGAGAGCCGAGTATCCTAACCAACTAGACTACAACGGATTGTTGAGAGATTGCTATATTTACTAAATATATACTGAAACTGTTACAGCAGCTGGGTAATAACGAAGCCGGGTAGGCGGGAATTGCCTTCAAAAAATAAACAAATAAAGTTTCGGCAGTAGCAAAAGTATTTTAACAAAAACTTATTCCGTTGCCGGGACTTGAAGTATCCTAACACACTAGACTAGAACGGATTGTTTAGAAATTTCCGAGCCCCCTAGGTCCATCCCTGGTTTCAAGAAGTTAGGAAGGAATTCATTTTAGATTCATTCAAGGTTTATGGATTGTGCTGTTTACTTTGAAGTTTAACAGGGAATGTCTTAGCAAATAACCGGCAGTTGATTTTTCCACCTTGAATTCAGACATAAGTTGAATTAGAATTTTCTGGGGATTTGGTAACATGATTATGCTTTTCTGAATATGAGTGATTCTGCTCTCTTCACGATTGTTTCTTCTACGTAGTTGTTTAAAGGTAGGAATGGTCATTTTTATTTTATTCTTTATTCAACTCAACTTACCATCTAATGATCATTTTTGGTTGTGAACGAATCAGAGGAAGAAGAAGAAACTGAAAATGAAGGGAAAGAGAGTCGGTACTCTCAGCTTTTTTTATTAAATCTTCAACTGTAATACTCTCAAATGAGAGCCAGTTCTTATATACAAACAAGTACACTGAAGGAATCAGTTAATAGTCTCTAACAACCCTAACAGACCACAACCAACTCTCAGTGAAACAATCCTGTGTGGTGCAGCACATACAAACCTAGCTGCACTCACCACCTTTCTACATTACATAAACCTTACATTCCCCATGCAATTCAAAACTTCTGAAACCTGCAGAAACAAAAAACAAGAAACAGACATACAAAATAAACAAAAACAACAAAACTTACAGTGAGGAAGAAGACGCAGCAGACTCATCAATCTGAGAAAACGGAAGCACTGCAAGCTTGAGTCGATGTCGAAAAAACGAAGGAGCAGAAAGTGGTTTGGTAAACACATCTGCGACTTGTTCATAAGCAGGTATCTCATTGACATGAAGTCGACCAGCTACAACTTGTTCCCGAACGAAGAACAAATCCAATTCAACGTGCTTAAACTTTGAGTGAAGCACCGGATTTGCAGATACAGCAACAACACTCGTGTTGTCGCACCACAAAACAGGCACACCATCAAAAGAAACATGAAGCTCGCCAAGCAAGGATTGAAGCCACATGATTTCCGCAGCAACACAAGCAACACTGCGATATTCAGCTTCCGCAATCGAACGAGACACAACCTGCTGTTTGCGAGACCCCCAGGAAACGGGATTCCCTCCAAAGAAAACACAGAACCCAGACGTAGAACGCCTATCATCGCTGTCCGTGGCCCAATTGGCATCAGCAAAACCAATAATACCAAGATTATCATGAGGAGAAAACTTTAAGCCAAAATCAACAGTGCCCTGCAAGTATCGCAATATGCGTTTGACTGCCTGCAAATGCACATCAGTGGGTGCCTGCATAAACTGACACACCTTGTTGACAGCAAAGGCAATCTCTGGACGCGTAAGAACAATGTATTGCAACGCACCAACCACACTCCTGAATTCAGTGACATTCGCAAGAGGACAACCATCGTTCAAAGACAACTTGCAAGTTGTAGTCATAGGAGTAGGAAGACTATTTGCTTGCTCATAACCACACTTTTCTAACAAGTCTAAGATATACTTCTTTTGATTGATAAGCAAGCTTCCATCTAAAGCATAGCGAACCTCAATGCCTAAAAAATATCGAAGGGAACCAAGGTCCTTAAGAGAAAAGGTAGCATGCAACTGTCGAACAACAGTATTAACAGCATCTGCATCTCCCCCAGTGAGAATAATATCGTCGACATAGACGAGAAGATATACATACTCACCACCAGAAGAATAGACAAACAAAGAAGGATCCGATTTGCTGCCCACAAACCCTGTTGACAACAAGAATTTCTTGAGAGTCTCAAACCAAGCCCGAGGAGCTTGTTTGAGCCCATAAATGGCCTTGTTAAGCTTGCACACGAGCTTGTCTCCAGAGGAAGAAAGTTGTTCATAACCCGGTGGTTGGGACATGTAGACTTCTTCAAGCAACGCACCATTGAGAAACGCGTTGTTTATATCAACTTGACGCAATGGCCATCCACGTGAAACAGCCAACGATAAAATAGTTCGAATGGTAACAGGCTTAACAACCGGACTAAAAACCTCGGTGAAGTCAACACCAGGTTCTTGAAGATATCCACGAGCCACCAAGCGAGCTTTGTAACGAGCCACTGTACCATCAGGATGCCGTTTAACCTTAAAAATCCACTTGCATCCACTGTACCATCAGGTTGCTTCCACTGTTAATCCCCATGATCTTTTCCTTGCAAAATAGCTGGTTGAGGTGTCATAAAAATGAGTATCTCTGGATTGTCTGCCAGTTCCTCCCTTTGCATTCGGTCTAACTCCATTTTGCAAGGTAGTATTCCGGTAACATGAACTCGAAAACTTTGAGTTTGATTGTATTATGTCATGGTTTTTTGTCTCCTTGTTATGGTGGAGAAGCAGTCGGACCATTTCTATTTGAAAGTGGAAGACACAGAAAACTCACTTGATAGTGAATCATCTAGTAAGTATTTGTCCTATAATAAGTTAGTGATAGTTGATTAAACCCGAGATGAAATATTTATTTTATGATTTTGGGATACTGTTAGCTTAATTTTAGCATAGTGTTTGTTCGTTGATTTGACCCTGTTAGCTTAACTGAAGAAGGCCCAACACTCCATGTAGCTTCATCACTGATAGCCACCTTCTACTTCATACATGATCAGTGGAATAGAAAAATCCGAGCTCTACTTTCAGTTTAGTCTTCGACGAGTCTTGTTCAATTTATCAGCCAAATTCTCTTATAAATGCATTCCGATAACTTCATTTCTGTTGAAACCCGAACTGTTACTTAGAACATTAGCAGGTTTTAGAAATCAACTTGTTGCAGCACTGCAGGGCTGGAGCTTTTTTATATTTTCCTGGTTGGTGGGAACATTCTTGATGGTACCTGTGATTCCTTCCACCTATATCTATTCTCAAGGGCCGAGGAGTTTTGAAGTGCTGACATCATTGATAACCTATATTCTACTCTGGGTTTCGCCGACATATCTTAAGTAGTGCTGAAGAACCAGGTATCACTTGTTATAGACCCCGCATTTTTTGAAGTAGAGGATAATATTTTCTTGGTTGTAGCTTTACCGATCATGTTATAATCTTGCTTCTGCTTCTGCTTCTGCTTCTGGTCTTATAACTAGTTTTTGTCCTTAATATTGGTATATTGATGATGATTAGCTGATTAGCAGAGGTGATGATGATTATGATGATGGAAAGGACTAATATTGGTATATTGATGACATTGGAGAGTTGGGGGAAATTAAAATTTTTTCTTAAAAAATGCAGCAAAAGCTGCAAAATTGATACTTCACAAATAACACTGGCAACTCTCTTGCAGATCATTTTCTTTTATCCTTTTCATCTATAACAGAGGCCATATTTCCGATTTAATACAATCAGAAGCCTTATCTATGCTTACATGGTATATATATGAATTCAGATTACAGCTTTTTCTTGAAACCAAGATACACCGGATCATTTCAAAACCTGTAAAATCCATTGCACAAAAGAAAGTGAAGTTGTTCACATCCTTTTGTGTTTTTTTTTCCAGCAATTCAGAATGAAATATTCAACATCTCCATGCTCAAGCTCTCCATCATGGCATTTTCCATGAATCCACATTTGGCCTGTGCAGCCCTGTTCAAACTGCTGAGTCTTGGCTTGAGTGAGCAAGAAGAGAGTGGAAGGATCGGGATGTTCTCACAGTTGCAGAGCTCAACCATGTATCCGTCGGGGTCATGGAAGAACACTTGATCAATCCTGTTCCCTTCATCTTCAACCACCGCTGTCACATACTTCATTCCCATGTCTTCAAGCCTCCTTTTGACAAGGCCAACATCCCTACACTGTTGTCGCAAACGATTTCAACACGTGCTTGCTATAAACATCTTCATCATCTGTGATATAAACTAAAGTGGCAGGGTGAGTTTTCTGAATTATACCTGGAATGATATGTGATTATCCTTGGGATTAATTGGTCGTGGTTCGACTACGGTGTCGAAATCATCAATTGATGGGTTCTCAATCAAGTGTATGCCAATGCCATAGTTATACAACCTGCATGAGATCATGGCAGATGATGAGCCATTTAATGTTGTTTCATTGAAAACTAAAAGAGAGGGAACATAAGCTTACCAAGCACCGTTGAACTTGAAGGAAGAGGGGCGTTTGATCGGGACGAAGCCCAAGACTTCTTCATAGAACCTCATGGAATTCCAAACTGATCTACACAACAATGAGACATGATTCAATGAGAGAAGTGGCAATGCCTCATAGTTGTTGCTTACTTCCTCAATCTCCATTATCACTTCACTTTTACACTTTCCTTCTTCTTTCTTGCTTACTTGCTTGCACACTTTGCATGACTAGGTTACTTGCCTTGTGGTCCTTTTATAAATCAAATATTTAGGAATTGAAGTAACTCTCAGGAACTTTCCTAGCAAATTCTCCACACACCAGAGAAATTGCCTTGAAGAAACATTTGAAAGTGCTTACCTTACCTATCATTCAACATTACTTTTAACTATTCTTTTGGCTCCAAATTTAGGTAATTAACTAAGTTTAAAAATATCATAAATGCTCATTAAACTAATTCTACAAAAAAAGACTAGTATTTATTTATGTTACTTGAATTCGAGTGCGAGTGTGGTACATCTTAATGGATTTGGATGTCCGTTAAAGATCATATCGATGTAGAATTTAAGTGAATTTCATTTCATTTCTAATCAAATATAATATAATTTTTGCTTTGAAGTTTGAAGATATTTCCTAATTCACTTGGGTTTGTGGATTTTAATTAGCCAGTTACAGCTTTAGCACGCGGTTTCTACACTGATCATCCATCTGGATATTAGCCAGTTATGTGAAATTGATTAGGACAGGTAGAAATAAAGTTGCAACAAACAAACAAAGCTGTCTGGTCCTTTGAGTTATAGGTTAATGTTGAAGATGTCAATAGCATAATATTAAATTGTGGTTTCGGTCATGGTTGTGGATGTGGTCGTGATGTCCTAGTTGCGGGTGTTGCATCGTTATTTTTTTTTTAAATATAACTATAATTTTAAATTGTGGTTGAAGTGTTGCGACGACCTCTAAAACTATAATGATGGACCGTCACGCTGCGAAAGTGATTTAATACTATCATTACTCGAGCTCCATTGCAAACAAATACCCTAAACCATCATCACCGAATCACCAAATACCATTGAGAACACTTTCTTTATGCACGAATCCACCACAGCCGGCACCAATAACCATTACAATCAGGGACGAAACTATTCTCATGCTTAGGCCTGTGACTGGCTAAATATTTTAATTAAAAAATATAATAAAATTTTTGTAATTTAGACTTCATTAACAATGCTGAGCGCCCCAAACTTGAACTTCATTAACATACTTAGACCATCCGTAAAGTATTTATAATTATATGGAAGAGAAGTTGTAATGTTGAGAAGGAAAATAAATACTGGATCAATAAAAAGGAAAAAAATAAGCAAAAATTTTATTTTTCCGTTGCCGGGACTTGAAACCGGGTCTCTCGGGTGAGAGCCGAGTATCCTAACCAACTAGACTACAACGGATTGCTGACAGGTTCGTATACTAATAAATGTTAGCCAAATACAGATTTAATTTTGGTAACTTTCCGACTCGACCCGACTTTGTATTTTGAGTTGTCTCCAGAAAGGTATGTCTTTTTCACTAAAATTTTAATGTTTGATTTCGGCTTCAAAACAAAGCTTCCTGGATTGAATTTCATAAAATATGCTGCAAACTTAGCTGCTTTCTACCTTTGGTTAATTGGTGAAGATAAAATTGCAGCCTTTGATTGGATTTTCTCAAAGCTGCCCTTAAGTTTAACTGGATGATAAGAAAAGGCAACGGAATGATTTTTTGGATAGTTTCAGACAGTTTGAACGAATGAGTTCATTTTAGATTCAATGTCGGTAGTTGTTTTTTCCTTCTCGAATTCACCGAAAGAAGTTTGACTAAAAATTTCAGGAATTTGATAACATGATTGTGACTTTCTGAATAAAATTTTAACCATTCCTACAAGCAATGCTACATCTAACCAACTGAGGTGACACATGATTTGTTAACTAATAAATATAATATAATATATATTTTAATAAGCAATAAATACAATACAATTAATACACCCTTTTAAGTTTAATCAATAAACAATTTTTAAGATTATAACTGTAATACAATTAATAATCATTATCTCATAAAAAATTTTTATAATTATAAATATAATTTAATTAATATTTTATTTTTAAATATAATAAGAAGAGAAACTAAGCTAACTAAAAGACTGCTATGTGGACCAGTTTAGGCGGGAAAATGAACTTTCAGCTTTAAATTGTGTTTCTTTGGGTATTAATATGATTATATATATATATATATATCCGGTAAAATTCGGGCATTACAAGTGTCTAACTTAGTAATTAATCAAGCATTTAGAATTAAAATAAAAATAAAATAAAGAAGAAAATTGAAAGAAAACATGGTCTTTCTTTCTCTCTGCATCGAATGGCTTAAAAAAAGAATGGGGATAGACTATGCTTCTTCCTTGCTTTGTTCGTGAAATCCAGATAAGAGAAAGGTGTACGGGAAAAGAAAGGTAAATATCCACCGATTCTCATATATTTCTCTTTGCATGAATATGTACCTAATTTTTTAAACCATTTTTGGAAAAGGAACAATTAAAGTTTGTATTGAAGGAAAATCTTTAGAGTATGAGCATGCAGTGCATTAGCTGAAGAATTGTGGAAGTATTCATTGGGAATAAGGTGTGATTACTAAGGGTGATGGAGAACATCTTTGATTTTTAATTACTAATTTTATGAGTATTTTATTAATGACTTTGTTTATTGTGATGGCATGTAAGTTGACTTTGATCTAGTTTAAGTGTGAAATTCAACTTTTAATTTAGCTTTCGGATAGTTTGAATTTCAGTAGGGTATGAATTTAATTAAGTTAATGTGATGCTGTAAATCTTTTAAATTAGGGTTGTAAATGAGACGAGACAGATCGCGAGTTACTCGAGTTCGAATCGGTTAAAGCTCAGTCAAAGCTCGCCTCAATTGGACTCGACTCGAGTTCTTAACGAGCCGAGCCGAGCCAAACTACTTGATACCTGACTCGAAAAGCTCACAAGTTACTCGAAAATATAATGTGCTAATTTTTTTATTTTTTAAAATTTAAAAACTAAACTCCTAAACCTAAACCCCTAAAACATAAACCCTAAATATAAATCCTAAACCCTAAAATCTAAATTTAAAATCTAACAACATAAACCTCCAAACCCTAAATTAACACCATAAACCCTAAAATTAGCAAGCTTGAATTTACATAACTTGTGTATCAAAGTTTTTTTTCTCCCTAATATGGCTTTAAATGAGACGCAACAGATCGCGAGCTACACGAGTCTGATACGGTCAAAGATCGGTCAACACTTGACTCGATTAGGCTCGACTCAAGATCGTACTCGACTCGAGTTCTTAACGAGCCGAGCCGAGATTTCTCAGGCTCGTTAAAAATTACTCAAGCTCTAACTCGGCTAAAAATTTTAACGAATTGAGTCGAGCTCAACACTACTTGAGTTCGACTCAGCTCATTTACACTCCTAGTTTAGACAAACCGTAAAGGTGCAGAATATTGTTGTATATTGTTTAGACAAGTTGTCTAGTGTTTGGGCGTGTCTAAAGTACGGCATGCTACGGTGCAGCACCAACTGAAAATGTTATAAGATTTGAAACATGAAACTGAAAATGTTACACTATTTGATAACATCTTCAGTTGGTGGTAAGTATCGAAGCTTTAACTTCGAGTATCGCTTTTGATAACATTTTAAGTTTTTATAAGTACAAAAAATGTTATCAAACTGTGTAACATTTTCAGTTCCATGTTTTAAATCTTATAAAATTTTTAGTTGGTGTCGCACCGTAACATGTCATACCTCAAAACTACCCCTAGTGTTTTAAAAAAGCAGAAAACTGTTTTGTAGCATTTAAATTGAAGTTTTGGCAAGTAGTGTAATCTAAAGATTTACCATAGATATAGGATATGATTTTGGATCTGTACATGCTTTTATTAGATTTATATGCATAGGAGGAATTATGGAAAAGGAATGGAAGAGCTATGGATTTAAAATTAATGTTTGAGAACTGCGATAGCACATATTAGGTGAGTGTAGTTTTATTTGTCTCGAATGACATATTGTCATTTCGACTTTTATTTCTATGTATTCGGATATAAGATATGATTTTGGATGTGTACATGTTTTGCATAAGGCTCACATAGAGCACTTCGGTGATTACCTTCATGGCACGACATTTTTGGTAAATTCACACATTAATCCCTGAATTTTAAAAACTTTGTAATATAGTCTCAATTGTTTGAAATCATAACTTATTTAAATTATGATCTCTGTTGATAGATAATTTGCTTTGGTGTTATGATTGTTTGTATTTGTTTGACCTTGATTGGGATGCTGATTGTTCCGATTTAATTTTCGGTAACACATTAAAGAGAATTTCGTGACAGAATTTTTGAATATAATTTATGAAACATTGACCACTTAATTAATTATTCATAAAGTGTGGCACGTCTACTTCTTCAATATTATCTACTTGATATATGACTATCGAAACTATTTTTAATCTGATGTGAAAATAGCTCGGCGATAATTTTTTAAAAATATAAGAGTTTGCCTTACAATTCACTTGATCTCTTTAAAAAAAGGTTTTTCATGTTAAATTGGATCTTGCATTTAATTAATCATAAAATTAGGGTTTTCCTCTAAATTTGATTTTAAAATTATTAGTCTTAAAAATTGGAGTTTTCCTATTTAATTTGGTATTAAACTTAATTAATCTTGAAAGTGGGATTTTCCTTTTATTTAATAAAAAAAATATTTAGAGTCACCGCCTATCACTTTGGCAGATCGGACACCATAAAAACAACCAGAGATTCATTATTTTAAAATTTGAGTTTGAGAGTCGGTTACGTGTAGGGAAGGGTTAGCACCCCACAAACGGCCATTATCGATACCTTTTAATTTTTACGTAGAATTTTAGCATTTCGAATAATATTTTGAATTTAATTTAACCCTTAATTATTAACTGATTTCAATTCTAAATAGAGATATTCTTTTTATAAGGAAATATATTTTTTATCCGAATATTTTGGATTTCAATTCCATATGGATTTACATTCAATGATGAGTCTACCACGTGCGACGAACATTGCTGAACACCACTAACGATGAACACCGATGAACACCATTATTTTTTTTAATTTTAAAAATCTAAACGACTAAAACTATAATTAAAATTCTCTTAAAAATAAAAGTCAAATTTAATAATTACTTTATAATTTTTTTTGTTTCCCGAAACCTAGCTCTCCCATACTCGCCACTGCTCTGTTCACCACCACCGTTCCGCTCCCTTCTCTCTCGCTCCTCACTGTTGATCTCACCACGAATGTGCCAAAACTTTCCCCATTGTCCTCCTCTTCCTCATCATCGTCAACGTCCATTTCATCTCGCGTTCTTATCGGAGGTGTCCTAAATGAAGCCGACTTTTAACCAAGAGAGATACGATCACGATTCGTCTTCACTGACACGCGTCGTAACGTGTTAAGAATAATTTTCTTCTTCCAAATAAATAAATAAATAAATAAGAAATTAACTAAATATAGATAGGGAAGTAGGAGTCGAACCCACAGGGACTTAGAACTTTCCTTGTCGCGCTTTTGTAGTTTCTGAACCAAGAGTTGTTGATGGAGCTATGTTGAGGTGATTTAGGTAGGTGGTTTGTTGTAATGAAATGCAATTGTTTAAGAAAGTAAAAGAAAGCTTTTGAAATAGTTTAAAGTAAATATGAGATTATCAGCCTCGGGCTTCCACGTTGACTTGTTCTACTTGGTTCCTTGGTAAATATTTTTATTTCGAAAAATTTGTTGGCAAAATTACTTCAAGGTCAATCCTTGAGTTTTTGTTTGTAAACTGAATTTTCAAAATCAATTTTTGGTTTCAATTTTGATAATTTGTCTAAACCAACTCAATGTTTGAGAAAACAAATTACTTAAGCTCGTAACCAACTCGAAAAGTCATTTCTATAAAAACGATTCGATCTCAATTTCTTTTAGTAATCTATTTACTAAGTGTGTTCCCCGAAAGTCGGATTTGTTTCAATAACCGATTCTCCCTCCCACTTGATAGATCAAAACAATTGTTTTTCTCCAAAGTCAATCTTTGGTTTTTAAAAAAAATCATTTTAATTTAGAAAATAAGTATGAAGAAATCAAGAAGAAGTTTTCGAAATGTTTGAAGCATAGTTTCAAACGTCGCCTTGAGAACGCGTCATTGCAAAAGCCTTCGGCTTAAAAAGATCTAGTCGAGCATGGTTATCAAATTAATCATGCTCGACATATAAGAAATAATTAAAAGAAGAACTATTAGAAAAGAACTTAAGTAAAACTAAGAAGAATTTCCAAGAGAAGAAGAAATGATGTTCAATTGCTAATTGAATGATGACAAGACTCACCTAAATAGGGGTATTTATACTGTTTCAAAATAACCTAGGTAAAACTTAAAAAATAATTAAAATTAAACAAAATAATTATCCAAAGATTAAAATTTAAAATTTAAAAAATATGGAAATAAGCTGAAATTCTGCAGAAAATTTAAAAGAGAGATACGATCACTATCCGTCTTCACGATCATGGTTCCGAAATCTCCTGAACCGCCACAATCATTGTCATCGTCGCCGCTAAAGTGTTTGGGTTGAGCTTCTTCGTTAACGCCTTTGTAAAGCATTGTGGGTTGAAGTTTACGGGTCCGACGAGACTTGGGCGTTTGCGCCATTTCATTTTTCCTATGTTTGCTAGTGCCTGAAAAAGTCAGATAGGTCGAAGCAGTGAACGTAGAAGTCGAATATTGCCGTTTGAGCTGGAATAAGAATAACTGTAATTTGTTAAATTGGATATTTTAATAAGCCCCCACCACGTGTCTCGTTTCCGATTGTAATTTTTGAGTTTCTTCTGGTTAAAGCCTAAAGCTAGTTTAGGTTTAAGAGAGTTGAGTATATTTGATTTAAATCTATTAAAAAATTATAAACTGATTTCTATTTTTTAAGAGATTGATTTTGTTAGGGTTTAGGAGAATTGAGTATATTTGATTCTAACTTATTAAAAAATATTATAAATTAATTATTAAATTTGATTTTTATTTTTTAAGAGATAATTTTAATTATAATTTTAGTGCTTTAGATTTTTAAATTTAAAAAAAAAATTAATGGTGTTCATCGTTAGTGATGTTTATCAATGTTCATCGCTAATTTTCTCTTTAATTTGGGTTATTTATGCATTGAACTTTCATTTATTTATTTATTTATTTTATACAAAAAAATATATAAAATATCTCCGTAAAATTCAGGTATTACAATGACTATCTGTTTTTCCCTTATAAAAAATGAAAGCTTTTACCTCTATTTATAGAGATTAGTGGTCACTAGATTGTTACATATGTCAATATCTTAGGCTCTTAATTATTGATCTTACAAATATCTATGTATTTTTATGAAAAGTTCTAGACACAATCATTAAATATTACAAATATCTAAATTATTTTATGGATATTTCTAGAAATATTTGTTTAGTATTATTTTAATAAATATCTAAATATTATTAAGAATTATCTAGAAAGATAGAGAATTTAATAAATATGTAACATTGAATAGAAATCATATATCTCTTTTTTGGTATTCCTATATATGTTCCCATATTTAAAAAAAATAGGATTAGAATTTAAGATTAAGGTTTAAAAAATTGTGGGTAGAGTATATTTTTAAAATTTTAGGTTCATCGTTTAAAATTTAAAGTTATGACTTATAACTTAAATTTTTAGTGTTGTGCATAGATAAATGTCACCGAAGAGGGATATAATTTTTTTTGTTCTTTAACACTCCCCTTCAATAACTTTTCTCCGCAGATGATTTACAGATCAGTATTCTATGAATTTCTCAAACTTTGGTCTACTTAAAGATATGTCCAGAGCCGACATAAGTTGCAGTGTTGAGAAGGAAAATAAGCCAAGAATGGCATGGATATTACAAAAGTTTCAACTTTTCAACTTATACAATGACCCTTTTTTCTCTCATAGCTATTATCATGTGTTGAAACTTTTTACTCAAATATTGATCTTAAAGTCTAGATCTCATCAATCTAGGTAAGAAGCCTGAAGCTAGTCTTATTCCGAGCTTACCACTGTATGGGAATGATGTTGAGGATAAACAAGTCCGGCAGTTTTTACTACTCAGTAAGAACAGGAAACATGAGCATGCTGGCTTTGAGTTCGAAATATGGTTCCCATAAATTCATTTACCTGGACCCTGTCTATTGTCATCTACTTGTGCAGAACTTGTTTCTGTGATTAACCTTCTTTTTTCCTGGCTTTTCAGGATCAGCTATATTTCCTAGAATAAGTATTTGGGATTCCTACAAATGATTAACAATAAGCAGAGAGGCTTCCGAAGATGAAATTCCGACTGCAGGAAACTTCATTTAGGAAGCTTATTGTACATGTGGACCTGCCATATCCTTCAACAGTTCAAAGCAAGGTTTCAATCTTCCAGGGGAATCTAGAACAATGAAACAATCTTAATTCTGATTCGACTTTCAGGGGGAAAAGGACTGAAAAGTATAGAAAGATGAGTCCTGCTAAAAAAGTTTCAATCTTGAAGAACAAACAAGGGGCCTTTTAGCAAGTAAAAAGCCATTGGACATAGCAAGCAACTATGAGAAAAATCATGCATCCAGCAATCAAGAATTCCAGACTTTGCATGACTAGGTTACTGCCTTGTGGTCACATTCAAATCTATCATTTCAGCATCCATATTCTGATCTATGTAACACTGGCATCTTCACAGAATGAAAAATGTTTATCCTTTTCAGCTTTAAAAGAGGCCATATTCCCAATTTAATACAATCAGAAAAACCTTATCTTATATGCTTGCAGCGTATACGTGTATATAAATTCATATTACAACTTCTTCATGACACCAAGGCACACCAGACCATTTCAAGACCTGTAAAAACAATTGCAGCAAACAATGGCACAAAAGAAAGTGAAGTTATTCACATCCTTTTGTGTGTTTTTTTCTTTCATAAACTCAGAATGAAATATTCAACATCTCCATGCTCAAGCTCTCCATCATGGCATTTTCCATGAATCCGCATTTAGCCGGTGTTGCCTTGTTGAAACTGCTGAGCCTTGGCTTGAATGAGCAAGAAGAGAGTGGAAGGATCGGGATGTTCTCACAGTTGCAGAGCTCAACCATGTACCCGTCCGGGTCATGGAAGAACACTTGATCAACCCTGTTCCCTTCATCTTCAACCACCGCTGTCACATACTTCATTCCCATGTCTTCAAGCCTCCTTTTGACAAGGCCAACATCCCTACACTGTCGTCGCAAAGGATTTCAACACGAGCTCGTTATAAAGATATTCATATTCTGTTACGTAACTTAAAGTTGCAGGCTGAGGCAATGAGCTTTCTGAACTATACCTGGAATGATATGTGATTATCCTTGGGATTAATCGGTTGTGGTTCGACTATGGTGTCGAAATCATCGATTGATGGATTCTCAATCAAGTGTATACCGATGCCATAGTTATACAACCTTCATGAGATCATGGCAGATGATGAGCCATTTAATGTTGTTTCATTGAAAACTAAAAGAGAGGGAACACAAGCTTACCAAGCTCCATTGAACTTGAAGGAAGAGGGGTGTTTGATCGAGACGAAGCCCAAGACATCTTCATAGAACCTCATAGAATCCCAAACTGATCTACACAACAACGAGACATGATTCAATGAGAGAAGTGGCAATGCCTCATAGTTGTTGCTTACTTCCTCAATCTCCATTGTCACTTCACTTTTACACTTCTTCTTGCTTGCTTGCACACTTTGCATGACTAGGTTACTGTCTTATGGTCCTTTTATAAAGCAAATATTTAGGAATTGAAGTTACTCTCAGGAACTTTCCTAGCAGATTCTCTACACCCCAGACAAATTGCCTTGAAGAAACATTTGGAAGTGCTTACCTTACCTATCATTCAACATTACTTTTAACTATTCTTTTGGCTCCAAATTTAGGTAATTAACTAAGTTATTTTGTATTAACTATTAACCGCGTCAGTCATTGCATTGGACATGAAACACTCGGGATGATCCATATCGAAATAGACCGGGGAATCACAATCTAATGCCCAATGTGCCAAAGTATGAGCCACAGAGGTGGCAATCCTATTAACATAGTGGATACGTATAGCACCAAAATTTCTAAGACTTTGACGAGCTTCAAGGAAGCAACTAGGGATGTAAAAACAAGTAATCGGACGGGTTTCAGGTCGGGTACTGTCAGGTCGGGTAAAATCGGATATAGGTCATTTCAGGTCATTTTTCTGTTTTGACTCGACTCGGGTCGGGTGCGGGTCCATTTCAGGTCGGGTCTATTTCAGGTCGGGTCCATTTCAAGTCGGGTCCATTTCAGGTCGGGTCTATTTCAGGTCGGGTCCGTTTCAGGTCGGGTCAAAACAGGTCGGGTCCGAAGCAGATAATTGACAGGTTAATTCGGGTTCGGATACACTTCAGGTCGGGTCCATTTCAGGTCGGGTCCATTTCAGGTCGGGTTTGTTTCAGGTCGGGTCCGTTTCAGGCCGGGTCCATTTCAGGTCGGGTCCATTTCAGGTCGGGTTCATTTCAGGTCGGGTTCATTTCAGGTCGGTTGCATTTCAGGTCGGGTGCATTTCAGGTCAAGTAATTTCAGGTCGGGTAGTTTCAGGTCGGGTAATTCAAGTCAGGGTATTTTCGGATTTGGAATTTGTATTGAGTTTGAGTTCGGTACAACCGTATAAGTAGTTGATAGACTTTAGGTTGGCCTCCATCAATCGTCATTGATTTTGAGTTAATTATTTAAAGTCATATCAAATTAAAATTATAAAACATTGTAGTAATTAAAAAAATAATGAAAAGTGTCAATTTGGACTGAAAAAGGGGTCAATTTGGATTAAAAATAAACTTTCACAGATTATAATGAACAAAAATATCAAATTAAAATTATAAAACATTAGATATATTTAAAAGAAAACAAGGAAAATGGGTCAATTTGGAATAAAAATAAAGTTTTGGGACTATAATGAACAAAAATATCAAATTAAAAGTATAAAATTAGAGTAATTAAAAAAAACAATAAGTAGAGGTCAATTTAGAATAAAAATAAAGTTTTAGGGTCTAGAATGAACAAAATTTCAAATTAAGAGTTTAGGGTTTAGGGTTTAGGAAAATGGCTCATACATTGATAGCTACATATATACATACTTATATATATTAGGGTTTAGGGTTTATGGTTACTTGTTTAGAGTTTAGGGTGTAGTGAAAACTCATTAAGAGTTTAGGGTTCATATATTGATAGATACAAACATACTCACATACATAAGGGTTTAGGGTTTAGAGTTCATGGTTTATGGGTTTATGTTGTGGATTTAAGGGTTTAGGGTTTATGAAAAACTACATTAAGGGTTTAGGCTTTAGACATTGATAGATATATACATACATACTTACATATATTAGGGTTTAGGATTTAGGGTTTAGTGTTTAGAGTTTAAGGTAAAACTCATCAAGGGTTTAGAATTCATACATTGATAGATATATACATACTTATAT
Source organism: Hibiscus tridactylites (assembly GCA_958450335.1). Lineage (NCBI taxonomy): Eukaryota > Viridiplantae > Streptophyta > Magnoliopsida > Malvales > Malvaceae > Hibiscus > Hibiscus tridactylites. Next base: position 91,273,034 of record OY288279.1, on the reverse strand, counting down.
ACATTATAGTTTAGAGTTTAGGGTTTGGGGTTAGGGTTTAGGGTCTATGATTTGATGAATTTAAAGTGTTGATAAATGTAAAATATTAACTATTAACTTTTTTAAATCAATTTAAAGTGTTAAATAATATTTCTGTTAAATATACATGTATAATCAATTTAATATATATGTATAAAAAATTGCATTTAAATATTCATTTCACGCTTCTAAGTTTTAAATTTTATTAAATAATTCAATATGCTTAGTATTAACTCATTTAATATAAATTATTTGTGGCGTTAATAACTTAAAAATTTTATTAAATTAATAACTTGTGATGGATGAATTAAAAATAAATTATTTAAAAATTTAAATTATTTTATTAATTATGATCATTAAATTAAATTTTTATTTTATTAAAAAATTTAATTAGAGGGAAAGTTAAAAGTTAAAAATACTTTAGTTTTTAATTTAGGGGGAAGTTTGTGCAACCAAATTGGGGGGGGGGGGGGGGAATTTTAGATTAAAAAGTTGGGGGGAAACAAATTTGGGGAGGCGACAAATTGAGTGAAAATGGATGGGGAGGTTTTTTTTTTGAATTTGTTATTTAAGGATTAATTACCTTTTAGGCCCTTCCTTAATTAGATACTTAGGGTTTAGATTATTTAAGTTTTAGTTTATTTTTTTTAGTGCTAACTTTTGGTATAGTTTCTTTAGATTTAATTAAACATGGTTGAACTAAAAGAAGGAATAGCATGTCACAACTCACATGTGTCCTCAATTTTCTGGTCTAATAACAATTTAGGTCTATATAAGTATAATTATTAGATAAACTATGTATTGTCCCTAAATTTTGAGTTTGAATACTTATTAAGTCCTTGTAATTTTGAAATTCAATATTTTAATTCCACCAAATGTTTAATCTTGATTTCTCCTTTGTATTGAAATAAAGTATTTTATGTGAGATAAATTATGTCTTTGCTATAAGATCTGAGAGCTAATATTATTACAAACAAATTTCTTGTATTTTATCAGTTCAGGTCAAGAACAGGTCGGGTCACTTAACAGGTCGGGTTTAAAAGCAGGTCGGGTCCATTTCAGTCGGGTTCAAAACAGGTCGGGTCCATTTCAGGTCGGGTCCATTTTCAGGTCGGGTCCATTTCAGGTCGGGTAAAATCGGATATCGGGTCAATTCAGTCGGGTAATTTCGGTTATTTGCCAGGTCGACTTCGGGTTCGGGTTCTTTTCAGTCGGACGCAGGTCGGGTTTCAGGTCCAAATTAACAGGTCAAATTCGGGTTCGGGTCGTTTTCAGTCGGACGCAGATCGGGTTCGGTTGCTACAGTAACAGGTCAAATTCGGGTTCGGATCAACAACAGTCGGTTGCAGATCGAGTTCGGGTCAACAAAAACTCGGGTCAAATCAGGTTCTGACTCGGACAGGTTTCAGTCAGGTTACCAGGTTCTGACTTGTTTTTACATCCCTAGAAGCAACAACCCTCTTGGTCCATCCCTAGTGATAAACAAAATTAGTATCATTGCTCGAAGGATTTGCCATGAGATTTCTACATATGGGAAAGGAAATTAGTTCTCGCATTAGCAACATGCAAAAGATGCAACCGTGACTAGGGATGTAAAAACAGGTAATCGGTCAGGTTTCAGGTCGGGTTCTGTCAGGTCGGGTAAAATCGGATACAGGTCATTTCAGGTAAAAAAAAATTGACTCGACTCGGGTCGGGTGCGGGTCCATTTCAGGTCGGGTCCATTCCAGGTCGGGTCCATTTCAGGTCGGGTCCATTTCAGGTCGGGTCCAATTCAGGTCGGGTTAGAACGGGTCGGGTCCGAAGCAGATAATTGGCAGGTTAATTCGGGTACGGATACATTTCAGGTCGGGTCCATTTCAGTTCGGGTTCATTTCAGGTCGGGTTCGTTTCAGGTCGGGTTCATTTCAGGTCGGGTCCATTTCAGGTCGGGTCTATTTCAGGTCGGGTTCATTTCAGGTCGGGTTCATTTCAGGTCGGGTGCATTTCAGGTCGGGTGCATTTCAGGTCGGGTAATTTTAGGTCGGGTAATTTCAGGTCGGGTAGCTTCAGGTCGGGTAATTCAGGTCGGGGTATTTTTGTGATTGAAATTCGTATTCAGTTTGAGTTCGGTCGTACAACCATATAAGTAGTTGATAGACTTTAGGTTGACCTTCGTCAATCGTCGTTAATTTTGAGTTAATTATTTAAAGTCATATCAAATTATAATTATAAAACATTAGAGTAATTAAAAAAAGAATCAAAATGGGTCGATTTGGACAGAAAATGGGTCAATTTGGATTACAAATAAAATTTCAGAGATTATAATGAACATTAATATCAAATTAAAATTATAAAACATTAGACAAATTAAAAAAAACAAGGAAAATGGGTATTTTGGAATAAAAATAAAGTTTTAGGGACTATAATGAACAAAAATATCAAATTAAAAGTATAAAAATTAGAGTAATGAAAAAAAATAATAAGTATATGTCAATTTAGAATAAAAATAAAGTTTAGGGTTTAGGGTTTTGTGTTGAGCGTTCATGTACTAATATGTACACACGTATATAATTAATTACTTATATACAATATGGTTGGGTTAGAGTGTTTATGGTTTGGGGTTTGGGGTTTAGGGTTTAGGGTTTGAGGTTTGAGATTCATGTATTAATATGTACACATGTACATACTTAATACATTAGGGGTTGTGTTGTAGTGTATGTAGGTTAGGGTTTAGGGTTTAGGGTTTAGGATTTAGGGTTTAGGGTTTGAGGTTTGAGATTAATGTATTAATGTGTACACATGTACATACTTACATACATTAGGGGTTGTGTTGTAGTGTATGTAGGTTTAGGGTTTAGGGTTTAGGGTTTAGGATTTAGGGTTTAGGGTTTGAGGTTTGAGATTAACGTATTAATGTGTACACATGTACATACTTACATACATTAGGGGTTGTGTTGTAGTGTATGTAGGTTAGGGTTTAGGGTTTATGGTTTAGGGTTTAGGGTTTAGGGTTTAGGCTTTATTAATATGTACACACTTAAAGGACTTGAATAAAAAACTTATATAATATAAAGGGCTTTATTTATAATTTACCCTAAATTGAAATTCAATTTGAAAATTGGCGGTTTGAAATCAAATTTTCCCGCCCATATATATTATAATTTAATATTATTTATTAATTATTGATATTAATAATTAATATTTATTATTGATAATTAATATTTATTATTGATATTAATCATATTATTAATTATTATAAATGGGTGGTAGGATAAGAGCCCAAAGGCCCAAGGCCTAAGGCCCAAACTATTACCAATTATTATTAATTATTATATAAATTATAAGTTATAAGTTTATATATATATATAATATATATATATATATGTATATGTATATATATACATTATATGTTTTACTACCAAAGTCCAAGGCCCAAACTATTACTAATTATTATATAAATTATAAGTTATAAGTTTATATATATATATATATATATATATATATATTTATACAATATAGGTTTTAGGCCCATCTAAAAAAATGGGTGGTGGGATAAGAGCCCAAAGGCCCAAGGCCCAATCTATTACTAATTATTATATAAATTATAAGTTATAAGTTTATATATATATATATATATATATTATTTATACAATATAGGTTTTAGGGCCCATCTAAAATAAATGGGTGGTGGAATAAGAGCCCAAAGGCCCAAGGCCCAATCTATTACTAATTATTATATAAATTATAAGTTATAAGTTTATATATATATATGTATATATTATATTTATACAATATAGGTTTTAGGGCCCATCTAAAATAAATGGGTGGTGGAATAAGAGCCCAAAGGCCCAAGGCCCAAACTATTACTAATTATTAATTATTATATTATAAATACATTATATAAATTATAAGTTATAAGTTTATATTTATACAATATAGGTTTTAGGGCCCATCTAAAATAAATGGGTGGTGGGATAAGAGCCCAAAGGCCCAAGGCCCAAACTATTACTAAACCCTAAACCTTACAAACTAATCACTCGAACTAACCTTAGTTCATTATACTAACGTAAACCCTAAATGCATAAATACTTACATACTTTAGGGCTTAGGGTTTAGGGTAAGGATCTAAGGGTTTAGTGTTTAATCCTTATGGTTCAGGGTTTAGGGCTTAGGGTTAAGGTTCAAAACCCTAATGATAACCCTATACCCTAAACCTTAAACACTAAATTGAAACTCATAAAATCAAAACCCTAAGTCACTTGTTATCGTAACATTAAACCCTAAGCACTATACCCTAGACCTTAAGCACTATACCCTAGACCCTAACACTAAACCCTAAACCTTACAAACTAATCACTCGAACTAACCTTAGTTCATTACACTACAGTAAAACCTAAATGCATAAATACTTACATACTTTAGGGCTTAGGGTTTAGGGTTTAAGATCTAAGGGTTTAGTGATTAATGCCTAGGGTTTTATGGGTTAGGGATTAGGGTTTAGGGTTTCCAATTTTCCATATACATATATTGTAATATAAATTCTAAAATTAAAAAAAACATGAAACCCTAATGATAACCCTATACCCTAAACCTTAAACCCTAAATTGAAACCCATAAAATCAAAACCCTATGTGTCACATGTTGTCGTAACATTAAACCCTAAGCACAATACACTAGACCCTAACACTAAACCCTAAACCTTACAAACTAATCACTCGAAGTACATTGCTTCATGAAACCCTAAACCCTAAACCCTAATAATAACCATATACCCTAAACCTCAAGCATTATACCCTAACCATAAGTATTATACCCTAAACCCTAACACTAAACCATAAACATTAAAACTAAAGGATCGAAGTACATTGCTTCATGAAACCCTAAACCCTAAATCAAAACCCTACAAGTATTAAAACTAAAAATTAATTACTAAAACCTAAAACCCTTCAACCCTAAACATTTAAATTAAAACCCTAATTAAAGATCATAAACCCTAAACCACATTAACATTAAATGAAAAACTAAATAATCAAAGCTAAATGAAAAACCCTAAATTAACATATTAACCCTAAAAAAACTAAATAAAATATATTAGCCATAAACAAATCAGTAAACCCTTAATTTATACCCTAAATTAAAACTATAACCCTAAACTTTAAAAGTTAAAACTGAATTAAGGATGCAATTGAAAAATAATCAAAGCTTTAAGCTCAATTTCAAAACAAAAAGGACGAAATTGAAAGAAATCAAAGAAGGAGTGCTTGCGGAGCAAAACCCGAAAACCCGTTTCAAAGTGCGCGGATCCTCTGACCCGGCTCGAGCCCTATAAATACACCCTCACCCCTCAGCCAAAATTGCTCCTTTCTCCCTACTGTTACTCTGCCGAAATATCGTCTCAAATTCTCTCTCATCCACAAACACCAAAATCCCAGATCTTCCTCATTTCTTTCGATCAAAATCTCGTGTTCTTCCCAAGTTCTTCCTTGTTCTTCCAAAATTTCCTCCCAGATCTTCTATAAACACAAATTTCTTCCTTAAACCTGTTTTTCTTCGATCAAACCCCCTTCTTTTCTCAAGAACAACCTCGTGTTCTTCCCTGTTCTTCCAAAATTTCCTCCCAGATCTTCTATAAACACAAATTTCTTCCTGTAACCTGTTTTTCTTCGATCAAATCCCCTTCTTTTCTCAAGAACAACCTCATGTTCTTGAGAATTTCTATCTTCAATCCTTCTAAACCCAAAACCCAAAATCATTTCTGTTTTACCCTAAACCCTAATTTATTCTTAACCCTAACCCTAGATCTGAAACCCTAACCTCTACACCCTTAATCCCAAAACCCTAACCCTAAATCTGAAACCCTAACATCTAAACCCTAACCCTAAACATCTAATCCCCAAACCCTAACCTCTAATCCCAACATCCTTTCGTATTCTCATCTTACCTCTTCAGATTCTGAGATCTGTTCTTCTCTGTCTTTTCATTTTCCGAGAGCTGTTCTCTGCCTTTTCATTTTCCCAGATCTGTTCGTGTAAGTTATATATTCTTTTTCTTCTATTTATTTTTTTGTTTGATTTTCAGATTCTTACTATTTTCCTTTTTTTCTCAGAATCGTTTCTGGCTTCTGTCTGTCTGTTCCTGTTGCGTGCCGGTCTGTTCATCAAGCTGGAAGGTTGTATATCTCCTTTTGCATGTTTCTTTCTGTTTGTTTATATGTATGATTATTTTCTGAGATCTGTTTGTTTATATGTATGATTGTTTTCTGAGATCTGTTTTTGGATGTTATATCAGTTTGCATGTTATCTGAGATCTGTTTATTGCATGTTATCTGAGATCTGTTTATTGCATGTTATCTGAGATCTGTATCATGTATGTTTCTGTCAGTTTGTATTTATGCATGTCAGTTTGTATGATTTTATTTTTATGCATGTATTTATATGTATGGTCCGAGTCTGTTTATTGTATCATGTATGTTTTTATGCATGTTTCTGTATTTATGTTTCTGTTTGTTTATAGGTATGATTGTTTTCTGAGATCTGTTTTTGGATGTTATATCAGTTTGCATGTTATCTGAGATATGTTTATTGTATGTTATATCTGTTTTCTGCATGTTATATCTTTATGCATGTATGTATATGTATGGTCCGAGTCTTTAGGGTTTCGTTGGTTTAACCTGAGTATATCGGCTGGACTACCTGACCTGCGGGGCTACTGGTGCCAAAGGGGGTTTTATAAATTTTGTCCTTGTGGACAGGTGTAACAACGCCACGTACAAGGGTTAAACTGAAACCATTAGAAATTTTTATTCTTTGTTTATGGATGTCTGTAGATATGATTTTGTATTTTTTTATTTTTGGTTCTCTGATTTGCACTTTTTCAGTTTTGTGACAGCTATGAATTCTTTCTCTTATGAGTTGGACTTTCCTGGAGAAAGAAATCTAAATGACCAAATTATATTGTCTCAAGGTAATTTATTAATCCTTGTTCATTATGAATTTTTTTAACTTATATTTTGTATATTTCTGACTCTTTTTTTGTATGTTTTTGCTAGAAGAGGATGCAAATGATCAACTGTCTGAGACAGTTCGTACCTCTAAGAGGAAGTCTGCAGCTTCAGCTGGAGGGGACATTGGGAGAAGAACATCCCCTGTTTGGGATCATTACACATTCATCAAGCTTCTAGAAGGGCTTTTTGCAGAATGTAAGTACTGCAAAAAGAAAAGGTATAAAGCTGACTCTTATATTGGTACTTCTAATCCTAAAAGACATACTGAAAAATGTGATGCTTATAAGGAGTTTCTTGCTACTAATCCCAATAGTAGTTCAGAAGCTGCTTTTGATCAGAAAATATATTGTGAACTGTTTGCTGAAGCAATTCTTTGTCATGGTTATGCTTTGAGTGTTGTTGAGCATGATAAACTTAGGGTTTTGCATAATTATTTAAATCCTAATGTGAAAGATATTTCAAGGTACTCTATTACTAAGGCTTGCATGTTAAAGCATGAGATGCATAAGAAATTGCTTTTTGATTCAATGCAATCTGTTCTGAGTCGTATCTGTTTACATGTGATGGCTGGTCTGCTTGCACTTCACGTTCTTACTTTGCACTGACTGCACATTATGTTGATAATAACTGGAAACTTCAGTCTAAGATTTTAAATTTTCGTCGTTTCCCCCTCCCCATGATGGTGAGTCTATTTACAAGTTTGTTAAAAATATGTTAACTGAATGGGGTCTTGAGAAGAGAGCTTTTACAATGACTCTTGATAATGCTTCTGCAAATGAAAGAATGGTGAGGCGTCTGAAAGATGATTTGCATGCAATTTCTCCTCTGCCATGCAATGGTAAGTTTTTTCATATAAGGTGTGCTGCCCATATCCTGAACTTGATAGTTCAAAGGGGCTTGAAGGTAATCGACTCATCTATTGTTAAATTGCGTGAGATTGTTAAATTTATAGATTCTTCTGATTCTAGACTTTGTTCCTTTGATTCTGCTATTAATGACTGTGGTTCTGATTTTTCTGGTAAGTTGGTCTTGGATGTTCCTACTCGATGGAACTCTACTTACCTGATGCTTCGTAGGGCACTAGAAGCTAAACATGCTATTAACTTGTTTGTTAATAGGGAAAATGGTTTGGATGTAATCTCTGATGTTGAGTGGGAAACTGCTCAATTAATTTGTGATTTCCTTGAGCCCTTCTTTGAAATTTCAACTCTGTTCTCAGGATCCAAGTATCCTACTGCTAATTTGTACTTGGCTAATGTTGTTGCCATCGAGAAACTTTTATGTGATGCTCACAATGATCCATGTGAGGGCATCTCTGCAATGGCTGGTCCTATGCTTGAATTGTATGAAAAATACTGGTCTGATCATTCAACTATTCTGTCTTTTGCTGTTTTACTTGATCCTCGGTATAAGTTACAACTTCTGAAGGAGTTGTATGGTGTCCTCTATGTTGAGGATGAGGTTGAAAGGAGGGTAAGTGTTGTTTATAATGAGTTTGTGAGTATGTATATTTATTATTCAAGATCTGCACGTACTTCTTCTAATAATTCTTCTGTCCAAAGTAACTCTACTCATACTTCAAGTCTGTCAAGTTCTGGTCGCCCTAGGACCTTCAAAAAATCTAATCTCTTTCAGGTCAGTTTATCTTTTAGCTTCTGTTTTTATAGTTAATTTTTTCATTTACAGTTTACTAATTTTTTTTATTTAATGCAGAACTTTGATGCCAATTTGGCAGCTTCTAAGAGTGGTAAGTCCGATGTTGACTCCTACATTTCTTTGCCCCTTCTCCCTCGCACATCAGATGCTGAGTTCGATATTTTAGAGTATTGGAAAACACAATCTGTGTCTTTTCCAGTACTTTCACTCATGGCTAGAGATGTGTTAGCCATTCCAATCACCTCTGTAGCTTCTGAATCCTCATTTAGTATGGGAGGTCGAATATTGAACAAGTTGAGGGCTAGGCTTTTGCCTAAAAATGTAGAAGTATTTGTAACAACCAGAAATTGGTTGTATGGTTTTGAGCCTGAAGAAAGGGATGAAGAATTTCTTGCTGTTGGGAAGGATGCCTCAGTCTCTGATGTGTCTGTTGAAGATCCACTTCAAGGTTAAGGTATAATCCTTTTTCTGTTTTTTCAATTCTTTTTTTATTTTTATATTTAGTTACTGACTTTGTTTTGTTTTGCAGGAAGCACTTCAATGTAGAAGTATCTGATGTGTATGTTGCATCTGATGTTAAGTGAGGTATAATCCTTCTTGTTAAGTGAGGTATAATCCTTCTCGTTAAGTGAGGTATAATCCTTGTTTCTGTTTCTTTAATTTGACTTAGTGTTTCTTGTTAAGTGAGGTATAATCCTTGTTTCTGTTTCTTTAATTTGACTTAGTGTTTTGTTTTGCATCTGATGTTGCATCTGATTATGTTTCTTTAATTTGACTTAGTGTTTCTTGTTAAGTGAGGTATAATCCTTGTTTCTGTTTTTTTAATTTGACTTAGTGTTTTGTTTTGCATCTGATGTTGAATCTGATTCTGTTTCTTTAATTTGACTTAGTGTTTCTTGTTAAGTGAGGCATAATCCTTGTTTCTGTTTCTTTAATTTGACTTAGTGTTTCTTGTTAAGTGAGGTATAATCCTTGTTTCTGTTTCTTTAATTTGACTTAGTGTTTTGTTTTGCATCTGATGTTGCATCTGATTCTGTTTTTTTTCTTGCTTCTTAGCTGAATGCTGCTGCTGTTTGTGAGTTGGTGATGTTGTTTGCTGCTGCTGTTAATGGCTTGGTGTTGCTGTTGGTTACTGGTAGCTTGTTGTTCCTCTCTTATCTTAGTGTTGCCCATAATTATGTTGGTTTCTTACCAGTTACCCATAATTAGCTGTTGGTAGCATTTAGATGAGATAGCCCGATGAAGAATTATCTGGTAGCAAAGTGCTTTTAGCTTTGCTATAAGATCTGAGGGCTAATTTTATTACAAATTGTATTTTGTGACATTCGGTTTGTAAAATTATAAGTGTAAATTTTTATCTTGTATTTTTTTACATTCTGTATTGATATTTTTTTAAGTAATAAAGTATTGATAATCTGAAATTCTAGTTATTTTTATTTTATATCTGTTAATTTATTTATTTAAGTGTATGAATTTTTTTTATATCTTAACTTAATTCTACATTTTGTAACTTAAGACAACAATTACTTAATTTGTTCTACTTAAGTAAAATCATATACTTTATAATCTTATCAATTTTGAACTGCAAAAGTTAATGAATAAACTTTAAAATTAAAAACAACTTAAAGAATCTGTTAACTTAAGACAACAATTACAAATTGTATTTGTTCTAGTTATAATTTCACTAAGTTTTACAATCTTAAAGAATCTGTTAACTAAGTATAAACAAATAAAATTGTAGACTTATAAAATTTTAGACTTGTAAATTTTTGAACTACAATTACAAATGCTATACATATATATATGTTATAACTATAGTAAATTTTATGAACTACAAATAAGTTTACAATTGTTATTTAATTTTTTATAATTTGTAAATTTACAATTTTATTCAAGTTAATGAATAAACTTTAAAATTAAAAACAACTCTTCATTTAATTTTTTATTTTCATAAATTATCAATTACTTATTCTTTTTTCAAACTTTAGTACTTAATATATATATATATATATATATATGCGCGCATATACATCACCTATATCAATATATGTAAGTGTATATGTATATACATTATATATGTATATGATATATGAACTTTTATAATTTTTTTAATTCATCATGTCATAGGTTTCAGGTTAATTTCAGCTCAGGTCAAGAACAGGTCGGGTCACTTAACAGGTCGGGTTCAAAAGCAGGTCGGGTCCATTTCAGGTCGGGTCCATTTCAGGTCGGGTCCATTTCAGGTCGGGTCCATTTCAGGTCGGGTCCATTTTCAGGTCGGGTCCATTTCAGGTCGGGTCCATTTCAGGTCGGGTAAAATCGGATATCGGGTCAATTCAGTCGGGTAATTTCGGTTATTTGCCAGGTCGGCTTCGGGTTCGGGTTCTTTTCAGTCGGACGCAGGTCGGGTTTCAGGTCCAAATTAACAGGTCCAATTCGGGTTCGGGTCGTTTTCAGTCGGACGCAGATCGGGTTCGGTTGCTACAATAACAGGTCAAATTCGGGTTCGGATCAACAACAGTCGGTTGCAGATCGAGTTCGGGTAAAAAAAACTCGGGTCAAATCAGGTTCTGACTCGGGCAGATTTCAGTCAGGTTACCAGGTTCTGACTTGTTTTTACATCCCTAACCGTGACAATGAAGATGCGATTCACACTCTTAGAAACCGCCCTATTGCTTCTAAAACCTTTGGAATTTGTGGCTTTTCATCTCAACTTGTTACCGAACTTATGAAAGGAGGAGCTAAAGTGCTCAACGCTCTTGTAGACAAGAAAAAAGAAATTATTCCGTTGCCGGGACTTGAACCCGGGTCTCTCGGGTGAGAGCCGAGTATCCTAACCAACTAGACTACAGCGGAATGCTGGAAGGTTCGTGTACCAATTTATTTTATTCAAAATAGTTTATTTATTTTGGTCACTTTCCGCTCAACCCGGCTTTGTATTTTAAGTCTTCTCCAGAAAGGTATGTCTTGTTCGCATTTATCTTTTCACTAAAATTTCCACGTTTCATTTCGGCTTCAAAACAAAGCTCCCTGGATTGAATTTCTTAATTTATGCTGCTTTTTACCTTTGGTTAATTGGTGAAGATAAAATTGCAGCATTTGGGATTTTGTCTGCAAAGTTAATAATGATAGTATACCTGTTAGTTATGTGCATTTAGCCGAGCCTATGAATTGTCATTTACTTGTGCAGAACTTGTTTCTTATGTGTTGTTAAAAAGCATTAACATTATGGACTTTTTTTACTGGATTTTCAGGATCAGCTATGTTTCCCAGAATAAGTATTTGGGATTCATTGTTATTGAAGATGAAGGGCACGAACCAAATGACCCGTTTGCGACCTCTAGGTTTTAGTAATCAACTTGTTTCTACGCTGCAGGGCTACTGGAGCTTTTATATTTTCCTGGTTGGTGGAAACATTTTTGAGAGATTCCATTTCCACCTACATCTATTCTGAAAGGCTGAAGGAGTTTTGAAGTGCTGGAATCATTGATAACTTGTATGCTACTCTTGATTTCGTCGACATTCGAACAAGTTTTTTTTTTTTTTTTGTGATTAACATTTGGTCAAAAGCATATAGTTTGGAAGAAAAAGAAAATTGTCCGGTTAAAATGTAAAAGTAGATCAAAGAAATGTTTTTAAGTATGTTTACTAGGTTGTTTGAATCAAAACACAATCTGTCACAGAATGAGAAATGTTTGGCGATTAGCATATAGCTATAGCGGATTACATTAGCTGATTTGATTAGTTGATTGTATTAGCTGAACATATAAAAGTGTTTGGTAAAATTAACTTATAGCTGATAGCTGTTTGATTATTTAAACAAGCAAAACGACATATAAAGACGTGCTTATATTTGATACTTGATTGAATAGTTTATTAGTTATCAATATTTTGTATCTATTAATATTAATTAGATTATGACCATGTTTGGTAAATAGAGGTTTGAGCTAAAGTTAGAGGTTTGACCGGTCAAATTCGCTAATTTGGATGTTTGATAAAGAGCGGATTGAAATAGCGGATTGGGGTGAAACCTCTAATTTTGAAAAAAGCTGCTAATATGAGCCTTTTGATATTAGAAGTTTTAACATAATAGTTATAAAGACCCTTTTACCCTTAACAATTATAAAAAATCTCCAAATAACTTAAATTTAACTATTTCTATTTTAATTCTTCAACCTCACGTATTTAATTGTGACATTTGTAAACTAATACTTTTTGTTTTTTTATTCTCACACATTTATATTTGTATTTAAATTTAATAATTAATTAAACTGTATTAAAAATAATTATGTAAATAATAAATTAATATATAAATCCTTCAAATATGCTTATTAATGTTATATTAAAAATTATTTTTCATAATCTAATTAATATGAATAGATACAAAATATTGATAACAAATAAACTATCCAAATAAGTATAGAATATAATCATGTCCTTATATGTTATTTTGCTTGTTTAAAGAATCAAATAGCTATCAGTTATCAATTAATTTTACCAAACACTTTTATACAATCAGCTAGTCAAATCAGCTAATGCAATCAGCTATCAGTTATCCGCTAATTGCCAAATAGAGCCTATGAAAAATAATTTTTAATATAACATTACAAAGCATATTTGAAGGATCCATACATTCATTTATTATTTATATAATTATTTTAAATATAATTTAATTAATTAATAAATTTAAATACAAATATAAATGTGTGAGAAAAAAAGAAAAAAGAGAGTATTAGTTTACAAATATAACAATGTAAATACTGAAAATTAAAATAAAAATGGTTAAATTAGGTTATTTGGAGATTTTTTATAATTATTAGGAGTAAAAAAGTCTTTATAACTCTTAGGTAAAAACTCATAATTCCAAAAAGCTCCTATTAGTCGATTTGACCGGCCAAACCTCTAATTTTTTAGCTCAAACTTCTAATTTTGGCTCAAACATCTCTTTACCAAATCGGGCCTATAGCTGATTGCATTAACTGGTTTGACTAGCGGGTTCTATTAGCTTATTGTATAAAAGTGTTTAGTAAAATTAACTGATAGCTTATAACTGTTTGATTATTTGAACAAGCAAAATGACATATAAGGATATAATTATTTTCAATACTTGTTTGAATAGTTTATTAGTTATCAATATTTTGTGTATATTTTTTTTGCTCGGAAAACATGTATGATTTTATTAAGAAAAACCATACAAAGCCAACATCATCACAAACCTCATTAAAAATTTATTTAAAACTTAATTAGAAGAAAAAGATTACTTATAACTAGGGGTGGGAATTGTCGGGTACCTGGAAAACCGGGTACCCGGTTCATCCGGGTACTTCATTAAACGACCTGTGTCCTGGCCCATTATATCTGGGTACCCGTAAAATTCGGGTACCTGGGTAATCGGGTACCGGGTACCCGGTTCCTATTTTTTTATTTTTTTTATTTTAAAATAAAAAAAATCACATGTTAAACACAAAAATATTTAAAAAAAATTAAACTTAAAACTTAAAAGAATATAATACAAACATAGAAAAAATGTAGGGATTTAAACTTAATTTTAGAGTGAAAATATTAAGAAACATAAAATAAAAATATAATTTTAAATATAAAAATATATATATTAAATTTTATCGGGTCAAGTCGGGTACCCGGTAAGAGAAAACTTTCGACCTGTGTCCCGGAAAAATTGTCGGGTCGAGTAATTTTTTTCGGGAATTACCCGGTATTTTAGTTTCGGGTCGTCGGGTTTTCAGATCGGGTCAATTGGGTCGAGTATTTTTTTCCACCCCTACTTATAACAATGTGTTAAAAGAAAGAACTTACACGCGCCAACCAACCCGCATCTAAGCCATAAAGCCACCAACAAACAACCCTGGACATACCCGCACAAGCAGATTGCAACACCAAAACATCAGCCCCGTTTTAAATATCTGGTGCTCTTAAATGATGAGAAAGTAAAAGCATGGGTTTAATGCTAAATATTAATTTTGCCAACCAAAAATTTACTTTTAAATGGCAGTTTTATTTTCAAATCCAGCGGCGGGCTTATTTAAAAGGCTATTAAAAAATGCTACTGATTGGTTTGCATGCATAAATTTTTTTGTAATTATGATGGTGATCCTTGTAGCATCAAAGTTATTAACTTTTGGCCTTTTAATTTTTAATGTCATCGAGCTATGGTAATTGGAATCTGATTATACTTTGTTTGCAACTATGGAATAATGTTGTGAAGTATGTATACGATTCTGTAGTGAAAATGCATGTTTTATAGCATGTATTTAATGTAATAATTATTCATGTTTTTTTTATTGATGAAGAGTCAACGCACTATGGGATAATATTGTTTAGCCGCGAGAATCTAAGGTGAAAATAACTGTAATTTGTCGTATTAATAAATATTTTTGAGAAATTTATAAAGACAACATGACGGTTGTAATTTTGGAGAAGTATGAAGCTGATGATGTTGAAATGAAATGAAAATTCTTCAAACCAAATAATTGTTAAATTTTGGCTTGACTTCTGCAACCCGCTGAAGATAAGAAACCAGCATGGTGAGAATGAGCAAGTCTAATTGGAATTATGATTCTAGTTGCGAGGTCAGATTATTTAAATTTGTTGCCTGTTAATTCATGCTTTACCACATAATTTTATATTAAGCCTTTAAGCTAGTCTTTAACTTAGTGAGCATGTTTTAGGCTAGTGTAAAGATTAAGACTAAAATGAATGGCTATTTTAAGTAGTAACCCAAAATATGTATGCTTAATAAGATATTGTTTTGAGTACAAGTATCAAGCATAATTCTTTAAGAGACCTTAATTAAAGAAAGAGAATAAATTGCTTATTGAAAAATATTATGAAAATGCATGTCTAGGATTGGTTATATGAAATACCTGATATTTAAGCGTGCTTAGTGCACCACCTCTCTTTCATGGTAACCTACCTGGTACATTGTTCTTTAATGCGCTTACTTTATAAAAATACTATGACAAATAAGTTCTCTTTAAACTTAGTGTAGAAGTTAAAAGAGTAGAGATTAATTTGATTTAGTAGTACCAAATTTAGTCATAGTAAATAAAATATGTGATAGTCTCTTTAGGGCCAAAATATTGAATAATATGAATGAGAATACGATAGACATTAGTGCTAATAAAAGATTATGTGTAGCTATTAAATCTCTTTTAGTTATTTTCCTAAGTAGAGGAAAGAAAAGAGATGATCAATTTTAGGAGTTATGTTAAAATCTCTTATAATAAACTTGAGATAATATTCTTGTTGTTAGGAAAAATTGAAAAATCGTGATAAATATTTGTATAATATTTCTAATTTTTCAAAATAGGAAAAAGTTGAAATTCTCTTTAATTGAGATAAAAAATATTTCATAATCGTTTGAGATTATACATTCTAATCTTAATGATTAGCATCTTCTCAAAACTTCGAAAATATAATCACGTGCAAACAATATTTGAGTTTGTTAAAACATAATTTTATAGTTAAACTCATAGCAAACTTTACTCTAGTATGATTGAGTATATGTGTAGGAGAATTTGTTTACACGTTGTCTAAAGACACTTATGAATTTATTTTATCCTAAATATGTTAGAAATAGGGATGTAAAAACAGGTCAACAGTTGGGTTTCAGGTCGGGCTCTGTCAGGTCGGGTCAAATCGGTTACAGGTCATTTCGGGTCATTTTTTGTTTTGACTCGATTCGGTTCGGGTTCGAGTTCATTTCGGGTCGGGTTCATTTCAGGTCGGGTTCATTTCGGGTCGGGTTCATTTCGGGTCGGGTTCATTTCGGGTCGGGTTCATTTCAGGTCGGGTTCATTTCAGGTCGATTCATTTCAGGTCGGGTCAAAACGGTTAATTGACAGGCTGATTTCAGGTCGGTTTCGTTTCAGGTCGGGTTCATTTCAGGTCGGTTTCGTTTCAGGTCGGGTTCGTTTCAGGTCGGTTTCGTTTCAGGTCGGGTTCGTTTCAGGTCGGTTTCGTTTCAGGTCGGGTTCTTTTCAGGTCGGTTTTGTTTCAGGTCGGGTTCATTTCAGGTCGGTTTCGTTTCAGGTCGGGTTCATTTCAGGTCGGGTTCCTTCGGGTTTATGGTTTATTGTGTTATGTGTATTATATATATTGACGGATTATGATTTTTATTTTTACGGTTTAGGGTTTAGGGTTTAGGGTTATGGGATTACGTATATGTGATATATATATATATAGTTGGTACTATTGGATTTATTTTTAGGGTTTAGGGTTTAGGGTTTGGGGTTTAGGGATATTAAATTAATACAAACATACCTATATTAATTATATATATTGATGGATTATGGTTTTCAAGGTTTAGGGTTTAGGGTTTAGGGTTTACTGATCTTAAATTAATACAAACATGTCTACATTAATTATATATATATATCGATGGATTATGGTTTTTAGGGTTTGGGGTTTAGGGTTTAATGTTTAGGGTTTATTGTTTAAGGTTTACTGATCTTAAATTAATACAAACATGCCTACATTAGTTATATATATATTGATGGATTATGGTTTTTAGGGTTTAGGGGTTATGGTTTAGGGTTTAGGGTTTAATGATCTTAAATTAAAACAAACATGCCTACATTAATTATATATATATATTGATGGATTATGGTTTTTAGGGTTTAGGGTTTAGGGTTTAAGGGTTTAGTGTTTAGGGTTTAGTAATCTTAAATTAATGCAAACATGCCTACATTAATTATACATATTGATGGATTATGGTTTTTAGGGTTTAGGGTTTAATGATCTTAAATTAATACAAACATGCCTACATTAATTATATATATATATTGATGGATTATGGTTTTTAGGGTTTATGGTTTAGGGTGTAAGGGTTTAGTGTTTAGGGTTTAGTGATCTTAAATTAATACAAACATGCCTACATTAATTATATATATATTGATGGATTATGGTTTTTAGGGTTTAGGGTTTAGGGTTTAGGGTTTATTGATCTTAAATTAATACAAACATACCTACATGTATTATATATATATATATTGATGGATTATGGTTTTTAGGGTTTAGGGTTTAATGATCTTAAATTAATACAAACATGCCTACATTAATTATATATATATATTGATGGATTATGGTTTTTAGGGTTTAGGGTTTATGGTTTAGGGTTTAAGGGTTTAGTGTTTAGGGTTTAGTGATCTTAAATTAATACAAACATGCCTACATTAATTATATATATATTGATGGATTATGGTTTTTAGGCTTTAGGGTTTAGGGTTTATTGATCTTAAATTAATACAAACATACCTACATGTATTATATATATATTGATGGATTATGGTTTTTAGGGTTTAGGGTTTAGGGTTTACTGTTCATAAAATGATACGTACATACGTACATGTAATATATATATTGATAGATTAATGATTTTTGTTTTTAGCGTTTAGGTTTTAGGGTTTATTATTATTATTATTATATACTTAAATACAATTATTATTATTATTATTATATATTTACTATGCTTATTATTATTATTAGTTTATTATTATTATTATTATTATTATTATTATTATTATTATATACTTAAATACAATTATTATTATTATTATATATTTACTATGCTTATTATTATTATTAGTTTTATGATTATTATTATTATTATTATTATTATTATTATTATTTGTAATTAAATGTATAGAGTTTAGGGTTTAGGATTAGAGACTATGGTTCATTGATTAAATATTAGGGTTTAGGGTTTAAACCCCTAATGTCTAATTCTAAACCCTAAGCATTAAACCCTAAAGCATAAGTAATTAACCCTAACCACTAAACCCTCGATCTAGGATTACGGACTATGAGCTATAGATTAAATATTAGGGTTTTATGGTTTAGAGGGTAGTGGTTATTGTTTAGGGTTTAGGGTTATGGACTATGGTTCATTGATTAGATATTATGGTTTAATGTTTAAACCCCTAATGTCTAATTCTAAACCCTAAGCATTAAACCCTAAAGCATGAGTAATTAACCCTAACCACTAAACCCTCGATCTAGGATTACGGACTATGAGCTATAGATTAAATATTAGGGTTTTATGGTTTAGAGGGTAGTGGTTATTGTTTAGGGTTTAGGGTTAGGGACTATGGTTCATTGATTAAATATTAGGGTTTAAGGTTTAAACCCCTAATGTCTAATTCTAAACCCTAAGCATTAAACCCTAAAGCATGAGTAATTAACCCTAACCACTAAACCCTCGATCTAGGATTACCCTAAACCTAAAGGCTTCATAAACACTAAACCCTAATATCCTAAACCCTAAACATTTAACCTAAACCCTAAACCACAAATTAAGTTCCTAATGATTATTCCCGCCCAAATTTGGTAAACAATAGCCCAACAAACACAGCTAAAGCTGAAAACCCATTTTTCCCGCTCAAATATGACAGGTGGCGCTCATTCATTGGTCCGTAAGCTTTGCCACAAATTATGTTCTTCTTCTCCCCATTAGCTGGATCCAGTTGGCACACTGATGTCAGCTCTACATCATCTCAGTCAACTACTATAAATATGAGAGAGAGTATTGTAAGATTTTAATGACCATATTAATAATATACCATAAATATTAATAATAAAATAAGTAAGTAATAAATAACAAGATAGAGAGAAAAAAGGTATTTTGAGAATTTTACCGGCCATGTGAATTGCCCGGGCACCGAACCGACATTGTTGTAGAGTTAGAATGTATAAAAAAATAATTATTTAGCATTAATTTATTCCTATAATAAAAAATTTAAGTCATCTTATTTTAATTAAGAATATAGATTTAATTTAATAATTTTTACTCATTTAACTTAATTTTATTAAGTATAAAATTTTAAATTAATAATGGTTATTCATTCCACTTAAGTTAATTAAGTATAATAGTTTATCTTTGAAGTTATTTTAAAATAATAGTCAAGTTAATTAGAAATACAATTTATTAATACTTAAAATTATTATTAATTCAATTTATCTTTTAATTGAAGTTAAGTTAATTAATTTATTAATACTTGAAATTATTATTAATTTTAAAATTTTTCAATACTTGACATTATTTTATATTCATTAAATATAACTTCTTTAAATGTCAGATAATTATCATTATTAGCAAATCAAATAATAGTATTAGTTCAGGTTAATATCAGTTCAGGTCAATATCAGTTTAGGTCAATATCAGTTCAGGTCAATAACAGTTCAGGTCAATAACAGTTCAGGTCAATATCAGTTCAGGTCAAGAACAATTCAGGTCAAGAACAGTTCAGGTCAATAACAGTTCAGGTTCAAAACAGGTCGGGTTCAAAACAGGTCGGGTTCAAAACAGGTCGGGTTCATTTCAGGTCGGGTCCAAACAGGTCGGGTTAAATCGGTTATCTGGCAGGTTAGTCTCGGGTTCGGGTTCGTTTCGGTCGGGTGCAGGTCGGGTTCGGTTACTACAGTAACAGGTCAAATTCGGGTTCGGGTTCACTTCGGTCGGGTGCAGTTCGGGTTCGGTTTCTACAGTTACAGGTCAAATTCGGGTTCGGGTTCGTTTCGGTCGGGTGCAGGTCGGGTTCGGTCTTTGAATTCTCGGGTTAAACCAGGTTCTGACTCGATCGGGTTTCAGGCAGGTTACCAGGTCGGGTCAGTTTTTCACACCCCTAGTTAGAAATGTGGGGTGTCTTAACATGATAATTAAAGTTAGAGAGGAACCCAGTTGATCCGCTTACCAAAGGTTAAAGTCGGAAGTTGGTTCTAGATTCGCCGAGGAGGATGGTTCTAAAGCCTATTGGTTGAGGAATTCATGGTGGATACCCAACTTAGTTATCTAAGTTCAATGTGGTCAAACAAAACCATAGAGAGTACTCATTGTGTACATTTTTACTACCCATCCCTATGACGAACAATGTACATGCCTAGGTTGAGTTTTATTACTCTTAATAAATTTATAGCCCAGACTTTGGGTGGTTTTAGTGAGAAAAATTTGATGAATTTACCGATTTTTGGATGAATATAATCTCTTAATAAGTTCATAACCCAGTGTTGAGTGGGTAGTCCCAATGCGAAGGAGTAGATGAACTTGCTGGTAGAGAGGTTGAGTTTTCTTAACTCTTAATGAATTCACTCCCAAGAGTTTAGGTGATCCTATTTGAGAAGAACTTATTGCATTCACCGACTAAAGAGGTTAAGTATTTTTTCTTAATGATTTCTTATCCTAGAGTTTGGGTGGTTAAATTTCAACTTGAAAAAATTCACCTTATTTATTGCGAGGGTGGACTGCGGTAAAAGCTCTGAATTATTTCATGGCCCAGATTTGGGTGGTTTATGTTGAGATAAATATGATGAAATAACCTACGTAAGTGAGAATGACTAGTCACCGTTTATGAAAAATGGTGGGTCGTTTTTCTAGTACACTTACTAGAATCCTGAGAAAATAGGCTATATATATACATTCGTATATATACTTTGTAGACTCATCGAGGACTTCGGAGGAAGAAGGGGTTAGTTGCATGTTATGAGTTCACCCTAATCTTAGAAAGTTCAAGATTCGTTCACTTATCTAAGAAAATAATTACACATCATCACTATGTTCTAGTTCCAGATATGTTCACTAGGGCTTAAGCAAGTAATCTCGCTATTGCTCTCCAATGCTCTCATATTTACGAAGGATATTCTTTCGCATTAGTGGAAGAATGTTGTTAATGCTCAAAATGTAACTCATTTATAATGTCATTTAATTCTATTTAAAATAGAATTAAATTAAAATGACAATTTTGCCCTCACTACTTAGCCTATAAATAGTGGACATATCTTCTCATTTGTTCCATCCAAAAGTAAGTGTTTGATTTTGAAACACTCTCATTGGTTTTCATAAACTTACCCTGAGTGTTGTTTTTGAGTTGAGAGAAGAGCCACTATTAAAGTCCACTCCATCTTTCGTGTGTATGAAATTTGGAGAGCCGTGCTAACCTGGGGGGCATTCGTCAATTGTAGCGATTACACACATCGGGGTGAATTCGTTTCTAAGGCAACCGTTAATACCACGATACGGTTTAGTTTCGTTTAATTATTTTATCATTTTTCAGTTAGTGTTACAGCTTTCTATTTTTCCAACATGATTAACCTTCTTTTAACCTGACTATGAGAAAAATCATGCATCCAACAATGAAGAATTCCACAGACTTTGCATGACTAGGTTACTGCCTTGTGGTCACATTCAAATCTATCGTTTCAGCATCCATATTGTGATTTATGTAACACTGGCATCTTCACAGAAAGAAAAATGTTTATCCTTTTCATCTTTAAAAGAGGCCATATTCCCTATTTAATACAATCAGAAACCTTATCTATGCTTGCAGCGTATACGTATATATGAATTCAGATTACAACTTCTTCATGAGACCAAGACACACCAGACCATTTCAAGACCTGTAAAAACAATTGCAGCAAACAATGGCACAAAAGAAAGTGAAGTTGTTCACATCCTTTTGTGTGTGTGTGTGTTTTTTTTTCAGAAACTCAGAATGAAATATTCAACATCTCCATGCTCAAGCTCTCCATCATGGCATTTTCCATGAATCCGCATTTAGCCGGTGTTTCCCTGTTGAAACTGCTGAGCCTTGGCTTGAATGAGCAAGAAGAGAGTGGAAGGATCGGGATGTTCTCACAGTTGCAGAGCTCAACCATGTACCCGTCCGGGTCATGGAAGAACACTTGATCAACCATATTCCCTTCATCTTCAACCACCGCTGTCACATACTTCATTCCCATGTCTTCGAGCCTCCTTTTGACGAGGCCAACATCCCTACACTGTAATCGCAAAGGATTTCAACACGAGCTCGTTAATAAACATCTTCATAATCTGTTACATAACTTAAAGTTGCAGGCTGAGCTTTCTGAACTATACCTGGAATGATATGTGGTTATCCTTGGGATTAATTGGCCGCGGTTCGACTATGGTGTCGAAATCATCGATTGATGGATTCTGAATCAAGTGTATACCGATGCCATAGTTATACAACCTACACAAGATCATGGAACATGAATCATGTAACGGTGTTCAATTGAAAACTAAACATATTAAAGAAAGGTTACCAAGCTCCATTGAAGTTGAAAGAAGAGGGGCGTTTGATGGGGACAAAGCCCAAGACTTGTTCATAGAAACTCATGGAATCCCAAACTGATCTACACAACAATGAGACATGATTCAATGAGAGAAGTGGCAATGCCTCATAGTTGTTGCTTACTTCCTCAATCTCCATCATCATTTCACTCTTCAACTTTCCTTCTTCTTCTTGCTTGCTCACCTGTTTGCACATTTTGCATGCCTTGTGGTCCTTTTATATAGCAAATATTTGGGAATTCAATATCAGGAACTTTCCTAGCAAATTCTCTACACACTAGAGAAATTGCCTTGAATTTGTGGATTTCATTTAGTTAGTTTTACTGCTTTAGGACGCGGTTGAAATAAAGTTGAAAGAAGTGAACAAAGCTGTCTGATCTAGCTTGTTGTCTAAACCCTTTGAGTGATGGGTTAAGCTCAGAGACAAATCTATTCTAAAGACAAACATTGAGGAAGAGGAAGAGGAAAGCACTTGAGGTATCCTAAAGACAGAAAAGTAGAAAGTTCCAAAAATGTGGGAAATTTCTCTCATCTTTCCTCCATTACAGTATGACACTATTAAATTTCCTTCTTCAATGTTTCACCCCAGGATTGAGGAAGGGGAAAGTTTTGACAATTAATCGACCCTTCTATCAACCATTCGGAGCCTTTATAGATTTAGACTCCAAGTTCCACTAAAATAATTGAGAAAAAAAAACATAAACAAAACAAGAAAACACCATTTGGAAGAACACCAGAAGAAGTTGCTACAATGTCACCAAACATTATGCACATGATCATTTTAAGGAGAGGGGAAGGAGTCTATATGGTGCTGATATGATATTTAAATGATCAGATTATGAAATGTACCGCATATGATCATTTTCACCTTTCAATGTTATGTCATAATCTAATTAGTTATTGAAATGTAAGTCAACACAGATATCAATTTAAAAAAAAAAATCATGGATGTAGTATAGAATAAAGATGAAATTCAAAGTCTGTTTTTTTCTCTGCCCAACTTTGCGCCGCAGGCTCTTCTTCCTGTGTTTTTTTTGGTAATATTAATTATTGACAACAGGATTCATTATTTTTTTTATTTTTAATAAGAATTTATATTCTTGTGGCACATGTTCTTTCTATTTTTTAACACTTTTTTTTTTGTTTTTGTAGTTTGTTTTATTTGTCATTTTGGTATGTTTTTAGCATATCTTAGAAGTTACTTGATACTCGTACGAAGATCTTAACGACGCTAGTTTCTGATTTTGATCATGTCGGTAGTCATAGAAAGATAGATTCCCACTCAGTCGATGGTTATTTGCTAATGTAACCAGACCTGGGTAGCGAAACAATCTATTGTTAATCTCTATAAAACTATTTACTTTTTCTTTACACCTTTAGATTTTGTATGAGATTTTAGTAAACTAGATCCCAATTATTTTTTCCTTCTGGATACATTCTATTTGGGATATCATCTATGATTATTAATAAAATCCAGTTATCAATTGTCAAAAAATCAAGTACTAATTTAAGAAAAATTATTATAAGTTTAAATACTAATTTATATAATAATCTTATTTTTTTATCCCTCGGGAAATAGTTATTTTTTCATTTCACCCTTTTAGTTTTTTTATATAAATTATTCAAATAATCACCAATTATTATAAAATTTTTAAACCAAGCAATGCAAACACCATTTAGCTGCCGTCGCCGCCTGTACTAAATCATCCAAGTCTCGCGCTCGCTGACTTTAACGAGCCCCTCCATTGAAGTTCTCAACCACAGATAGCTTAGCATTACCTTAACCAAACCTCTTACATTGCAAACAAAAAACACCCTATAGAACTCATTCATTGTTTGTAGAAAGAAAAAAAAAGGATATAGAGATTATAGATGCCACTTCTTAAAGATGATAATACAAATAAATTGGATTACTGAAACACGGGAGATAAATATGACCATAAGCCTTTTTTATTATAAACAAGCAAATAATCTCAAATCACAACCAAAATGGTTCAGAAATTAAATGCCCCCAGCAAACTGGAGTCCCAAGTCAAGTGGAAAATATCACTCAAATAGGCCATACGCAGAATCATTGAAAGTAATTTCAGAATATGCTTTGAATACAATTTCCCAAAATAGAACTAATTGCTCAACATGATAATCAACCTGTTCTCATGATGATGTGAACTCCGCTATCGGTATCCACAATCTCACTTATCTCACCAACCTTGAGGCTATATGTTGCATCCTCAAATGGCTTTTGCATCTGCCCTCGGCCGAAAGAACCTGCAAAAGGAAATGCGAGTATGGTTAATGAACAATGATAGAATTGGGGCATGTTGACCATGTGATATGCATAACGAAAATTATAATTACAGTTAGCCAGAAAAGATTACAATAGCATAGCAATATATCTATATGGGGCATGCTCCTTATGGTTGTTCGATTTTTCATATTATGGAAGTGTGTCATCCTTTTAGGACATTGATAATTGATAAATAACTACCGTGGTCTAATCAAGGTAATGTGGGTGGTAGAATTAGACAGTTTTAGAGAGGGCAACCGCTGTGAGTGAATCTTGCCCAGGTGATAGAAACTGGGATTACTCGAGTTCAAGGTTCTACTGCAAGTTTTATGTCCTAGGGCCAATCAAATGCTGACGGCCAAGGTGCCACTAGGCTGTAAATATTTTTTTTCTTGATCGTATGTATCAAACAAACACAATGACATAAAAAGAACAAAATTGCAAAATGTCCAAGGTTAGGTTCCTACGCAGAAGAACTAATTTGCCTCGGAATCTTGGGATCAACTCTAAAGTCAAAACACCATATGGATAAGAATCAAGTAGAGTTATACGAAAAATTAATCATTTATATATGTATAGATGTAAATATTAATCTTTATTTCTTTTTCAGAGAAATAAGATACAGAAAAACACAACAAGGCTTTAACCTAGTATGAGAATTGCAGAATATCATCACCATAGAAAGAGTGTGAAAGCAGACAGCAGATAAAAACATAAAAAAAAAACAACTGCAAAGTGCTTCTGATGAATTCTAATATACTAAAATGACATATCTTAATTGCCAAAACAGAGCAATTCTGCAAAATGCTAGAACAAAATCAGGTAATTCGGATTGCCAGGTTAAAATATTGACTCGCAAAGCAAAACACAACCATTGGAACAGATAATTTTAAGCCTTCAAGGGAACACGCTTGCGCACAAGCAAATAATCAACAAAACTAGGGTTATTAACATATTGGATCTCTCTTAAGCTGGCGAATGCGAACAACTTAACAACCTATTGAGTAAACCAAGTTGACTATTACATCTCCAACTGATTGCATGGAATCCCAAAATTCAAGCATCGTTAAGACTTCAATTCAAAACTCTGTTTTTAAAGCACCCCAAACCCTAGTTATAACCAAAGTGACCCATTGAAAGAAAATTCGATAACTATATGCCCCAATTGCAGTTATATTTTCGGCTAAAAAATCCCAAAATTATAGTATCTTTAAGACTTCAGTTCAGAGCTCTGTTTTTATTGAATTTCAAACCCTAGTTATAACCAAAGTGACCCTTTGAAAAAAAATCCATAGCTATATGCCTCAATTGCGATTATCTTTTCAGCTTTAAACCCCCAAAATTAGTATCTTTAAGACTTCAGTTAAAACTCTGTTTTTAACGTATTCCAAACCCTAGTTATAACCAAAGTGTCCAAAACTATTTGCCTCAATTGGGATTATCTTTTCAATTGTTAACTCAAAGCCTCTTCTTTTTCCTCCCATAATTAAGCTTCTGACAAGTTTCTAAGCAACCAAATAGCAAATCAGAGTCCTCTATTCTCATATCTAGAACAAAATCATTTAAAAGATTAAACTTTTACTCAGCAATCAAGCGATAAAAAAACTACCGAGATCCCCTCCGCGTTTAGCGGAGCTGCAATCGGAGTATCGAGAGGCCACGTCGCCGAACTTAGCCTTGCCGGAGACGATGTCTTCACGGAGGGCTTCGAGTTGTGAGACGGCGGCGTCTCGGGTGGTGTTGGAGATGACTTGACCTTCTGGGTCCTTCCAAGAAGCCTTACGGCGGGAGCCTTGGTGCTTGATAAGTATGTGAGATGCCCTAACTTTATCGGCTGCCGATGAAGATGACATCTTGCTCTTCTTCTTGTGGTGGTGGTGGTGGTGCTGGTGATGGTTGTGGTGGTGGTGGTGGGTGGAGGTCGTGGGAGCTTTATCTTTATGTTTATCCTCCTTCGCCGCCGGTCGATCTGCGGATGAGATCGGAGATTTCTTCCTCTTGCGATCCGAATCTATCTTGGCGGCTTTAGAGAGACAACAAAAGAAAGAAATACTAAACAAAAATACGAAGAAACAAACAGTTATTGTAGTGAGCGTAGTGGTGCGGGTGTTTTCCAAGTTTTCATGTAGGTTCTAAAGGTATTTTAATTAGGGTAAACTATTAGGATGATCACTTATGTTTCTAGTTGGTCAATGATTTTAAAAACGATTAATAAGTTCACTTACATTTTTAGCGTAAATTTTTTGTCACTCAACTGTTTGTTGTTGTTAAATATTAACGAGAGACTGATATGAGATAATAAAAAAATAAATTATCTAGATAATCCCTAAACTATTACTTCACTCTTATTTTAACCGCCGAAATAAAAATAATTTGTATAATTTGTTAGAGTATGTCCAAAGACCAATCATAAGAAAATTGTAAATGACATTTGATTTATCTTGTTTATTTATAAAGAGGCATTGCCATTATTATTTTCAGTTATAATTCTGCATGCATAAATAAACAAAATTATAATAAAGTGCTTAGAATAATATGGTTATTCTAAAATGTCCTTAGTCAATTATTATTGTGGGCATGAACAACAATAATTTATATAGGCTAATATGTAGTTGATTGATGACAAAGTGTTGTCATCGACATGGAGATGTCAAAATCAATACATAAGTATGTGTTAGAGAACCTCATACTGGACTGACCCGCTATGAGCATGTTTCTTGGATTATTATATGACAGTCACAACATTGCTTATAGTGATAACTACATGTATAATCCTTAGACTTGAGATCATTATTATTTCAACATCGTGAGTGGCATATTTTGATACGGTCAAACGCGTATCGTAACTGACTACATTATAAAGACTGATATTGCATATGTCACAATCTATGTAGTGAAATATGGTTGATAAAGATAGGATTTGTCTCTCCTACATAATATGAGTAATATCATAGGCCACTTGATTAAGTGAGACTAGAAATGTATGGTCATGCTCGATTAAGTTGATATGAAATATCATAGTTATTCGTTTATAATAGTCTACTCAAGATATCAAAAAATATTAGATGGACTATACAAATGTGACTATTCCATGACTTGTGTCTAATCTAGATATAAAGGACAAAAAGATATAATACATAAATAGAGTTGATAATGAAAAGATTATGTCGAATCATATTTTCCTGTAACTTAGGTGACAATGACATATTGCTAGATGTCACTCATTGTTTGTAATATTAGAAATGTTCTAACATTTACTACTAACGTTACATGAACCTACATGGTCACACTCATAGTTGAAATGAGCATATATTAAACGAATTATATATGTACAATTTTGTTGTACACGAATTTAGTTAAATTAATATATATTTGATATATATAATTTAACTATTAGATAAATTTTAAAAGAAAAATAGTTATTGTAATTATGACTCTTTTAATATATAAATAATATAATTCGATTCAAATCAATATATATATTGAAATCCTAATTAAGTTGGATTGAGATTATATATATTTAATATATATTGAAATCTTAGTTAAGTTGGATTGTGATTATATATGTTTAATATATAAATATTAAAATCCTTATTAAGTTGAATTGAGATTTATATATATTTAATATATATATATATATTGAAATCTTAATTAAATTAAATTGGAATTATATATATTTAATATATATATATATATATATATATTGAAATTCTAATTAAGTTGAATTGGGATTATATATATTTAATATATATTAAAATCCTAATTGAGTTGAATTGGGATTATATATATATATATCGAAATCATAATTAAGTTGAATTTGAATTATATTTATATATATATATTGAAATCCTAATCTGAGTTAAATTAGGATTTTAAAGGCTATATAAAGGAATGAGAGATCTATCAGTCACTAATGTTTTTTGGGAAAAACCCTTTAAATAGTTTAGAGTGTTTTTATATGCTCGTTCCCTTTTAAATGGTTTAGAGAATTTTATACGCTCATTTAAACTGGTGAACTACGTAGAGGTCGGAGCGTTATCGTTGCGGCTTAGGAATCGACATCATGGAATCGTGATTGAATATCTATCTCCTCTAAATTCAGAATTCCAGATTTTAAACAAGTAATTCCTCATCCTTATTCACCCCGATCCGTTCCTCGTACATGAATCTCTGGTGATAATCGTCAGATAATTTTTTCGTTGAGCCATGAGGTGTACCAGCGTGACCCAACAGTGGTATCAAAGCCACTTGTACGATACAGATTCGGGTTTTAATTACTTGGGGTGATGTAATTGTGTGAGATACATATTTTTTTATTTAGCAAATATATGATATTTGTACGAGCAAATCTATTCAATCACAGTTAATTTGTTAATCAAGTTGAAAGATGTTTCTAAAATCAATGATTAAGATTTAATCATCAGGATCTTTGTCGATATGGTTTGAAATATTATATGTTAATTGTTAACATATTCAACATTAATTTTTAGGGTTTTAGATGTTAAGTGTTAACATACGCGAGTTATAGTTATATATTAGACTAATGATTAGTCTATAGATTTCGTGTGGGAAAGTAACACGAGTTGTTTCAGTAAAAATCTCGTGAATTTTAAAATCCTGAAAAACAGCAATAATGTTGATAAAAATTAT
This sequence comes from Hibiscus tridactylites, assembly GCA_958450335.1. NCBI lineage: Eukaryota > Viridiplantae > Streptophyta > Magnoliopsida > Malvales > Malvaceae > Hibiscus > Hibiscus tridactylites. The sequence continues at coordinate 91,243,337 of OY288279.1, read as the reverse complement.
AAAATCGTGAGGTTTTACACATCAATTAAGATGTTGATCTTAAATAAATAAATAAATTCCTACCGCTAACCGGAACCTCGCAAGGGGCCCCGCCCTCTTAAACCCCCGTAAGGGGCTTGACCCTTACGTAGGAATAATCTGGTAAGACCTTAATAACAAATCATGTCATTATTATGTTTGACATGCATGGTGCTTGAAATGCATGGTTATAGCTCAATGACCCATTTAGTTATATATATATATATATATATATATATATATATATATATATATATATATATATATATATATATATATAAGGTTTTATAATTGCGGCCTGTGTGTTGTGCCTTTCTCTACTTCTATTGTAATTCTCTTCTCATCTTACTTCATCGTATGTAAAAATGAGTTTCTGAAATTGTAATCTATACGAAGAAGCATGAACTAGAGGAACAGAAGTGCGAGACGATAGAAAGATGCTTGAGAAGTGTTTTTATCCATAGAATAATTTGGTTCTCCCATTGGCTTGGGACGAGCTACCTTAGGATATAGGATATAACTATTGCATTCATATTTACTGCTTTTCATGTATGTGATTAAATGAATGTATGAGATGCATGCTAGTTAATTGATAAGATCAAATATTAAATGGTGAGATAGTATTCACAAAACACCTCAAGAAAATATTAAGTCTTTTATTGTTTCCCAATGTTAACCCTCGTTAAAGTCTAGATCGATACAATGTAGGTTATGCTAAAGCGAGGTACTTGTATCTATTTTGGCCAAACGCGAAGAATAAGCAAGTGATATTCGTTGGTTGTAATATTGGTTAAAGACTTAACTAGGTTACTCTAATATGATTAGAAAACCTGAAAGTTAGTTATTTAGATAATCATTAGATGATTTTGAACAAGAGTTGTTTATCAAATGAAGGAATTACATGAGATGTAATTAGCAAGTGTTGCTTACCTAGATAGACCATAATCTTAAGAGAAAAGCCAAAGCTGACTTAAGAGAATGTGAAATTAGGATCCTTACCTACTAGAAAAACTTTACAAAAAGTATTTTCGACATTAATATTTGAGGGTTATTAATTTTAATAAAAATAGTGAGAGTATAAAGACCTTTTATAAACAAACTTGGTAAACGTACTCAAAATTTATATTTTATTGTTGTAGACTTATTATGGCAAATACAAATTTCTTATCATCGCGATCAATCCTTTAGAAGGACAAGTTGAACGGTGTAAACTACATTGACTGGTCACTCGAAGAAATTTTTTTCCATTGTAATAAGACATGTCATCGTAAAAGGAATTGTCCCATTTATCTTAAAAAAGTCAAGAAGGCAAATGAAAGCGAAGCATTCGCCTCGAATATTTATGTTATTGATGTTAACTTATCAGCACCTACTTCTTAAGTATTGGATACCGATTGTGGTTCTCATATTTTTGTATTTGTATAAGGAGTATAAAAAGTAGAAATCTGAGAAAATGAGAGGCGGACACACGGGTTGGTAATGGAGAAAGAGTTGTTGCATTAGCTATAGTAACATATACTTTATCATTGCTAGTGGACTTAATTTATGTTTAAAGAATTGTTATTTTGTGTCTAATTTGACTAAAAACATCATTTCGATTTCTTGTTTAGACAAGATTGGTTTTGGTTTTGAGATAAGTATTGTTGTTCATTTTATCTCAATAATGTTTTCTACGATGTGACAATTAATAAATGACCTCTATATTTTGGATCAAGAGAATTCAATTTACAATATAAATACGAAAAGATCAAAAACAAATGACTCTAATTAAACTTATATTTGGCATTGTCACTTGGGTCACATAAGTAAAAAAACGCATTTCAAAACTTCATAAAGATGAATTTTTGGATTCATTTGTTTTCGAACAACTTGATTATGTGAGCCTTACTTATTGGGAAAGATGACCAAAGCTCCTTTTAATGGTAAAAGTGAGCGAGCAAGTGATTTATGGAGATTAATACACAGTGATTTATGTGGACCAATGAATACACAAGCCAAAAGAGAGTTTCAATACTTCATTACTTTCACAGATAACTTCAGTAGATATAGGTACATTTACCTAATGCATCATAAATTTGAAGCCCTTGAAAAGTTCAAGTAATTTTAAAATGAAGTACAAAACCAACTAGGAAAAGGCACCAAGACACTTCGATCAGATCGAAGAGGAGAATACTTAAGCTTAGAGTTTGGCGAGCTTATTAAGAAATGTGGGATTGTCTCACACCTCGTGGTACTCTACAATGGAATGGAGTTTTCGAAAAGAAGAAATCGAATAATGTTAGACAAAGTTCGATCAATGACGAGTCACGTTGATCTTTCAGTTTCTTTTTGGGGACATGCGCCTAAATAACTGATTTCACACTAAATCGTGTTCCATCTAAATCAGTTTAAAATACACCATATGAGATATAGACTGAGAAATGCCCTAGTATGTCTTTAATGAAAATTTGGGGATGTAAAACTTATGTTAAACATAGGATGTCTACAAAGCTCGAACCCAAATCTCATAAATATAATTTTGTAGGTTATCCTAAAAAAATTAAAGGATATTATTTTTCAATCCTACCGAGAACAAAGTGATTGTTGCTCAAATAGCAATCTTCCTAAAAAGAAAATTTGTTTTCCAAAAAAGAAGTGGGAGAAATATTGAACTCAACAAAATTAGAGATAAACCACATATCATTGAACAAAAGATTGAACAGCAAGTTCCACAAGTTGTTGAGGACACATTCAACAGTTTTTGAAACACAATCACTGCGAAAATATTTAAGAGAATGCAATGCGCCTGAAAAATGTGAATTTCTTGTCACATTGCATGGTGATGTTCTCTTCATGGATCAAGATGAGCCTATGACTTATCAAGAAGTAGTGATAGGCTCAGACTTTGAAAAATGGCTAGAGGCCATGAAATTTTAAATGGATTTCATGTTAGAAAACTAAGTTTGGACCTTGATTGACCCATATGAAGGGGTTAAACCCATAAGGTGTGAGTGATTTTTCAAAAGAAAATTGACATGGAGGGTAATGTACAAACATACAAAGGGCGATTAGTCGCTAAAGGCTTTCTTCAAACTCATGGTATAGATTTTGATGAAATCTTTCAACATGTTGTTATGTTTAAATCCATTCAGATCTTGCTTGCGATAGCTGTATTTTTTTATTATGAGATATGGCAAATAGGAAGATAAAACCGCTTTTCTTAATGAAAAATCAAATGAAGGTGTGCACATGACACAACCTGAAGGTTTTGTCGATAAAAAAGATGTCGAAAAAATATACAAGTTACAAAAGATCTATTTATGGATTGAAGTAGGCTTCTCGAATTTGAAATCTTCATTTTAACGATGCAATCAAAGAGTTTGTTTTTATCAGAAATGAAGATGAGCCATGTGTTTTCAAGAAAAATAGTAGGAGCATTGTCATATTCTTGGTAATGTATGTGGATGACATACCGATAATAGGAAATGGCATTCCTAACTTACAGTCTGTAAAGACTTGGTTAGGAAGATATTTTTCTATGAAAGACTTGGGTGAAGTAACCTATATATTAGGGGACAAGATCTATAGAGATAGATCAAGACAACTCCTAGGACTAAGATAAAATAAATGCATAGATAAAGTACTGAAAAGATTCAGTATAGAAGAATATAAAAGTAGATTCTTATATATGAGACATGGTATTTCATTCTCGAAGGAAATGTGTCCTTCAACGCCTTAAGAAAGAGAGTACATGAGTGAGATTCCATATTCTTCGGCCATTGAATCTATCATGTATGTCATGCTATGTACACGTCGGGATGTATCATATGCATTAAGTATGAACAAGTCAGTACCAAGTAAATCTCGATGAAGGTCATTGGATTGCAGTAAAAAAGATCCTTAAGTACTCAAGAAGAACTAAGGATATATTCCTTATGTATGGGGGTGAGGAAGAGCTAAGTATTAAAGGTTATATTGATACAAGATTCTAAACTGATAAGGATGATTCTCGATCGCAATCGGGTTTTGTATTTTACCTTAATGGAGACATTGTGAGCTAGAAAGGTTCAAAGCAAGATACAATAATTGTTTTTACAACAAAGTCAAGTATATTACAGCATGCGATGTTACAAAAGAGGATGTTTGGATCAAGAAGTCCATATCAAAAGTAGGGGTTGTGCTGAGCATATTGAATGCTATAAATCTACATTATGATAACAATTTAGCCTTCGCACAAGAAAAAGAACCCAAATCTCACTAACAATCCAAACACATACTTAGGCATAACCATCTCATTCGAAATATCATAGATCAAGGAGGTGTGAAAATATGTAGAGTACCAACAAATGATAAAATTGTCGATCCACTGACAAAGCCTCTGACGCAGTAGAAGCATGATTGTCACACTAAGTCACTTGGTATTAGATACATGAGTGATTGGTCTTAGTGCTAGTGGGAGATTGTTAGAGTATGCCCTAAGACCAATCATAAGATAATTGTAAATGACATTTGATTTACCTTGTTTATTCATAAAGAGGCATTGCTATTATTAATTTTAGTTACAATTCCACGTGCATAAATAAACTGAATTATAATAAAGTCTTTAGAATAATATGGTTATTTTAAAATTTCCTTAGTCGAGTATTATTGTGGGAATGTACAACAATAATGCATATGGACTAATATGTAGTTGATTGATGACAAAATATTGTCATTGACATAGATGTGTCAAAATCAATACACAAGTATATGTTACAGAACGACATACTAGACTGAACCGCTATGAGCATGTTTCTTGGATTATTATGTGACAGTCAAAACATTGTTCATAGTAATAATTACATGTATGATCCTCAGACTTGGAATCATCATTATTTTAACATTGTGAGTGACATATTTTGATACACTCAAACGTATGTCGTAACTGACTACACTATAAAGACTAATATTGGATATGTCACAATCTATGTAGTGAAATATGGTTAATCAAGATATGATTTGTCCCTCCTACATAATAGGAGTAATATCATAGGCCACTTGATTGAGTGAGACTAGAAATGAATGGCCATGCTCAAATAAGTTGATATGAGATATCATAGTTTTTCATTTATAATAGTCTACTCAAGATATCAAGAAATATTAGATAGACTATACAAGTGTGATTTTTTCATGACTTGTGTCCAATCTAGATATAAAGGACAAAAGGATGTAATACATAAATAAAATCACGAAAAGGTTACGTCGAATCATGTTTTTTCTGTAACTTAGGTGTCAATGACATATTGCTAGGTGTCAATGACATAATAGGAGTAATATCATAGGCCATTTGATTGAGTGAGACTAGAAATGAATGGTCATGCTCGAATAAGTTGATATGAGATATCATAGTTTTTCGTTTATAATAGTCTACTCAAGATATCAAGAAATATTAGATAGACTATACAAGTGTGATTGTTTCATGAATTGTGTCTAATCTAGATATAAAGGACAAAATGATGTAATACATAAATAGAATCACAAAAAGGTTATGTCGAATCATGTTTTTTCTGTAACTTAGGTGTCAATGACATATTGCTAGATGTCACTCATTGTTTGTAATATTAGAAATATTCTAATATTTACTACTAACGTTACATGAACTTACAAGGTCACACCCATAGTTGAAATGAACATATATTAAACGAATTATATATGTACAAATTTGTTGTACACGAATTTAGTTAAATTAATATATATATATATATGATATATATAATTAAACTATTGGATAAATATTAAAAAAATAACTATTGTAATTATGACTCTTTTAATATATAAATAATATAATTCAATTTAAATCAATATATATATTGAAATCCAAATAAAGTTGAATTGAGATTATATATATATTGAAATCCTAGTTAAGTTGGATTGAGATTATATACATATACATAAAAATATATATATTTAATATATAAATATTGAAATCCTAGTTAAGTTGAATTGGGATTATATATATAAGCCAAGTATATTGCAGCATGCAATGCTACAAAAGAGGATGTTTGGATCAAGAAGTTCATATCTAAACTAGGGGTTGTGTTGAGCATATTGAAAGCTATAAATTTACATTTTGATAACAACTTAGCCGTTGCACAAGCAAAAGAACCCAGATCTCACCAACGAACCAACACATACTTAGGTGCTATCATCTCATTCGAAATATTATAGATCGAGGAGGTGTGAAAATATGTAGAGTACCAACAAATGATAGAATTGTTGATCCACTAACAAAGCCTCTGACGCAGCAGAAGCATGATCGTCACACTAAGTCACTTGGTATTAGATACATGAGTGATTGGTCTTAGTGCTAGTGGGAGATTGTTAGAGTATGCCCAAAGACCAATTATAATATGATTGTCAATGACATTTGATTTACCTTGTTTATTCATAAAGAGGCATTGCCATTATTATTTTCAGTTACAATTTTATGTGCATAAATAAACTGAATTATAATAAAGTTCTTAGAATAATATAGTTATTCTAAGATTTCCTTAGTCGAGTATTATTGTGGGCATGGAAAACAATAATGTATATAGACTAATATGTAGTTGATTGATGAAAAAGTGTTGTCATTGGCATGGAGGTGTCAAAGTCAATACATAAGTATGTGTTAGAGAATGACATACTGGACTGGCCCGCTATGAGCATGTTTCTTGAATTATTATGTGACAGTCACAACATTGTTCATAGTGATAACTACATGTATGATCATCAGACTTGAGATCATCATTATTTCAACATCGTGAGTGATATATTTTGATATGCTCAAACGTATGTCGTTACTGACTACACTATAAAGATTGATATTGGATATGTCACAATCTATGTAGTGAAATATGATTAATCAAGATAGGATTTGTCCCTCCTACATAATATGAGTAATCATAAGTCACTTGATTGAGTGAGATTAGAAATGCATGGTCATGCTCGAATAAGTTGATATGAGATATCATAATTATTCGTTTATAATAGTCTACTTGAGATATAAAAAAATATTAGATATACTATACAAGTGTGATTATTCAATGACTTGTGTCCAATCTAGATATAAAAGACAAAATGATGTAATACATAAATAGAGTCAATCACGAAATGGTTATGTCGAATAATGTTTTTTTTCTGTAACTTAGGTGACAATGACATATTGCTAGATGTCACTCATTGTTTTTAATATTAGAAATATTATAATATTTACTACTAATGTTACATGAACCTATAGAGTCACACCCATAGTTGAAATGAACATATATTAAAGGAATTATATATATACAAATTTGTTGTACACGAATTGAGTTAAATCAATATGTATATGATATATATAATTAAACTATTGGATAAATATTAAAAGAAAAATAACTATTGTAATTATGAGTATTTTAATATATAAATAATATAATTCAATTTAAATCAATATATTTTTGGGTAATGTTCACAAACAGTCCCTTTCGTTTGGTGTTTGTTTTAGTTTGGTCACCAGATTTCAAAACAGCTTATTGTGGTCCCTTACGTTTATAATCTGTTTTATTTTAGTCACTTTGTCGTCATTCTCCGTTAGAGGAGTAACGGCCGGCTGACATGCCAATTTTAAAATTAAAAATATTCCACGTGTATAATACATGTCATTGTCCACTCCACCAATACGCCAACATGAACTCTACATTTCTCTCGGGCATTTCATCAAACACCTTCCGAGACATGGAGCTTTATTGAAAGTGACACAAAACAAGACTAAAACTACATGCTAATTGCTATCTTCTTCATTTTCCATTCACTGCAACCGGTGACTCAAAAGGGTAAACCACCTTCTTGTTTATTTAGTTGCCAGAGTTTAATTCATTTTCCATTCAATACTTTGAAGGCCTGCAGCATAGCTCAAGTTCAAGAAGGTCAAGTTCTCACAAACCGGATAAACAGCCGACATACAACGAGGGGCAACCTCCAAAAACCCCGATAAACTCCTGATCGAATTGCAACTTTGAATGGCAGCTTTCAATTTGTTATAGGCCTCAGAAGATGGATCATGTACATAAGACCCAGTGCCAAATCCACCAGTTGAGGTGCTCGCATCAATAGCCTTTGGAGCGTATCAAAAGGTACTGCACGGTTCAACCTCAAACTCTTGAGGTTGGGAGATCTTGCCACAAGTCTTTCGAGAGATGCTAAGTTTATTTCTCCTTTGAGGCAGGCGAAATTCAGCGAGACAAGAGACGTACAGTTCTCAGGGAAGCAACTAAGCCAATGTCCTCTATGATCCTCAACCTCATTTTCTTGCAAATCCAGCTCCCTAAGTAACCTAGAATAAAATAATTGCAGCTAAGAAGAGGCATAATACAAGTAAAACTTTGGTCACTTAAGCTGCACCTCACAATTCACCAAATCAAGTAGCAAACATATATATGGTAAAACTTTCATAGCACTTGCAAATTGCAGCCAGAACTAGCATCATTAGAATACTAAAACTCGTCCATAAGAACTAAGAATCTCATAAACATCTAATTATAGCAAAATCCAAATAGAAAGAGAATCATCTTAAAAGCAATCTTACCTGCAATTGGCGGCAATAGCAGCAAGACCATCTGTGGTGAAACCTTCACAGCTAACAAGAACCAAAGACTTAAAATTGGGAAATGACTTGGACAGCAGCTCAAGGCTCTCATCCGACACAACCATCCTCTTAAGTCTGAGCTTTTCCAGTCCGATTCTACTCCTAGCCATGGCTTTGATCCAAGGGTAAAGGAAACCTCCCCAGTCATCTGGCACCAGATTAAAATCCGCAAAATGAGGCTTCCCTTTCAAAGTCAGTGACTTTAAACCCGGAAATCTGCCAATCAACCTCTCCGGACTGATGGAATAACAGTTTCCGATGAAAACCCTTTGTCTGCTGTACTTTTCGATCTTGTACCAAGATTTGCAAACTAAAGACACTGAGTTTCGGTCTTTATGTGATGTTATGAAATCAAACACGATCTTGTACCAAGATTTGCAAACTAAAGACACTGAGTCACCGGTTGCAGTGAATGGAAAATGAAGAAGATAGCAATTAGCATGTAGTTTTAGTCTTGTTTTGTGTCACTTTCATTAAAGCTCCATGTCTCGGAAGGTGTTTGATGAAATGCCCCAGAGAAATGTAGAGTCCATGTTGGCGTATTGGTGGAGTGGACAATGACGTGTATTATACACGTGGAATATTTTTAATTTTAAAATTGCCATGTCAGCCGGCCGTTACTCCTCTAACGGAGAATGACGGCAAAGTGACTAAAATAAAACAGATTATAAACATAAGAGACCACAATAAGCTGTTTTGAAATCTGGTGACCAAACTAGAACAAACACCAAACGAAAGGGACTGTTTGTGAACATTACCCTATATTTTTATATATATAATGAAATCCTAATTAAGTTGAATTGAGATTATAAATATTTAATATATATTGAAATCCTTGTTATGTTGGATTGGGATTATATATATAAGCCAAGTACATTGCAGCATGTGATGCTAGAAAAGAGGAATATTGGATCAATAAGTTCATATCTTAACTAGGGGTTATGCTGAGCATATTGAAAGCTATAAATCTACATTATGATAACAACTTAGCCGTTGCACAAGCAAAATAACCTAGATCTCACCAACGAACCAACACATACTTAGGTGCTACCATCTCATTCGAAATATTATAGACCGAGGAGGTGTGAAAATATGTAGAGTACCACCAACAAATGATAGAATTGTCGATCCACTAACAAAGCCTCTAACGCAGCAAAAGCATGATCGTCACTTGGTATTATATACATGAGTGATTGGTCTTAGTGATAGTGGGAGATTGTTAGAGTATGCTCAAAGACCAATCATAAGATGATTGTCAATGTCATTTGATTTACCTTGTTTATTCATAAAGAGTCATTGCGATTATTATTTTCAGTTACAATTCTACGTGCATAAATAAATTGAATTATAATAAAGTTCTTATAATAATATGATTATTCTAAAATTTCCTTAGTCGAGTATTATTGTGGGCATGGAAAACAATAATGTATATAGACTAATATGTAGTTGATTGATGAAAAAAGTGTTGTCATTGACATGGAGGTGTCAAAATCAATACATAAGTATGTGTTAGAGAATGACATACTGGACTGGCCCGCTATAAGCATGTTTCTTGGATTATTATGTGACAGTTACAACATTGTTCATAGTGATAACTACATGTGTGATCCTCAGACTTGAGATCATCATTATTTCAACATCATGAGTGACATATTTTGATACGCTCAAACGTATGTCGTAACTGACTACACTATAAAGATTGATATTGGATATGTCACAATCTATGTAGTGAAATATGGTTAATCAAGATAGGATTTGCCCCTCATACATAATAGGAGTAATATCATAGGCCACTTGATTGAGTGAGACTAGAAATGTATAGTCATGCTCGAATAAGTTGGTATGAGATATCATAGTTATTCTTTTATAATAGTCTACTCAAGATATCAATAAATATTATATAGACTATACAAGTGTGATTGTTCCATGACTTGTGTCTAATCTAGATCTAAAGGACAAAAGGATATAATACATAAATAGAGTCAATCACGAAAAGGTTACGTCGAATCATGTTTTTTTCTGTAACTTAGGTGACATTGACATATTTCTAGATGTCACTCATTGTTTGTAATATTAGAAATATTATAATATTTACTACTAACGTTACATCAACCTACATGGTCACACCCATAGTTGAAATGAACATATATTAAACGAATTATATATGTACAAAATTATTGTACACGAATTTAGTTAAATTAATATATATTTGATATATATAATTAAATTATTGGATAAATATTAAAAGAAAAATAACTATTGTAATTATGACTATTTTAATATATAAATAATATAATTCAATTTAAATCAATATATACATATATTGAATTCCTAATTAAGTTGAATTGAGATTATATATATTTAATATATATTGAAATCCTAGTTAAGTTAGATTGAGATATATATATATATATTAAAATTTTAATTAAATTAAATTGGGATTATATATATTTAATATATATATATTGAAATCCTAATTAAATTAAATTGAGATTATATATATTTAATATATATATATTGAAATCCTAATTAAGTTGAATTAGGATTATATATATATATATATATTGAAATCCTTATTAAGTTAAATTGGGATTATATATATTTAATTTATATACATTGAAATCCTAATCTTAGTTAAATTAGAATTTCAAAGGAAGGCATGAGAGATTTAACAGTCATTAATGCTTTTTTTTTTGGGGAAAAACCCTCTAAATAGTTCAAAGAGTTTTTATATGCTCGTTATCTTCTAAATGGTTTAGAGAATTTTATATGCTCGTTTTAACTGGGTGAACTACGTAGAGGTCAGAGCGTTATCATTGCGGCTTAGAAATCGATATCGTGGAATCGTGATTGAATATCTATCTCCTCCAAATTCAGAATTCCAGATTTTAAATAGGTAATTTTTCATACTTATTCACCCCGATTCGTTCCTCGTACATGGGTCTCTGGTGGTAATCACCGGATAATTTTTCCGCTACGCTTTGGGGAGTACCGGCGTGACCCAACATAATTACACATTTAATCCTCCACATTTACATATTTTTCATTTCTTCTCTCCTCCACCATCTTCCATATTCTTCTTTAGCTAACTCAATCTTTAATTTTCTATTATATTAATCCTAAATTCACATCGTATATTATAATCCATCACCGTATATATCTATGTTTCAAATAATGTTTGTAATTCTTAATATGGTTCGGTACAAAATAATGCCTTACGTGCAACAATGTTTACATAGCATATTCGAAAGGCTTAAATGAAAATAGGTACATAAAGTATACATTTTTTGAATTTTAGGTGCCTAAAGTATTTTTATTTATTTATAAAAATAGATGCCTAAAGTTTTAACTATTATAAGTTTAGGTGACAGGCCGTTAAAGGGGTGTTACAAAATTTTCAACCAATCAATGCTTCACATGTGGCACGATTTTTATTGTTTAAAATCAATCTAATGAAAAAAATATAATAATTTTTAATCTTTAATCCATAAATTTTGAAAATTTTACAAAGCAACTCTCAAATCCCTAAAATTACTCAAACCCAAACCCCAAGTCGTCACCGATCATTGCCCTTGACCACACCCCTGTGGTCGCCGGATCATGGCGGCCATTTCCCCCAACACGGCCTCACCGAAAACGGTGAACGGCGTGCCAGTCGAACGTTGATTTCGCGTTCAATGTTTGGTTACACGTCGTTCATCGTTTTCGGTGATGTCGTGTTTGGGGAAATGACCATCATGCTTGGGCGATCAAAGGGGGTGTAGTTAGGGGCGATGATTGGTGGTGGAATCGGAAATGATTTGGGGTTTGGGTAATTTTAGGGATTTGAGGACTGCTTTGTAAGATTTCTGAAATTTCAGGATTTTTTTGAAATATTAAAAATTCTGAGTTGAGGATTACAAACATTATTTGAAACATGTGTATATACGGTAATGGATTATAATATATGGTGTGAATTGGGGATTAATATTGTAGAAAAATAGAGATTGAGTTGGATGAAGAAGAAATAAAAAATATTGTAGAAAATGTGTAACTATACAAATTGCTTTTATTTCGGTGGTCAAAATAGGAGTGGAATAATAGTTTAGGGATTGTCTAGGTAATTTATCATTTGTTTCTTGTTTCATATCAACCTCCCATCAAAGGTTTACGGCAACAAACGGTTGATTGACCAAAAGTTTATGCCCCAAAAACGTAAGTGACCTTACTGGTCGTTTTTCAGAATCGGTGACCAACTCTGTACTGGGGGAAACATAAATGACCATCCTAATAGTTAACCTTTTTTATTAAAATAATATTTTTAAATTATTTAGGATAAATTACACTAAAAAGCTATTTAGTTATAATTTTAGTAACACACATCACTTTCTTTAACCACCAAGACAAGTTGGTTCATTAATGTAAAATTTGTGTTTGACAAATTATTAAATGTTTCATTAATGTAAAATTAATAAATAATAAATTCAATGGAATGGATAAAATAATTTTTTATTTGTGTTTGACAAATTATTAAATGTTTCATTAATGTAAAATTTTTAACACAAAAATTTGAATAGAGTAGAATAAATAACTAAATACCTAGTTATTTAAAAGCATTAAGTTGATATTATTTTCAAAAGCTTATATTAAAAATAATTCATCTCCTTATTTAAAAAATGAAATATTCATGGTTATAAAATATATACGTAACTCAAGTTAGACATAAGATCTGAACTGATTCACCTGACTGGAGATTCGATATGGACTTGAATATGATAGTTAACCTTTTTATTAAAAATAATATTTTTAAATTATTTAAGATAAATTACACTAAAAACTATTTAGTTATAGTTTTAGTAACAAACACGTCACTTTCTTTAACCACCGAGACAATTTAGTTCATTAATGAAAATTTGGGTTTGATAAATTATTAAATGTTTCATTAATGTAAAATTAATAAATAATAAATTTAATGGAATGGATAAAATAATTTTTTATTTGTGTTTGACAAATTATTAAATGTTTCATTAATGTAAAATTTTCAACACAAAAATTTGAATAGAGTAGAATAAATAACTAAATACCTAGTTATTTAAAAGCATTAAGTTGATATTATTTTCAAAAGCTTATATTAAAAATAATTCATCTTCTTATTTAAAAAATGAAATATTCATGGTTATAAAATATATACGTAAGTCAAGTTAGACATAAGATCTGAACTGATTCACCTGACTGGAGATTCGATATGAACTTGAATATGATGATTCAAATTTGATTTGAATAGAAAATTAACTCGAATTTTAGTTGAACTGAAAGCAATTTCTACTCAATTTGATTCAAACAGAAAGTAACCCAAATTTAATTATCTCAAATATGTATGTTTTATTCTCCTTTTGTAACATATTACTATTTTTTTGAACCATATATCATATTACTAATTAACAACTTTTAGTAATAGTTTACTGGTTTAATATCATCTTTTCGCCTTTAAAAGAGCATCTTCATATATTAACTCAAATTGAAAACCAATCAATTTGATATTGACTCGACCCAAAAACAGTTGATTTGAACCGAAGATTGACAGATCCGATATTAATCAGATGCAAAAATTTAATATTGGCCCAACCCGAAATAACATAGACCCAAATTAACTCTGAATCAGACCCAATCTGACTCTAAACGAACCTAAACTAAAAACAATTTAAACCATCAATGACCCGATTGTCAGCTCTAACTCTAATTATCTCTCTAAATTGTTTCTCTACTTTCCCTTTTAAAGGTATTGTCTCTAATTAGTATTGGTGTTTGGCATTTTCTCTTTTATTTTATTATTTTTTGTTTTAATTCCCAATAAAAAATTTATATGTTTTAGATTTTTTTTCTTTTCGAACATATTGATACGTTGATGTCTGTTTCTGTGGTACAAATTTTGTCAATCCCTATGGTAGTTTTGATGTTCGTGCACCAAACCCATCATCCCTTTTTATGATAATTTAATGAAGCAATCAGAACCTTTGATTTTCTCAATATGCATGTTTACCTCTATAAGGTTTAGTTGAATAAGGACAACGAAATTTTGACAATGATTGACGAGTTTCTATGAAATGTGATGTGAAAAACATATTTGTTACACCTTTTTTCTCATTTTAATGTAACTTATATTTTAACTTTCATTTAAAAATTAAAAATTATTAAAATTAAATAAAAAATATCACCAAATGAGGGAACGATTTCATTACTAAAAAAGGAAACATAACATCTGAGATGTGGCTTGAAAGCCACCAAACACAACACTGGAAAAGGAAAAGCCATCAACAAGAAAACATATTATCCGAGCCCAAGGGCAAAAGGCAACAGGAGCCAACTTGAAACCTACAACCGAGACATGAACAAAGCAACCCTTGCAAAGGGAAAGGAGCAAACTGGGGCCATCGTCAACAGCGAGGGAACCTTCGGCAACACATAACCAGCATGGAGGCAAATTACTTGGGACAAAAACTTTTTTCCACGGACCCGTGAGCGTAACAACCACCGGAGCAACGCCTGAGAGCTCTATCCAGAGGCAGGCTTCCATAACTATGGTCCTTGTCAAGGCAAGTACTTCGATGATCCACAAACAAGAGCGTGGAGGAGCAGCAGACCCAAAACCATCCATTCAAGGTGGGCAACCACTCTGCGATGATAACGGCACGACAAAACAAAGAAAACACAACACCTAAGGGACCTAAAACCTAGATAACAACCGCAAACATAAAGGGATGGAGGACCAGGACCATGATGTCTATGCCCCTCCCTAGCATAAACATTAGTACCAAAACCTATCATGGTGAGTGCGGATAGCCCTCGACGGAGCTATCCACCATAGTGTCTGAAGCATTTGAGAGGACCGGAGATAATACCATTTCTTCATCACCGTCACTGATTTGAATCTCTTCATTGAGACAAAAATTATCATCCATGCACATCTAAGAAACTTTAGTAATCTGATTTCCGTAAGAATCTATCTCAAGTTCAATCAAACCTACCTCATCGATCATAACCCTTGTACGCTCCATTGAGAGTTTACGCCTCGCAGCTTTTTTGATGAGTGTAAGGTGTTTGGAGCCGTACGTTTTCCCTTTTTTTCTTCTTTTCTATGTCTTGGATGATCGATGAGGTCTGCAGGTAAGGGAAAGGGAAGAGAGCTGCCTTCAACAGGTCTTCATTGGCTACACTACCAGTCTCCGCAATGCACCAATTTTGTGGTGCTACTTGGACAATTGCCTTTGAAACATGCTCCCAGACCTCCCTGCGTTTCGATTGCCCAAACAACTCGCCAATATCAGCATCCCTTTTCCTTTTCCTTTCATTCGACACCACCATTTTGTCAAAGCCTACAACAAGGATGTTACTCCAAGAAGCTTTCTGTGGATCAGGAGATGGGCTAGAGCTAGCTAGCATCGAAAAGTTAGGATCTGTCACTTTCAAGGGATTTGCAGCAGAGCAGATCACCTTTGTTGGTGTATCATTTTCCCCTAATCCCTGGTTGTTTGTTGTCCCTCCAGCTTGTCCATTAGCAAAATGAAGAAACCTGGCGTTGACTTGTGGCTTAGGAGATGTGACAAGGCCTGTAACCTTAAACGAGGTTTCCCCAAAAGTAGGAGATCCTAAAGATTTAGTCTCCATCGAGAACATCTGACTTTTCCCTTTAGTGCATGGTTTAGGAAAAGTTTTTTCGTTTACCTCTATTGCCTTGTCACCACTCACTGCACCCGGAGTTGGCTGAGGTGACCGAGGCTTCCCTCCATGAGTGGCACGGAGCCAAGGCCCAAACTTACCGGCCAGTTTGAACCGTGATATGTCTTGCCTACAGTCCCGTTCAATGTGACCTATGCGACCACATCGGAAACAGAACTTTGGCAGGTTCTCATACTTGAACGCAACTTCAAGAGGTCTATCCCAAGATGAAGTCGGTCTTGAGCGGGTCCTCGACTCTAATGGCCACCCTAAGTCTAACAGAGCCTTGCCAAGGCCCAAACTTATCAGCATGCTTGTCTCGCGTTATGCATTGTCTTAAGAATACTAGTTGTTTATGGATCTAATTACCTTGAGTGATTTGACATAACATTTAATAATCCCTTTCGAAGAAACTTTAGACATTTAGCACACTTTCTCCGCCACTGCGTGTATGATTCCATTTTCTACGTGTTGGAACCTCACAGGTACTGTTTGGTTTGGTGGATATTGCAGAAGAAGGGTGTCTGCACAATCATCAAGATTGCATCAAAGCACAGAAAAGAGCTATTAGCACTAATGAATTTTTGCGGATTCTTGGATTAGATGGTAAAGAAATTTGCTACGCATTCATATGTTTACTTTGCATTAGTATTTGACAGGATACTTAACATTTTTAAGCATGTTTTTTGTTTAGATTTTTCTAAACACTCAACATTTGCAAAGGAATAATATTCACTGTCAAACAAAATGGAGGTAAAACATTCATTTCAGGTGCCTCGTAGCTTTTGCATATGCATTGTCTTAAGAATACTAGTTTACTTCTGTTACAGGCTACGAGTCCCCCAAGGTATGCCGAATCGAACAAGATGACTGCGATGATGATCGAAGAACTATCTCCTCCAAAACTTATGTTGTCAAGGAAACTTGACTCTTTTGCAGCTAGTCCAGAGCCATTGGATCACCATATGCAGTGGGATGATCCTAAGTACATTCCCAGTTTTAAGCTGATAGAATCACCATAATGGTGAAGGCCTCTTTGTCAATTCTACTTGGTACCATATTAGCAGAAATCAATGTATGACAAATTATTTTATTGCAATTTTGTACTGGACTGCAGTTATTTTGCTATTAGAAAACTGTAAACAAGTGGCAACTTATGTTGCATTCAGGTTCAGGTTTGAGATGAAACGAAACGAAAGCTGGATGAATAATGGGGGTTTTCTTCTGTTAAGTCAGTAATCTTTGCATCATGCATCTTTTATTACAAACTGACGGTAGCAAGAATTGGAGCTTTGGTTAGAGATTACAATGGAAGAAGTTGATTGACGGAGCCAACACACAGGTACAAACCTCATCAACACCGCTGAATTAGGCTTGGTTCTCACTTAGCCAAGCAGCAACAATGGCAGCACATGATTTGGCAAATCTCTTACTATTTCTAGCTTGAAAACTACCAACCCTTATTGTGGGAGACCAGGCTATTGAAGACCATACCTGTTATTTTTTAGAACTGCCATTGAAGAGGCTATCAAGAACAACCCAAAATTTAGAGTATCAGTCGAGCCCTGGAAGTTGATATGGAGGGCGAAAAATCCCATCTCCCATTGACCTCAACATTGCTGGGTATGCTTGCTGCTGCTGCTGCTATTGCCTGTTGTTGCTGCTGTGGAAATGAAGCATTGCTAATGCTATCTGCACAGAATCTTTTGCTCGTCCAAGGCCCTTCTGTTTCCACAACAGCAACAGCAGAAAAAAGCAACAGCAGCAATGAGAAAAACCACACCACACCGCAACGTCCGCAACCGCGACCGCAATTTAATACTATAACCTAAACAACCATGACAGAACAGACTACTCTTAAACACGGAAAATCAAAGGCATAACCAGGATTCCAAAAATACAGAAAAATCCTCACGCAGCAGAAGACTTGAAAGGTCTCATACGTTTTCTCACCGAATATCTTCCATGGCTCTTCATCATTGTCGCCATTGATTTCAAGTCTTATGTATCAATCCAGAGTCATAGCAAAACTTTAGGAAACAAGGAGAGCAACCAAAAGAAATAAAGGGAAATATTAATAAATTTAAAACTATGAAATAAAAAAAACAAAATTGATTATAATTGTTTAAGAAATAAACTGTTTTTTTTATCAAAGAAGAAATAAACTGTTTAATCTTCAAAAAGAAACGAAAACATGAACACGTGAATACAAAGCTCTTAAACTGTCTGCTTGGTGGGTATTGAAAAGTATAGCGAATAAGAAATGCCCGACCTTCAACCATTGTTGAAAAAAAAAGTGAAAAACCCTGTTTTGAGAGTACAAAATGCTGATGCGACGAGGTAAGTGAGAGTACAAATTGAACAAGATGACATGAAACATTTTCGAGTAAAACCCGAAATACAAAACATAAACATCCCTCGGACAAACTCCAGACATTAGTCATCTGTAAATTCAAACAAAACTTCTAGCAGAAATGTTCTTCTAATAGTCTTTAAGATAAAATAAATAAAAACGCCAAAAGAATAAAAACAACAACCAGTAACATCCTACTTCGCCTATGCCTTATCGGCCTTGGAAGCAGTGGCAGCAGCTTGTCCTCTGAGCCTACCAGTCCTCCTTGCAGCAATAAGACCAACCTTTTGACCGGGTGGAGCATCACGTCTAACAGTACTAGCATGACCAATGTGTTGATGGTTACCTCCTCCGTGAGGATGCTCGACTGGGTTCATAGCCACACCACGAACCTTAGGCCAGCAGTTCCTCTTCACTCTATACTTGTGGAAAGCATTTCCAGCCTTAAGCAGAGGTTTCTCAGTCCTACCACCTCCAGCAACTTGGCCAATCATGGCTCGGCAACCACTTGGAACAATCTTCTTTGCACCTGATGGAAGCTTGATCCTGTAAAATTACAATCCAAGAATCTCACCACCAAGTTTAACCATAAACAATCTCCACTCTCTTGCTTCCAAAAATTAAGCAAAAAATCGTTGGAATTCAAAAAATATCACAAATATAAAATTATATTTCATATGTAAGCTCGAGAGTGTCAAATTAAAGTGACAAATCAAGCTAAAACCTAAGTAGAACCTATAATCCTTGTGCCTCAAGAGATGTTATTCCATATTACATTCCATCAGCACATGATCCAAAGCAGGGTCAACACCAGTTCTTCACATCCAACAATTAAAGAATGTTATTTCCCCTATTTAAGCATAATATTGATAGTGAACCTTAGATTGTGGCAAAATTTAAATAAATAGAGTCAAGCATGGACATAGGGGCAATTGCCCCCCCAAACTTGATGGGTTAATTACATTTTAGGACCTAAAAGTTTTAAAACCAATGCAAATTTAAAATTAGTAAAATTCAACACTGATCTATCACTTTTTGTTTAATTACTTTTTAAGGCATTTTAATTTTAAAATTTGTAAAATTAAACCCAAACTCTCTTAATTTGTATGGTTTAATTAGAACTATTCATTTCAAAGTTATCAGTCTGCCCCCTCGTAGTTCAATCCTGACTCCATCTCTAGAGCTGAGCAATCAACAATCAATATAAAAAAATATTGGGAACAGACCCAGATAACTATTCAACATAAAACAGATCCCAATCAAAATTAAAATTGAAACAGAGTAAGAATAAGAAACCTGGAGGTGTCGTTATCAGGATTGTGACTAATAACAATAGCGTAATCACCAGAAGCCCTAGCGAAAACACCACGGTCACCGACATGGTGCTCGACGTTGCAAACGACAGCTCCTTCAGGGATAGATCTAATAGGCAAAACATTTCCGACCACAAGGGTAGCCTTCTTACCGCAATACACGAACTGCCCGGTGTACATGCCCTCGGCGGCAACGAAAAGTTCCTTCTGCTTCTTGTAACGGAACGGGTGACGGAAGACGACGCGGGCTAATGGGGCACCGCGTCCAGGGTCGTGGATAACTTCGGTGACGACACCTTTGAGGTAGCCATTTCGTTCGCCGAAGTCGAGGCTGCGGAAACGGGCGGGACCCTTTCGGTGGTGGGTGTGGGACTTGAAAACGGAACCGGCACCCTTACGTTGAGCTCGGATGACTCGACCCATTCAGTGAATTTGTGCGTGTGGCGGCCTGGAGATCTGTGGGGGAGTAAGCTGATGGGGAAAATGAAGGGTGGAAAATTAGGGTTTGTGAGAACATATGTTATATATGGTGATTCTCAGCCTGAATCTAGGGTTTTTTGTTGGGTTTTGAATTTTGGGCTTTTGGTTGTTTGATAGTGGAGAAGGGGAAAAAAAGAAAAAGGAATTGGGTTGGCAATCGCACGTCAGCGTTAGGC
Organism: Hibiscus tridactylites; assembly: GCA_958450335.1. Taxonomy (NCBI): domain Eukaryota; kingdom Viridiplantae; phylum Streptophyta; class Magnoliopsida; order Malvales; family Malvaceae; genus Hibiscus; species Hibiscus tridactylites. The sequence goes on along the minus strand of OY288279.1, from coordinate 91,222,679 downwards.
CTAAATGCAGTTCTCTTTTTAAATGGCATTATAATAAAGATGAAGCATTATAATAATCATTCTATTTTTATCATTGTAACAATTATACTTAAATATTTAAAATAAAATTAAATTATTATTTTAAGTCGAGTTGGGTAAGATATTTTTTACCTTAAGCTCGATCCGATCTTTTCTTCAAAAAATCAGACTTGAATCCGACTTAAACTCGAAATATTCTTTAAAAAAACTCGACCTTATAAAATCGAGTCGGATCAAAATCTATAGTTTATAAGTCAAATAGCTATCCCTAATCTCTAGCTCATCTCTTCTTCGTTTTCACTTCACCATTAAAATAATTTTGCCCAAAATCGACAGCATTCCTCGATCTCTTCCCCATATACGTGTACACGTCCCAACTCCCAACGAGATTTCAGCATTTTGAACGTTTATGGTCTTCTGTTTATGTTCAATATCCTACATTTTGATTTCATTACTTGTTTTTCATGGTTTCTTAAACAGTTCAGTTTAATTTGTGAGAGTTTCTACGGAGCCGTCTCGAATATTTTTAAAGCCTTGAGTGAAACTAAAAAAATAAACCCCTATACAACAAAAATATATTTTATTACTTTAAACAATTAATTTAGTATTTAATTAACAGTTTATTATTTTTATTGATTTGTTTAGAAACCATCTTGAATGCTACTACAATAATAACAAGCAATCACTAACTTATAAGATCAACACTTAAAAAAATAAGAAATTTATAATTGTAAAAGATAAAATCCTGAACGATCGCTCATGCTGCTCTTCCATTAGAATTCACGCTGAATTTCTAAATCCAATGGACCACAATAGAAGTGTTTATACCATGTAATAACCAACTAAAGTAGTGCATGTGGTATTCAAGGATTCTCTATGTATTTTTTTATTCTCGGTGGTAGGGGTGGGAATTGTCGGGTACCCGGTTCGTCCGGGTACCTCTTTAAACGGCCCGTGTCCCGGCCCATTAAATCTGGGTACTCAGGAATCGGGTACCCGGGTAATCGGGTACCGGGTACCCGGTTTATATATATTTTTATTTTTTTATTATTTTAAAATTAAAAAATCATATGTTAAACACAAAAATATTTAAAAAAAATTAAACTTAAAACTTAAAAGAATATAATACAAACATAGAAAAAATATAGAGATTTAAACTTAATTTTAGAGTGAAAATATTAAGAAACATAAAATAAAAATATAATTTTAAATATAAAAAATATATATTAAATTTTATCGGGTCGGGTCGGGTACCCGGTAAGGGAAAACTCTCGGCCCGTGTCCCGGGAAATTTGCCGGGTCGGGTACCCGGCCCGGTCGGGTAATTTTTTTTCGGGAATTACCCGATATTTTTGTTTCAGGTTTTCGGGTCGGGTCAATCGGGTCGGGTATTTTCTCCCACCCCTACTCAGTGGTGTCTGCTTGGCGTATGAGAAAAAAGGTAGGGAAATATAAAGGATGGGTTGGATCGGATTAGATTGGGGCGAGTTTGCAACCTTAATCTCGGAGTGGATTCTATAACATTATTTTTTTTAGATGAGTCGGCATGAACAGAAGCAGAACTTTATGTTAGATAATGAATTTATAAAATTTTAGAGTAGGCGAATTTATACAATGTTTAGGGGGCGAAAATAAATTTTCAATAGGAAATACATATACATTTTAAAAAAATTAATTATACAAAAATTTCAATTTCAAGGGAGCACGACCGCCCTTTCTAGGTCCATCCCTGTAAGTCGGGATTAGGTTAAATATAGCATCTGTTAAGTCGGGACGAGTTATGCATGTAACATGTTAGGTCCAGATCAATGCAAGAAAAATCTTCCATATCACGTGTCTATCCATATCTTGTATTATCATTATGTCTTACTCATTACCCTAGGGGGCGTTTAGTTCGCGGAATACATAATTACCTATGAGAATAAAATTATCAAAATGTAACATTACTGGAAATGTTACATAATCTTGTTTAATTTGTTTGGCAATAATATAAGATGTCAGTGTTTGGTTGAGAGAATATAAGACCACCATAATGCATATTTTACCAATTTTCTTTACAATGTATTTTCTTTGTAACAAGTTAAATTTTTAATATTAAATTAAGCACAAAACAACACATTTACATCAGTATAAGTTCTACTTAATTACAGATAACTATAATACATTACACCAGTATAAGTTCTACTTAACTACAACTAACAAACTATAGCTAACTATAACACATTTACACCGGTGTAAGTTTTACTTAGCTACAAATAACTATAACACATTACACCGATATAAGTTTTACTTAACTACAACTAACTAATTATAGCTAACTATAACACATTTACACCGGTGTAAGTTCTACTTAACTACAAATAACTAACTAATATCTGACTAACCGCTTTCTATTCTAACGCTTACTAACAAACTTTTAATATAGTGTACATTCTATTAGATTTTCAGCACACAACTTGCATATTTCACTAAAAAAATTGGATTATTTTTATCAATCTAAGTTGTTTGTAACACATAAGGTAACGTGTGTGAACCTTTTAACTACATCAAAATAACACAATAGCTATTACATGCCTTAAATATCAAATTTTAGTCTCGTAATTAGTTCATAACCATATATATCAGTCCATAAAAAGGGTAAAATAATTACTAATATCCTCTTAATCAAATATCTTCAATCAAGATTACATTATGAACTAGATATTTAGATAATATGTTAAAAATAATATTAGAGACAATATTAATAAAAAATACATGAAATATTATAACACTATTTAATTGTGTAATACCACTTAAATATTAAATTAATGGGAAAATATATGATGTGCCAATGGTGGAAATATTTTGTTTTCACAAGTGTCCTAATTTAGGGGTTAGATATCTAGTTTAGGGGTTTAGTTCTGGGGCTTTATAATTTAGCGGTTTTGGTTTGAATTTAGAGTTCAAGGTTAGGGTATAAGGTTTAGAGGTTAGGGTTTAGGGTAGTGTAATAGGAATTTAGGTTTTTACCTATAACCCCTTAAATTCTAACATTAAACTCTAAATTCAAACCACAACCCATAATTTCTAAGCACCTAAACCTAAACCCCAAAATCATAAACCACAAACTAAATCTCTAACCCCTAAAATTAGGACGCTTGTGGGAACAAAATATTTTCACCGCCAGTGCATGGTATAATTACTCTAAATTAATATAAAATAAAATATTTAATAAATTTACACCCTAACTAATTAGGTACCTAGTTACATGCAACAAATAGACCAATATGAAAATTTTCATTATTTAAGGTGTATTTTGGTCCAAAATGATAGGAATTGACAAATACTTAAGGATTAAGTGGGAATGACATTCTTAGAATCTTGACAAAAAAGTACTATTGTTGGTAATACTCTTTTTCGACCGGGTGGGAATGAGCATAAATCAAACATGAAAATAAGACTCTTAAAAATATTATTACCTATGGTAATGACTTTTTTCGCAAACCAAACACTTCCTAATAGTATTTCTTGCAAAAAAATCATGTGGTCCAATTAAAGACGGTCACATATAAATAAAAAATTCTTTGAAGAGAAAATAATATTAAAAATATAAAAAATTTATTTTTAAAAACTCATTTTTATTTTTTAGATTTTTCTTCAATTTTTATGTTTCTTTTTACATTTTTAATGATTCATGGATTTTAATATTTTGAAAAGTAAATTAACATGGTTACAATTTGGGTAAAATATAAGTTAAAACATAAATTCTGAAAATGACAATCTTTTAGAATTTTTGATATTCTTAGAGAGATTTTGCATTTTAATTTTTTTTTTATTTTTTTAAATTTTTAAAAAAATTTAAAAATATTTTATATTTGTTAATGTCGATTTTGGGCGACACCAAGCAAGGAGGCGGAGAAGGTGGTCGAAGAAAGATTTGGGGGCGAGAATTGGTGGTTCGCCTATCATGAGATGAGCCAAGAGCCACGAGGGATGGCAGTTGGCCGTAGAGCTAGGTGGTTCACGCTCGGTTGGATTGGGGTCGAGAACCGACGCGAAAGGTATTTATAATTTTTTAGTGGGGATTCCATTTAGTTCATGTTTTGACAACTTCCTAAGGACTCTTCCTACAATAGACTTCAAAAATTTATTGTGGTACAAAGAAGTGTCTAATCTTATTGGAGCAGCTATTTAGTTTCTTTTTAGATTTGTCATTTTCTTTGTTATTGTTTTTTATAAATTTTGTGAAACCTTTGAAAGTCTATGTTTTTGTTTTTCTTTTTTTATTAATAAAGTTGTCTGATTTCAAGTTTTAAAAAATTATCAGCGAATGAATGATCAAAAATATTAACTGTAAGTTTTTTTTGAATGGTCTAAATGTGATTACAATGTAGTATTTGTTTATACGTATTCTTAATCCTTTTGACAATGCGCATACACTTTGTAGAAAAAGCGATTTGAACCCATATCTCTTAGGATGAATATCATCCGCTTTTCTAGTGACACATGTTGGATTCACATTGACCGTAAGTTGAACATTAAAAAGGAGCGTATTTGGAATTTTCTTTTTTGAAATATTATGGTTTAAATTGCCAAAGAAAACTTTCAAGGGCGCAATTGAAGAAATGACAAACGTTGAAGACCTTTTTTAGCATTATGCCTTTCTAATTTAACACCTATGTTGTCCTGTCTAAAATTGGTTGAGACAAACAAGTGAACAGAAAATAATACATTTATGACATAACAAACTTGATTATAAGACATGGAACACGTAGAAAATAATCTTAACTCTACTATTACACATTTATAATAGAGCAGAAAGCCGACCATGATTTTGCCAACATCCGTCTATCCTGTACCACTCCACCGCCATCCCTAAGACCGGTGGCTGATGGCTCTTTCACTCCTTCATCAAGGGAAACCAGTCCATAAAAATGGCTGTCTCAGCTCATTCTCAAACCGACTGGTAATAATGGGACTTCAGCCTTAAAGAACAATGTACACTAACGGGCAACGAGATTTGGTACAAGTGGTAAGCAGGTCTCGAGTTCTTGCAATTAGCCTTGTGTTTGCGTAAAATCTCCGCTGAAAGACTCACCTACCAAAACTATGTGTGCGATGCGGATCGATCTGAATTAGTCAGAACAAAGTCCTACATATAACGAGTCTTCACCCTTAAAGAACAATGTACGCACATCAATCATTCCCACGTAAACCCGATACAAACGTGACCGACAAAGTTCGAACCAATTAATATATATGCAGGACAGGAACCATCACTTTGAATGCAATAGTGTCTTGATGACAGATAACTTGGCAGTGAATGAGCTGAAGAAAATGGGTTTTGCTTGTGTGAGTTGCTTTCTGGACTGCTTAAATGGGAAGGGAGTCAAGGGACAAAAACCATAGAAGTTTGGTCAAGGTAGCTAAGAATGGACCCCAAATGCACATGCATAGTGTATGTAATTAAACAATGTAAACACTCGAATATGTTAAATGCACATGCATAGTGTATGCTGACTGAACAGATAATGAAAACACATAATAGGAATCCTATCTGGATCTAACGAGTGACTCTAATAAAAAGGAAGGTGACATTCATTCTAAGAGACTAAGATTCGAACACCTGTATATGTAAGATGTGTGTGCGTTGTCAAAAAGAAGAAAAAGTGTAGAATATGGACAGATACTAGTACTACCATGAATAATGCGGATTCAAATAACTAATCCAAATCTGTTTTTTGTCCATCAATATTATTTTACTTATTTTAAAAGGATTATTATCCTATACACCGGCGGTGAAATTTTTTTCTTTCCATAAGCGCCTCAATTATAGGGTTTAGGATTTAGAGTTTAGGAGTTTTAGTATAAATGTTTAGAATATAGGGTTCATGATTAGAATTTAGAATTTATGGTTAGAATTTAAAGTTTAGGGTTTAGGTTTTAGGGTAATATAGGTAGGGATTTAGGTTTTAACCTATAAACCCTAAATTTTAACCTTAAACCCAAAATTCTATCAACAATCCCTAAATTCAAAACTACTACACTTATACCTTTAAAGTTTAAACGCTAGATGGCATCCCTAACCCCTAAAATTAAGACGCTTGTGTAAAAAAATTTCCACAAGCGCTTGTGTATGGAATAATTACCTATTTTAAAAATCCATTTTTAATTTAATATTTAATAATTATATATTTTTATTTTATTAAAATTAACTTTTTATTCTCTTATTATTGAAGATACACCTGCGCGGGAATGAAGAAGAGCTGATTGCGCGGGAAAAGCTGTTGCACCAGCTCAAGCCCATGCAGCTGTAAAACCTCCACAGCTGGCAGAAGTTGTTGCTGGCTAACAGAATTGGTTTTGGATTTCTTCTAGTCAATTCCTTTAGCTCTATAAATTGTAATGCTGTAAACATCTTTCTTTCATGAATTACATCAATAAAATCCAACAATCATTCTCCTTCAATTCTCTGTTAAATTTCTTAGTTACTTTCTCATTATGGTATCTTTCGCCGGCGTCCTGGCCCTCTTCTCACGCTGATTCCCTTTTCCTCTCGCTCCAATGCCTGGTGATACTGTCTCTCCTTCCTCCGACTCGACTGGCTTGTCCAAAAATGGCAAGACCTTCACCAACAAGAAGGTTAATATCGTTCTTGACGAGATGAACTTCCTCTTTTGGAAGCAACAAGTGCTCCTTACGGTTTGAAGTCACCGTCTCGAACGCCTTCTCACTGGCAAGGTCAAGGCTCCTCCGGAAACTGTCCCTGATTCGTCTGGGCAAATGGTCCTCAATGAGGAGTATGAAGACTTTGTAGCACAGGACAGTGCCCTGGCATCCTGGTTGCTCTCCACCATCAGCTCCAACTTGCTCCCTCAGTTTGTTGGTGCTGAAACAGCGTCTGAAGTTTGGTCCACCGTTGTTCAATTCTTTGCCAATCGTTCTACAACCTCTGCGATGAGTCTCCACTGTAAGCTACGTTCACTGCGTAAAGGAGATGACACCATGCGCTCATATCTCACGCAAGTCAAGGAGGTTACTGATGCCTTAGCTGCTTGTGGAAGTTCCATCTCTGAAATGGAACAGATTGCAACAATTCTCAATGGCCTCCCTCCTGAATACCAACCATTCATGGCGGTTATCACTGCCAACAAAGATCCTTATACCCTGGATGGTGTCAAAACTGTACTGGTGGATGCTGAAACTCAGATCCGTGGATTTCATCATCAGCTTCAATTACCAATGAGTGTCAATGTTGCTCGCTATCATGATACATCGTCCTTACCTTCATCACCTGGTTCTCGTTCTGGTCGTCCTCCACAGTTTCAGGGAGGAAGAAATGGTGCTCGTGGCAGAGGTCAACCACGCCTTCATTGTCAGATCTGTGGTAAACCTGGCCACTCAGCTGATCGATGTTGGCATCGTTTCGATCAGGCTTTTGGTAGCTCCTCCTCTGTACCTCCTCCCAAGGATTCTTCGAATGCTCTTATCACAGTGATGGATACACCTACCACTTGTCTCACTTGCCCTCCTACTCAAGGGTCGAATGCTTCAGCTGAAACAGAACCATGGGTTGTTGATTCAGGTGCCACGCACCATGTTACGCATGATAGCACCAAGCTTGTGCAGGGGTCTGACTTCACAGGACCAGGTATGTTAATGGTTGGCAATGGTCAAAATTTGAATATATGCAAGACTGGTACATCTTATATTCAGACTTCCTCTCGTACATTGTTGATAAATGAACTTCTTCATGTTTCTTCAGTAACTAAGAACCTCTTATTTGTGTCCAAGCTTGCTAGAGATAATCAAGTTTACTTTGAATTCCATGCTTCCAACTGTCTTGTTCGAGATGAAGCTAGTGGTGCAATTCTGTTACGAGGAGAGGTGCGTGATGGTCTCTATCAGTTTCAAGAAGGTGAACCAGTTGACTCTTCAAGCAAGTGTGAAGTTAATATAGTGAGTAGATCAAGTCAGTTGGCTGAGCTATGGCACAAGCGACTAGGGCATCCTGCTCAGTCGACCTTAGTGCAAATTTGTAACCAACTCAAAATTGTACTTCCTTTGCAAAGCAATAACAACTTGTTCACTGAACTTTGTGAAGCTTGTAGAATGGGTAAAGGTCATAAATTACCATTTGAACATTCCACTACTGAGTATCCAACCCCCTTTACGTTAGTGTTCAATGACCTATGGGGTTCTGCACAAGTTACATCTAATGGACATCGCTTTTACGTTTCGTTTGTTGACTCTACTACAAGGCACTGCTGGCTTTACCTACTGAAAACAAAGGATCAAGCGTGCATGGCGTTTCAGTTGTTTGCTAAACTTGTTCAAAATCAGTTTGGAATGACCATCAAGGAGGTGCAAAGTGATTGGGGTGGTGAATTTCGCACTTTATCCACAGTTCTCAGCTCTTTGGGCATTCGACATAGGCTCACTTGTCCACACACATCGGAACAAAATGGTGTGGTGGAGCGCAAGCATCGACACATTGTCGAGCTTGACCTTGTTCTTCTAGCTCAGGCGTCACTCCCCTTAAGGTTCTGGTCCTATGCTGTCAGCACTGCAGTACATTTGATTAATCGTCTACCTACAAAGGTCTTATCTGGTCTATCACCCTTTGAAAAGCTTCACAACAAACCTCCAGACTACAATTTCCTCAGAGTCTTTGGCTGCTGCTGTTATCCTCATTTGCGACCATACCAACATCATAAGCTTAGCTTCAGATCACAAGCTTGCACGTTCTTGGGATACAGTACTCAACATAAAGGCTATGTGTGCATGGCAAAAGATGGTCATATTTATGTTTCTCGACATGTGGTATTTGATGAACATAGGTTTCTCTATGCAGGTGATGCATCATTGTCTCAGGCTCCTTCTAATTCCAACACTCGGTGTCCAATCTCCTTTCCTACATCGTGTACACCTTCACGATCCACTGTTGCTGAGACTCGAGTTCAATTTGATGACAATCTGACCACTCCACATCAGCCTTCTCCTCCACATGATCATATGGTCAGTCCAACTGCCTCTGATGATGTTACTCCATGTGCTGAAACAACTGAAAGCAATTCAACTGGTCCCACTCAGGTCCCAATTACTCCCTCATCTCCTATTACTACTCCTTGTTCTCAACATGATGTTAGTACTGTTGCAACAAATGTTCCTTATATTCATGACTCTGATCATCATGGCCATAGTTCAACTCATGATCATACCATTGAGCCACCTATGACACATGCTGAAACTCTTGCACCACATGATGAGGCTCGTACCACACCTCCTTTAACTCAACATCACACTGAGGGGCATCATATGATCACCAGAAGCAAGTTGGGCATTTTCAAGCCCAAACTGTATCTCACAAGTCTCCCTCACCTCGATGTTGAACCTTCCACAATTCAAGCTGCATTGGCAAGTCCAAATTGGAAAGAGGTTGTTCATGTTGAAATTACAGCCTTAAGAAACAACAACACATGGTCCTTGGTCCCTCTTCCAGCAGGCAGATCTCTTGTTGGGTGTAAATGGCTCTTTCGAGTGAAGAGGAATGCGGATGGAACTGTGCATAGATACAAGGCAAGACTCGTGGCAAATGGGTTCTCACAGGTCCCTGGTCAGGACTTTCAACATACCTTTAGCCATGTGGTTAAACCATCCACAATCAACATTGTAATCAGTCTGGCAGTGAACAACAGGTGGCCCTTGAGGCAAGTGGATGTCAATAACGCCTTCTTGAACGGGGAACTTCATGAAGATGTCTTCATGCAGCAACCCCCTGGCTTTGAAGAAACTTCACCTGATGGCACACGACTTGTATGCAAACTTCAAAAGGCACTGTATGGTCTGAGACAAGCACCCAGGAACTGGTACTCGAAGCTCAAGCAATATCTACTTGATGCAGGGTTTAGAGGCTCTCAAGCAGATACCTCCCTGTTCATCCACAACACAAATGTATGCACCACGTATGTCCTTGTGTATGTCGATGACATAATAGTCACAGGCTCCTCAACTGATGCAATCAATCGTGTTATTCAACAGCTTGGTGCCACATTCTCGTTAAAAGACCTTGGTGAACTAAGTTACTTTCTTGGAATTCAGATTACACGTATGGGTGATGTTCTAATGTTGAATCAAAAGAAGTTCATCCTGGAGATTCTCACAAAGTCGAACATGGTTAATGCGAAAACAGTACCTACACCCATGGTATCCTCCTTGAAACTTACACAAGACTCTGGAAACTTGCTTGATGATGCTCAAGAATATCGCAGTCTGGTTGGATCACTTCTCTATGCCTGTCATTCGAGACCAGACATTACCTTTAGCGTAAACAAGTTGGCCCAATTCATGCATGCCCCATGTGAATCACACCTCTCTTTAGCAAGAAGAGTATTGAGGTACATAAATAGTACACTCGATCATGGTCTTCTCTTCTCACGATCGTCTAACCCCTGTCAATTGTAGCTTTCTCCGATGCGGATTGGGCGGGAAACACAGATGATAGGAGGTCGATAACTGGTAACTGTGTTTACCTTGGTGGAAACTTAGTTCAGTGGAGCTCCAGGAAGCAGAAAACAGTTTCAAGGTCAACGACGGAAGCCGAGTATAGGAGTCTGGCTGATGTTGCTTCAGAAATAACTTGGATGAAAACTCTACTGCAAGAAATGTGTATTCCAATACCATCCAACCCAGTCATCTGGTGCGATAACTCAGGAGCGATAGCAATGAGTGCAAACCCTGTATATCACTCGAAAAGCAAACACGTTGAGTTAGATGTTTACTTTATAAGGGAGAAAGTGGCAGCAAATGAGCTCAGTGTCAACTATGTGCCTGCAACAGACCAAGTAGCTGATGGATTCACAAAGTCTCTCTCGAAGTGTTACTTTCAAATGTTTCGACAGAAACTTGGGGTCGTGTCAGCTGAAGAAATTCAACAATCTAAAGAGAAGGAAGCATATTGAAGATACACCTGCGCGGGAATGAAGAAGAGCTGATTGCGCGGAAAAGCTGTTGCACCAGCTCAAGCCCATGCAACCCATGCAGCTGTAAAACCTCCACAGCTGGCAGAAGTTGTTGCTGGCTAACAGAATTGGTTTTGGATTTCTTCTAGTCAATTCCTTTAGCTCTATAAATTGTAATGCTGTAAACATCTTTCTTTCATGAATTACATCAATAAAATCCAACAATCATTCTCCTTCAATTCTCTGTTAAATTTCTTAGTTACTTTCTCATTACTTATGCATTAAGAACTCAAAATATTTTTAATGCTTAATTATAGTATGATATATCGAAGGGCTTGCCTAATATTAATCTCAAGACCTAATCTTAATCAAGACTAAAATAATATCTCTTGTCAATGCACCACATACTTGATTGATACTATAAATTTATTTTTTACACAAAATTTATATATAACACATCAAAATAAAATAATAAATAACTTACATATATAAAAAACATGTTGGAACTCGAACCTTGAATGTTAAATCCCAAACCCGAGAAAATATTTTCAAAGAACCTGAATTTTTTGTCCACTCATTTTACGAATCTACAATTTTAACTTGAATTCTCCCAAAATTTGTGAATTTAAATGGACAAGCCGACCGTTTAGCATGTCTAAGTACGTGTTAATGTTCTGGTTTTTAGAAAACTTTACGACAATAAGAAACAGAACAAGAAAGACGGACATAGCTGAAGTAAAAGAACAAGGATTCTCCCATGAATTTTTTTCATTATTTTTTAAGGAAATTCTCAATGTCAATCGGTTATTGTCAGAAAAAAAAGAAAACTATAGGACAATATTTCCCCCCTCAGTTCCCTGACCCTACCCTATCAAACTTTGTTCATCTGAACATGGCCATTAGAGATCGGAAATCGACTTCTTCGCAAGGGATTCGAAGGCCGGTGTGGTGGCTAAAGCCGAACTCGTCTTCGGCTCTTTGAAGCAAGAGCCTATCAGGATAACACCGGCGAGCTTAAGAACAGAAGTAACAATGGAATGAAGAAAGGTTTAATCTGTGAAGAAGATGATATGATAAACTTTGAAGAGAAACGAAGAGAAAAAGAATAACATAGAGAAAGAGAATTTGTTTAAGAGAGAAAAATTGAATCTGGTATATTATTTCACTAAGGCCAATAGGCCCAATTACAATGTATTATATAGCCCAAGCATAGAAGCTGCTAGAGGCCCAACTGACTAACAAACTATAACAGATCTGTAACAGAAAGTAATCTAGATTATTCTAAACTATTCTAGATTATTCTGGCTAACATTCTCCTGGTTTGTTTCCTTCTTGAAATCCTTCTTGAGTTGATGAACATCAGCAAGAGAAGTTACTCCAAGCTTATTTCTCAAAGCAGAATAAGTTGCTGGTGGAACAGGTTTGGTGAGTATGTCAGCAGTCTGTTCAGTACTGGGAATGAAATTCACAACAAGTTGTCCAGCAAGAACTCTTTCTCGAACAAAATGAAGATCTATCTCAACATGCTTAATCCTTGCATGATGAGTAGGATTTGCAGACATGGAGACTGTAGAAGTGTTATCACACCACGCAGTTGGTTTTCCCACAATTTCAACTTTCAATTCTTTGAGCAGTTGTTCAATCCATACAAGCTCAGAGACTGAGTTTGCTAAGCTTCTGTACTCAGCTTCACAAGTAGAACGAGACACAACATTCTGTTTCTTGGAACACCAGACAATTGGATTATCACCAAGGAAAATACAGTAGCCTGAAGTTGATTTTCTATCCTCAAGTGATGCAGCCCAATCAGCATCAGTGAAACAAGTTAGACTGAACTCTTGACTGCCTCTGTAGTGCAGCCCATACTCAACTGTTCCATTAAGATACCTGAGTATTCTTTTAACAGCCTTCCAATGGGTTTCACAAGGATAATTCATATACTGACTCACCTTGTTCACAACATATGCAATATCAGGCCTTGTTAGGCACACATATTGTAATCCTCCAACCACACTTCTGTACAAGTGAATATCATCAAAACATGCACTATCACTTGCAGAAAGTTTAGGGGTTACCACCATGGGAGTTGGCACAGGGGTAGAGTTTGTCATATTGGTTTTGTTCAGCAGCTCAGCAACATACTTCTTTTGGTTTAAAAACAAACCACTGGAATCATGATGTACCTCCATTCCCAAGAAGAATCCTAAACTGCCCAAGTCCTTTAAAGAAAAGGCTGCATTAATTTGATCCACCACAGAACTCACATCTTCTGAATTGTCCCCAGTGATGACTATGTCATCCACATATACCATCAATATGACTTGAGAGGATCCTTTGAGTTGAACAAACAAGGATGTGTCTGCTTTAGAGGCAACAAAGTTCAGTTTAGAAGTGAGAAAAGTCCTTAAGGTATCAAACCATGCTCTTGGAGCTTGCTTTAATCCATAAAGTGCCTTCTTCAATTTACATACAAGCACTTCACCATTGGGACCATATTTTTCAAACCCTGGAGGCTGATCCATAAAAATCTCCTCAGCCAAGCTTCCATTAAGGAATGCATTGTTGATGTCAATTTGCCTAATACACCATCCTTTCATCACTGCAACAGCTAACACAGTTCTGATGGTACTAGCCTTGACCACAGGGCTGAAAGTTTCTCGAAAATCATAGCCAACAGCTTGTGAGAACCCCTTTGCTACCAATCTTGCTTTAAGTCTATCAATAGAGTCATCTGCTTTCTTCTTGACTCTAAAAAGCCATTTACATCCTACTGTATTCCTGTTGGAAGGCAAAACTTGTAACTCCCAAGTGCCATTATTGATTAAAGCAGTGTACTCTGCATGAACTGCCTCTGTCCAACCAGGATGCTAAAGAGCTTCAGTGATAGAGGTAGGTTCAGTGATAGGAGCAGCAACAGACATTTCAGTAACAAACACCTTGGGCTTAAAAATTCCCGCTTTGGCACGTGTAACCATAGGATGAGCATTAGTAACCATGGGTGATGATGGTGGTGGTGAGATGGAGGAAGGTAGAGGTGAGGTGAAGGATGGAGGTGGAGATGATAATGATGTTGAAGGTATGGAGGACATGATGAGAGGAGACAATGAAGGGGACAGAGACTGAGATGACTCTTTTGAACTGGATGACATAGAATGATCAGAATGAGACTGACTTTTAGAGATGGAAGAAGAAGTGGGAGAAGACTGAGAAACATACTGACTTGGATCATGAAGAAAGACTTGACCTGGACTATTTAACTCAACTGGTTAAACTGGAGATGTTGGAACAGACTCATGAGGTAAAGAATGACCAGAAGGAGAATTATCAGAAGGACAAGGTGTATGCAATGAAGGTGTAACAGATGGTTGACCAACATTTTGAGTAAGAGAAATGGGATTAACATGACTTGTGACCTGATGCAATGTTGTATTTTGAGAATTATGAGACACTGAACATGGTTTGACTGGAATTTGAAGAGAGGGAATAGAAACAGATGACTTCTTAACAGCAGCACACTTCTCACATTTTGAACCAAGCACTGTCTTATAAGGAAAATGATATTCATCAAACTGTACATGTCTAGTGATATAGATTCTTCCAGTTTTGTCAAGACACTTATATCCTTTGTGAGAAGGTGAGTATCCTAGAAAAGTGCAAAGAGATGACCTAAACTGTAATTTGTTTTTATTGTAAGGACTTAAATGTGGATAACAAGCACATCCAAAAACTCTCAAAAGATCATAATCAGGTTTCTTTTTAAAGATTTTCTCATAAGGTGAAATGCCTTCTAAAGGCTTTGTTGGAAGTCTATTAATAAAAAATATGGCACTAACAAAAGCATCATTCCAAAAAGTTAGGGGCATAGAGGCTTGAGCTAATAAAGTAAGACCAACTTCCACTATTTGCCTATGTTTTCTTTCTACCAACCCATTTTGTTCAGAAGTGTAAGGGCAAGAGAGTCTATGTATTATACCTTTGGATCGAAGATAAGGGTCAAGTGTTATGAACTCTCCTCCACCATCTGACTGAATTGCCTTCAATTGGCAACCAAACTGCCTCTCAGCCTCCTGATGAAACTGAACAAATGCATCAAACACACCAGACTTCTGTTTAAGGAAATATAACCAAGTAAAACGTGAGTAAGCATCAGTAAATGCTACATAGTAGCGAAAACCATTTGGGAAACAAGGGGCTGGACCCCAAACATCAGTAACAACAAGTTCTAAGGGAGCAGAATAATTAGTCTTAGAAGAAGAGAATGGCAACTTATGAGATTTGCCATATTTACAAGCAGAACAAAATGAAGAGATTTTATTCAAGTCAACATAAACATTACAACTTTTTAGAATATGAAACAAAGTATCCTTTGCAGGATGACCTAATCTATTGTGCCAGGTTTCAACAGACACATTATTAGCAGAAGAAGCATTACATTCAATAGTAAGGCAATTATTCAAACTGGAAGAATGCAAATCAGAGGAAAATGAGGGTAAAGATGAAACAGATGTGAAAGAAGAATCATGATGATGATGCAGTAAAGGAGGTGAAACAGAAGAATGCTGTGAAGATAGAGAAGCAGAAAACTCATATAAGCCATTGTTCTCATGTCCTGTTAACAGAACAGCTCTTGTATGTAGATCCTTAACAAGACAAAACTTAGGGAAGAACTCAATTGTCACCTGATTGTCCTGCGTAAGTTTGGACACAGACAACAAATTTTTAGTAATGTTAGGCACATAGAAAATATTCTTAAGATGTAATTGCTTAAATGAGCCAAATAAAGCAGACTGTCCTATGTATTTAATAGGAAGAGTTTGTCCATTACCCACTTTAACATTACCTGAACCAGTGTAACAAGTGGCACCATGCAAATTCTGAGGATCATTGGTCAAGTGATGGGTAGCTCCTGAATCAGGATACCAGGTATTGTCACTGACAGTTTCTGGAGTTGCAACAAAAGCCTGAGGTTGAGCTGGAGGACAAGATGATGAAACTGGCACCACAGGAGGAGGACCATATTGAGGAAAAGCTGAGGTATGTGATGGAGCAGAAGGCAGAGGAGGAGATGGATGAAGAAACATAGAGGGTGGTGGTGACCTCATAGGAGGGGCATGATAATAATAAGGAGATGGAGAAGTATAGAACATAGATGGAGTGGAATAAGGCTGAAAATGGTTACCACGACCAGTGTAGGTGCTGAAATTAACTTGAGGTGCCCTACCATATCCTTGTGTGGGTCTAGCAGACTCATTCTTAAAGTGCATGTCAAAACGAGACCAACACCTTTCAACCAAATGCCCTAGTTTCCCACAAAGTTGGCACTGAGGTCTTGAGAAATTATTTCTTCCTCTGCCCCTACCTCTACCATAACCAGTTGGAGAAGGAGAACCAACAAAACTATCAGTATTAGTCCCTGAAGCTGCATAAAAACTACTCCCTGAAGAATCACCAGGTTCTTGATAAGAAGAGTACTGTGGAACCATATCAGTAGTAGACTCATGACAAAACTTTTCAGTAGGAAGAAGAGACCCTGAGGTAAAATTTTTAACAGCAATATTTGCAGAAGCACTAACAGAACCAAGCAGATGAGAATGCCTATCATCAGCATCTAGGAGAATAGTTCTAACAGTTTTAACATCAAAAGGGGAGGGACTAGCTGTAATCACTGTAATTACAGACTCATACTCAGGTGGTAGGCCATTAAGAATGGCAGTTACATGCTCATGATCTGAAATGACCTCACCACAGCTTGCTAGATTATCACAGACAGTCTTAACCTTCATCAAGAACTCTCTCATAGGTTGATCTCCTTTTTTCTGAGAATGAAGTAGCCTTCTGAGAGACATTAGTCTAGAAGTGGTCTTCCCACTATAAAGCCTATGCAATGTATTCCATATTTCAACTGAAGTGTTGTGACCAATCAAGTGAGGTAAAACCTCTTCACTCACAGTGGATAAAAGCCATGAGGCTAAGGCTCCATCCTGTTCCTCATAATATTCATACTCAGGATTAAGACTAACTACTCCATCTTTTGTAACATATTGAACAGGCCAAGTCAGCTTCCCATCTATAAATTTTTGAAGTCTATTAGACTTAATAGTCAACAGGACTTGTTGTTGCCACAACAAATAATTGTTGTCATCTAACACAACATTAATCTTTTTGGATGAGAAAATCCTAGAGGTGTTTAGAGCAGTGTTTGTAGTCTGACTAGGGCCTTGAACAGTCGTATCAGCATTATCATGTCCAGGATCAGTATTATCAGAAGTTCTAGTAGATTCAACCATGATAGACAATAATAGACTTCAACAACCTTTAGAATAGTAATCGCAAGAAACAACAGAGCAATCTCAGTAACAGCAAAGTAGCAATCAGACAAAGAATTCCAGTAGAGAACGAGTAATACAGATGTGAAGCACAGTAAGAACGGCAAACAACGTATCAGATCGGAAATGAACAGATCAATTGAGCAGCAATCGATGAAATCAGAGAAACAAATATCCTCAGTCAACAGATTTAAGTATAACCAGATAGAATTGATCTCAATTGCACAGAACGATGCAAGCATTGACAAAGAGATGCATATTCAAAGCTTTTCCACACAAATTAGGGCACGAATCAGCCGAAAGAGATACGAGACACAAAATTAGAGCACGAAAGCGAAAGAGGAATTATCTCACCCGATCTGAAGATACAGCAGCAACTGATAGCAACTGAAGGAGATAATCAATTCTCACAGTGTCATAAAGCCTCAAGATCCAGCATTCCAAGAACTGGAGAAGACGAGCCACGAACTGAACTTCAAGATGTCGAACGGGATTGGTCAGATCTGATCACCAGGGCCATGAACGGAGCTCTGATACCATGTCAGGATAACACCGGCGAGCTTAAGAACAAAAGTAACAATGGAATGAAGAAAGGTTTAATCTGTGAAGAAGATGATATGATAAACTTTGAAGAGAAACGAAGAGAAAAAGAATAACAGAGAGAAAGAGAATTTGTTTAAGAGAGAAAAATTGAATCTGGTATATTATTTCACTAAGGCCAATAGGCCCAATTACAATGTATTATATAGCCCAAGCATAGAAGCTGCTAGAGGCCCAACTGACTAACAAACTATAACAGATCTGTAACAGAAAGTAATCTAGATTATTCTAAACTATTCTAGATTATTCTGGCTAACAGAGCCGAAAGCCAGGGTGATCCAACCAGGAGATCGGGATTATGTATCTGCTTTTGTTTTCTCCAACATACACAACAAAATGGCCTTTTGGTACATCATCGGGAAGGCTTCCGTAGGCATCTTTCTTGGCGAAAGAAGTGGAACACTTGTTCAGAATCTGCTTGATAGCTGCCGTCTGAGGTACTTTGCTCGATATCCTGATAGCCATATCTTGTTTATTAGAAGTATTGAATTTCCAGAAGGAAAATAGGTATTTATATGGAGGTAGCGTGGGAAGAGAGAATTGAAAACAATGCCATGTGGCATGTGGGAGAGATGAAATGAAATGAAACATGCCAACTATGAATATGTTAAAGGCACGCGTGGTGCAGGGTTTTCGAGTTCAAAAACAATGGGACTTAGCCTACCCTTATGTTTATGTTATGGACAATATGGGTCCATTTTTTTTTCTCTGGTTCATTTTCCACCATTTGTCTGTTTAGTTCAACCGAGGATGAGACAATTCATTGAACAATAATGTCCCTCTCTATTGTACTAAGAAAAGAAAAACAACAAATGGATGTCACTGTCACTCTCTTTTGTTAGAAATAATTGAATTTGTGTCAATTGGGCTCTTATTGTGTAGGCCCGTAACTAAATATTGTTGAAGTTGTTAGGAGGTTTATATTGTCTTTTAGTTTGTTAGGCATGAGCCTATATAATGATGTAATCCATTTTCAATATATCAGAAATAGATTCATTTTCTCTGCATTTTCCTAAACTCCACAACCAACCTCTCTCTCCCCCTTCACCGTTCCTTCATCGTCGTTCACCGTCTCCGGCAACCATGGCTCCATTCTCACATGGTATCATTCGCCATTGAAGATTCTGGCGTCGTCTTTATTCCGCTGCTGCCGTTTGAGATTTGATTCATCGCACTCTTGTTCACGGTTTATGCTTTGCCGCTTTGCTTTTCGATTGCTGTCAAATATTCGCCGCTTTCATCTCCGATTGATCCTGCATCTCAATCTTCATTCTTCCGATGCCATTGAAGATCCTGCCGCCGTTTGTTTTTTCACTGTTGTTGTGGTTTGGATCTGGCATTGCTTCCATGTTGCGTTCTGGTTCTTCCAAATCCAGTTCTTCCTATTCTACCGCTCCATACGCTGTTGTTGTTTAGTTCATGCACTCTTGTTTTTGCATCGACGGGGGCACCCATTCATCTACCACATGGCCAAGCCTTCAGATCTCAAGTCTGGTTTAGATCAGGTTCAAAAAATCTAATTGTTTCTTCCAGATTTGTTGCTTGTCTGATCTGCCCAGAATAGTATTTTTTTCTAGTCTTTAGAATTTTTCTACTAGTTGTTGGAATGAGGATTCGTTGCTGTTTTGATGAAAGAATGCTACTGGTGGTTGTTGGTTTGCTGAAATAATGCTATTGATAGCTTCAATTGCTGGTAATGGGTTTTCGTTTTGCATTGGAAGATTCACGTATATTGTTAATAGATTGTTGATGTTTAATTTTATGGTGTTTTGGTATTATGAGTCAATGAATTTGGATCCCAGCTATTGTTGATTTTACTGGGTACACTAAGGAATGCGATGAACCTGTTGTGCCTATTTGACAATCTTGATTGGAGTAATTGTGGATGGATAACTTTGTGAAAGTTGAAGTGTTTGTCACTATGCATTGAGAGCTAATTGCTACTAATCTTGTTGCTGGTTGGGTAATAAAAGTTAGTGAATACTCAATTCTGGTTCATTTTTTTTGTGTTGGCTTTGCATCACTGCTATTGAATATTGGTGATTGGCTTTGTGCATCTTCTGTTGGTGTGTGAAAATGATATTCTGTTGTAGGAAGATTAGACTTCTGAAGGACTTTCAAAATGAAAAAAAAATAATGTTAGGACAGAAAGGTGAGTAAAGAAGAACGAAAGGATGAAGAACACCTTCGATTCTCATTAAACCACCAAGTATGAAATACATATTTTGTTTCTGAAGAAATTCCGGATGAAAGTATGATGTTTGAAGACAGAAAGCATTTTTTCATTTCGTGTACAAGCTATACCAGGCCATTGTGATTGTTCACTTGTTCAAAGAATCAACTCATTGATTCACATGTGTTGATGAGGAACTTTATGAACTTGATGGAAGAAAGTTGAGACCAATTTCCCACGGTCCATCCTCACCAAGTAGCTTGTTACCGGATGCTGCCAAAGTCATCAACGACATGATCCAGAAAAAAAAATCCAGAGTTGTTCAACTTCAAGAAAATTCAGAAAGAAGAAAAGAAAGTAGGATGAATGTTAGAAATAATTGAATTTGTGTCAATTAGGCTCTTATTGTGTAGGCCCGTAACTAAATATTGTTGAAGTTGTTAGGAGGTTTATATTGTCTTTTAGTTTGTTAGGCATGAGCCTATATAATGATGTAATCCATTTTCAATATATTAGAAATAGATTCATTTTCTCTGCATTTTTCTAAACTCCACAACCAACGCTCTCTCCCCCTTCACCGTTCCTTCATCGTCGTTCACCGTCTCCGGCAACCATGGCTCCATTCTCACATCTTTAACATGATTTAGTGCAACATCTTAGCTTCGGCCATTGTATTCATGAGTTGTGTGGATTATAAGCATAGAGGAAATAAATAATTTTAAATTTTAGGCTTATATATTGTCGTAGGAAATAAATAATTTATTTCGAGAAATAAAAAAATTATCAAAAAAATTTAGGATGCCGACACGTGTTATTCACTACAATAAAAAAGGGTTTTAACAATGTTTGTTAACAAAAAAATGCCACAAAAAGTCAAGTCGCCGCTAAATACATTTGTCTTTATTGGCATTTGTTCCTCCAACGTTATTATTGACTTAGCTCGATGATTTATACTTATAATTCACTTCTTTATAAAGTTTCAAAAAGATATAAACGGAGTCGATGTAAGATTTAAACATTTGAACCACTAAGGTACGTGCCTATAGCGGCATCTGTCTAACGAGCGCCACTAAAGTATATGCCTATAGCGGCGCTTGTCTAATAAACGCTACTAAAATACGCATCTCTAGTGGCGTTTCTTCAAAAACGTAATCATGTATCAGTCTATCACGACGTTTGCTCAAAAAACGCTTTATTTATAAGGGACAAAGTGAAAGTTTCATTCGATATAATTATAAAGACCAATAAATATAATAAGCCTTATTTATTTCCTAAACAAATTATTTGACAATATGTAAGCTAACTCATTGTATTTTTTTCAAGGATAATTATTTCATTAACGGACGGTGTAACGTTCTTTTATATAAGTATTCTTAATTTAAGACTAAAATTTAAAATTAAAATCCCTAACTATAAGCACATAAATACTAAACTTTAAACTTTAAATTTCAACCATAAATATTAAATTCTATACTCTATAATCTAAACCCCTAATCTCTAAACTATAAACCCTTAAACTAAGATTTTTGCAGAAATTAAAATTTCCACCGCTAGTGTATGAGATAATAATTTTCTTCAATAAAATATAAATTTCTATTAATAAAGAAATGGAAGATGGACAATTTGTTTCCTACCAAATGAATATTTCCCTCTCCATTCTTACTTTTGTAGAAATTTCATAATATATTAAGCTAATTTATCTAGAGGAATACAAAATTATCAAAAAAAAATTAGGATGTTGACACGTGTTATTCACTATAGCAAAAAATCCTTTAACAATGTTTGTTAAAAAAAAAAGCTGCAAAAAGTCAAATTACCGCTAAATACATATCTTTATTCTTTAGTGGAACAAACGTCATTATATATTTTATTTTTAATGAAGTTTATTCCTCCAAACGCCGCAATTAAACATTTGTACTTGTAATTCATTTTTTTTTATAAAATTTCAATAAAATGTAAATAGATTTGATATGGGATTTAAACATTTGAACTATTAAAGTACGTGTCTATAACGATGTTTGTCTAAAAAATGCCACTAATATATATGTCTATAGCGGCGCTTGTCTAACAATCGACACTAAAGTACGCGCATGTAGCGGCGTTTTTCAAAAACGCCACCATATATCAGTCTATTATGCTATTTATTCAAAAAATACGGTTAAAAAAATACCACTAAAAATTTATTTTACTGTAGTGATTGTGTTATGGTAGAAATTAATTCAAATTCTAATTAATAGTATTCAATTGAGATTGTCAAACCATGGTAAATATCATGTTTTTCAGTGTGATTATTCTTAGAAAATAGGGTAAACTACATATTTAATACCTAATCTATTATCGTGTCTCACTTTTGGTACCCACTTTTTTTGACAAAATAATGCATAACGCTACGTTTCGTTTTATTTCAATACCCGACTACTAAAATTTAATGAAGATGACGACGTGGCTCATTTTTAATTAAGATATTAACAGTTTTAGTCCTAAAACTTATACATTTCTATTAATTTTATATCATCTTAAATATTTGAGTTAAAGTTACAATTTTTTTTGTTTCTTCTCCCCCGAAAACCCTAGTCTCTCCTCCCTGCCAATCCACGAACCCACCTCCAGGTTACTACATCAAATATTCCGGTATTGAAATTAAGAACTGAAGGCAAAACATTGGTTCCGACAAAAAGCTTCAGCTTCAATATTTAGATTTTCAAATCTAGTTTCGGTTCTGGGAAGATTAACGCCAACCCTGAAAAATTAAAATTATTGATACACGAGAGCAGGATCTCCAAGACGTTAGTTTCTCAATTGCAGCCCATAAAATATTTCTCGTATATTACCACCCTCCATTACCGTCAAATCCCAACACCCACCGAAATTGCAATATAAAACTCTCACATTCCGCCAGCTCAAATCAAAGAATCAAAACAGGAGAAAAAAAAAGGCAGAGCCTTGTCATGTTTCAATGAAGCTGTCAACGGGAGGAAGAAAAAATGGGAAATTTGTGATTTTAATTCAAAAAATAAAATGAAAAGTAACGTCAGGATACTAAAATAGAAATGAAAAATAACGCCAGGTACTATTTTATTAAAAAATAAACGAGATATTAAAATAAAAATACAATAATAGATTGGGTATTAAATGGGTAGTTTACCCTTAATTATATTTATGACAACAAATTCCCAACAGAATGTATTAAAATAAAAATATGATGTCATCCTAAACTCCCTTTTGGCAAACTATTTTGTTATCTTCAATGTTATATTTTTTATTTAGTCTACAGTATAATTAATTAATTATCTTATATATTACATGCAACATCAGATTAATTTGTATCTACCAACAAGTGTTGGGTGTAGTATTAGTAAGATATATTATATTTCTAAAGAGATGACGTGAATTCGAACTTTAGAGATATTAATTTATGTGTAGTATTAATAAGATATATTATATTCCTAAAGAGATAACGTGAATTCTAGAGATATTAATTCGTATCTGTATGGCATTGAGCATCGTTTACTCAATTTACAGGGTCTGCAATAACAGCTGGCTTGCTCTCAAATCTTATCGTGGAAAATGACCAATTTATGTCAGTTCACCCCACTCTTCACGTCGTGGTACAATGTACGTGAAAGAGATAAGGATTGTAATACGAGAATATGCAATAAAAGCCATCAAATGCCTGTCCCAAACTCATGCAAATGTCCTCAGTTTTTGGTCCTCTTTTTATAGCTGGAGTTTGTCAAGTCAAAGCCACGACGGAATTTGGAGTAAGAATTTTTAGAGATTAACTTAGATTTTTAAAAAATTTAGAGGATTATTTTGGGATAAAATTTAAATTTTTAAAATTTTTAGAGGTTATGGCCCCCTAGTCCTTAAAAGATTCGTCACGGCTCAAAGGAACGTATTTCTAAATCTTACTTAAAGGACAACAAACTTAACGCAACTCAACAAATGTTGGTAGAGCTCGATTAACTATCACTCTTAACAAATAGCTTATTTGAATACAGGGGATGCAGAGGTTTATGTGAGAGGTGCGGACCATTAAGAAATTATATTTGAAATGTAAGACATGCAAAATTATAAAATTTAAAATTTTATTCCCTCGTCTTGATTCCTAGTTTCGTCTGTGCTTGCCCATGTGCTTCTGCCAACAAACATGGAACTCTGAAACTAGAACCCTTTATTATTCATCTAATCTAATCCAAGTTTGAAGGGAGAAGAAAGTGGCATTATTTTTTGTTTCTTTGTTTTAGTAACACAGCTGCAACCTATTGGTATGACCAGAATGTTCCAAAATGATGATAATGGTACATGCATGTGATGGCCATTTTACTTAAGTCCAGACCTCTTAGCCGGTGAAGCGCTCGGCTCTGCCAACCTTACCCCAATTCAAGTTTCCTTAGAAATGACAATCTCTTAATCACTTGTCTGTTTGGCTGCCTTGTGGTTTTTATGTTTTTGGGTCCCTTGGAAGGAACTAGAATGGAGTTCGGGTTTGTGGACGTAGAAGTTTCTGTTTTGTTGGTTAATGGACCAATTGTTGGTGCAAAACATGATTCTTTACGACAATCCTAATGGCAAAAGCTCAATGTTTGTTATTTAAACCGATCATATCTGACTTAATCAGGCAGGGTTTAACCTATGTTTAATATGGGGTGACCCTCCCAACTAGTTTTCTTCATTCACAACACAAGGATTTGAACTCCTGACCTTACTTAAGAGATCTAGTGCCTCATCCCGCTAAACTAACTTGTTGTTGCCCCTCCCCACCCCTGAAGAAATTTTTGAGAGGTGAGATCATTCGAATTGTATGAGTCTAATGATCATAAAACAATACATTCTAAATGTCTTTAGGAGCACAAATCTAAAGAGATTACTCATACTAAGGTTTTTCTTGAAGAAATTAATAAATGTTTTACCCAAAATATTATGGTTAAGATGATATCACTTATGCCTTCTTTGATGTCTATCAAGTATAAGGGTCAAAGAAATGTGAGGGAGTACATTATGAAAATGCTTAATATAGCTTCAAGATTTAAGGCACATAAGATCGAACTTTTTAATAATTATTTGTTTTTATATTTTTGGTACCACTTCCTATACAGTTTAACGAAATAAAAAAATAGTTACAACTATAAAAAGGAGAAATAAACTCTAATTGAGTTCATTTCTCATGTGCTAAGAGAGATAAAAATTGAAGCATTATAAGTGTAAAAGTACTCATTTAATTAGTGCTCATTTAGTCGGTGTCTCTAAGAATAAGGGCAATAAAAAATATTAGAATAAAGTTGCTAAGGGTCCAACTCAAAAGAAACAACAATAAGTTACAAATGGTTGATTTCTTTTGTAACAAGTTAGGACACATGTGAAGTAATTAAAGTTTAAAAGCGGACAACTACTTCAGTTATTTTGAATGATCCACATGCTGTAAATTTTATGATTCCACAATTAAGATTATTTTAAGGAGAGTTTTATAACTTTTTTTAGGATGTTGACTTTGGAGAGAGAAATAAGGTTAGAAACACTGTTATTTAGGAGGAATTGAATTATAATTTAATTCATACTATCACTTTTGATGATGTTTACATTTTCACACCTATCATTAATCAAGAAGTGAGTCAAGTATCTCAGTAAAATAATGTTGATCAACTTCCATTTAAGATAAGGTAATTGTTTCAGAAGAATAAACTCAATAGCCTTAAAAAACAAGTGTCATTAAAGAGGTCCACGAGAGGAAGATGAACTACTATTCTGGATTATTATATTGTATTTCTTCAAGAAAACAAGGTAACAATGAAATGACAGAAAATGATCAATCATTTTTTTTATCAGACCATAAAAGTTCTAACTCTCAAAAGTAGATTGATGTCATTCAAGAAAAGTATAATTTAATGCAAGACAATAAAGTTTATGAACTTGTCTCATTACCTAGAGGTGCAAACCAATTGGTTGTAAATAGATATTTAAAACCAAGAGGAATGCAAATGATAATGTGAATAAGTATAAGACATGTCTTGTATTTAAATTATATACTCTAAAAGAAGACATTAATTTTGTAGAAACTTTGTCTTCGGTTTTATTGAAAGACTCTTCTAGGATAATCATGACGATTGTTGCTTATTTTAATCTTGAGCTACATAAGATGGATGTTAAGCTTGTGTTTTTCAATAGAGACATTGAAGAAATGAATTATATGGTACAATCATAGATTTGTATCTAATGATATAAAATCAATGATATGTAAATTAAAGAAATTCATCTATGAACTTAAGCAGGACTCTCATTAATGAAATTATAAATTTCATATTGATTATCTCATTCAGTTTTGAGATAAATTTGATTGACAATTGTATATACTACAAGTTCAGTGGGAGTAAAATCAAGTGATACTCATATTTCTAAAGAAGACAAATTTAATTTTACTCAATCCCTAAAAGTAATCTTAAAATTTAAAAAATTCAAAAGATTCTCTATTGAGAATCTAATTTATGATTAAGTATGTATGCATTCAGAAATTGTGTACATTGTTGGAATGTTAAACAGATATTTGAGGAATCATATTATGGACCATTGGATAACAGCCAATGGGATTATGAGATATTTTCAGAGAACAAAAAATACATGCTCACATGTCAGAATTCTGGTAAGTTAGAGATCATCATGTTTATAAACTTCGTTTCTAATAGAATATTGATGCAAAAGAATTTTGTCGCTTGAGCTGCTAATTGTAGATTGAATAGAAAGGTCACCTCAGTTATTTTGTGACAATAAATATGCATTCGATTCTAATAGGAACACTTTAAATTTGAAGCACTTAAATATTAAGTTCCTAGTTGTTAAAGAAAATTCAGAGTCGTTGTGTGTGTCTATAGAGCATGTTGGTACAGACTTCATAATTACGCGCATATTAAGAAACAATCACCCTAGGTCTTTCATGAGCACACTACTCGTGTGGGTGTAATGTTATTTAAGGATATTCGGTTTTAGTGAGAGTTTGTAATTTTAAAAAATGCTCATTCGTTTTAGACACAATTTCAGTTACTTCAGTTTAAGGATATTTTAAGATTATTTTCTGCAGAAATAAAGTTCTTTTGGTTTATGCACACTCTAAATTCAATAAAGTTGATCTCAATAAGGTTTAGGAGGACCAGTTGGAAATAGACATGTTTGATTCACATTTCATGTAATTTTCCATGCTATACATCCATGATTGATCTATGTCATTTGACTATTTTTGTATACGTGACGATTGATAGGTCCAGTCATGATTGATATGGCGAAGACCGCTTTGATCATATATGGATATAGTTGATGGACGAGATTGTTGTAAAATATCTATTATATAATAGCAAATTTTTGAGCTCATAAGGTTGTACATTTATTAGGAAACATATGTTGCCCAAGTGAGAGATTGTTGAATTAAAATCATCAATTGTGAGCACATATGTAAAATGTATGATGCTATTATAAAGTATGAAACAAAATCAAGTGACCAATTATGTTAGGCGTGTCATAGGTATTAAAGTGTCATAAAAATAAAAGTGTAGATACCATAAGATATATTTACAATTCAATGAGGGACAAAGTTATAAATATTTAATAGTTGATTTAATAATCAACTATATAAAGAGGTAGTGGTCCCCAAGAAATAGGTTAATTTGTATTACTCTTGTCCCGTCAGAGAGTTTTTACCGCAATGGCTAACCTATCTTCTTGGAAGATCAATACTAAAGATTTGGGATTTCAACATGAAGATTCAAGGTTTTTAATTTATCGATTAATTCAGGTACGCTTTCGCATTCAGTTTATTGTTCTTGATGACTTGGCATGATAAAACTTAGGTTTAGATTTTATATTAATTTATGATTTGGTTATAATAAGATAGAGAAATGAAAAAAACGGAAAACGATGATCTCACAAACCCAAATTTTATCTCCCCTCCCCCATCACGTGAAGACAAGGATATTCCTTTTAAAAGGGAAGTCTGGCCTCTAAATTAAAAATGGGTCCAATTACAACATAAACACTTCAAGTTTCTTCCTTTTTTCAAAATGGTCATTTACTAAACCCAAATAGCTCAATTCTCATCCAATAAGGCCCAAACTTGGCTTAATGGGTCCAATTTCCCAAACCAACACGAGGGTCCGTAACTCGGGTTAACGCCCAATCGTTGACTCGAAAATATGGGTCGTTATATAATCTTTTGCTTTTCTTATACAAGTATTTAACATAACTCGTTTTAGGTCTTTTTAAACATTATAATATCGCTTTTGTTGTACATATCCAGAATCACTGGTGAAACCTCGATTTTATCTTTTGGAAAAGACATAAGTAAAAAATCAGCATCTAAACTATATCATTCTTTTTACTTTTAGTCCTTAACTTATTTTTGGTCAAAACAAGTACCTAAACTATTATTTTTGTCACTTTAAGTCCAATATCTAAGTTTAAAAATTATTTTCAGCCAATAAGATGCTGACACATAACAAAAGTTTTTTCACCAAAAGATAGCTTAAGGATTAAAAGCAAAAAAATATATAGTTTAGATAATTGCTTTGATCAGATAATAGTTTATATATTTAAAATGACCAGAAATAATAGTTTAAATTCATATTACGATAAAAAATTAATTTAGAGACTATTTTTTTTAAAAAAATAACATAGTTTAAGGGCTGATACCTTTCAAAAAATGCTTTGTGAGAAGAAGGTACCTTTGTTATATATAATCACAACCCAATCCTTAGTTACTCAAAATGAAACGAGTCATCTTTCCCTTATAGGTAAAAGTTTTTAAGTTTTACATGTTTTTTTATTGTTGGATGTGTGAAACGGATGGATGACATTAACAGTAGATATATAAAGATTATCACTTAGAAAAAAAGTAAGGATTTATTCTCAGCCACCCATTTCCCCATTAAACGATTTAAAAATGTGTAAAACTGTATTTAGATATGGTAATAAATGGCTAAGATTTTTTCTTTATTTTTTTTCAAGTGATAATATTCACATTTTCTACTGTTAATCTCATCCATCTTTAAAATTTTACATAGTATAAGAGAATTATATCCCTATGTATATATAAAGTAAAAGAGAAATTTTACCACGCTCGACGAACACCGCTGAATACCACTAATGCTGAACATCACTGAACACCATTAAATTGATTAATAAAAAATGAAAATCTCAAGGATTCAACATATAATAATAATTTATTTAAAATAAAATTTCAACTAAATTATTTTTCATATATATTATATTTTTAACGTTTTTTAAAATAATTAGATCAAATATCAACCTTAGTCAATTTAAAAAATAAAAAATTATAAATACAAAATCTTAAACCTTAAACCTAAAATAGAAAATCCTAAACCCTAAATTATAAACTCGTGAAACCCAAAACCCTAAACTAATCCATTGCCATTTTACCCAATCACATAGATTCCACCCTTCACTCTCCTGCCACCGCTTCCACCTCTTCAATCTTTCGTTTAAGAGTTTCCTCTCTACCAACATCAGCTCTATAGTGTGTAAGCATCAAAACTAAATAAGAAAAAAAGCTGGGTTTTAGCCCCAATTCCCGAAAGTTGAAACTTTTTTTTACAGGGTAGAGAAAATTTGTACGGGTCGGATACGTTATTTGTTTAACTAGAATTGAAAGATTGTTTATCAAAAAATAATTTCCGACTGCAATATCTGTGTAATTTCACCATTACATTGGTTGCATGCAAATTCGTGGAGTGTTGAAAACATATGGGCTATCTTGAAACCCAAAGAAAGCCCACAAAAATAATCACCTCAAAACCAAGAAAGAGTTAATTAGGCCTAATCTCCCTCATGGTTTCGGCCCTGTCCGAGGAAGAAATTTCTTCCATTCCACCCCATTTTGATTGATATATGATATCCCAACTCCCCAGACTTCAATAATTTGCAGCAGTTTCCAGTTTTCGACCTCCTCCTCCACTTTCTTCAGCTTCAAGCAACAAGAAGCTCTTATTATTCCTTTTGAATTGCATATATAAACAAACGATTAATAGGGGGAGGGGAAGGAATGGGAGAAGGGAGAGAAGGAGACTGGGAGTGCAGCGGATGCAAGAACAGGAACTACGCCTTCAGATCTTTCTGTAACAGATGCAAGCAGCCTCGTCTTCTTGTTGACACCAAAACCCCTGCCGATTCCAAATGGCTTCCTCGTATTGGTGATTGGATCTGCACCGGTCAGTTTATACTTTCTTCTTATGTTAATGATTCTTCATCCGTTTTAATTCAATTATTGAATTTAAAAAATAGATATCAAAAGTGGGTTATTTGGTAAAACTTTGGGTTCTGGAGTTTATCTGTGGTTTCAGCTGAGATGGAACAAAGGGTATGTAAAGATTAGTTTTTTCTTTCCCTAATTGATGATTTGAAAATGGGTTATCTTTAAAAAAATGAATTTTGAAAGCTTTATTGAGTTTGTTTTTGTTTTGTTAATTTGGGGTATAGTAATTGTTGAAAAAGTTGCCATTTTTATGAATGCTATAGTGATATGTGCTTTGTGAAGTTGAGGTTAGGAAATGAGGATCAATTAGGTTGAGTGTTTTGTGTTTTTTGTATGTGTGTTTTGGTACTATGGGATGAACTTGTTGGTGTGTGTGTTTGGCTTCCTTGTCCTCTTCGTGGCTGCATTCTGGGTTGGGGTGTGTGTGGCAAATGGATCAATAGCTTGCACTAACAACAATTATGCATCAAGAGAAAAGTGCAAAAAGTGCGGGCAACCGAAGGAGATTGCAGCCATGCCAGCAATTGCAATGCCCGGAGCTTCTCTCCCGACTTATTCACATTATTTTGCCAGGGCCCGTGGAACACTGGGACAAAAGATAAATGTTGGATTTGTCGACGGTGGTGCTCCCCACCAGTTGCTTCCTTTGAGTTCCAACTGGCATGTTGGTGGTGCTGATAATTATGGACTTCAGTCGGCATCCACATGGCCTTTAGCTGGAAACCAAACTCCTGGGGTTCCATATGCCAGTCCTGGTAATCAACCTCTATCTGTTCCAAAGGGATGGAGAAACGGTGACTGGATTTGCAACTGTGGCTTCCATAACTACTCTTCTCGTTCACAGGTCATATCTTACTGCCTTAACTGGATTATGCGTTCTTCTTTGTGCTTGTTACAAATTCTACAAAATATTACATGCCATTATTTTTCTGATCAACCCGGTATTTTTGCAGTGCAAAAATTGCAATGCATCCATACCACCAGGTACATTCATTTGCTTTGTTTTGGTATTAATGCCTATATTCTGATCTGCTGGTTGGTTCTACTACTTGTAATCGAATCTTTACCTCATCTTTATTTTCCTTTTTGTGGGTTATGTAGCACTTGGAACTAAGCGGTTAGCATCTGAAGAATTCGTTCATGATTGGGATCATAAAAGATTGAATTCGGGACATGTAAGTAATCAGTTTCTGTCGTGACATGTATAATTAATGTTGTTTTTTAGCAGGCTTTGACCTTTTGAGTTAATGTTACCCTTTTCTGGGTTTGCAGGGTCCTGGATTTGATCAAATAATAGGAGCTACCAGTGACCCAAAACCTGGTGCATATCCTTCCTATCCCAGTCTAAACCCTGTTGTAGCTTCAAATTGGCCAGGGCCCATTCCATTCCCTCCTCAAGCTGCAACCCTTCTTGGAAAAGGGTAAATTCGATTAAGTTTACCACTTATATACATGCTTTTCATATATCTTGTACAAATTAATGGTTCATTTCAAACTTTCAATAATATCTATTTTATATTTTTCAATTCTTTATTTTTGTTGGATATTGTAACTGATTTTTAGATACTGGGATTGATTTTGTATGGTTCCTGAGTTCTATTTTCAGTTCTCTTGCTTCTTACTGATTGTAAGCTTGAATGTAGTATGCTAAAGAGATGATCACTTAGTTGATAACATACTATGAACTTCCGTGTTTAGAATCCAATCAGGTTTATGTTCAGCTTTTGCTTTAAGATGCTGAGAAATATGTCTAGCAAATATGATATTTTTCATGAGATTCAGTGGATTGCTTTTTAAATCTACTAATTTGAACATGCTCCATTTATCAGAGCAAAGCAATGGCGTAGTGGAGATTGGATGTGTGCAAAATGCAACAATCACAATTATGCATCTCGAGCTCAATGCAATAGGTCAGTAGATAAATTAATGGCTTTTACCTTTTACATGCTGAATTATGCAAGCATTGGGATCCGCAGAAATATGATGTCATTGATGTGCTTTATATGGGGTTGCCTGCACAAGATTATTACAATTTTCTTTGTTCTATTGGCGGTTTCTCGTAAATTAATTACTTAAATCATCGCATGAAAAATATATGATAATTGTGGAAACTTTTATTTCTTTAAGACATCCACCTCATTGCATCTTTGCAAAGCCCTGATCCTTGACCCTTATACAGGTGTAAGACTCAGAGAGAGACAGTGACTCAACCGATAAATGCTGCATTGTCACCATTTAATGCCGGTTTCGATTCATGAAGTTTTCTCCAATACATTGCTCAGGTTTCTTTTGTTTTTCTCTCCTTATTTTCATGTACAACAAAAACCAAAAGCTATAGTTTTGTTTTCATTAGTTATGATAGCGATTACGAGTTTTGAATTGAGAATGGTGGAGAGCTTTATATAACTTTTGTATAATACTAAATTGTATAATTTGATTGGTATTTCTTGTATAAATGGTGAAAACCTTGTGGTGTATATGCGTCTACTTCATTGGACTGAGATCTAACTTCCATGGCAGCTTTCTATTTGTTTCATTGTTTACCTGGTTGTGATTATGAATGGTTTCGAGTCTTGTACTCATTTCAATCCCAATAGTGCTACTACTTTTCAGCAAAGTAGAGAATTTTTTATGTTTATGTTTATGTTATGAAGAGGCGATTGGGAAGGTGGGGTTGTCCGATGAGGATCATGGTCTCGAATCTTGGATCCTATGAAGTGATTTATCATTATCGAAATGAGCAAGACAGGTGTTAAGGGATAGTATAGTGGCAATTTTGAGTAGATTTTCACACTTGTTTTATGGATAAGGTTTGAGTTTTATTATCCAAAGGAGCAGCAATGGCTGCTGCAGTTGTACAATATCTAGAGCACCCGAACAAAAACATCAACATCAAAACCAGACACCAAACATTTACTGTAAGAGTCTTAGTTTCCCTGGCTGCCAAATCTGGTATTTGGAGTCTGCTCAAGCAATTTGCAAGAAGACTATGGAAATCAAAGCTTTGCCTTTGAGCTTGTATATGGCCCATTTCTGATTGATTTGCATTTTCATGAGACCCTGAAAATTGGCCACAAGCCCTGGTTCCACCACAGATCACCCTTCGAGCATGGTTTAATTGGTTTCATAGCATTTGAGATTGAGGATGCATTGTTCTTCATGGTTAACTAATAGTTTTGCAGTCAAATTTAAAACAAGGGAGAAAAAAACTTTCGTAATTTAAACAAGAAACTGAGAATCACTTGCTTTCCCTTAAAATGTTCACTTTTTTACTAAAATAAATTTAAGATAAAATATCATTTTCTTTCTCTTTCTTCTATAAATTATTTGGCAATAATTTTTAAATTTTTTGAAAAAAAAAACTTTAAAAAAACGTGGCAGTAATTGTAATTCATTTTATAAAAGAAAAAAACTTCAAAATTTTATTTTTTTAGAAAGTCCTGAAATTCTCAAAAAAGCTTCAAATCAAACCTTAAATCCCTAAAAATAACAAAACTTCAAATTCTTACAGTTGCGATCGCCGTCGTCGACCCCACCCATTTGGTTGTCAGATTCAATCGGACATTTCCCTAACGTTTTATCGCCAAAAACTGACGAACGATGTGTCAATTGAACGACAATTTTACATTTAGCGTTTAATGTTTGACTGGCACATCATTCGTCGATTTTTGACGACGAAATATTGAGAAAGATGGTCGGCTGGGTCCGGTGACCAAAGGGGTGGGGTCTCTATCGGCGATGGTAGTTGCAATGATGAAGATTTGGGGTTTTAAGATTTGGAGATTTGGAGACTATTTTAGAAATCTTTTGAATTTCATGATCGTTTTGAAAATTTTTAAATTATTAAAAACAAAAAATTAATCAAAAAAATTATAAATTAAAACATGTCATATGTCGAATTTTACTTGGTTAATGAATTTTTTTAACGATAGTAAACTATTGTAACACCCCATTTTTTGCCCTAATTTAAACCTTAAATTGGTTAAAATCCCTAATTCAAACCCCTAATAATTTAAGAAATTTTAATCTGAAATCCTAATTGATTTAGTGGCTAAATTGAGAATTTTTGAAACTTCGGTGACCTTTTTATAAGGCGGGAAAGGTTAGAGCCCTTATTGTGTAATTTATCCTAAAATAGGGCAAAAATCTGATTCCCTTTCGAGAATCAGTTTTGCGCCATTTGGTATTCTACCTTCATCTCTTCTCTCTCTCTCTCCCAGTCTTGTTCGATAACCCCAAAAGAACGCATACGCGTTTTCCGTTCAAGCTCCGACGAAGGAGTTATCGCCGGTCGTTTGTTGCTTTGTGGCCACCGTTCATCTCCCCATTGTTCTCCAACTATAACCCACTCATCAATTAACCCTCGTCGGCCGTCCTTTGCTCGGAACTCGTCTGTAAGCTTTTCGATTTTGCTTCAGAAATCTTCCACGCCACCGTCGTTCTGTTTTGCGGGTTGGGTAAGCCTCAAATGTTCATTTTTTTCGTGTGGGTTGTGTGTGTCTTGGCCGGAAAATGGGCCTTTGTGGTCACCGAATTTCATCACCGGTGATCGGTGCCGACAAGGAGAAGACCCTTAGGGTTTCGAATTATGAAAAAGGGGATAGGGGTTCAGGCTTGGGTGTGTGTGTTGGTGTATTGGGTTTAAACCCAAATCGGTGAGCCCAAGAGCATGAGAGAGAGCCCGAACCATTGTGGGCTACTTGGTCTAGTGTGCTAAGTGAACCGAATCGGTTCAGTGGGTGAACCAAGTCAGAAACGAACCGGACCCTTCTCCAGAATCGAATCGGCTAACGTGTGCGATGACATCATTCGTTGACCCGTTGATCGTTGACCGTTGACTTTTTCATAAAAGGCCTATTTCATGTTTTTCGACATCCTTATTCCGATTCTGCTGCATGTTTTCCTAAATTCGAACCCGAAAGACAATTTTGACCACTTTTATTCGATTATACTTAGTAGTTAAAGATTTGAATATCGGGAAATTAATTGGAATTATTCTTATTTGCAGACGACGTTGACTCAGATACTG
Source organism: Hibiscus tridactylites (assembly GCA_958450335.1). Lineage (NCBI taxonomy): Eukaryota > Viridiplantae > Streptophyta > Magnoliopsida > Malvales > Malvaceae > Hibiscus > Hibiscus tridactylites. Next base: position 91,187,341 of record OY288279.1, on the reverse strand, counting down.
AGATCCTTCCTCCTCCTCCACCTGGACGACCTCATGTTGCTCAGACATCCGGATCCGCTCGTGAGTTTAATTAATAATATATTCAATATTTATATTATCAGTGTCTTGGCATAGTAGTAGTATCTTTGATGATGTATTTAATTTTATAGGAGCTGACTCTGACCGACCTAGAGATAGAGCTGAGCGTGGGAGACGTCACCGTCGACGTTGAGTGTTAGCTACCTAAGGTGTGTTCTCTTATGTGCTATATGTTTGCAGTGCTTTGTATGTATATACGTTAATGAATTGAATTGTAAATATGATGTGGTTTGATGTTGTATGGTAATAATATTCTGGTGATCTGTGATATTTGAGTTGTTCAGTATGTTGTTACATCATGTTAAACTCTCTTTTCTAGGGTTTGAGAGAAATCGATTTGGGGATTTTAGGAAGAAGGTCGGTTTGTTAATCTGAAGAGAAGGAAAGCAAAAGCTGTTTTATTTATTATTTAACCAAAACATTGCGTTTCATAAGAAGAGAAAAAAAACTTTACAAAAGTGACTAAAACACTTAACACCTATCCTATATATACTAAGCAAGAATTAAAGAACAAGAAAGCTAAGAAAGTTAACTAATTCTGTTAGCCCCCCTCAAGTTGGAGCATAGACATTATGTATGCCCAACTTGAAAACAATAAAATGGAAAGAAAAACTAGGTAGAGCCTTTGTCAAGAAATCTGCAAGCTGATTGCTGGAAGGTACATGAAGCAATTTGATCAGTCCTTGATGTATCTTCTCTCGAATGATATGGCAATCAATCTCAATATGCTTGGTACGCTCATGTTGCACTGGGTTTTCTGCAAGTTGAATGACAAAAGAATTATCACAAAAGAGATTTGTTGCATGAACAGGAATATGAAAGTCTTTAAGCAAGTAAAATATCCATTGACATTCACAAGTAACTGAGGCTAAAGCGTTATATTCAGCTTCACTAGAGGACTTAGACACAATATGTTGTTTTTTAGATTTCCAAGAAATTAATGAAGATCCAAGAAAGACACAAATTTTCTAGAATCTGGACACGAGGCCCAGTCTGAGTCAGCAAAAGCTTGAAGTTTAAGATCATTGTTAGAGGAAAAAAACAAACCCTGACCCGGGGTACCTTTTAAGTACCTCAAAATCCTATGTACTGCATTTAAATGAGTATGAGTAGGACAAGATAGAAACTGGGACAGTTGTTGGACAGAAAAAGCTATATCAGGCCTTGTATTAGTAAGATATAATAACTTCCCAATTAATTTCCTATAAGTTGTGACATCCTCTAAAGGAGTTCCATCATTTTTATGCAACCTTTGAGACCCTCTAGTAACAACAATAGGAGTTGAAACAGGCTTAGACTCTAAAAAACCAGTTTCAGATAATAACTCAAGAGTGTATTTTCTTTGGCATATATTAATTCCAGACTTAGACCGAGCAATTTCAAAACCCAAGAAATACTTCAGATCACCTAAGTCTTTTATTTTAAAAGTATTATGTAAAAAAGTTTTAACAGAATCAATGTAATCAGAATTAGGACTTGTTAAGATAACATCATCCACATATATAGCTAAAGCAACAAAATCATGACCAATACCCTTAGTGAACAAACTAGGATCAGCAGCAGACTGTGAAAAACCTTGTTCAATAAGAGCTAAAGTTAACTTCTCATTCCATTGCCTACTAGCCTGTTTTAAACCATATAAGCTTTTCTTTAATTTACAAACTAAGCCAGAACTGTTTTCATTAGAATATCCAGGGGGCAAATCCATATATACTTCCTCATGTAGGGAACCATGAAGGAAAGCATTATTAACATCAAGTTGTTGTAATTTCCATTCCTTAGAGGCAGCAATAGCAATTAAAGTCCTAATAGTTGTCATTTTTGTAACATGACTAAAAGTACTTAAAAAATCTACACCAAACTGTTGGGTGTATCCTTTAGCCACCAATCTAGCCTTATACCTATCAAGAGTACCATCTGATTTTAATTTTGTTCTAAAAACCCATTTACATCCTATGGTACTTTTATTAGGGGGTAAAGGGACTAGATCCCATGTATTATTAGTTTCCAAGGCTAAAATCTCTTCCTGCATTGCAAGTTTCCAACATTCATGTTTAATGGCCTGTTTATATGTTTTTTTGGTTAAGACAGAATGTCAAGATTACAGACAAAAGATTGATGATGATCATATATGCTGTTTGTAACACTCGGGTTTAGGGGTCGGGTGAAAATAATATTTTAATATTATTTGGGCTCGGTTTTATAATTAAAATAATCTTTTAAGTTTCGGGTTTCAAAAGTAAATATTTGAAATTGGACCAAATTGAAGGAATTGCAAAGTGGAGAATTTTTAAAGGATAGAGAAGATAGCCATTCATTAATGGCCATTTTGTAATTAGCCCAACTTTTGATTTTAAATCCCCCTTCCTATCAAATAGTCACTATTCACTCTCTTCTTCAAAGAAAACTAACGGGTTGGAGAGCTCTCTTCACACAATCACTATTCCATCACAAAGCTCCTCCATTTCAACTCATTTTTGAAAGGTAACACCGTTTTTGACTTCTCCTCAACTCCCTCTCTTCAAAAGTACCATTAGTTTTTATTTTCGTCAAAGTTTTGGAAATGGGGATTTCAAAAGATTTGATTAAAAATGATGCCTTTGTGTTGCTAAACCTAATATTTTGATTTAATATTGTTAGTTATGAAGTCTAGGAGCTAAATGATTCAACATATATGAATTTTTCTTGATTTTGAGCAATTCCCGAATTTGGGTATAAATGGGATTTTTGGAGGGTTTTGGGTGAGTTTTGGGGGTTGTTTTAGGTGGGAATTGATGGTCCAATGGTGGTACTATGGTTAGGGGTTGATTTGGGATCATTTGTGGGTGTAAAAGGTGTTGGAAACATGGGTTTTGGATGAGGTTTTGGGGCTGCCCGAGTTTGCAAAATGTGGGGTTTGTTCTTGGCTTGAAATTGTGTGAATTGAGTTTGAATTGTGTTCCGAGTTAGCATTTTGATGTTTGGGCTGATTTGAGGTTATTTGAATTGTGTTGAGGTTGTTTAGAAGCAAGAACTTGGGTCGGTGAAGCATCGAGAGGAAATCCGGAAGCTTGAGGGTGATTGCTTGCTTGGTTTGGAGCTTGGAAGCTTAGGTGAGTGGTTAAACGTTTAAAGTGGTTTTAAATGGTTGGTTCGAGCATGTGGACTAGGTCGGGCTTGGTAGACCCACTTAGAGTTAGGATTAGGGTGGTAGCCTAATCCTAAACTTAATCTAGAGCCATTGGTTGAACTTGTATTCGATGAATATGCCTCGTAATATTTGTGATATGATTACTTATGTATAATGTGTTATACATGTGAGATGAGGCATGATTTGTAATGCTTATGGCATGCATGGAAATGGTTCATGATTGTGATCATGGTGAGTACGTGCTAAGCACGGAATTGATTGAAATGAATAATGTGGAATGAGTTAAATGTTGGCACTAGTATGCTTGAGTACAAATGATCGATCATTAGGATGTTAGTGTGCACACATGAGTCTAAATTTGCGCGTGGCCTTGGTGGCGTTGATTCACCAAGGAGGAGTACGGGTACGCCCGGAAATTGTGTTTATATTAGTCGATGATGAGTGGAATCCCATCGACGGGGCGTGAGGATGAGTGGAATCCCCTCTGCGAGACCGATGATGAGTGTAATCCCACCGTGAGGTAAAGTGGTTGTTGGATGTGAGTTCCAACGTGTTTATCCGCGTATTCTGGTCATAGCTAGGTGCCAATATTGATTGATATGTGTATCAATGTGTTGTGAAATGTGATCTCTATTTGGATATTTATATGTGATTACATGTGTTGTGAAATAGAGCTTTATGAGCATGGCATATAATTGGATATTGTTCATGCATCTTTAACTTTTGGCTCTTGAGGATCTTTGGTAATTATGTATTTACCTTGGTTGAGATCGTGCTTGGACCCTGCATTGTCGAGGTTTGTTTTTAAAGAGCTTACCCTCACTAAGCTTTATTGCTTACGCTCTCTCTTTGTTCGACAATGCAGATCCTTAGTTCGTGGGTTGCTAGGTACAAGAAGAGGGCCTCCAAGTGTGCTTCGTGGTGCTTGTTTAGCTACCAAGTATGAACATTTTAATTATGATGTAATGGTCAAGCAATGAGACATGTAATCGTGTTATGATGCTTTTGAATTATGTTGTTGTTGTTTAAGAGCATGTTAGACTCCTCGTTTGTGCTTGTTAATTGGCTTTTGGGATGTATGTCATGCTTGAAACCATGTTAGTATTTTGCTACCTAGGATTGTCTAAGTGTTGGCTATGTTGAAGCTTAACACCTTTAATGATATGTATGGATGTATGGCTTTGTGATGTTGTGCCTTAGTGTTTAGCCTTGTTATAATGATGTTCAAGCATGCTTATATGTTGGTTTGCCTTAGGATTGTTGTTAGTGTGATGTTGGAGGTTTTGGTGGGGTTTAGGGGCACCCTTGTGCCTTAAACTAGCTAAAACCAGTCTGCAGACAGGGGGCGTTTCGAAACGGGCTACCTTGTTTCGATACGGTCCCTTTGTTTTTGGCTGGGTGTTTCGAAACGCGGGAAGGCCGTTTCGGTACACTTTCGCTACTGGAATTCTGAGAAATTGGCGAGATGAAGGTGTTCCGAAACGGGTCTAGGGAGTTTCGAAATGGTCAAAATCTCGTTGACCACGAGAAGTTGACCAGGGAGGGTGTTTCGAAACGGTTGACCTCCGTTCCGATACGACCTCCTCGAGTAGGCTTAGAACCGTTGACCAGGTCAAGGCGTTTCGATACACCTTGAGGGTGTTTCGAAACGGCCTGTTTAATCACCTAAAAATGGACTGTTTTGTATAGGTTGTTCGAGTTAATGTTTTATGAATGCTTTTCTTTCCGCTGCTATGATCACATAGGATTCGAATGAGCCTGTAGAAAAGATTAATTTAAAAAGAAATTTTCTGGGTCGTTAACCGAGGAGGAATCTTAACGGGTTTCGCTTTGGTTTTCCCCGTGTGGCCCACTCAGACCGGTCAAGCGTCCAGACCGGGACGAGGGGATTACACTGTTACAAGACAAAACATTAGCAAGAGAATGAGGGGTAGTTCTGGTTTTATGTAAATTTACCTCAAAGTCATGAAACTTCTGGGGAAGTTTAATGTTTTTGGAAGGTCTAGAATTAACCATATTAGAAGGCATATTATTCTTACTATGAACAGATAGAGATTCATTAGAACTATTATGAACATAGAAAGAAATGTCAGAATTATTATGAACATGAAGAGAATGATCAGAATTATTAGGAACATTAAGGAAATGATCAGAATGTACAAGAGGAACAGATTGTTTATCACGTAAAGAACAAGGATCAGAAACTTTCAAATCATCAAGAAACAATGATGAATTGTCACAATTTGGAAGAGCCAAATCAGAAAAGGAATTAAGAAAAGGGAAAACATTTTCATTGAAGATAACATCTATTGAAATAAAGACTGATTTTGTATCCAAATTATATAACTTGTAACCTTTAACATTCTTTGAAAAACCAAGAAACACACACTTAATAGCCCTAGGATCCATTTTGGTTGCAGGCTTAGGTAAATCGGATGCATAAGACAAACAACCAAAAATTTTCAAATTACTGAGATTAGGTATTTTATTAAAAAGCAAATCATAAGGTGTTTTATTATCTAAAATAGGAGTAGGGGTTAGATTGATTAAGAAACAAGCATGCAAGACACAATCTATCCAAAAAGGTAAGGGCAAACCAGCATGAATTCTTAAAGACCTAGCAACATAGAGCAAATGTTGGTGTTTTCTTTCTACAATGTTGTTTTGCTGAGGTGTATGGGTACAAGAAGTTTGATGAACAATGCCCTTATTGTTAAAAAAATCTATCATTTTAAACTCCTGAGCATTGTCAGACCTTATACACTTAACACATTTAGAAAACTGAGTTTCAATGAAGTTACAGAAACTGGCAATTAAACCTCTAACTTCAGACTTGACACTCATAGGGAATATCCAGACAAACCTAGACATGTCATCCACAACAGTAAGGAAATAACTATGTCCATATAAACTCTTAATTGGAAAGGGCCCCAAACATCCATATGCAAAATATCAAAGCAAGAATCAGAAACAGAACAACTCTTAGGAAAAGGCAATCTCTTATGTTTTGCTAAACGACACACATCACAAGCAGAAATATCACCAGAAGAATCTGAATGAATACTATGATGTAATTGAGAAAAGAAATGCATCCTACGAATAGATGGATGTCCTAGTCTAGCATGCAATGTATTTAGAAGAGAAGAAGAAGATACATTACAAATGACAGAATCAACAGGAAAAGAATCCAGCATCTTATAAAGCCCTTTGCCTATACTAGCTGTACCAATCGTCTTCCAGGATGGGACATCCTGTATTAAGCAAGAATTCTTAGCAAATAAAACAGAAACATTTGGATCTAAAGTCAACTTACTGACAACAATAAGATTGAAACCAAAAAAAGGAATATACAATACATCTTTTAGAACTAAACTATTATTAAGAAAAATAGTTCCTATATGTGATACTTGAACCAAATTACCATTTGGTAATTTAACAAATTTATTACTAATACTAGTGTATGAACTAAACAAATTAATACTATTGCTAATGTGATCAGTTGCACCTGAATCAACAATCCAAGAAGATGCAACTGATGACACTGATGAAGAACAAGACAAAATCATACCTGGATCATCACTTGTAGCTGGTGGAGAAGCAAAGTCAGACAACAAGGCATTCACAGCAGAAAGAGTTGCAGCAGGAGAGGGAGAAAGATCAGAATGACCAGAACTAGAACCAAAATTAAGACCAGAACTATGACCAGAAAGATCTTTTTCATGAAGAATAGACATTAACCCTTCAAACTGTTCCTTAGTGAAAGACAAACCCTCATTTTTTACAATAGAAGACTGTGTTGAGGAATCAAAGGAATGACCAGATTCATGAACAAGATTAGCCTTACTAACAGCAGACCTAAACTTATATCCTGGAGGATATACATGCTTCTTATAGAATTTTTCAACAGAGTGACCAGAAATACCACAAAAGGTACATAATGGATTTCGACTAGCACTGTTATTTTGAGACCAAGAAGGTTTCTTGAACCTATTTGCATTCCTATCAACAGCTAAGACATGTGAATCACAAAGACTAACATGAATAGATCTTTCATGTTGTATGATAATGGAAAAGATTTCATGTATTTCTGGAAAAGGTTTAATCATGAGAACCTGAGATTTAGGAACATCAAAAGACTCATTAAGATCTCTAAGAAACCGTAACACAAAATCTTGTTTCCTAAATTTTACAGCATCACAAGAACAAGAAGACAACGACCGCAAGACACACAACTCACCCCAGAGAACTTTTAATTGCGTATAAAAAGTTTGAACAGAATTTATACCTTGACTGAGAGAGTAAAACTCTTACTGCGAATCAGACACGCGAATGATATCTCCTTGACTGAACCAATCTCGCAAATCAGCCCAAAGCTCGTAGACGATGTCGAACCAAAGAACTGATTGGGCAATCTCTGGACTAATAGCACGCTGGAGCCAAGAGAGGACGAGGTTATTGCATTTAACCCACGCAAAGTAGCTTGTATCAAATTCATTTAGTTCTTTCAGGGATCTATTAACAAATTGAAATTTGTTTTTGGAAATCAATGCCATACGCATCGATCGAGACCAAGAATGGTAGTTATGACCAGAAAGAAGGACGGAAGTTAACACAAGGGAAGGGTTTTCATTTGGGTGTATGTAGAATTCGTTAGAGGGATTAAGAAGACGAAATCTAGAAGAAGATTCAGAAGAGTGCGTTTCGGAAGAACCTACTGATACCATGTTAAACTCTCTTTTCTAGAGTTGGAGAGAAGTCGATTTGGGGATTTTAGGAAGAAGGTCAGTTTGTTAATCTAAAGAGAAGGAAAGCAAAAGCTGTTTTATTTATTATTTAATCAAAACGTTGCGTTTCATAAGAAGAGAAAAAAACTTTACAAAAGTGACTAAAACACTTAACACCTATCCTATATATACTAAGCAAAAATTAATGAACAAGAAAGCTAAGAAAGTTAACTAATTCTGTTACATCATCCAATATATATATATATATATATATGTTATCAGATTCAGATTATTGTATATCAGATTATATGATTATGCATTTCTGTTGATAAACAATGCATTCAGATTAAGAACTCGAATTTTATGTCATCTCATTATGCTTGAGATTCTGTACGGGGAAGTTTAGTAGCTTCATCTTTCGAGTTGATGTCTACTTCGGATCAATGGTTTCGCCCTACGGGTTGGACTCCACTTCGGATGATGACGAGGTAGAGATAGGTTCTGGGAACCTTACTCTTCGGATGGTGATGTAGTTGGGTGCATGTCATACTGTATTGCATATTCATTCATACATGTTTATGTGATTGAATTTATTCTTATGGAAAATTGTATTCTAATAATGTCTGGTTGACTCTGTTGATATGATAATTCTGTTAGTTATGTTTGCACTGTAGAGACACACTGAGCGTTTTCGTTGACTTCCTCTTAGTTTCTATTTCAGATACTCAGGTCTAGGCAGGTTTGGACTGTAATATTTCTACAAGCATGTGTTGTAATAGCTTAAAAGGAAAGTCTATATTGTTTATATATTGAAGCTAGTCTAAAACTGTTGAATCATTCATATTTTATAAGAGCATAATAAAATATAATTTTAAGGAATCTAGACTTCTGAGTTAAATTAGTAAAAATAATTAAAGAAATAGTTACATTAAAGTTTCAAGATAAAAAAGACTTAAGTATGGTCTAAGGCTCTATTTATAAAATGGAATTTGGATGTTACGAGAGATTAAAAATAGTTTTTTTTCTTGATAGTATGAATGTTGCAATTTCTATATGTATTTATTGATGTGTCAAATTTATTTATTTTTCTGGATAAATAAAATAAACATTTGTATATATATATTTTAACTTAAATAAGCTTAATTTTTTTACATCGAAAGATCAAATTCTTTCAAAACACTCAAACACAAAATCGTTTTAAGTGTAAGCAAACTAGAAAAAATGACCTTAAAGAATAAAGGAAGAACACTCAAAAACAACAAAGATAATTTAGAGTAAATTTCTTAATCTATTGGACAGCTTGCAGTGCATGCGACTTAGACCCGAACTTACGGGTCATGACACTAGCATATTGCATGCTAACCAATTATAAGTTCAATTATATAGCGATATTTGAAAATTATTAGGTCATTAAATAAAATATTAATGGTTATAAAAAATACCAAGTGTTGGGTGCATGGATAAGACACATTACATTCTCAAGGAAATAACGTGAGTTCAAACCTTAGAGACGACATTATTAGGAGAGGCAGCCTTGCACCCCAATCATGGACTGTAAGCCAGATATGCATATTACCAAAAATAAAAATTAACACAAATTACTTGTTAATTTTTTCCCAATCTTTGATTTGGTAAGTTTTACATTCCTTCTGTTATTTTTTATTTTTTTAAACTTCTCTTTATTTTTCTTTTATTTTATAACATAGAAGAAGAAGAAGAAGAAGAAGAAGAAGAAGAAGAAGAAGAAGAAGAAGAAGAAGAAGAAGAAGAAGAAGACACATAGTAATTATCAAACTTGAGAGGTCTTTAGAGAGAAGAGATTTTGGGTTCATAAAATATAAGATTACAAATAGTAATTATCAGAATATAAGAATATTTTTGTGAATATGCTGGTGTGATACAAGGGTAATATCTGTTTAATTTTCTTAGTCTTTTTAATAAGACACACACCATGTAGAACTGGTGCTCGAACCTAGGTTACCTGGATGAATTACATCATCTTTTTTCACTAGAACAACAAAGGGTGAACTAATCTTATTAGTAATTTACCGAGAGTATTAAATTATCAGGTTAATCTAGTTAAAATGTAAAATTTTGTTGTTTGTTTGACGAAATATAAAGTTAGCTAAAATTGCACTTTATTAAATTGTGGTTGTAATATTTGTTTTCTTTTTGTGTTAATTTAAACAAGTTTTGTTCTTTCAACATTAATGAGAAATTGATATAAAAGTTCATAGAACTTTTCATTGAATTCTGAAGCTTCGATTTTGTAAAAAAAAGAAAAACTTCAAGTTTACCTTTAAAATAGTACAATTGTAACCAATAAATTAATTTAAACCTTAACCCATTATCTAAATACGTCAATATCAATTTTTATTAATGTATTTCAAGTTATATTATAGTAATTTTAAAATTTTATACATAATATATTTGTTTAATGTGTAAAAAATGTCATAAAAATGAATATTGCAATGGACAACTTAAGTTAACGAAGTGGTGGTATTGAGATTTTCTCTATATTTCAGAATTTTAGTACTATTGAGACTCTTAAGATTTTTTTAAACTAAGGATTTGTTTAGTATGAAAGATGGAAATGAAAAATGATGGAAAAATTGTTAACTAGAAGGTTAAGATTCAAAGTAAGAAGGTGGTTATGAATCTCCACTATTTGATAACAATTTTTTTATCCTTCATATTAAGCAAAGCCTAAAAAATACTATAATATTATTCGCTCAAGGTCATGGGCGACATGACATCCCAAAAAAAATTGGACTTAAAAGAATTCTTTCATAAAAATGAATATTAAAAGAATAATATTACAGTCCCTTAAAAAAGAAATTGATGTTCATTATTTGTTATCGTATATTTACAAAAAAAAAATATAAAATTTTTAAATTTTAACACTCTAAACTATTTTTTTTTTTACTCTGCCGCAAATACAATATACCTACGTAATCTTTACAAACTAAGGATCCGTTCAAGATTAATTTTAGAAAGAGATTTTAAGGGGGAAAAGGCGTGAATGGTGGTTTGGGGGAAAGCTGTAACACCCCCTTCTCGGTCTGGCCGAGAACCGAGTCGGAGTGTGTTACTAGTGAACGGAACGGTGATTGGTGCAATAAAATTTTATTTCTTAATCGTCAATTGATCAATATTACACAAACAAAACATTACCAGATATACATCTTAGTCCAATCGACTCCTTGTGAAACAATATTTAAACGTTTATGATCAATTCTTAACTATTACAAAATTTAGGGACTAATTTGTAAATCTGCTAAATTAGATGTCCTTCGATGCAATAGACTATACCACAATGAAATTCAGTGCAATATTAATGAGTTTGCAAATTTTCATGCAATTTGGAATTCTTAACTCATCCAATTCAATCGTTCTAAATTCAGTGACTATATTATGAACAATGCAAATTGTGCCTTTAACCAACTTAACTAAACACCTTAAGGTTGTTTCGATACGGATGTGCGATGATCAATATTTTTTGACTTTGCCCTTTATACCGTATCGATACGGACAAGCCCTGTATTGGTACGGGTTGACTTTTTTTACCTTGATTTTGACCCGTTTCGATACATGTTAGACCCATATCGAAATAGAGAATTCCAGTAGCAAAATGTTTCGATATGGCTCTAAACTGTTTCGATGCGCCCTGATATGTGAGTTCAATTATGCCTACCCGTATCGATATGCCATTACCCGTATCGATACGGTCTGACCTGTAATGACAGATTTTTATTGGTTTTTAATCGATTTGACCTACTAAACAATGTTCAAATGCAATAAAAATTTATACACAATATTTCAATGATATAAATTATTGGCATGTCAAATTTTATGATCGTTCGAATCTGTTTACTATGTTTTCATCTTTTTAAGCTAAATATGCATATTGGGCCAATTTCAAGCAAATCTTAACAAGTCAATTAAAGCATTTAAACCACATAAAACACATAGCATTTATACACATAGACAAAACATTAAAATCAACTAGTTTACTACTTTGCCACCATTCTAGGAGTTCATAGGGATAAAATACTTTACTTTAGGCTCGAGGTGACTTGTCGCGTTACCAACTAGCTTCGATCTTAAAACGATAACTCGTAACATGAAATGTATGGACAATGAATGCATTAGACTTATATAGTCTAAGTGAGATAGCCAATAACAATGTATGAACATGGTATTCCATTTATCATGATTTGATGACAATCATAATATCAAATATATGAATAAACATGGCATGCTTCTCATTCATGTTAAAGCATAACATCAATCATTATATCATCAATGACAATATCAATTTCATAATACCATGACAAAGTAATATTAATAATCAATAATTCCCTTGAATCAATTCGCGGGATATGGATACGCAAATTCCTACGCCTTGTCAAACAATGAATGGGCATCCCGCCGACATCACCAATAAGACCAATATACAATACATCCCTCTACCTCGCCAAATCAATATAGGTCGTAGCCCTAAGACCGTAGTCCACCCGTACACTGAGCTCACAAATTTTATGGCATGCCAGTTGTATCCAATACTTCGATCCCAAGGTTCAATAACAATAACTCAATGGCAATAATATCATATCAATATATCAACAATCATATTTTCATGTCAAGAAACAATGGTAAGAATCCAATGCAACATCCAATGGTCAGTGATTCTATTTATTTCAATGATTTCGATGACAACAATATCAATGCTACGGATGATGACTCGAGGCAATATTTACCAAAACTTACCAATATAGAAAGCGCTTTATGCAATTCCCTTCAATTCAATGGTTAATAAATCAATAAACAATGATTCGAGATGGCACCTAGCCAACTCTCGGGACTCCGACTACACTCACCTCGATAATCCGAAGCTCCTAAGGCTCTCGGATGATGATTCCTTTATTTCTAGCTTGTTTTGGAGAGGATAGGTTAGCTTCCTCCAAACCTTGAACTAGGAAGATCAATAGAGAATTGCTATAACAAATATAACAATATTGATAGTCATTGGCTACATAATAGATTAAAACTTGGAGAACAAAGGCTTAACTTAGAACTTGTAACTAAAAATTAGGCATTCGTTAATCGATGATACTAACCATAGATTGAGGGTTTTCACTTACCCAATCGGTAGCTACGAATTGATATTCTTAAATCAAAGAAAGCCTAAGCTTAAGAATCACAAATTGAGAGATGTATGCTTGAGCTTGGTGGAGATTATAACAATGGTGGTGTTTGCTTATTTTCTTTAGACAAAAGGTGAGTTTAGTCTCGGTGGAACTCAAAACAAAGGATGAGAACCCTTTTCCTTTAATTCATTTTTAAGCTCAATCATTTCCCTACCTCTCTTGTAGCCAATGAAAAGGTTTCCCTTAGAAAAGAGAAAGCTTAAAATAATAATATCTATATTCTCTATATCTTATCAATACCAATTATAAAAATGACTATAAGTCATCTTTTTGGATTACTTTCACGTGGGGAGGGCATCAATAAACAAGTGATTCATCACCTCTACATTTTCTTTTGATTTATCCTTCGAATAGATTCGAATTAGAGGACCCATTTCAAAACACGTGTAGTTGTATCGAAATGCTAAGAAAAAGTCTAAAAGTTAGTTAAAACCGTTAAGGTTGTATCAGAATGCCCTGTAATCATTTCGAAATGCCTTACCTAGGTCGTTTCGGTATGCGTCTTTACTGTATCGAAATGCCTAGCTCAAAAACATCATTTTAGGCATTTCCAAGGAGGCATTAACTAAGAATAAATTTAATTAAGGTCCCTTAACAATATAATATATAATTTAGGCTGTAAAAAGATTTGAACATTTTAATATTGATACTCTGATCATCGAAATCTAATTTTGACTAGCCCTGTTTTTGGGGTGTTATAGAAGCTGAAATTTTCAGTGTTTTTAAAAGTTGGGTTTGGGAGACAAATCAAGTGCAGAAGCTAGTTGAAAACGCATGATTTTTGGCTGTTCAGCGCAACTTTCTCAGTGGGGCTCCAAAAGCTCATTCCAACCTCATTCTTGAACGGTCCCTAAATATGAAAAATGTTATACGTAAGATTTGAAACCAAATGTCCCATAAATGAGGTAGTTATTTTCAAAACTACTCCTCAAACAAACTACAAAAGTTAGATTTTAATATTTTCAATAACATTTAATATTAATAAAAATTTCTTTTTATCAAATTTTTTTGGCTTAGCCGTTAAATAGGTGCCCAAACTATGCCTTTTTCGAGTTAGGTGCCCAAACTATTTTTTGGGCCAAATAAGTACCTAACGTTTCATTTTGTGATCCATTTAAGGTTCTCCATTAATTCACTTCGTTAAAGGACACATGTCATCTCCTGAAAATTTTAAAATTATATTAAAAATAAATAAAATTACTTAATTTTCAGAAAATCTCTAAGTTTTCCAGATTTCACAAAACAACCCCCGAATTCTAAAATCCCTAACTCCCCAAAACCTAAATCCTGATTTGGGCCGATTCCGCTGCCAATTGTCACGCCGCCACCCACCACATCGGTCGTCGGACCATCACGACCATTTTCCCCAACAATCCGTCGTCGAAAATCGACTGACGCCGAGCGAAATGCCGAACTTGTCGAATCATTCCTTCGAACGATTCGCGACGAACGATGGAAGGACAGACGACCAACGACATGCAGGTTGTTAGGTGAAGGGAGGGCGCTTCATTCCGTCACTGGCAACGCGGCCAGCGCTAGTGGGAGTGGTCGGATTTGGAGGTTTAGGGATTCTGGGACTATTTTGGGAATATTTGAAAATTTCAAGATATATTTTTATTTTGTTTTATTAGGTTTATTCATTTTAATGATTTTGAAATTTTCTAAAGATGACACATGTCATTTAACGGTGAGAATTAAAGGAGAACCTTAAATGGGTCATGGAATGAAACATTAGGCACCTATTTGGCCCAAAAAATAGTTTAGGAACCTAACTGAAAAAATAGCATAGTTTGGGCACCTATTTGCCTATTAAGCCAATTTTCTTTTTAATTTGGTTGTTCTCCTTTCTCTCTCTAGTCGTCTATTTTTGTACCGGTAGTCA
The DNA here is from genome assembly GCA_958450335.1 of Hibiscus tridactylites. Classification (NCBI taxonomy): domain Eukaryota; kingdom Viridiplantae; phylum Streptophyta; class Magnoliopsida; order Malvales; family Malvaceae; genus Hibiscus; species Hibiscus tridactylites. The sequence goes on along the minus strand of OY288279.1, from coordinate 91,172,317 downwards.
ATCAATAGTGACTCATACTCCCCTTAATTTGCTTTCTTATATTTTATTGTTCTTCTTCTTCTTGTTATGATTGTAGTTACAATATAGTTAGAAGGTTGTTTGTTAGTTACAGATTAGTTTCATTAGAAAGTTAGTTAGCTAGCCGAATTCTTAGTGTATAAATATCATTGTAATGTATTCAATTATTATCAATGAAAACTGAAGAAATATTTCCAATATTATTCTCTCAATTATCATAAACTCAACATGGTATCATGAGCCCATTTTTCTTCAGTTTTTTTCATTTCGGGCCTTTGTTTGTGTATGGCCCATTTCTTGCTTATTCCGATCTCAGTTTAGTGTATCGAGTTTTTCCCTTTTGCTTCCTCTTTGTTTTCCCCAAATTCTAGGGTTTGTTTGCTTTCTCTTCGTTTTCGCGTTATACCATCTGCATCGGAAGAAATAGTGGTTGATTTCCACCATCCTCTTTTCATGTATCCTTCTGATACGCCGGGATCGTTGTTGGTTTCGCATCAGCTCACTGGTCCAGAGAATTATAGTATCTGGAGTCGCTCGATGAGGATTGCTCTTTTGGCGAAGAATAAGCTGGGATTTGTTGATGGAGATTGCAAGAAGGATGCGTATGAAGAAGTTTTACAACCACAGTGGGAGCGTTGTAATGTTATCGTTTTATACTGGATCTTGAACACTGTAAGTAAAGAACTCTCAGCTGGTATTGTTTTCAATTCGAGTGTGTCGCTTGTGTGGGAAGATCTCCGTGAGCGTTTTGATAAAATTGATGGGTCTAGGATTTTTTTTCTTCACCGAGAAATTGATGCGCTGACTCAGGGGAATTCTACTATGTCTGCTTATTATACTCGTCTCAAGCTCCTTTGAGATGAGTATAATTTGCTTGTTCCTTTCTCTTCTTGTAACTATGAAGCATCTAAAAAAAATCTTCAGATTTTGGTTCAACAAAAACTTTTTTAGTTTTTAATGGGTTTGAACGAGACGTATTCAGCCATTCGAAGTCAGATCTTGCTTAAACAGCCCCTTCCAACTGTGAATCAAGCTTATGCGATGATTATCCAGGAGGAATCTCAGAGAAAGCATCTTACTGGTTTTTCACCACTTTCCAATTCGACGGTCATGTACTCTCAGGCTATTGGTGGCTCGGCGCGTCGACGTTTCAATGGTGTCTGTGACCATTGTAAACTCAAGGGCCATAAGAAGGAAAATTGTTACCGATTGATTGGATTCCCACCTGATTATAAGTTCACTAAGAAGAGGGGTTCACAGGCTGCACTTGTCAATTCCCAGGCTTCTTCTGATCTGTTGCCTGATATTGATCGTGGTGATTCTTCGAGTGCTCTCACCTTTACTCGTGACCAGTACACTCAGATTCTAAGCTTGCTTCAGAAGCTTCATACAATTGACGTTGTGGTGAATTCTGCAGGTATTACTATGAGTTTTTCATCCAATACTGATAAATCTCGTTCTTGGATTTTAGATACAGGTGCTACCGACCATATTTTGTCTGATTTCAAGTGTAACCCCCTTAGCCCGGCCTAGACATTAGACCCGAACTATGAAGATCACACAGGGAAAACCAAAGTCAACCCGAAAGTCAACCTTGATTAACGACCCTTTTTTATTTTTATCCTCTCTAGATGCACATTGAACCTATATGAAATCTCAAGAACCTTGGGAGAGAAAAGCACATCGATCGGAAAACGTTTAAGGACTCAATTGCAAGAAATACACTTTTAGGGACCAAAATGTAAATTCTGGAAAATAAAAGGACTTTGAATATTTTAGTTTTACCAAACCTCAATTAATCATATTACAAGCCTCTCTGCCAAAATTCAGCTTAAAAAGACATCTCAAGCTCAAGCAATTGCAATTACAACTTTCAGGACTAAAATGTAAAGCATGCAGACTTCAAAGCAATTCAAAACTATGTCCAACGGTCACCCGTTTCGAAACACTGAAAACCGTATCGAAACACCCGTGTCGAACGCCCGTATCGAAACGGTGTTGACCGTTTCGGTACGCGGGTATGTTCTGAAACCAGTTTCGAAACAGACACTTCTAGTAGCCAAAGTGTTTCGAAACACTTCTACCCGTTCCGAAACGCCCAAGCCATTTCAAGCACCCGTTTCGAAACAACCAAGGGTGTTTCGATACACCCTACCCAGAAACTGCAGAAACTTCTGGTTTTTTACCTTAAGACACCCTCAAACATACTTTAAATCATTCCATAACATTTCAACAACATGCTAAGCATTAAAACCATCAAATTGCATCAAAGGCTAGATACAATACAAGCATTAAGCACACCTACTCATTCATCACATTCAACACATGATCTTACTTTTAAACAAAGAACATGGGTATATCAACATATGAAGAAGAAGATCCAAATATTGCAAAACGATCAACAACAAGTTTCAAACCATAAACCGAACATGGTCAAGATAAACAACCTCATTACACAACAACATAAAAGTTTCCCCCCATTGCCTTTATTATCAATAGCTATAAACCAAACATACTTCTCAAGTGGAGCTCTTCTTGAATCCCTTGATTCTTGCTGCCCCAACTTCAATTATCTGCATTGATGGACAAAAAGGAGCGTAAACACATAATGCTTAGTGAGGAATGCTCAAAACCAAAACACCATCAATGCAGCGAATCATAAAACCTTCTTTAAATGTAATCACAACTCAATAAACCAAAGTATTGTTTGAAAACCTCCTTTGAAAAAACATTGCTTTAAATCATGCATTGCTCAACATGAAAACCAACATTTAACTTTGATACACTAAACAACTCACCCCAAACAACATTCTTGCAAACACTATCATTTAAACCTTTCCATGCATAAACACTTCATGCAAAGTTTAAACCAATTTCCTTGGAAATCACTTCCACTTCACACTATACCTTTCTCATGCTTGATAATCGTTTCAAAGCAAAATACCTTTTGGAAACCATATGTTCCTTCTATCTATCTCATGCATTCAACCAATGCAAAACTCATGGCAAAGCCACACATGCTTGTTACTCAAAAGCATTTTAATAAACTCAAAACCTCATTTGCATAAGCAAATCTCCATTTTGAAACCACATGTACCATCTAGCTAACACATGCATACAACCTATGCAAATCTCATGGCAAGGCCACATATGCTTGATACACAAGCATTTCATAAAATTATTATCTCATATGCATTTCTCATTACATACAACATCTCAAGCATTGGTACATGTGACACAATTCATTCTCATATATTGGCCTTTTTCATATTCTATTGTACACGGATATGCGGACAGCTTGACTCGAGGTCAAGTCCTACCTCGGTAGGATCTCGCCACCGGCTCTCATGGCGGTATCTACCCTCGCCACTAAGCTTGGGTATTTCACCAAGTCCTACTACGATGGAATGCCCCTCATCGATTTCACATGGCAATAACTCTTGTTGCCAAAAAGCTTGGTCTCTCACCAAGTCCTACTCCGATGGAATGCCCATCATCGATCTCATGGCAATAACTCTTGTTGCCAAAAAGCTTGGATAATTCATGTGAAACCGATATTTTAATTTTGATATAACTAAAGAACCTAAGGACTAAATTGAAAATGTCAAAACGAATTTTTAAGTCCTCAAACATCCCCATATGATTTTAAGAATATGCCAAAGTTAAAAACTAAGATTTTCAAATAATTTCTAAGTGTTTTAAAGCCGAAACAGTGTTTTTCAAGTCCCTGTTTCAAAACGGCCTAAGGCGTTTCGAAACGATTTCACCACTACCAACCCCTATTCCGAAACGGGTATCGAAACGGCTTTAGAACATAAGAACCCGTATCGAAACGAGTTCAAGTGTTTCGAAACGGTTCTTCATTTTGATTTGAAAAATATGACCTTTGCAATGTTTTTAACTGAATTTTCAGAAACCATTAAGGTGTTTCGAAACGGGCTCAAGCTGTTTCGAAACGACCCTTGACAGTGGCAAAAGTGTTTCGAAACGAGTTCAATCCGTTTCGAAACGGGCTCTTAAATGCACCCCAACGACACTTTCTATTTTGGTCTGTTTCTAAACAGGTTCTCGCGTTCCGAAACGGGTGGTTGCAGACTGCATTTATGGAGGTGAGATAACACCCCCAACGGCTCTATTGATGAATGCAACAACCACAACGGCTAGAAATCAATGAGAAGGTATAAAGGGGACCTCTAAAAGCTCCAGCAACAACTATTGATCCAAAAGCAAATATCCATACATCAAATCCAAGCATTTGTGCTAAAATCCCATATTGTCTAGAAACCCCAATTGTAATTTTCATTCTTATCCTTTTCAATTGGGTTGAGTGCTTGTAATTGAGCTACAATTTGTATTGAGAGATACTATCTTAGCCATCAAACTCTTTGTTATATTTGTTTGAGGATTGGGTTAAATTTTGGGTAGAAAATTTAACCGAAAATTGTAAGGGTTGCCTCCTTAGCCTAGAAAAGGGGAAGAGCAATTAGTGGAATTGTTGCAAATCCTTAGTGAAGTTAAGGTAGTGGATGTGGAGTTCATTTGGAACTTGAACCACTCTAAAATTCCTTGTCAATCTTTTTAATTTGCAATTCCCACCTCCTAAACCTTAAAAATCCAATTCACCCCCCTCTTGGTTCATATCGATCTTTCGATCCACTCAACAATTGGTATCAGAGACTACCTCTGTGAGGATTAACAACCACAAGAGGAGTTCCTAGGAAGAGTGTGATCATCAAATATCAAGAGATGACTTCAACCTCCGGTTCGGGCATGTATGAGTCTCAATCCACTACAAAGCCTCCCTTCTTCAATGGTGATAACTATTCTTTTTGGAAGAATAGAATGCGTCTCTTCATCAAGTCCAATGACTACTTAGTTTGGGATGTCATTGAAGATGGCCCTTACATTCCATTGAAGCAAGATAGTGAAGGCAAGATGGTCTTGAAGAAAAAGGTGGAGATGAGTGAAGAAGAAAGGAAAAAGATTCAAGTAAATGACAAAGCTCTCCACATGCTCTTTTGTTCATTCGGTTCGGACATCTATTCTAAAGTGTCATCCATTGAGAGTGCCAAAGAAGTGTGGGACACTCTTGAGACTACCTATGAGGGAACCAACGATGTTAAAGAAACTAAGATTGGAATTCTCAATCTTAGTTATGAGAATTTCAAGATGGAGCCCGATGAGACGGTGTCCAAGATGTTTGATCGGTTCTCCACTATAGTCAATGGGCTCAAAGGTTTTGGAGAGATCATACCGGAAGACAAGCTTGTTCGGAAGCTACTCTATTCACTTCCCGAATCTTGGGATGGGAAGAGAACCGCCATCATTGAAGCTAAAAATTTAAGACTTTAAAGCTTGATGAGCTTGTGGGTTCTCTCCTTACTCATGAGATTATGAAGCAAGGAAGGGAAGAAGAGAAGAAGAAAGAGTAGAAAAGCTAGAGGTTGAGAAGAAGAAGAAGATGGGAATAGCTCTCAAAGCTTCATTACATGAGGAGAGCTCTTCTAGTGAGAAGGATGAGCTAGAAGAATTGGCTATGATAGCCAAACGATTCTCACGCTTTATGAGGTCCAACTGGGGAAGAAAAATCCAAAGAAAAATGGACTTCAAAAGCAAGAACAAAGAAGAAGCAATGGATCAAATCATTTGCTTTGAGTGCAAACAACCCGGTCACATACGTTCAAAGTGCCCTCAACTCAAGAAGAAGGGCTTTGAGAAGAAGAAGAAGCTCAAAGCCAAGCTTGCTACTTGGAGTGATGAGGAGTCATCGGAGGATGACGAACAAGAGGTGGCTAACCTTTGCCTCATGGCACTTGAGGAAGATTCCTCCATGGTAACCTCTAACTCATCAACTTTAGATTTTACATATGATGAATTGAATGATGCATATGATGAGTTACAAGAGGTCTATGATGAATTAGTTGAGAAATATAAGGAGTCGGTCATTAGAAATAAGAAAATTATTTTGGAACTAAATGAGAAAAATGACTCACTCTCTCAAGCTAATTCAAAATTTCAGAAAAAGATATTAGGGTTGAAAGATGAACTAAAATTTTTTCAAGATGAAAATGTTGACCTTAATAATCTTTTGTCTCAATGTAATAGTGAACACCAAAAGGTGTTGGATGAGCTAAATGAGCTCAAAAAGTCTTTTAAAAATGTTGGTAGTGTCAAGCATGAAATAGGTGAATCCTCAAGAACAAACCAACCTAAGAAAAAGACTAACTACTACAAAAAAGGTAGCTTTCCTAGACATAGTAGAGCTAAAAGAATTAGAAGTGTATGGGTTCCTAAGGAACTTGTAAAATCTAATAACATTATTGCTATGTCATCTTGGATTCCTAAGGGAACCAAGGTTTTGGGAGCTAACACTCATGGACCCAAAATGATTTGGGTACCAAAAACAAAAGCTTAATATCTTTGTTTGTAGGGGGAGCATTGCTACAAGGCCAAAGCACAAAGTCAAAACTCTTGGTACCTTGATAGTGGATGCTCAAGGCATATGACCGGAGACAAGAGTAGATTCATGGATCTAAAGCCAAAAAGTGGAGAAGTGGTGACATTTGGTGACAACTCCAAAGGACACATTAAAGGTATTGGCTCCATAGGTAATCACTCTACTATTCTCATTGAAAATGTCTTGTATGTCGATGGTCTTAAACACAACTTATTGAGCAAAAGTCAATTGTGTGATAAAGGATTTAATGTTTTATTTGATAAAAATGGATGCAAAATTGTAGACATTAAATCTAATAATATTATGCTCATAGGTCATCGCATAGGGAACATATACATGGTGCATCTAGATGACATTCATACATCTCATGCATGCTTAATAGCACAAAATGAAAATGATGCATGGTTGTGGCATAGGAAACTAGGACATGCTAGCATTAGTGTTTTAGAAAAACTAGTTTCCCTTAATCTAGTTAGAGGTTTACCCAAGATAAAATTTTCAAATGATAAAATTTGTGATGCATGCTCTAAGGGTAAACAACATAAGTCTTCCTTTAAATCCATTAATGATGTTTCTACTAGTAGATGTTTACAACTTATCCATATGGATTTATTTGGGCCAATTAGAACTATGAGCTTGGGTGGTAAGTCTTATGCTTTTGTACTTGTTGATGATTTTTCTAGATTTACTTGGGTTCTATTCTTAAGTAATAAAGATGAGGCTTTGGAAAAATTCATCACATTTTCTAAACTAACCCAAAATGATCTTGAACTTAAAATTTCACATATTAGAAGTGATCATGGAACCGAGTTTCAAAATTTAGGGTTTGAAGATTTTTTAAATGAAAATGGTATTAGCCACAATTTTTCGGCTCCTCGAACTCCTCAACAAAATGGGGTAGTTGAGAGGAAAAATAGAACTTTGCAAGAAATGGCTAGAACTATGCTTTGTGAAAAAAATTTACCTAAATATTTTTGGGCGGAAGCCACAAACATCGCTTGCTATATTGTTAATCGAGTAATGATTAGGCCAATTTTAAAGAAAACACCTTATGAGATTTTAAAATCTAAAAAGCCTAACATTAGCTATTTTCACCCTTTTGGTTGCAAGTGTTTTGTTTTAAATAATGGAAAATACAACTTAGGTAAATTTGATGCAAAAAGTGATGAAGCTATTTTCATAGGTTACTCTTTAACCTCTAAAGCCTATCGAGTATTTAACAAAAGAACTTTAGTAGTAGAAGAATCTATTCATGTTGTATTCGATGATAACCTCCTTCCAAGGAAGGATTCTTGTGATGATGATGATGTAGGAATCATAAATGCCTTTGATGGAGGACAAACTTCAAAGAAGGATGAGATTCCAACAAAAGAAGAGGACACACAAGATCCACCTCTTGAAGCCTTGAAGGACTTGGCTCTTGAGGAAAAGGAAGTGAGCTACCCAAGGGAGTTCAACTATGTCAAAGATGGTGAAATCTTGGGTGATCCATCCAAGGGGGTAACCACTCGATCTTCTCTTAGATTAATGAATCATGTTGCATTTATCTCATGCATAGAGCCTAAGAATATTAAAGAAGCATTGAAAGATGATTTTTGGATTATGGCTATGCAAGAAGAGTTAAATCAATTTGAGAGAAGTAACGTTTGGACATTAGTTGATAGGTCTAGTAATCAATCTACCATAGGAACTAAATGGGTCTTTAGGAACAAGCTAGATGAGAGTGGTAACATTGTAAGAAATAAAGCTAGACTAGTAGCACAAGGTTACACTCAAGAAGAGGGAATAGATTTTGATGAAACCTATGCACCCGTAGCTAGAATGGAAGCCATTAGGATGTTGCTTGCATATGCATGTTATCATAATTTCAAGCTTTTTCAAATGGATGTTAAAAGCACGTTTTTAAATGGTTTTATAAATGAAGAAGTGTATGTGGAACAACCACCGGGTTTTGAAGACTCAAAATTTCCAAATCATGTTTTCAAACTCACCAAAGCTCTTTATGGTTTAAAACAAGCTCCTAGAGCTTGGTATGAAAGACTTTCAAACTTTTTAATTGAAAAAGGTTTTGAAAAAGGTAAGGTGGACACTACACTTTTTATAAAAATGTATAAAAATGACATCTTAGTAGTTCAAATTTATGTTGATGATATTATTTTCGGTTCTACTAACGAATGTCATTGTCAAGAGTTTGCTAAGTTAATGCAAGGTGAATTCGATATGAGCATGATGGGGGAGCTCTCATTCTTTTTGGGACTCCAAATCAAACAAAAGAAGGATGACACCTTCATCAATCAAGCAAAGTATATAAAGGATATGCTCAAGAAGTTTGGCTTGGAGAACGCAAAGTCTCAAGCCACACCTATGAGCTCATCTACAAAGCTTGACAAAGATCAAGGAGGTAAGTGTGTTGACTCTAAGCTTTACCGTTCTATGATTGGATCATTGCTTTTCCATTACCGCAAGTAGACCGGATATCTTGTTTAGTGTTTGCTTGTGTGCTAGGTTTCAAGCTAGTCCTAGAGAGTCTCACCTTATAGCCGTTAAGAGAATTTTTAGGTACCTTAGAGATACTCTTTGTTTAGGTCTTTGGTACCCTAGAGACTCTACCTTCAACCTTCATGCTTATTCGGATGCGGATTATGGGGGTTGCAAAATCGATAGGAAAAGTACTTCGGGAACTTGTCAATTCCTAGGTAGTATGCTCATATCTTGGTTCTCTAAGAAACAAAATAGTGTAGCCTTATCTACCACCGAATTCGAGTACATATCCTTAGGGAGTTGTTGTGCTCAAGTCCTTTGGATGAAGCAACAACTCTTAGATTATGGAATTAAAGTTGAAACCATACCCCTAAAATGTGACAACACTAGTGCTATATGTCTAACAAAAAATCCCATCCAACACTCTAGAACCAAAAACATAGAAATAAGGCATCATTTCATTAGAGATCATGTCCTTAAAGAAGATGTGGTTATAGAGTATGTAGACACCTTAAATCAATTAGCGGACATATTTACAAAACCTTTAGACAAAGAGCGTTTTGGTCCCTTAGGAGAGAGTTAGGTCTAGCTAGCCTATCTTGACCTCTTAGGACCTCTTTTGTGCTTAAAATTGCTTGATCTTGTGAAATGCCATGTTTATGTGTTTTGACTCCTAATTTCATCCATGCTTATAGCTAGGGGAGTATGTTTATGTTTGCATATGTTTTGCCTGCTCATTCATGTCATTCATGCAAGTTAGGCCTTAGAAAAACTCATTTTTCTGCACTTTTAGAGCCTCATCTGCACTTCCAGGCCCAGGTGTATCGAAACGGGTCAACATGTTTCGATACGGATGCCTTAAAATCATGTCTGAGAGAAGGGCGTTTCAAAACGCCTCAAAAGGGTTTTGAAACGTTTTTGCTACTGCCAAAGGGTGTATCGAAACGAGTTTCGATACGAGTCAATGGGGCTTCGATACGGTCAACACCGTATCGAAACGGTCAGCTGAAATTCTAAAAACGGTTTCACGGACAACTTTAAGTAGGGCTTTTAATGTTAAAATTCACTTTAAACTCAAACTCTTCAAAACCCTAACCCGACTTTTTCCCTATAAAAACCCTCTAAACCTCTTTGTTTTTCACCAAATCTTGGGGGGGTTTTCTCTAAAACTCTAGTCTAAGCAAGTTTCATCAACATTGTGCAAGGATTTTCATCCATTCATCCAAAATCCCAAACTAAGGTATTTTTCCTCTTTTTCTTTTTCCTTCAATTTATGTTCGAATCTTAGGTTAGAAAATTTTATTTTTGTATAGTTTATGTTTTTATGCTTGGGTTTTCCATATCTTGTAAAAAAAATTCAAAATCTTAAATTTTTTGATTCGAATATAAAAAATTTCACTCGTATTTTCTCTTACTGTTTTTTTTTTAATTTTTCTTTGTTTTCAATTTTTTTTAAAAACCTAAGTGGGATTTATCATTGGATTGAATTTAGAAATCTATGCATACACTTAATTTTTAAAACTTGCTTGCTTAATGTTTTTAGGATGTCGGAGAATGCTAGCAAAAAGCGTAAGTCCGTTCAAACCGGTGAGTCGAGCATGCGTCCGAATCTCGCTCAGCTCTTTCAAAAATCCCTTCGAACTCCAGAGATGCGAGCTCGTTTCAAATATGTCCAGGATTTTGAAGTTCGTCGTGAGCGTGTCATTGATCTCGAATTCCTTAACTCCGAGAGATTCCTTTTCCGTTACCTCGAGCGTTTGAGCGAATGGGATCTTCTTCCTTTGTTAAGCATCCCGGACATTCGCTACATACATATGGTACTCATCTTTTACTCCAATGCTCGTCTTATTAATGATGAAACAAATACTGAGGTTGTAGGAATTGAATCTTTTATGTTAGGGAAAAAGTTTACTGTTAATGTTGCTCTCTTGGAGTCCACTTTTTCCCTTAAGGATGAAGGAATTGAGAATGAACATCACTTTGGTACTAACACCGGTCCAGTGCTTACCTTGGATGCGCACGATCGTTTTCTTCACTTGATGGTATCATGGTTCCTTCGCCCCTCCGGAGGTAAATACTCTCATATCCGTCAAGTTGATTACTTTTGGCTTGAATGTTTCCGTCGTGGTGAGCGCCCTAATGTTGCTAAGATCATATTTGCCGAGATGGTTAATAATGTTAAGCTTATTGACACCGATGGCTTGAAATCCTTTACTTATGGCACGATCTTAAGTCACATCTTTCGCACGATTGGTCTCGATTGCACCTATGACTCTCCGGAACCACGCAAGTCCAAGATTGGTGAGTCCTCTCTTCGCAAGTCCGGTTTTCACTATGTGAACAATGTTTCGGAACGTGTTGATAGAGCTGCACCTCCTCCTCCTCCTCCCGTTGAACCTTAACCGCAAGCTCAAGTTGGAAACAATGAAGCTCTTACGGCTCTCATTACCGAAGGGTTCAATGCCATGGATACTAACATAGCTTCGGGTTTTGGTGCCATCAACATTCGCTTGCAAAATGTAGAGGATCGCCTCTTATCTCTTGAGACTTCCCACTCGAACTTTGATTTGTCCTTGTCTACCCTTTATGGCCAATGGACGAAGTTTCGCCATTCTCAAGTCAAGAGAGATGATGAGTGTAACACCCCAATTTTGGGCTTGGAAGTTAGGGTCTGAACCGGACCAGTTTAAATTATGGTTCGAATATAAAAGGTGGTTTTTAGGGAAAGCCTAGTTAGGGATGCATTACAAATATGGAAAAATATCTAAAAATCCTCTTTTATTATATATAAGAGAGTGGTGAAATCAATTTTACAAAATGGGGTTTGGAAATATGACATTTCAAGTTAGTGACTAAAATGTAATTTTTGAAAAGTTGGTGACTATTTTAAAAGGATTGAAACTTTGAATCTTTAAGGAGCTAATTTACCCAAGGGAGGGTTTCTCCAGATTTTTCTTAGATTTTAAAGACTCATTTAATGTCACTTAATAAAAAGAAAAGAGAGAAAAGAGATATTTTGGTTTCATAATTAACTTTTGCCAAAATTTTCCCATTTCATTTTCTCTCAATTTTCCCTCAGCCAAACACATTTCCACAGCCACTTTTCCTTTGATTTTCACACCTAAAGTTGAGATTTCAATCTCTAAATGATTTCTAATCATTTCTACACCAAATCCTCATCATTTGCTTATTGAATTTTCAAGAATTTTGGCTGTAAACAAGGAGAAATCCACATTTAGAGGTATGAACGTCCTTCTCCTCTAAATACTCAGTTCTTTACTGAAATTCCCAAGTTCTCAATCCTTAAATTGAGTTTTATTAAAGGTTTTGATGTTGTGATCTTGATTTTGGCTTAAAATGCAAGATTTGGATTTAATTTTGAAGAAATTCGTATTAAATGATTGGGCTCTGTTTTGAGATGTCTTTTTGATGTATTTTAGATGTTTAAATGATGTGTAATTGAGGTTTAATCAATGCAATCCCGAATAGGTTGATTTTCCTAAGTTTTTACTTGAGTTAATGGTGGTTTTTGGGGTGATTTTGATGTTCTGCTATAGATGGAGGTATAAGGACGTGATTAGGTCCTTTTTGGATGTTAATTGATGTCTAAGAATGATTGGAATTGATGGATCTTGGCTGGGTAATGTTGTAGAGGCGTTTGGATGTGATTTCGGTTGTGTTTGGTAGCCAAAATGTGAGTTTTGATGAGAGCAGCGAGTTTAGGTGTTGTGGCTGGAGATTTTAATGCATGATGATGCATTAATCCTCTGCTTTGATGTGTTTAAAACAGGGGAGACATCTTCGGATCCTTGTGGTGTTGATCCGGAGGCTTGATCGGCGTTTCGGCAAGCTTGCGAAACGGAATCGGTGAGTGAAGTTTGGTTTTCAGCTTTGAAACCAATGTTTGAAGGTTATGGGAGCTTAGTTTAAGTCTAAACAACTTAGCTAAGCTCAAGAGTAAGTTTTCGGAGAAACTCTCTTTTTGAAGAACCATGAGATGGTTGAATGCAATGTGTTTATTTTGCATGTTTAAATTCTGTTTTGAAAGCATATTTTAGCATGTTTAATGCTGGTTTTGTAAGCCATGTGTTGAAGGATGCTCAAGGTAAGAGATCCTTGATTTAAACATTGATAAATGTGGTTTGATGCATAGTGATGCATGATTATTTAATGGCTTTGTTAAATGCTTTAAAACAGTGGATTGATGATGGTAAACGATGTATATCGGCAAGTGATGTGTTGGTTTAAAAGTACTTGAATCGGATATAGTTAGCCGGCTATAGGATTGGGTGCACCGTGAATAAAGTCTCCTTGGATGTTGAGGGGTTGTAATGGTACCGTAAACTCCATCCAAGAACACTAACGAGATGTCTAAGATCATAATAGTGGTTAAAATGCCATGTGAGGATCTTGTGTTGTGTGTCCCGTGTTCTCGTTAGTGATGTTATACAACTACCAATGAGTGATGTGGAGGGGTTGTAATTGTACCATAGACTCCATCACGGGTGTTGAGGGGTTGTGATTGTACCGGTAAACTCCACCTTGAGTGTTTGGTAGTGTGTATGAAGCGTATGGGACAACGCTTGTAATCCATGTATCCGATTGTGTTTTAAGTTGAAAAATGGTTATGGATTATCACTTGAAAGCCAATATGACATGTTGATGAATTGAAGCATGAGATGCTTGGTTTGTATGCATAAATGCATGATAAATGATGTTTTGAAATTAAAGGCCTTGGAAAGGTGTTTTTACAAAGTGCATTATTGTGTTGTTTTATTAGAGCATTTCTCACTAATACGTGCTTACGCTCTCTCTTTCTTGAACCAATAATGCAGAGCATTGAAGTGCTTTAAGGGCAACAAGGAGGTCAAGGATCCAAGTGAAAGTCTAAGCTCATGTATGGTGACTATTTTCACAACACTATTAGCTTTTGGTATTTGGCAATGGGAATCTAGATTGTGTTTTTGGGAGATGTTTTGGACTCCCTAAGTTTGGTTTAATGCCTATGGTGTTTGGGAACATGTAAATGGCCATTTGGTATTTTGTTTTGGAGATTTGATGATTGCTTGCTTTTCATTATAGGATGCATGCCTTTAGACTTGTGGTTTTTCTTATTCGAAGCCGTGGTTGAGCTTTGATGATGCAAATATGTTCCTTTAATGTTTGATGACTTGTTGGCATGTTATGGAGGTCATATGAGCGTGTTTGGTGGGTCGAAAGGGTGTAAAATAGACTTTTCTGTTGTTTCTGGGCAGGGTGTTTCGAAACACCCTTGCCTGTTTCGAAACAGGTACATGTTTTGGCCTGGGTGTTTCGAAACGGGCAGAGGTGTTTCGAAACACTTTGGCTACTGCCAAGGGGTGTTTCTGAACGGCCTAGACCCGTTTCGAAACACTTGACCGTTGGGCACTGATTTGAATGGTTTTGAGGTTTGCAAGCTTTACGTTTTAGTCTTGATTTTTGTATATGCAATTGCTTGAGTTTGAGATGTCTGTTTGAGATGAAATTTGACAGAGAAGCATGAAATATGACTAATTTCATAATAGTAACTTAAAAATTGGTAAAGTCCTCTTAATTTTCAGAATTTACAAATTGGTCCCTAAATTTGTATGTTGTGCAATTGAGTCCCTTATTGTTTTCCGATTGCTGTGATTTTTGAGTATGCTTATCTCAAGAGTACACCTAAGTTTAATATGCATTTAGACAAAGTTAAAAAGAAAAAAAAAGGATCGTTAATCAAGGTTGACTTTCGGGTTGACTTTGGTTTTCCCCGTGTAATCTTTGTAGTTCGGGTCAACCGTCTAGGCCGGGCTAAGGGGGTTACAATGAGACTTCGGATGATGATGGTGGTGGTGACGAGGCCTAGGATATTCATATCATATCATATTATCTATGCATTTTAGGTTTAAGTTTGCATCTTTATGTTTCATTATGTTTTAGGAACCTATGCTTTTGATCTTATTTGGGATTATATTTTGAACTTAATGTTGATTTATGCTTTGAATATTTTAATTTTATGAATTGATATTATTGTTGATTATTACTTAATGCTTATTGGTACTAACCCTTTCTCTTCTCTATGAGCCTTATGAGTTAATATTATTTTTGATCTAACAAAAAGGGGGAGAAGAAATTTAAGAGCCAAAACAAAAATTCGTTTTAAATTTTTAAAGTGTTTTTAAGTTTTAAAACTTGAATTTCAAAGTTAAAACATTTTTAAAACTTTAAAAACCTATCTTAAATTAAGGGGGAGTTAGAATATGTTCAAAATTTTCAAAACTCTTAAAAATTCTAACTTTGGTTTTGTTATATCAAAAAGGGGGAGATTGTGAAACCGATATTTTAATTTTGATATAACTAAAGAACCTAAGGACTAAATTGAAAATGTCAAAACGAATTTTTAAGTCCTCAAACATCCCCATATGATTTTAAGAATATGCCAAAGTTAAAAACTAAGATTTTCAAATAATTTCTAAGTGTTTTAAAGCTGAAACAATGTTTTTCAAGTCCCTGTTTCGAAACGGCCTAAGGCGTTTCGAAACGATTTCACCACTGCCAACCCATGTTCCGAAACGGGTATCGAAACGGCTTTAGAACATAAGAACCCGTATCGAAACGAGTTCAAGTGTTTCGAAAAGGTTCTTCATTTTGATTTGAAAAATATGACTGTTGCAATGTTTTAACTGAATTTTCAGAAACCGTTAGGGTGTTTCGAAACGGGCTCAAGCTGTTTCGAAACGACCCTTGACAGTGGCAAAAGTGTTTCGAAACGAGTTCAATCCGTTTCGAAACGGGCTCTTAAATGCACCCCAACGGCTCTTTCTATTTTGGTCCGTTTTGAAACAGGTTCCCGCGTTCTGAAACGGGTGGTTGCAGACTGCATTTATGGAGGTGAGATAACACCCCCAACGGCTCTATTGATGAATGCAACAACCACAACGGCTAGAAATCAATGAAAAGGTATAAAAGGGACCTCTAAAAGCTCCAGCAACAACTATTGATCCAAAAGCAAATATCCATACATCAAATCCAAGCATTTGTGCTAAAATCCCATATTGTCTAGAAACCCCAATTGTAATTTTCATTCTTATCCTTTTCAATTGGGTTGAGTGCTTGTAATTGGGCTACAATTTGTATTGAGAGATACTATCTTAGCCATCAAACTCTTTGTTATCTTTGTGTGAGGATTGGGTTAAATTTTGGGTAGAAAATTTAACCGAAAATTGTAAGGGTTGCCTCCTTAGCCTAGAAAAGGGGAAGAGCAATTAGTGGAATTGTTGCAAATCCTTAGTGAAGCTAAGGTAGTGGATGTAGAGTTCATTTGGAACTTGAACCACTCTAAAATTCCTTGTCAATCTTTTTAATTTGCAATTTCCACCTCCTAAACCTTAAAAATCCAATTCACCCCCCTCTTGGTTCATATCGATCTTTCGATCCACTCAACAATTCACCAAGTCCTACTCCAATGGAATGCCCATCATTGGTCTCATGGCAATAACTCTTGTTGCCAAAAGGCTTGGATAATTCACCAAGTCCTACTCCAATAGAATGCCCATCATTGGTCTCTCTCTTTGGGACGACACCCAAGAGCACGTACGAATTTTTAGATTATAGTGCACTCTACATCCTATTGATCGATCAATATATCCGGTAATCTTTACATCATCTATGCCAATATATATCATGTTAAACATCAACACATTCGCTGTTTTTAAAGCATGCAACACCTTCAAGGCCAAAAAGCCGAACAAAGCATGTGAGACACAAATTGACAACTCATACTCACAAGGAATATCAATTTCATGCATCTTTCCTCAAACCAAGTTTGACAACCAACTCGCATGCTTTAAAACCATGCTCAAACAACAAATTAAACCACATTGTCAAATCAATCACATCAAAACCCATTTTGATAGTTTTCAAAACAATAATAACACAATTGAGAGAGAAATCCACTTTACTTACTTCCGAACTTAAACCGACGTTTCAAGCCTAAATTTAAGTTCCCAAACCTCTTTTCAAAACATTCCAAAGCTGTAAAACACGATCTCACTCACCGATACACAAAACTATGCTAGCCGACAAGCCTCCCAAGCGTCCGAAACCTCCAACGCCACCTCTATCACTTCCGGATCATTCTCCCCTGTTTTTAACACATAACAATAGAGGATTAATGCATCACCATGCATTAAAATCACCAGCAATACAACCCAACTCGCTGCTCTACCCAAGAACCTCATTTCGGCTACCAAAAACAACCGAAATCACCTCCAAACTCTCCCAAAACAAAGCCCAGCCAAGATCTATCAATTCTAACCTTTTATAAACATCAATTAACATCAAAAAGCAACATAAACATGACCTTATACCTCCAGCAACAACAGATCACCAAAACCACCCCAAAAACCACCATTTCCACAAGCAAAAACTTAGGAAAAACAACCTATTCGGGATTGGATTGATAAAACCTCATTTCTAACATCATTTAACATCCAAAATACATTAGAAAACCATCTCAAAACAGAGCCCAATCAATTACCACGAAAATTTCCAAGATCTCTTCCAAAATATTGAGTTTTAAGCCAAAATCTTGTTTCCGATATCAAAACCATTCATAAATCTTTAATAAAGGATTGACAACTTGGGAATTTCAGTAAAGAACTGAGCATTTAGAGGAGAAGAACAAGCTTACCTCTAAAAGATGATTTCTCCTTGATTTGGGCAAGTTTCCATGAAAATTCAATGTAGAAATCAAGTGGATTTGATGAGGAATTGATTAAGAATCAAAGAGAGATTGAAATCTCATCAAATGAAGTGAAGATCAAAGTAAATTTTCTGGAGAAAATGTGTTTGGTTGAAAGGAATTTGAGAGAAAATTAGAGAAAAGTGGTTCTGAAAGTCAAAGGTAGTTTATCACCTTTATTTTATTTAATTAAATCATTAATTAAATCACCCAAATTAAGGAAAAATCTAATGAAAACATTTTTGGTAAATTAGCTCCTTAAAGATTCAAAGTTTCAATCCTTTACAAATCAGTCACTACTAAACTTTGTAAAAAACTATGATTTGGTCACTACATCGAAATGTAGTATTTTCGAACCTTATTTTGTAAAATTGATTTCACCATTCACTTATATATATTAAATGAGGATTTTTAGATATTTTTCTATATTTTTAAAGTATCCCAAACTAGGTGTTCCCTAAAACTCCCTTTTAGATTCGAACCGTTTTCCAGACCGATCCGGTTCAGACCTTAAACTTCTAAGCCCAAATTTGGGGTGTTACATCAAGGGTTTGTGTTCTCCACATTCATGTGCTTCTTATTCACGACTTGTCCATTTGCCAAATGGTAAAACTGTTCCCATAACACACACTGGTTCATTTCCTCTTACCTCAGATCTCTCTCTTCATATTGTTCTTTTTGTGCCTCAATTTAATCAAAATCTCCTTTCTTTTTCTCGTCTTACTCGTGATCTTAATTGTTCCATTACTTTTTATCCTAATTGATGTGTCTTACAGGACCTCTCAAATGGAGTGATGAGGGAGATTGGTAAGGAGCATGGAGGCCTATATTTTTTTTCTTCAGCTATTGATTCTGGTTTGTCTAAAGCTTCCACTTGTACTTCTGTTTTACCCTGTGATGACATCTCTACTCATTGTATGACATCTGTTGTTAATAAAGATTTTTGTGTTTGGCATGCTCGTCTTGGACATGCCTCTATCTCTACTATGCATAGACTTTCTCCTTTAACTAATGTTGCCTTTAATAAGCATGTGGATATGTCTCCCTGTCCTGTTTGTCCCTTAGCTAAGCAAACCAGGTTTCCTTTTCCTCATAGTCAATCTGTTTCTGTTAAGCCTTTTGACCTTATTCATATTGATTTGTGGGGGCCCTATAGGGTATCCACTTATAATGGTCATAGATTTTTCCTCACTGTGGTTGATGATCATACACGTATGTGTTGGGGTTTTTTGCTTAGACTTAAGAGTGATGCCATTTTGGCTCTTAGAAAGTTCTTTACTCTTGTCCAAACTCAATATTCTATTGTGATTAAAACTGTAAGGAGTGACAATGGTTCTGAGTTTTTTAGTACTGAGTGTTCTACTTTCTTTTCTTCTTTGGGAGTTGTTCACCAAAGCTCTTGTGTCTATACTCCACAGCAAAATGGGATTGCTGAGAGGAAACATAAGCATATCCTAGAAGTTGCCAGGGCTCTTCATTTTCAATCTAAAGTCCCTTTAAAATTCTGGGGGAGTGTATTTCTACTGCTTGTTACATCATTAATAGGTTACCTACTTCAGTTCTTCATTGGAAATCTCCTTTTGAAGTTTTGTATGGTCAAGTTCCAAATTTGTCTCACATAAAGGTTTTTGGTTGCCTTGTGTATGCCACTAATACTAATAATTCTGAAAAAATTTCTGCTAAAGTTGTCTCTTCTGTTTTTAGGATATTCTAGTACCCAAAAAGGTTATCTGTTGTTCAACCTTATCACTAAGTCTTTCTTTGTTAACAGAGATGTCATCTTTCATGAGAATGTGTTTCTTTTTTCTTTTCCCAAATCTCCTTCCACTTCTTTTTTTCCTCCTCATCCTTTCATTTCAAATATTGATTTTCTTGTTTTAGATCCTTTGCAATCTCAACCTAATCCTACAGAACCTGTTCATCCTTCACCTGATCATTCATCACCTGATCCTATTCCACCTGATCATCCTTCCCCTGATCATTCATCACCTGATCATCATTTACCTGCTCATCCATCACCTAATCATCTTTTATCTACATTTCCTCCACCCCATGAAATTGAAATTTCTTCACTTCCTCAAACTGAAATTTCTTCACTTCCACCTCAAATTGTTCGACGTTCCTCTTGTGTTTCTCGTTCACCCAATTGGTTACATGATTATGTGCAGACTTACCATTCTTCCTCTCCTCCTTCTTTGTATGGTCAGTATCCTTTTTCATCTTTTATTTATTATTGTCATTTACCTTCTCGTACCCAATCATTTTTTGTTTCTACTTCTCATATTCCTGAGCCACTTACTTATCATGAAGCTGCCCAAAATCCTTTGTAGGTTCGAGCCATGAATGAGGAGATTCAGGCTCTTGAGTCTAACAAAATGTGGTCGGTTGTGCTTTTGCCTACTGGGAAGGTGTCTATTGTGTGCAAATGGGTTTACAAGGTCAAGTATCAGCCTTCGGGTGCAATGGAGAGATACAAGGCCCGTTTAGTTGCTAAGGGTTATAATCAAAGGGAAGGGGTAGATTTTGTTGATACTTTCTCGCTTGTAGCAAAAATGACTACAGTTCGTCTTGTTCTTGCTCTTGCCTCTGTTTTTTATTGGCTATTATGTCAGGTGGATGTCTATAATGCCTTCTTACAAGGTGATCTTGTAGAGGAAGTGTACATGGACTTGCCTGCTGGATTTTGCAGCCAGGGGGAGCGTATGGTATGTAGGTTGCAAAAGTCGTTATGTGGGTTAAAACAGGCATCTCGTCAGTAGAATGCAAAGCTAACAGAGGCCTTAGTGTCTGCTGGTTATTGTCAGAGTAAACATGACTACTCTCTATTCACAAAGAGGCAAGATTCGAAGATAGTTATTCTTTTGGTCTATGTGGATGCTTTGCTGATCACAGAGAGTGGCCAGGGGATGATAAAGGAGCTGAAGGATATTTTACACATGAATTTCAGGATGAAAGATCTGGGGGAATTGAGATATTTCCTTGGGCTTGAGATTTTAAGATCTAGAGAAGGAATTGTAGTCAATCAACGTAAATATGCTCTAGAACTGATTGAGAGCACTGGATTGGGAGGTGCTAAATCAGCATTAACACCATTAGAGGCAAATCAAAGGTTAACTTCGATTGAGTATGATACAGCAACACGACAAAGTAAAGATTAAGATTTGTTGGTAGACAAAACGCAATATCAGCGTCTTATTGAAAGATTACTCTACTTAACACATACGAGGCCGGACATTTTTTTTCGATACAACACTTGAGTCAGTTTATGCATCAACCCAAGAAGACTCATCTTGATGCAACTTTGCAGGTAGTGCGATATGTCAAGAAAAATCCAGGTCAAGGAATACTGTTAAGTGCTAAGAGTAATTGTTAGCTTCTTGCGTATTGTGATTTAGATTGGGCTGCGTGTCCTATGACAAGAAGGTCCGTAACAGGTTTCTGTGTGAAATTAGGGGATTCACTAATTTCATGGAAATCAAAGAAGCAAGCCACATTTGAACGATCATCGGCAGAAACAGAGTACAGAAGCATGGCTGTTACAACATCTGAAATTGTGTGGTTAAGAGGACTGATGAATGAGTTAGGAATGATGAATGATGTTAGTTTATGATTTAGGATTTTCGGTGGTCACAAATAGCTTGATCCTCGTTTGTAATTGTTTGTCGTTGTAATCAGAATTATGAAGCGGATTAGCCCGCAAGATTGCTTCTTTTGCTCACCACTCCTACATCACTTCTTATGCATCTCGTTAGACAGAGATTTTATAACAATTGTTGAGTTTCTATAATCTCAAAGAATATTTTGATGCTCTTTGGCCTTTGAGTTTTATATATTTTTGTTTTATTTATATGAGTTTTTTTTGGTAAACATGATCTCTAAATCTCTCAATATATCTAGATATATTGTATTTGCTGAATTTTTATTGTTTCTAAAAAAATTCAACTACCCTCTTTATCTAAAAAAAACCCTTGTTCAATTTTTTTATTAACAAATAGCCTCAATCATTCCTAATACAAGGATGATATATAATTTTATGCATCTATTAATAACTCTGTCGACGACACATTAATAAAAGTGAGGTTAATTAAATTTAATTTTGAAATTCGGATTTATATTTGTACATTGATAATGTATATTCTATCAATTTCCTAAATTAAATAATGATATATCATCAAAAAGATTTGAAATCTTAAATTTCCAGTTTTCTTCGTGTAAACTTGACATACAGAACCATCAGCCATGTTCAATTAATACATATAGAAAAATGAAAACGAAAGCTATATGTAACTCAAAACTCCCGAGTCCTTGGACTCATCACCTAGTTGTTCAAAGTGTTTTTTCTTTTTCTGTCTCTTGGAATTGATTGTTCAAAGTTCAAACAACTTCAGTCCACCTACAGTTCTTTTCTGCTTGAAAACGACCAGATCATTAATACTGTCATTAACTCAGACAGCAAGCTGCAAGACAGTGTCTCTCTGTTGTTAAAACCAAGGTTTATGTAAGCTTAAACTTCAGAATCCCTCGTTAATTAAGTTGAATTTCTTTACCACGACACATAAGAAACAAGGCAAGAACTCATAGTTTTTACACCATAATATTAATGCCATAATAATCACTAGCTAAGCTAATTGAGAAACCAGTAGACTGACATCTAATTACAATAACATGATTCAATACAAGAGCCGGGGAATATTTGATTTCATCAGAATTCAGATAGAATCCTGTGGTCTGCCAGTGTAGGAGTTGAGGCTGAGCTCAAGTGAAGCACGAGCGCCAGTGTAGCCGTCATCAGATCTGTACCAATTGGCCGAGTAGCAGCTGTCTGACTGCGACTTAAGATTGCTGCAAAAAGCATTGATGTCTTCCCCGTGCATGGGAAAGAGAGGAAGGGTTTCAATATGTGGAGCAACAGCTTCTTCTTCTTCTTCTTCTTCCTCCTCTTGTTCTTCGTGTTCTTCGTCTCCGATGAATCTTTTCTTGTCGAAGAAAGCATAAGATGTAGCACCACCACTGCTGCTGCAGTACCCGTAGTTCCCTATCTGCCCAGCAGTAAGCACACCAGTTGAAGAACCATAACCTGCAGAAAAGAAATCACCAAACCATCCATTGAAAAACAAACACCAAGAAAGAAAGAGAAATATAGGAAATATCGGAAACCGACCTGGAGTTATGTTGGGATACTTGTTATTATTACCATTTGCAGCATTAGGTCTTTGCATGGGGACATGATCAGTTGTTGTTGTGGTAGTGTTGAACCTTTTCTTCTGCCTCTCACGAGCCTTGTGGTTCTGAAACCAATAAAACACATTCTTGCCTTCGATTTTCCCGTACTGTCTAAGCCTAGCGGAAATCCTCTGAATCTGATCCGCACTCGGGGACCTAACTCCATTGTTGTAGTAAAGGTCTTTCAATATCCTGATCTGGTCAGTGGTGGGTGTCCACCGCGTACTACTTTGCCTACAGACAAAACCTCCTTTGCCACTGCCGCCATTGTCTTCATTTTGGTGTTCCATGGTTGATATCAAAACAAAAAGAAGCAAACAAAAGGTAGCTAGAAAGAGAGGAAGAAGTGAGATTATAAAAGGGGAGAAGAAGAGTATCAGAGAAATATCTGAGAGTGAAGGACTGAAGCTGACAGAAGAGGCATAGCACTGGAATTACTTGGAAGAAAAGGCATGACGAGGCATGAAATGATGATAGAACAGCCTTGATATAAGAGAAAAAAGAATGAAGAGATTTGTCTTTGAAAGAATGATGAATGCCTTAAATCGACTGCAAACCCAGTATTAATGGCAAAGAAGGGGCTTTAAAAACTTGGGTAAGTTTAATCTGCTGAGTTGTGAAGATATGTTCAAATAGTGAAGTTCAAGAAGCAATGCTTTTCTCTGGGATTCAATATCAGAAGAGAATCACACATTACACAAAGTATATCTTTAGTCATTAATTAATGTTGTAATCTTCATTTAGGGGCGTAAATAAATAGAGGGTTCGGTTAGGACATAGCCAAAATTAAATATTGAAAGAGGCTGTAATATTGAATTTAAAAAATACAATGACTTATTAGTTATTTTTTAAAAAATTAATGACTTATTACTTATTTAAACTCAAATTTAAAAAAAAATATATTAAATTTTTCTATTTAAACTTATAAGGACCGGGTCCGACTATTAGAGTAGTACCATGAGCAACTGCTCAGGGCCCCAACCAGCTTAGAGCCCCTAAAATTAATAATTTTATTTTTTTAATTTATCGAATGAAAAAATTAATTTAACATAATTTAATTATATCCTTAATCTTCTCCAAACTAACGATAAAAAAATAAATGATGCAATATTCTTCAATTTTTTTGTATTTAATGTCCAAAATCAAACTTTATATCATACCGACAATTGAATTTTTTCAAATTTTCTTAACAAAACAATAAAAATAATGTGTTTGACAAAGTCTAATCATGTTTATATGGTTTATCAATGAAATATTAAATTAATTGTTTTGAAATATTAAATTAGTTGTTCAAAGTAATAAGATACGTCGCTCTATAGGGGTCTATTTTTTTTAGTTTTCACTCGAGGTTCCGAAAATGTCTGAGACGGTTTTGATAAAGACCTAAATTGTTGTTAAACTAAGAAATTTGAGAGCATGGACACATCCTTCTTTGGTTCAACCCTACTTGATTAAATATTTAATAATTCATTGTATTTTTAATTTAAATACTTATTTTTACAGGGGCCAAAATACTATTAGACCAAAATTTATCTAATATATAAAATTTTGAACATGGGTCGGGGCCCCTTTGAGCCCCAACATGGCTCTGCCACTGGGTTCGGTGAACTGTTCGTGAATCGTTCGTTTATTAAGTTAAACAAACGAGTATGGACAAATTGTTTATGTTCATTTGATAAACGAACAAACACGGACAAAGATGTGTTTAGTTCGTCTATTGGCTCGTTTATCGACTAGTTTATAAGCTCTACCTGATTCCCCTTTTCCTATTATTTTCTTAGTTTTAAAGATTGATGAAGGTAGAGACTAAATTGAACACATGATGAACTTTCGAATTCAAACTGTGAAGCATACAGAGCTTAAGGACTAATGGTGTAATTTCATCATTTTAACGAACATGTAAACAAATATGTTCGCGAACATATAAACGAACATGTTTGTGAACGCTAAACAAACGAACGCGATATTAAAAATTTAAACAAACAATAACCAAACATGAATACCTTCAAAAATAAATGAACAAACTTGAACAGAACCTTGTTCGTTCAAGCTGTTCAAGTTTGGTTCATTTGCACCCCTACGTCCATCGGTACATTTCTTTATTCTTTATAGAGTATTTGAATACCCTATACTTTAAGAATTTCATGGATTGCTGTGCTTGGATTGGAGCTCTCGGTTCCTACCTGAAATGCTGTTAAAGAGGATACCCTCCCTAGCTAGGTCTAGCAAGTACGGTACTGGAAATTGAATTCACATCTTAGTCTTACAAACTAGCTTCTATTTCTATCTATGTGCAGTAAAATAAGCAGCTTTGGCAAACCAGTTTTTTGAACCGAACTAACCAACATGTTCATGTTTCCAGTTTCAGCTTTATTTTCCTGAATTTTATGTGCTCCAAACAATGTTTTATTTCTTCCAATATGCAAATCATTCTGCAGTGGAGTTCACTTTTTATACGTACTAAAACTTGGAACATGGATCGGAGATGCCATGAAAATGCAACACGAGATATGATCATATGAACAATGATTTTGCTGTCTCTCGACACGGCTAGTTTAGAACCCTATATACGCTACAGGAAGCATGCGTGCGCCACAAAAACACATGCAATTAATGGCATTCAATAAGTGGATCTTCCATTACAGTTCCTTGAGATTTTGGTGCACTGGAGAGAAAGAAAGAAAGAAAATTTTTGGATCCCTGTTTGCATAGTGTGTGCGGGGACTATGTTGTTTATATATTATTCTCCTTGAGTTCAACCTGTAACAGTCTTTTATATTCACTTTTCTACCACAATTATGACTGTGCCAGCTGCTGCAGCCTCTTTCTTTCTTTCTTTCAAACTTTTTTCTGATTTGTGTTATTTGCTTGATTTTCTGACATTAGCATCATGAGATTTCCTCTCCTTATCATGCATTTGCTCTAAACACTCTCTCCATGTGGGTTTGTTCACTGTTGGTAACTAATAGAAAATTCTAGTTGAGTCTTTTCTTTTCAAAGTCACATGAACTCGATTATATTTTATGATAAGTTAAATCGAATTATTAAACATGTTTATAGATTTGATCTGAGAGTCGAGTCGACGAATTTTTTAACACCCGATCCAATCCAACTTACTAAATGGTTAAAACTTAAAACCCAATTTTTTTAATATTATATATGTGTGTATAGATGATATAGTGTGCTTAGGTCATAAGTCATAAGAAGTGGGCTATTACGTATAGTGTTGTAGTACACACCCTTTTCTTTCGGGTAATCATCCCTTTTGCTGTAATTTTCTCCACCATATCTGTGAAGCATACATCACGATATCATTCCATATCTCCATCTCTCTCTCTTTTCGCTTTCTGTCTTATTAATTCTAAGAAAGTGACTGTTGCCAAATCCAAACCCTAGCCACAAGCTTCTCTTTTTTTTCCCTTTTTAATCTTCCAGGCTTAAACATAACTTACCAATAATGGATGATAGACAGTACGTACTCAAGTTTGATAAGAGACAGTGATATATATATATATATACATATATATATATATATATAACTTGCCAATTCCCAGTTCTAGAGTGGACCCAAATGAGATGAAATTAGGGTTTTGGGTATGGACCACAAGTTCCCACTCCTCGTTGTACTAGTTGTATCTTGACTGAATCTCTAATACAAGTACTAGCGGGGCAAAGGTTTGAGCTCTGTTTGGTCTTAGGTTAAATGTTCGTGGAATTGTCTATTAGCTATATTGTATACATTATATGTTAATATATTCACCACAAGTCATAGTATTAAATTGGGGTTGTGGACGTGATTTTTCTAAAAAAAATAATTATAATTTTAAATGCGGTTACAGTGTTATGATATTTTCAAAACCATTACAATGTAGTCATTGTATTGCGTTGTGAGAACAATTTAATACTATACCTTAAGTTGCAATTATCAGGGCTTCCATTTGAATTGAAATCTTCTAACCTTTTGGTATCTCTATTTATGTCATCACACTAAAAAATATAATAAGGGTTTATGATTAAGGTTTAGGGTTTGAGATTATAGTTTATAAAATTAGGGATATGGTATATTTTTAAGATTTAAAATTTAAAATTTAAAATTAGGATTTAATTTTTTATTTTTTTAGTGTTGAAGCATAAGAAAGGCACTGAAAAAGGATATATGATTGTTCTTTCCATTTGAATAGAAATCTTTTGCCCCTTCTTCGTGCTTCTATGTATGTTCCAACACTAAAAAAATTAGATTTAGAGTTTATCGTTGGTGTTTAAGGTTTAAGATTTATTGTGTAGGGTTTAATTTTTTGGATTTAGATTTTAGAATTTAAAATTGGCAGAACGTAAAAAATAGCCCCCAATGTTTCACCTTTTGGTCATTTTAGCACTATCTTTTTTTTGTGCAAACAACCATCTAACGTTTCGTTTTTCGTTCAAATTTCACCATTGTTGGATGAAAACTGTTAGTCAACTAACGGTCAACGCCTGAGGCTAACGTGGCATGTCAGCAGGGCATGGGGAGATGATGTGGCTATTGGTTAAAAATATTTTCTTTAAAAATATATATATTTTTAAATTTTTTTAAAAATGTCACATCAGAAAATTGCCATGTGACATCGCCATATCATCTCCCCATGCCCTGCAGACATACCACGTCAGCCTCAGGCGTTGACTGTTAGTTGACTAACGGTTTTCATCCAACAAAGGTGAAATTTGAACGAAAAATAAAACGTTAGGTGGTTGTTTGCACAAAAAAATGATAGGACTAAAATGACCAAAATGTGAAACGTTGGGCGCTATTTTTGACCTTTTGCCTTTAAAATTTGGGGTTAAAGTATAGAATTTAGTTTTATAGTGTTGGTGCATATATAGAGGTACCTTTTGTCTCTTTCTATATTCAACACCGAAAAGAATCAAATTTTAAGCTCTAATTCTAAATTCTAACTCTTGAACCCTAATATTACACTTTACTCGATGACTCTCAATTCCTTAAACCATAAATTTTAACCCTAAATTTTAATCTTAAATTCTAAACCTATTTTTTTAATACTTGAAAATAAATAGGAGCACAGCAAAAAAAAAAAAAATTTCTAGTCATGATCCGATCCTTTTGGTTTAGGCGACTGTAATGTGTAGACTTTCTTTCATCTTAGGACATGTCTCAGTAGTTAGAGCAGCATGTTGCACGTTTCACCTAGTTTAGGTTTTCAAAGTTCCATGATTTTCGGTCGGCTACTGGCTTTGAATTTTCAAATCAAATAAATTGATTAACTTTTTTTTATTAATAAATATAACTTAATCCCATATTTATATACCAACCCAACACTGAACTTAAAATATAAACCCAACCCATAAATTAAAGTTAAGCGAATTGGGTTACACAAGTAATTTGCAATTAATTTAATTATCTAATTAAGGGCTAAATATAAAAATTACCCGTATATATATATATATATATATATGATTCTTTTACCCCATATAAAACATAAAAAATTTATATTTTTTACGGTAAACGAAGGTAAATGGACGACTGGAATTAAGGGTAAGAAATGAGAAGATTATCACAAGAAAAAAGATAAAAGATAATTTTAATCATTTATTTACCTTTAGCCAACGATTTTTTTTTTTGAATAAAAGTGTCAGCTAGCTTTTATTAAAATAATAAATAAACAAAAAGAGTTACAAAAAAAATACGATGGAAAAACCAAAGAGTTAAAACCAGACAAAAAAATAAAGACAAAACTAGGGAAAGAAACCCACAAACAAAAGACTCAAGCTAGGCCACCAAAAACCTCCTTGCACAACTAATCGAAAACAAATTCATCAAACACTTAAAGGACAAGGAAGGGGAAAGGGTCAGTGAACGAACCAAGCAAAAACCAAACCCTTTTTAAAAACGAGGAAAGCAACAGAAACCCAATTAAGGTGGGTCGATCCATCTTCTGTCTTCGACGGCGATCGGAGCTTCCTCAACCCACACTCTCTCCGATGACAAGGCAAGACTTTCTCTTGCCATTGCATGTGCCGAAATATTTCCATTTCGGGGAACAAATGAAAAAACACATGACTGAAAGTTCTTGGCTAAATTCAGGGCATTCCAAACGAAGGCACTAATCTCCGATCTATCCTCCAGTCCTGAGCTCAGTTTCTTCATTACGGACAAGGAGTCCCCTCGGCAACCACTTGACGAAAGCCCAGATCGATGGCTAATTGTAGGCCTTGCACCATCGTGTGTGCTTCTGCAGCAAAGCTAGAAGAGGTATGCTCCAGTTTGGTACATTTTGCACCTAGAATGAACCCCTCACTGTCTCGGATAACTACTCCCACATGCGCTATACTGGTTGCAGGGAAATAGCAGGCCTCAACGTTAATTTTGACAGTCGGAAAACGCGAAGGAGACCAACGAACGGACACCGAAGGACTCCCAGGGGATAGACTAGCTTGGATAACCTGCAGATCCAAACAATAACCCTTGATATAGGTGACTATTTCCTCAACTCTTGTATCTTTTTCTTCGAATAAGAATTTGTTACGTGCAAACCATAGGGCATACATTGTGATTATAATCTCTTGAGTTTTTTTATTGCCATTTAAATGAAATAATGCCTCTAGCCATTCTATGAAACTGAGATGACTAGCATTCGTAGGCTCCCGGATATACAAAGCATTCCACACATGTTTAGCATAAAAGCAATCGCATATAACATGAATATTGTCTTTAGGATACTGAAAACACTTACTGCACATATGGTCATAAGCTACTCTTCTAATACAAAGATTAGATTTCGTAGGGACAAAATTCTTAATGAACTTCCAACATTGGATGTTCATCTTTGCAGGACAATTTGATTTCCAAACCTTACGAAAAAGGGCACTCTCATTAGGCAGAGTTTCAGTAGAACCTAGGAGAAGCCTGTAGCCACTACGAACCGTATAAAGACCAGAGTGTTCACCACATCAAACCATAGTATCAGATTGAGGACCCTTAGAAAGAGGAATACTTAGGATCTTTGTTGCTTCTTGTGCTGAAAAAATACTCATAACTCGACCAACTCTCCAACAACCTGTTGATTCATTAATCAAGTTAGCCACACAAAAAATCCTAGGGACCGGTGGTGATGAAACTTTTTTGGGAACCGGACCAGGCAACCGAAAATCATTCCACACCGAAATAGACCTTCCGCAGCCCACTTTCCATCTGAGACCCATTTCCAATAAGCCTCGAGCGCTCCAAATACTTCTTCAAATAAGAGAAGGATTCGAGCCTAAACGGGCATTCAAAAAGTCAGTTGAATGATAATACTTTGCGCGAATAAGTCTTCCTACCAGCGAAGAAGGAATCATAGTCAACCTCCATCCTTGTTTAGCAAGAAGAGCCACATTAAATTTAGCCAAATCCCGAAAACCAAGGCCACCACACTCCTTAAGTTGGCATAGACCATACCAAATGCACCAATGAATGCCACGCTTATCCTTAGAGTTACTCCACCAAAATCTAGCTAGAATGCTTTCCACCTCCTTGCAAAATGTTTTTTGCAAGAGGAAACAACTCATCGACAAACCAGGGATAGCCTGTAGTACAACCTTTATTAAGACTTCTTTACCACCTTGAGACAAAGAACGAGTACTCCAATTAGAAATCCAGGAAAGAGTTTTATCCCAAAGCTCCATAAACGTCTTTCTCTTATTACAGCCAATAATGATAGGGAGACCAATATATTTCTCTGGACTGAAACCTTGTGTAATGCCCAAAATCCTACGAACATCACCTTTATTCTCCTCGCGCGAATTTCCACTAAAGAAGATCCCAGATTTATCGAAATTTATAAGCTGACCCGAACAATTTGCGTAAACTGAAAGCAACTCTTGTAAAACAATAGCCCCCTTCGATGAAACTTCACAAAAGATGAGGTTGTCATCAACGAAAAATAAATGGTTGATATTAGGAGCACCTCTAGCTATACGAACACCAACACCATAATCAGCTTGTCGAAGTAAAGAGCTTAAGCCCTCGCTGCACACAAGAAACAAGTAGGGGCTCAAAGGTTCTCCTTGACGAAGTCCTCTTGAAGGGAAGATTTTTTCCCCAACAGTACCGTTCAGGACCACGAAATAGGACACTGAAGAAACACAGTGAAGAATAAAGGACACCCAGGCAGACGCAAACCCCATCTTAATCATCACAGACTCGATAAAACTCAATTTCACTCTATCGTATGCTTTACTCATATCGAGTTTTAAAGAAAAGTAACTTTTCTTCCCTTGTCGCTTATTACGTAACGAATGAAGAATTTCAAACGCAGCCAAGATATTATCAGTGATAAGACACCCCGGGACAAAAGCGCTTTGGGCTTCTTCTATACAAAGAGGTAAAGCAGATTGGAATCGGTTAACCAGAACCTTTGAAATAAGCTTGTAAAGAACATTGCACAAGCTTATGGGGCAGAATTGAGACATGTTTGTGGGCTCATTAACTTTTGGAATCAACACAATTCTAGTATGATTAATAGCAGCCAAAGGAATTTCCCCTTTGAGAGCACGAATACAGAAAGAAGCAACATCACTGCCCACGATATGCCGGAAACGTTGGTAAAAGAGAACGCCCAAACCATCTTCTCCAGCTGCCTTTAGAGGACTTATCGATTTCAAAGCTACATGAATTCCTCGTGAGAATAATCTCTATTCAGAAAAATATTCATATCCTCAGTGATGCAACGATCAATACCATCAATAATTCTATCGCAATTACCCACGCCTTGAGATGTGAACAAGGAAACAAAATAATCACGTGCTACAACACCCATCATTTCCTCATTCGTGACTTCTACATTGTCCGGAGTAAGCAGTTTGGACACTCTGTTTTTCCTTTTCTTTTGTGATGCAGCACGATGGAAATACGTGGTATTCCTGTCCCCATGTCGAAGCCAATTGGAACGCGCACGCTGCTCCCAGTACAATTCGTTGTTGTCCAACTCCAGATTAATTGCTAACTTTGTCTCGATAATATCTCCCAACATATCATCAGAAGGAGTAAGCTCATTTAACCTCTCCAATCTCTGATTTAAATCTGTCACAATAAACTTCTTCTCTCTTTAACCTTTCGAAACCAAGCATCTAAACCAGAAGAAGCTTGATGAAGCATGTCCAAAAGATTATCCCCATGTAACTGCCATAACTCAACAACTGTAACTTCACATGAACTCTCCAGTAACCAAGAAGCTTCAAAAAGAAAATGCCACACCC
This sequence comes from Hibiscus tridactylites, assembly GCA_958450335.1. Lineage (NCBI taxonomy): Eukaryota > Viridiplantae > Streptophyta > Magnoliopsida > Malvales > Malvaceae > Hibiscus > Hibiscus tridactylites. Next base: position 91,140,164 of record OY288279.1, on the reverse strand, counting down.
TACTTTCAATATGCCTACGAGGATTCGTATGTAGGAGCAAGGGACAGTGGTCAGAAAAAGAGTGTTGTAAATGCTGTAACTTAAAGTCTAGGAATAAATTCCACCAAGCATTGTTTGTAACACCCCTATCAAGCCTCACCCTTATATTAGAAAGCTCACGCCATCCTTTTTCCTAAGTGAACCACGAACCAATAAAACCAATATCATCCAAAGCACAATCATCAATGGTAGAACGAAAAAGATCCATTTGTCGAGGTTCCGCACTAAACCACCCTACTTCTCCGTAGAAAACAAAATATTTTATTAATATATGACTAGAAAATTTAAAATATCTAAAAATAAGTCTCTGTCTTTTGACACGGTTATTCTCTCTGTCTTTTGACATGGTTATTCTACTGTTTGGCACGGTTACTTTCTCTTGGACTTGAATCTTTGATTTCTTGCTCATGGATTCTAAAATCGAAAGGAATCTGGGTGACTTAGCAATTGATGAAGATGAGGATTCTGCAATACAAGTTGATTCAGATGTATTAGATCAAGGTATTTCATTTGAAAACTGCTTTGTTGGGCAGTTTCTAACTTCTGCAGTAGTGCATTTTCAGTCTATGAAAACAACATTATCAAATGTATGGAGACCACTAGGTGGAGTTTCAATTTCAGACATTGGTGAAAACAGGTTTCTTTTCCGTTTTTATCACATCGTTGATGTAAACATGATTGAGGCAAATGGACCATGGACATTTAATTCACATCTACTGATTCTACATCGCTTGAAACCAGGTGAAGTTCCTTTAATGGTTCCTCTTCATGTAGTTCCGTTCTGGGTGTTGGTTCATGACGTGCCCCCAGGTTGTATGTCAGAAGGTGTGGCTCGTCAGTTAGGAAATTTTTTAGGGTCATTCTTAGAATATGACTCGGAGAAGGTATCGATGGGCTATAAAGGTATTATGCGAATCCGAGTTGCTGTGGATGTTCGTCGATCATTGAAAAGGAGAAAAAAATGGCAGTTCGCGGAGGGGAGGGTGTTTATGTACGATTTGAATATGAGAAATTATCTTTATTTTGTTTTATCTGTGGAAAGATGGGACATGGAGAAAGTTTTTGTCCAGTACGTTTGATAGTGGAGAGTAAAGACATTGTGTTTGGTTGGGATTTAAGCCTTCGGGCTCCAACAAGGCGAATGATGGCTGCCCCAACAAGTCGATGGCTAAGGGAAGATATTTCACTGCTAAAAACAGATACTACTGCAAAAGAGGCTGTTTTTAAGGATGCTACTGTACCACCTGAGGTTACAACAGGTATAAATGATTCTGGAGTGACACGTACTGATTCTAGTAATTTGGGCACACAGCAGAATGCAAGTGTTTCAGGGGTTAATTCAATGGTGGCAGATCAGATTGCTGTTGGAGTGCAAGGGGGTATGATATTGTTATGACTCATCAGGATGAGGAGACAATTGACCCTGTACCTGATGGTTCAAAAAGATTACGAACTTCTTCTACTACCTCAGGAGTTTCATTGAATGATTCGAATGGGAAACAAACTAATGTATCGGCAGGCCTTATAGAAACGGCCAGCCGGGTCCAATGAAAATCCTAAGCTGGAACGTCCGCGGCTTGGGAAAGTCTCGGACGACTAGACGCCTCAGGAATTACCTGAAGGATGTCAACCCCTCGGTTATATTTTTAATTGAGACTAAATTAGAAAGCAATAGAATGTTGAAGTTGAGGAAGTTTTGTGGTTTTAATAATGATATTGATATTAGTGCTAGAGGTAGAAGTGGAGGATTATCACTTGGGTGGAAGATGAATTGTTCTGTTACACTTCGATCGTTTTCGGATAGACATATAGATGTTCTGTTTACTGAGGATGATGATGGTTTTACGTGGCGCTGCACTGGTTTTTACGGAGCCCCTGAAGAGAGGAATCGGGAGAATTCTTGGAATTTACTACGACAATTAAATGACACTGGAGATTTACCTTGGCTGGTTATTGGTGATTTCAATGAATTGTTGTTTGCTTCGGAAAAAAGTGGAGGTCGAGTCCGAAATCAGCGTCAAATGGACAGCTTTGCACGAGTTTTAAATGACTGTTCATTAGAGGATATTGGTTACTCGGGTCCATGGTATACATGGGAAAAAGGAAATTTTGAAGCAACTAATATTCGGGAGAGACTTGATCGAGGAATGGGTAATAATGCATGGTGGAGCTTATTCCCTCATTTTAATTTGAGTCATATGTATCATTCAATTTCTGATCATTGTCCGTTGTTACTCAATACTGATAATAGACAGCGAACTACAAGTCTCGTTTCCCACTTTCGGTTTGAGGCATCTTGGTTACTGGAAAATTCGTGTGAGGAAGAAGTGAGAAGATTATGGGAAATATCTACTGGATCAGTGCCTAATCGATTGCAGCATTTAAGTCATGGTTTGGAAGTATGGTTTAAGAGGGTACGGAAAGAAAGAAAAATTACCAAGTCTGATTTGCAGCGGAGATTATCGCATCTTATGGCTACCTACCCGAATGATGAAACATTAGAGGAAATTACTAATGTTAAATTGGCAATGAATATGGAGGCTGATCGGGAGGAAATTTACTGGGAGCAAAGGGCGAGAGCTAACTGGTTACGTTCGGGTGACAAAAATACTCGATTTTTTCATCGCCATGCATCTCGCAGAAAATGAAAAAATCGGATATCATCCCTTGCTGATTCGAACAACAATTTGGTTGAGGAGAATGAAGATATAATTCGGGTGGCGACAAACTATTTTCAGGACATTTTCTGCTCATCTGAACCTTCTAACCCAGATGAAATTCTACAAGGTGTAGATAATTGTGTGTCCGCGGAAATGAATGCTGATTTATTGAAAGTGTTTACAGTAGAAGAAGTTCACCAAGCAGTTCAGTCAATGGGGCCGTTAAAAGCCTCGGGTGAAGATGGTTTGGGAGCAATTTTTTATCAGCGCTTTTGGCACATAGTAGGAGTTGATGTTGCTGATTTTTGTATATCGACGATCCAGGGGGATGCGCCTCTTCACTCAATTAATCAGACTCATATTGTGCTGATTCCTAAAGTTTCAGATGCTAAGGTGATGACTCAATTTCGCCCAATTGCATTGTGTAATGTGTTATATAAGATCATTTCTAAAATGATGGCAACACGAATGCAATCTGTTTTACAATTTTGTATAGATGAGGCTCAGAGTGCTTTCCTTTCTGGTCGATTAATTTTTGACAATATAATTCTGGCATATGAAATCCTACATTTTTTGAAGAATAGAAGGACTGGTAGAAAGGGAACATTTGCTTTAAAATTAGATATGAGTAAAGCCTATGATAGGGTGGAGTGGGGTTTTCTGGAACAAATGCTACATAAAATGGGGTTTGCAAGAAAGTGGGTGGAGAATTTAATGAGATGTATCACTTCAGTCTCCTACTCTGTTATTGCGAATGATTGTATTGGCCCAACATTTCAACCGAGTAGAGGAATACGACAGGGAGACCCAATTAGTCCTTATCTTTTCCTAATCTGTAGTGAAGGGTTATCTGCATTATTACGGACTGTTTCACAACAGCATTCATTGTTGGGAGTTAGAATCAATCGGAGAGCACCCTTTATCTCCCACTTATTATTTGCAGATGATAGTATTTTATTTGGCGAAGCAACATCACAAGGGGCAATGTGCTTACAGACTGTTCTGACTACATATTCACGTTGCTCTGGTCAGCTTGTGAATTTTGATAAGTCCATCTTATTATTTTCATCTAATGTCATTGATAGCAACAGACAAGATGTTTGCAGAATTCTTGGTGTTACAATCCAAGGAAATCCGGAGAAATATCTTGGCTTGCCATCCATTATAGAGTGTAATAAGAAGTTATCTCTTGCGTACCTAAAAGATCGTTGTATTCAAAAGCTACAGAGTTGGGATATTCAACCTTTGTCTATGGGAGGTAAAGAAGTTTTTATCAAGTCAGTCTTGCAATCGATCCCGGTATTTGCTATGTCCTGTTTCTTATTCCCAAAGAGCTTTTATAAGGAACTTGAATCTATTTTTTCTCGATTTTGGTGGCAAAATTCGAGTACAAAGAGGGGAATACACTGGTGCACTTGGGAGAACTTATGCGAATCTAAGGAGGAGGGTGGACTAGGATTTCGAGACATGGGCAGATTTAATATTGCGCTCTTGGCAAAACAGGGCTGGAGAATTATTCAGAGACCGAACTCTTTAGTTGCGAGATTATTACGGTCGAAATACTTCCAGTGTCAAGATTTTATGCATGCCCCTTTGGGATCTAATCCTTCATACATGTAGAAAAGTATTTGGAGTTCCCGGGGACTGTTGGAGAAGGGCTGCAAATGGGCTATTGGGTGTGGTGATTCCATTAATATATGGAATGATTTTTGGCTACCAGGATATCCGCAACGAAAGGTAACTACATCAGCTATTCCTGGTTTAACTAGAGTCTCGGATCTGTTTTCTCCTACAGAATTTCAGTGGAATGAAGATTTAATTTCTACTCTATTTTCACCTGAAGATGCTACTGATATATTGTCTATAAGGCTGCCTCTTACGCCTACTATAGACACTGTTTTCTGGATTGGTGAACTTTCGGGACACTATTCAGCCCGAAGTGCCTATAGGATGCTTATTTCAAGAGGAGAGTTGGATCAAGATCAATCATCTATGTTCAGACAGCTATGGTCTGCTAATTGCCCTTCTAAAACGAAGATACTATGCTGGAAGTTTAGTTGGAATTATCTTCCAACTATGCAAAATTTATTTATAAAGCATATCAGTCAATCACCCAAATGTCCACGATGTCAAGATCAAATTGAAGACAATACACATGCCAGTTTCAAATGTGAATTTAATTTACAAATATGGCATATGCTTGGTTACTCTTGGCCTAATCAGGTAATGCATTATCAATTTCAGGATTGGTTATTATGGATGCTAAGACAATTTTCAGATCACAAGCAATCAGAAATTATAATCACAGTCTGGGCAATATGGTACGCAAGGAATAAATTTATTAACGAAGGTGTTACCCAATCAGCCGCTAAAGTGGTGAATTTTACCAGGGGCTATGTTGCTGAAATAAGCTTGACAGCAGTTGGACTTACGCATCCAAATGTCCGAATTAACACCAACTGGTTAGCACCTCCTGAAACACATTTAAAGGTTAATGTTGATGCATGTTTCCTAGCAACAGAATCGAAGGCGATTTCTGGGATTATTATTCGAAATTTTAAAGGGGAACTTATCAGAGCTGCTTACCGTCTTAATCCTCGCGTCGCAACAGTCTTCGAAGCGGAGGCACTCGCAGTGGTCCAAGGCATGCAATTTGCAGAGGAAATTGGGTGTTTAGACATAATAGTTGAAGGGGATTCAAGGTCAATTATAAAAAAGCTACAATCTTTGAATACTGACCTTTCGACGATTCGGCTCCTTATCGCTGAAGCACAAAACCTCTCCGGTCGATTCTGCAGCTGTAGCTTCTCGTTCACCGGCCGACAAGGAAATCTGACAGCCCATGCAATGGCTCGGAAGGGACGATCGGCCACCACAGATGATTATTGGCTGGAGGAGGCACCGTTAGCAGTCCAGACGGTGGCGGACTCAGATCGTAGGTGGCTCGATCCGCCGTAGACGGTTGATTTTCTTAGGGCTTTTGCTGGAAAGCCTTTCATCGTCTTGATTCGATTTACAACAAGCATTTACAGCTTCTAAATCGGACGATTGGATCATCTGAGTGCATAACCTAGTTTTTAGCTTTCTTTTCTCTGGTTTTTGGTTTTTTCATTTCTTTTGTTTTCGCGTTTTTTCCTTAGTTTAGTTTGGGTTGCTGTGTCTTTTGGGTTTCTTCAGACAAGTGGTGAGTGTTGTTACCACGTGGCTTGTGTTTTATTTTCTTTTTTTATTTTCTTTTTTAATTAATAATATACTCAGATGGTACCCTTTTTCAAAAAAAAAATATCTAAAAATAAGTAAAAAATAATAAAATTAAAACATCAGAAGTGTTGTGAATAAAATAACAAAGAACAATAATAAGAACAAAGAACAAGAATGGAAGAACAAAGAGATGAGAAGAAAATGGAGATTTGTATTATTCTCAAGATATAGACTTGTGTACAATGTCTTCATCAAATCATCTATTTATAGGCATAAGAAGTACATATTACATTGAACTCTAATTAAATGAGATAATATTCCTAATGATAAAGTAAATCAAACTTCTTAGATAAAGTTTTAATCATGATAGACATCCACATAGATAAAATATTTATAACACTCCCCCTTGGATGTCTATGTAGATAAATATTTATATTATACTGTTGTTGTACATGTTTTTTTCTTGCACTTTTGGAACACACTGAGCTTCCTAGCTCACACCCCCAAACTTTTCCCCTTTCAGATATTTTGGATAGGCCACCCCGTAGCTGACACTTGGAGGATCGACACATTTGGTATTCTTTTTTAATGTAATGTTTCTATCCACCATTTGTACTTTCAGGGTGACATGTTCCTATATTTTGATATGTATGGTATTAAACTAGAAAGATTTTTATACGCTAATTGATACTTATTTTGTAACCATCCTATGATGGGTTTACTTATGTAGTCATGGCTGCTTACATTATTTTATGAGTCTATGTTATGAATGACCTTGGAAATACTACTTGATGTACTAAACATGTTTATCTAACTTGATGGTTTTCATCGAGTCCTGCCGTTATGCTGTGAAAATAAATATTTAATTTGCCAACATGTTTTCCACTTGAGATTTAATTGTGATGTGCCTTACTAGACATGGTCATTCCGCATAGGCTGGTCTAGGGGGTTACATTTGGATGGTATCAGAGCTTTTGGTTTTAAAATCTCAGACTGTGGATAAGTCTTTTTAAAGTACTGTTTTAGAACATTTTTCAAAGTATTGTGAAAAGAGTCCATGTCACCAAACTTTACCTGTTTAATTGTGTTCGATTCTCCAGTGTCATAAATTGATCCTAAGTTTTATCCTTGTAGAGATTCTTCGAGATGAGCACCAGCATGAGACGTCGACCCGCCCGTAGACAAGGTCGACCCGTTAGATTTGCAGACTCGTTGGATGATCCGGTGGTTGCTCTATCTACCCATGTTGATGCTCTTGCCCCGTAGATCCTCCAGCCACTACCGAGCCTTCTGCCCTCTCGTGGTCCTTCAGTTTTGACCACCCCGACTGCTCTGACATCTGTCCCGACTACTCCGCCATCCAGTCCTACCGTTATGCTGTCGAAATAAATATTTAATTTACCAACATGTTTTCCACTTGAGATTTAATTGTGATGTGCCTTACTAGACATGATCATTTCGCATAGGCCGGTCTAGGGGGTTACATTTGGTTGGTATTAGAGCTTTTGGTTTTAAAATCTCAGATTGTAGATAAGTCCTTTTAAAGTACTGTTTTAGAACATTTTTCAAAGTATTGTGAAAAGAGGCCATGTCACCAAATTTTACCTGTTTAATTGTGTTCGATTCTTCAGTGTCATAAATTGATCCTAAGTTTTATCCTTGTAGAGATTCTTCGAGATGAGCACCAACAGGGGACGTCGACCCGCCCGTAGGCAAGTCGACCCGTTAGATTTGCAGACTCGATGGATGATCCGGTGGTTGCTCCATCTACCCATGTTGATGCTCCTACCCCCGTAGATCCTCCAGCCTCTACCGAGCCTTCTGCCCCTCGTGGTCCTTTAGTTTTGACCACCCCGACTACTCCGACATTTGTCCCGACTGCTCTGACATCTGCTTTTGATGTTGATGTGACTATTTTGGTTAGATGAGCGATAGTTTATGGGCCCGAGCCAACAATTGTAGTTACTGATGAGGGTTTGAGTAGAAAGTTTCTTTAGTTGATTCAGGGTGTAGTTAGAGCATCGAGTGTCGCTCCAGAAGTTCCCATCTCCCAGACTTTGTTTGCTAACGAGATCAAGACCTTTTCGGGATCTCTTAGTGGAGCACCGACCGAGGTTGAGGAATGGTTGTATGACATCAAGCGACGTATGACAGAGATGGGTTTTGAGCCATCCAAGAAATACTTGGGTGATGTATCTATGCTGAACGGGAATGCCCGCATCTGGTGGGAGTCTATTATGAGTAGCGTTCCCTCTGATCGGTTGACATGAGATTTCTTTAAAGATCGTTTTAGGAACCGTTATCTGGGTGAGCGGTTCTTGAGGGAGAGACGTCAGGCATTCAAGGACTTGGTGCAGGGTTCTATGACAGTGGCCGAGTATGAGATACAGTTTTTGGAGTTACAAAAGTATGGTCCTGGTTTGGTTTCTACCGAGAAGGACATATGTGAAAAGTTCTTAGAGGGCCTTCGTATTGGGATACGTGACAGAGTGGCTACACATCACAATGAGGTATTTGAGAATCTAGTAGATCGGACTAAGACTACAGAACAGGTGGAGATTTTGGCAGCTAGTCAGAGCGGCAGGGATAGGGATCGAGATCGAGGCCGAGATTAGGATCGATCTACGAGACTTAATCAGGGTGAGTCCTGCGGGCGTCTAGATAAAAGAACCCGCATCGCTGACTCTCAGAAGAGTAATACGAGTTCTAGGCCTTTAGCACCTTCTGTCCCAGCTGCCAGTCGAGGTGATTCTTTGGGATTTTCATCTATGCCTGTAAGTGAGCACTGCGGTAAGAAGCACGGAGAAGAGTGTTGGAAGATGATTGGTGCTTACTTCCGGTGTGGGTCTATGGATCATTTCTTTAAAGAATGCACATGTTCACCTCCCACGGGAGTATCCACTCAGACTCTTGCCCGTACTTAGGCACCTGCTCGTTCACAGACATCTGTTCAGACTCCGGCTAGAGGTCGTAATCAGAGTAGAGCTTATGGGTATGTTGTTAGATCTGAGAGTAGAGGCTGATCCTATCAGAATGGGGGACTAGTTATGACCGAGGCTAGCCAGCCTGCACTTGTTTATGCCACCAGACGTCGAGATGACAGAGATGAGTCAGACGTCATTGCAAGTACATTTACTATGTTTTCTGTTCCATACTTTGCATTACTCGACAATGGTTCTACCCATTCCTATGTATCGAGATCTGTGTCTCAAGACCTCTAAATTCCTGATGAGACCACCGAGAATGCAGTTATCGTTATGAGTCCAGTGGGCCAGCCTATCGTAGTAAATAAGGTTTTCAGGCGATGTCCCCTCGAGGTTCAAGGGGAAATCTTCCCCGCTAACCTTATGGAACTACCATTTGAAGAGTTTGATTTGATTCTTGACATGGATTGGTTGACTGAACATCGGGTTAACCTGGATTGTGAGTCCAAGAGAGCAACCCTGAAAACCTTTGATGATCGCACGGTGGTTCTTTTTGGTGAGCGCCAAGGGTATTTGTCTAATGTGATATCTGCTTTGGCAGTCGACAGGATGATCCGGAAGAGCTATCAGACTTTCATCACATGTTTCTTGAATATCAAGGGTTCTCTATCAAAGATTGAGGAGATTCGCATTGTTAGCGAGTTCCCTGATGTTTTTCCCAAGGAGTTACCTGGGTTGCCACCGGATAGAGATGTTGAGTTCGAGATTGAGACCTATCCTGGATCTGTAACAGTCTCTATGAACCCTTATCATATGGCTCCAAAGGAACTTAAAGAGTTGAAGATTCAGTTGCAAGAGCTCCTTGACCGAGGTTTCATCCGACCTAGCTCTTCACCTTGGGGAGCTCCGGTCTTGTATGTGAAAAAGAAGAATGGTTCCTTTCGGCTGTGTATCGATTATCGTAAGTTGAACAAGCTAACAATCAAGAACAAGTATCCTCTACCCAGGACCGATGTCTTGTTTGATCCGTTTCGAGGAGCCACAATTTTCTCCAAGATTGATCTTCGTTCCGGGTACTATCAACTAAAGATAAAGGGGTCTGATGTAGCAAAGACGGTCATTCGCACCTGGTATGAGCATTACGAGTTTTTAGTGATGCCGTTTGGTCTAACTAATGCTCTTGCCGCTTTTATGGATCTGATGAACCGTGTGTTCTAGCCCTATCTGGATCAGTTTGTGGTGGTGTTCATTGATGACATCCTAGTTTACTCGCGGACTGAAGTAGAACATGTTGAGCATTTGAGGATTGTTCTGCAGACTCTTAGAGAACACAAATTGTATGCCAAGTTGAGCAAGTGTGAATTTTGGCTCAACGAGGTAACATTTCTAGGGCATAATGTATCGGCTCGGGGTATTCAGGTTGATCCGAGCAAGATAGAGGCCATTGTGAATTGGAAGCAACCCAAGAATGTTTCCGAGATTCGCAGTTTCTTGGGTTTAGCTGGGTATTACAGGCGTTTCGTTGAGGGTTTTTCCATTATTGTGGCTCCCTTGATGAAGCTGTTGAGGAAGGATGTTTCCTTAATCTGGACAGATGCTCAGTAGGATAGTTTCGAGAAGTTGAAGACAACTCTAACGCAAGCTCCAATTTTGATTCAACCCAAGTCTGGGAAGGATTTCACAGTTTATAGTGATGCATCGCGCTCCGGGCTTGGTTGTGTACTGATGCAGGATGGCAGGGTAATAACTTATGTGTCTCGTCAGTTGATTCCGCATGAGTGTAAATTTCCTACCCATGATCTAGAGCTGGCCGTTGTGGTCTTTGCCCTGAAGATTTGGAGATACTATCTCTACAGAGAGAATTGTTATATCTACACGGATCACAAGAGCCTGAAGTACATTCTTACACAGAGAGAGCATAATTTGAGACAACACAGTTGGATTGAGCTTCTTAAGGACTATGACTTTGTGATTGAGTACCACTCGGGAAAGGCTAATGTTGTTGCTAATGCTTTGAGTCGTAAGACTATATCAGACTTGAGATCCTTGTTTGCCAGGATGAGTATATATAGTGATGGCAGTTTACTAGCTGAGTTGTAGGTTAAACCGACATTGGCCGAGGAAATTAGGGCCAAACAGCTTCTAGACAGTTCTTTACTCCTTGTCATACAGAAGGTTGAGCAGGGATCTACTTCTATATATGCCTTTGATCAAGATGGAGTCATGTGCTTCAAGGGTCGTTATTGTGTACCAGATGATGCCGAGTTGAAGCGGGCCATTCTTAGTGAGGCTCATAACAGCTCTTATGCTATGCATCCCAGTGGGGACAAGATGTACCAAAACCTGAGGTAGAGATATCGTTGGAAAGGTATGAAGAAGAACATTTCAGATTATGTATCTTGGTGTTTGACTTGCCAGCAGGTTAAGGCAGAACACCAGCATCCTTCTGGTTTATTGCATCCCATTAAGATCCCCGAGTGGAAATGGGAACGTGTCACGATGGATTTCGTTACAACACTTCCTCTGACACCTTCTAAAAAGGATTATGTCTTGGTGACTGTTGACCGACTCACTAAGTCAGCTCATTTTATTCCAGTTCGAGTTACCTACTCTTTGGAGAAGCTGGCTAAATTGTACATCTCCGAGATCGTCAGACTACATGGGGTACCTTTATCTATCATCTCTGATTGGGATCTAAGGTTTACTTCTCGATTCTGGTTGGCCTTGCACAGTGCTTTAGGTACCTGTCTGAATTTCAGTACATCCTTTCATCCACAGACAGATGGACAATCAGAGAGGGTGATTCAGATTCTTGAAGACATGTTACATGGATGTGTGATTGATTTCCGTGGTAGTTGGGAGGATTTCTTGCCCTTGTCTGAGTTTGCATACAATAACAGTTGTCATGCTAGTATCCGCATGGCACCGTATGAGGCTCTGTATGGCCGTAAGTGTCGTACTCCGATCTGTTGGACAAAGTTGTATGAGAAGAATACCTTAGGCCCATAGTTGGTTCGAGAGACCAAGGAGACCGTTAGATTGGTCCATAACCGTCTGAAAGAAGCTTTTGACAGATAGAAATCTTACGCTGATCGGAGGAGGAAAGACATTGAGTTTGAGGTCGGTGATCAGGTCTTCCTGAAGGTATCTCCCTGGAAGAAAGTTTTGAGATTTAGGTGCAAGGGCAGGTTGAGTCCAAGATTTATCGGACCATATCGTATTCGAAAAAGGGTTGGACTTGTTGCTTATCAGCTCGAATTGCCTTCTCAACTTAGCCATATTCACGATGTATTTCATGTATCTGTGTTGAGGCAGTACCACCCAGATCCTAGCCATGCTATTCAGGTACAAGACGTGGAGTTTAGACCAGATGTGTCTTATGAGGAGGAACATGTTCAGATCTTGGATCAAGACGAGAGAGTTCTAAGGAACCGGCGTATTCCTATGGTTAAAGTACATTGGAGTAATCGTGGTCCTGAAGAAGCTACCTGGGAGACTCTTGAGTTAATGGAAGAGCAATTCCCACATCTGTTCAACTTAGGTAAATTTTGAGGCCGAAATTTCTTTTTAAGGGGGGAGTTGTAACACCCTTAAAAATGAATGAATGAATGAAAATTAAAAATGGAATAAAAAATGAGAAGGTAAGTGAGGGTTGTGGGAATCAAACCCACAACCTCTGTTTGTTCAGCCAGAAGCCCAGCCAATTGAGCTAAGTGAGCTCTTGGCTATAAACTCCTATTGGTTTATTTTAAACCAATATTCTCTTCGAAATAAAATAAAAATAAACCCAAAATATCCTGATCTGGCCTTGAACCGAGCCGCCCGAACCGATCCAAACAAACCGACACGACCCATTGACCGAGTCAACTCAGTGAGTCAACTTGTCTGAGTCAACCCGCCTGAGTCAACCCAGTGAGTCAACTCGCCGAGTTAGCCTTAGACCAGTGACGCCAGCATGACGTCAGCGTTGACTTTGACTATCGACGTCAGCGTTAACTTTGACCAAAAAGTCAACTTTTCCCCGAAAAGCCCTATTTTATGTTTTTCGACGTCCTGAGTCCGATTTTGAAGCCCGTTTTGTGAAATTCTAACCCCGAAAGTCTCCGAATTGGACGTTGAACCCGAACATGCATATGTATAAGTTATGTCATTTAAAAGAAATTGATGATTAAGGACTGATATTGATCTTCTAATTTAATAGGTAATCGTGAATCTCCTGGTCGTGCCTACGCCCAGCCCAGCTCGTCCCGATCTGTACCGCCTCGTGATCTTATCGTCACTCGTACGACCCTAAAACTTAGTATTTTGTTACGATCGAGGTGTAAATCTGATAGTAACCATAATTCTTGTATATCTAGGTTCCAATACTGTAGCGAAGCGTGATCCCAGTGCTCGGTAGATCTTTTGACCGACCGATCTGATCTTTTGAGGTGTGTTCCTTGTGTGCTATATAACAGTTTAAATATTATTTTACATGACAAATTATGTTATTAAATTGAACATATGCTCATGATTGATAAGGTGTTTTCGCATGATTATGATATGATTTCTAAAGTAAGCATGATTATATTGTATGTATGTTACGTATTAGTTTTGATTGAACAGTATGCTCTCTAGTTACCGTTTTATTGAAAATAAATGTCTATTTTATATTTATCGACGTTACAGTTACTATTGATTATTGAACTACTACATAGGTTGTTACTAGGTACTTGGGATAGAATATGAAGTGACAGCATGTTCAACTCTGATCCAGCTGGTAATTCCTTACCGTTACAGGTTCCTATGCTTCAGCTAGGGTAATTTCTACCATACCGTTCTTAAGGTATTCCCTTAGGTTGGCACCTATGCCCAATGGACACAGGTTAATGCCTTTGACGCAGTTTTGGGGAACTGCCTCTTGGAGTATGGTTGGAGGGTAGATAGAGGATTAAACCGAACCGTATTGTTACTTGAATTTTATGATTTTGAACTAGAAATGTATATTATATTGTTGTCGTATATGTTTTTGCTTGCACTTTTGGAACACACTGAGCTTCCTAGCTCACACCCTCAAACTTTTCTTCTTTCAGATATTTTGGATAGGCCACCACGTAGCTGATACTTGGAGGATCGACACATTTGGTATTCTTTTTTAATTTAATGTTTCTATCCACCGTTTGTACTTTCAGGGTGACATGTGCCTATATTTTGATATGTATGGTATTAAACTGAAAATATTTTGATACGCTAATTGATACTTATTTTGTAACCATCCTATGATGGGTTTACTTATGTGGTCATGACTGCTTACATTATTTTATGAGTCTATGTTATGAATGACCTTGGAAATACTACTTGATGTACTACACAGATTTATCTAACTTGATGGTTTTCACTGAGTCCTGTCGTTATGCTGTCGAAATAAATATTTAATTTGCCAACATATTTTTCACTTGAGATTTAATTGTGATGTGCCTTACTAGACAATCATTCCGCATAAGCCGGTCTAGGGGGTTACATTTTTTGACGAAGGTTTTTATAATTTTTAATACATTATTAATATTTTTAAATTTTAATTATTGAATAATTTATAATTTACTAGCTTATGATATTTTAGTTTTATGATTTTTAATTATTTTGAGATGTTTTTAATTATTTTATTTTGTAATCATATATTTAATAAAATATATTTTTAAATGTTTTTATTAATTTTTATGAAATTTTAATATTTTATTACTCATATTTTTTGTCTAAAAATTAATTTTACCCTCGTACTCAACCAGAAAATTAATTTTGCCCTCAAACTTGCTCGAAAGATCAATTTTGCCCGATTTTGCCACATTATCATCACATGTGGGTTGTCACATTAGCATCATAAACTGTCACGTCGGCACCGCAACGGTCAACGTTGGCTTCCATTAGTCAAAGGACAAACGGTGATGTAATTCGACTTATTGAGTCAAATTGATACGAAAATATCATAGGGACGAAATCGATAAATTAAAAGGGGCAAAAAGTGACCTTAAGCTTTTTATATTAATATGAAATCATATTCTTTCAACCGCCTAAGAGTAAATCGGCTTGGGCTTTGGGTAGTAATAGACCAAGCAATGGGTCGGGCATCCCACATCTGGTCTTGAACAATTTTTTATTTATTTATTTTACATCAATTTAATTCAATTCGATTTGATGTTATTTTATTAAAATAGATATGTATTATATTTTTATATTAGAATTAAAACTCATATAAAATGAGGCTATTTTGACCAAAAACAAGATGTAGTGAGTTAAATTATTTAAAAAAAAATAAGAGTACTATTCAATCAAACATTAATTTTTTTTTTTGACATTGTATTTTTTTTTTACTCAGATGATAAATAATATAAATATAAAAGTAAACTTTTTTTTCATTTTTTTGCTGCCCTTCTAGTTTTTAGGTATTGTCCAGACTAATCCAGACCGACCCATATTGCACACCTAGATTTGGTGGGTGAGTCTTTTAGCCAAAATTTTATGCATACACAACACCTCAAACTCGAGATATAATTAAGCGATATTAAACAGCTTTACACTTGGACGAACCAATTGATATGTTTTAAATGATATATGGAAGTATATTTTCTTAAATATCATGAATAACTTTTTCCCCATTTTATTCTTTTAACAATATATTATACAATAAGTACATGTTAAATATTTTATACTCAATTTTAATTCAAATTTACCTATTAATTTTGAAATGATTTCTCTTTTCGTTTATATCTTTAATTTTATATTTTAATCAATTTTATGTACCCGATTCACGGGGTTAGAATTTTTATATAATGAGGTCAGAATAGAGTATGAGCTATGAGAGATTCTCATACCACTTTAATAAGTATTGTTGATCCTATATCCCAACAAATCAAGTGGGATCAATTATAATATTTCTTATAAAAAAATTCTACATTAATTCTTTAAAAATCTCATACCCAACAAATTAAGTGAGGTCAATTAAACTCTAATTTTGAATGTAACTCCGCCAATGTCCTGATTAATGCAACATCAGATGCTTCAACTGTTTATTCAATTATTAAGTGAAATGTTACAAGTTTGTATAAGAGTTAATTTGATTGCCGTAACTAATCTTTTTCAGGTAGTTAGCAGCTATGCTTCTGATATTAAGCATGTTAGTGATTGTGTTATTTTCCAGCTTAATGGTCCTTCTTGTACCAGTTTACCTTCTCATGTAATAGTTAATTTAATAGCATCAACTCGGCGCACCTTTTTTCCTCCATTTAAAATTAATTTTTTTTAAGAGGTCAGATTTTTGCTTTTTCATTCTTAATAATATTTACTTTTCAAAAAATGAGTAGATAATTAGGGGCACCAAAAATACACAAATGATTAGTAATAGAATAATCTTCTAGACAACATGTAAATTATACTGATTTGAGATTTAAATTCATAAAAACGAATATGTAATATTATCCGTAATTTTAAAGCAATGGCAATCAAGATCGAAATAATCTCTTACTATTTAATTAGAATTGGAGTTCGTAGTTTTTAATATAATTTAATTAATTAAATTTTCATTATTTTGTAATTAATGATAAAAAGAAATGAAAAAAAAAACGTTCAAATAATAACAAGAGTAAATCTAATAGATTGTGAATTTGTGATAGCAAGTTCATAATTTAAGGGCATTTTTCTGGGAAATCTACTGATTTCTTGAACTGGGACTTTGATTTTCTGGCTTTGATATATCTGTAATTCAAACAATTACTAGCAAAACACAGACGGAAGTTCTGCATATATATTATCAAATACAAAGTGAAACAAATCCAAACATGTAAATTTCATGCCCAATTTACAAATCTTCATACTAAAACCAGAAGTTTAAACATTTATATCATAAAAATGTTTATATATCAAATAGCTGGAACCGCCACGACCACTTCAGTAGTAGAACTTGTAGCACTCGAGACCCGGTTGTTCAGAATCTCCTCTATATGCCTTTTTCTTGATGAACTCGATGCAATCCGCCACTGCTTCACTATGGTGAGCGTCGGCCGGCCGGGAATATTTCCGCGGGGTGGCAGTGGCAGATGATGAAGTAGTGTGCGGTTGTGTGGCCGCCTTCGTTAGAGCCGATAACATTATGAGACGAAAAACCGCTTCTCGGAATCGTTCGAGCAGACTCATCGATGATAATCGTTTGTTCTTGTTGCTCCCTTTCATCTTTGGCATGCATAGATTATTGATCTTCATTTTCTTGGGACTGCCTCTGGTTTTTTTCTCCATTTGCCTTTGATATAGAAGAATCTAATGCATTATATAAGTAGTTTGTCTTCTAGTTCTAATGTCTATAGACAGCCTGTGGGACCAAGAAAAACCTTAGTCCTTAATCATAATGTCAGAAATTTTGCTGGAAAATGCTGGGAATCAGTTGGCTAAGAGTCAATAGTACAATACTAATGACAATAGAGCAGTAGGCAAAACCTGGTTTTATATAAGTAGTTTGTCTTCTAATGTCTCATGACAACTCAAGTTCAACCATGCATGTTAGAGTTAAAACACACCACATCCCAACTTGTCTTAAACTGACTTGTTTTACAGTCAAGTTCATGCATAGGAAACTAGGGCTTAGTCCGGTTGGATTCGATACGCAACCCTTTTTCGTAATCTTTGTATAAAAGAAAAGGACTTTGCCTAGAGTTCAAGTTGGGCTTGTCCAGATCCACCAGGCCTTGAATTGAATTGGCTGTCCCCTGTGTGTCTGGTTTTTGTATGCGAGATTTGTAACCTTGGAGGGGACTTGTTGTTTGGATTGAGTTTTGTCTGATATCAATCAACATCATCTTTCCCTCTATGTTTTTCACCACTGGAACAAGTTGAGAATGTAATATTTAAATATTCTGCAACTAGTGTTAAGGTACATTACACTTTCTCTAATCATAGATAAAATATTTTTAGAAAAATAATCCTGAATTTTGAAACATCAAAGATAACTAAAGAATAATACTGCAACATGTACTATAGTTCTACCGAAATTTTATGGTTATGTACCCATTTTACCATTCTTAAGAGATTTGAGTTCAAACAGTTTATTTGCAAGGTGTGGGTACGTTTTTAAAGAGCTAAGAGTAAAGCACACATTCACTACACAGACTGGGTTTTTAGCGGCGTTTCTAAGCGCCGCTAAAAATATTATTGGCGCTTGTCAAAGCGCCGCAAAAAGTAGTAGAGTTTATGATCAAAAAACGCCACCCAAATCATGACCAATAGCGGCGTTTGGATTCAAAAACGCTGCAATAAATCATGACCTATAGCGCGTTTGCGAAGAAAAACGCTGAGAATGTAATGGATTTAGCGGCGTTTTAGCACACAAACGCCACAACAAATCATGACCTATAGCGCGTTTTGTGCCAAAATGCCGCAAAATGTTTTGGTTTACTGCGGCGTTTTTCTCGACAAACGCCGCAAAAAGCAATGTTTTAGTGGCGCTTTTGCTAGCAAACGCCACTAAGGTTAATGCCTTTACAAAACTTATTTTTAATGGTATAGTACCCAAATTTAACCTGTAAAAAATAATAGTAAAATAAAGTAAAAATACTTATCAACCAACCAAAGCAAATGAAATAGAAATAATACTAAAATGTAATTCAACATTTAAAATGTTCAACGTTTAAAATATAGTTCAAAGTTCATTACAATGCACACATGAACGAATTTAAAATCAACTAAGATGGAGGAGGATTCTTCTTTAACATCGCCATCAGTTCTTAAAATTGATTTTGGAGAGCCTGATATGTTGCTTCTCTTTCAGCGTCTCTCGTTTGTCTCTCAACTTCTCTCTCAAGTTCCTGCGCTTCTCTCTCAGCTTCCTTCGCTGCTACTTCGGCTATAAATTGAACTAATTATTGTTTTAAACGATTAAATTCTGCTTTGCGAAGACTGGCTCTGTGATGGCATGTACTAAGATGAGCTAGGTCCAAAATATCTTGTTGGAGTAACAAATTATCCTTGACAGCGAACCCGACCATATCTTTTAGGACCCAAAACATCAACAATAACTTGATTTTCCATCTCATGCACATTAGTAAAATCATCAGTTGAAACCGTAGCTTCATACTCTACCCTTTTCCCCTCAATTTCGCCTGATAAGCAAATAAAAATTGTTAATAAATTTAAAAGATTATTTAAAATAAAAATATTATACTATTGATATAAATATAACATAATCCAAAATTTTGTCCAGCAAGTATACTATAATGTCTGCAGCTTCAGGAGTCATAGGAGAGCCATCCTTTTTGGTGTGTGTAATGTCGAAGAGCTTTATCCGTCCAACACCAGTATGAGTCGCAACTTGCTACAACGTATATAGAAATTAGTACTTACGAAAAAGTAATACATTGAAACAATCAATAGTTAAAAAAATACCTCGTCATTAGCTATACGAGCAAAACTTTTCGACCTAACAGTGTGAGTAAACTTCTGTTAATGTTTGCTAGCAACTCCAATGCACTCTCGCTCATACAATTTAAAATTTACATTACGTATAAAGTCATTGTTATAATGACATAGTATTATTTTTTAAAAGTGGATCGATCATACCTCTCTTTTAATTGAACTGCAAAATCTAATTGCATCTTCACATTGATATCGGAGCATTCCTAGTAGGACATTTTGTAGCTTTTCTTAAAGGCTGAGATTATTTTTGAAATATGTCTTCTTCAATGCGCTCTTAAGGTCTCTCCATTTCTCTCTATTTCTTTCCTAGTGCATTTATCCTACAAATTACACAGTCAAAGTAAATATCATTATTATGTAACTGTAATGAATTATAAATTTCAATGACATTATTACCTTAACTAGATCCAGAGCTTGGTTTTTGTTATTGTTCGACATTTGACGCCATGACTCATGATTGATTGGTAAAATCATAGCATTGCGTGCAACAATGCATAAGTAACTGGTCAAAACACGTGTTTTTCCCTAATTGGCTGGTCGGCATCATTACGTGAAACTTTCACATGTTCCCCATGAGGAAGTTCGTACAATTCATTCAATATCGTACGCCCTCTAGTCTTGCACCTTCGACCATTGTCACCTACATAAGAAATAATTCAGTACAATTTTTAATATCAAGTCAATAGTTAGAAGTTTTAATAAAGTGTTGAACAATAACTTCTATTTCTATATTCTCAACTGTTTCTGAAACTTTTAAAGATCTAAAAGCGGAAGAACTCTCATTATTTATTGTTTCCTCTGCTCGAGGAACTTAAATCATCCGCATATCACTTAACTTCCGCCTAGACATAATATCTGCAATAAACAAACAAAAAATTTTACTACCAAATGACAATAATATTAATGTATGTATTCAACATCAAGTTAGACATTATAATTGTCGCGGCCGTTTTTTTTGAAAACCCGCTTTTTAAGTTTGGAAAAAATAGCCTGACGATTAAAATTCGAGAAATCAGGGTTTTAATCAGTTTTATCTTGTGATTTATTAATTTTCCATTTTTAATCAAAATCCCTTTTATTTGCTTAAAAATCATTTTAGAGTTGCCACCGGCCACTTTGGTAGGCCGGACACCATAAAAACGTACCAGTGATTTTTTTTTAAAAATTCGGGTTCGTGAGTCGGTTACGTGTAGGGAAGGGTTAGCACCCCTATAAACGCTCGTTATCGGTACCTCATTAATTACACATGGCACTTTGGCATTTGGAACATTAATTTGAATTTAATTAAAACTTTTAATTGTAAAATGAATTTTATTCTGAATGGGGTATCCTTTTGTAAGAAAATACATTTTGGTCGAATCTAATTGTGAAACGTCCAGTTACATTAGGACACTTCAATTTATATTCAAAATGTATCTCAACACAAAATGTTTAATGTATGGCCAATTATTGTCTTGTCATTTTTAAGTAAACCCTAATTAGGCTCCATTAATAATTTAATTAAAAATCTATAAATATTATTAATTTTTGGACATAAAAGATAACATCCAAAATAATATTGGACACTATCCTTAATGGGCCCAAAAGTAATAATATTCCTAATTAAGGTGAATCTAATCATTAGTCCTATTTTAATTTTTTAATTTACCTAATTGTAAAATTATTTCCATTTTCTAAGTTGAAATGAAAAATTGAAACTCTCATCAGAACACTC
The DNA here is from genome assembly GCA_958450335.1 of Hibiscus tridactylites. NCBI lineage: Eukaryota > Viridiplantae > Streptophyta > Magnoliopsida > Malvales > Malvaceae > Hibiscus > Hibiscus tridactylites. Next base: position 91,119,192 of record OY288279.1, on the reverse strand, counting down.
ATTGGTTAACATCACTCTTCATTGTGACACTAACCAATATTGAATGTTCTAATATTGTTTCAAATATTCATTTATTTGCTACAATGATTTCTCCTACTTAATTATAATTAGGTAAACTACACTAAGGCTCTAATCATATTTTAAACATGTGATTTTAAGTCTTTAAACAATATATTACATGATTTTAAAATATGCAATCATTCAATTGAATTAAACAATTAAGAAAAAATAATTAAATAAAATAATTAAAATTGGAAATGGATTAAATTAAATTAATATGGTATTAAAGGATCTAATTACAAATGAACAGGTGACCAAATTATAAGGAAAACAAAAACAAAGAGCCCAAACCTAAAATCCTAAAAGAAACAGCCCAAACCCATTAAACTGGAGCCCAAAAATGATTGGCCCGTTTAACCCAGGCTAATACCCTACATTTTTACTCGACCGGGTCACAGACCCGTATCCGAACCCGCGCCAACACGCGTGGATCTTATCGCGACCGGCTCACCAAAACGACGCCGTTCCCAACTCGGTATAAATGAGCCATTTCCGAGTGGGAACGACCATTTGCTCACTCCTCTCTCTCTCTCTCTCTCTCTCTCCTTATTCTTCTATCTCTCTAAATACTCTGAACCCAAACACTCAAATCCCAAAAACTAAAGGAGCCTAAGTATTGCCTCCAGAAAAAATAAATTGGCATAAAACTCAAGTTTGTAAACATGACTATTCTGGTAAACTAAAGGAGTCTAGGCACATAGTTGTTCACAAAACCTGCACACACTGCACAAGAACTATAGCACTGTTCCGGATAAATCCAAAAATGCCCGACAAGGCATTGCTCTTGATAGGGAATGTGTGGTAGGTAGTGATAAGTTCATTGAATTAAGCCAAACCAAAAAGGTTTTATTTTTAGTTATGTAATATTTGCTTGAGGACAAGCAAGAACTTGAGTTTGTAGGTGTGTTGAGTGTATAAAAGTTCTATATTTTACCCCTCATTTACCCATATTTCTGCTGCATTCAAGCATATTTCATTGCATTTAGGATAGATTTCTGTATATACATCACAATTAGATAAAATGGCACAGTTGCTACTAATTTTGGTCACTTTTGCAGGTATCTGTTGCAGCAGACTCAGTGCAGCAAAGGAGCAGAGCTGGATCACAGAACTGGAGTCAAGGAGCAAACGCTGTCGTGGCAGCCATGACGACAGAAGGGTGAAGTGGAGCTCGACAGATAGAGGATTTCAAGCTTGTCTGTCGTGGACCACTCATATATTTTTCTGAGCTCTGAGGCAGAATGAAGGCCGGGCCCAAAGTCCAAGGAAGAAACTCAAGGCAAGAAAAGAGGACGAATTAAAGGCATCTACTCAGAAGATTTAATCTTTATTAGAGTTGTACTTTAGTTTAAACTTGTATTTCTTGCCATATTAGAAAACTTGGACCCAAGGCCTATATAAAGGCATGTAATTCGACCTAGGGGAGGATATCTCAATTCCTAATCGTCTTCCCCAAAACCCTTGTCGTTTTCCCCTATTCATCATGTTCTAAACTCCCCCTAGGGCTAAGGGTTGATTTTGTAAAATAGTTGCAAGGATTGTACTGTTTTAGGAATTTTCTGTCAAGCAATAAAAACTTCAAGTTTATTTATTCTGGTTTTTCATATCTCGCAAGAGTATCAGGAGAGCATTGTGAGGTTATCCATTTGTTTAATATCGGGAGAGTCAAGCATACGAACGGAATAAATACGTGTTTTCCAGCTTATGGTTAAACCATTTCGGCTTAGGGATAATTACGAGGTTAAGTGGCTAAGGAAGAATTCAACAACATTGGTGTTCATCCTTCGATTCACGCCGGGAGGTATCATCCAAGAAGTGTCCATCAACAGAACTTGGGCCTAGGGATAGGACAAGTCATAGCAGGGATTCTTGCCAAGCTTGAAGTACAGAGTTGTGTGATCGCTGCCGCGACATCAACAGACTTCTACCGCGACAGGTGCTGCCGCGAGAGGGACGACAACAGAAGACAGAAGTTCCTCTTACAGTGCAACACCTGCACTACCAAGTAAATCAATATCGGCATATTTCTTAAACCTGATTCTTTACTCTTTTATTTTAAGTTGTTTATCAAGATTACTTCACAATCCAATTAAACTATTTCTCTCTCTTGTGCAGCAATTCAAGGATAGAGTTATTTCCAGTCCTTGTGGAGACGGTATCCGATACTCCAAGTATCACTTTACTACTTGTGTCGTGTACACTTGCACTATTTGCGATAGGACTCTTTTACATGCAACAGCTTTTTTCGGCCATCTGGGGTCGTTAGATCAAACTGATCTAACGGCTGAGGTTCTGCGGCGCTTGACGGAAGATGAGTCGTCTAGGGTTTTGGCTCGAAGCGATCTAGGCCCTTGGTTGTGCTCGATCTGATGGCTGAACGGGTGCGGCGCAAGACGAGGGGCAGGCATCTAAGGCAACTCGTGCGGTGCAATCTCGACCCTTGGATGGTGCGCAATCTGACAGTTGGAAACGGGTGCGGCGCTCAACAATGATAGGGCTCCCTAGGGTTTTCATCTGGGATTAGATCTGGACCGTTAGATTAACATCCCAGATCTAACGGTCCAAATTGGGATGCGTATAAGGAAAAGGGGGGATTAGGGTTTCTCTGATTAGTGTTGAGCTTTTATTGGGCTGATTATGTAATTTTGGACTGTGTTTATCTAATTCAAACATAATTTGGGCTTTTATTTATCCATGTGTTTTATTTTCATAATAATAATAATAATGGTTAATAAATAATAGTAATAATAAAAATAATGCTATATAAAAAGTAATAATAATAATTGCCAACAACGAAAGAAGAAAGAAAAAACAAAAGAAGGATAATAATGATAATAGTTATAATAGCAATGAACAAATATAATAACTATAACAAAGAATAATAATAGTAGGACAAGCATAATAAAGTATCAATAAACATGATGATGACAAATATTTATAATAGCAATAATACTAATAATATAGTAATAATATAAGGTAATAGTAGTAATACATATATATATGTGTGTGTATGTATATTTTTATTTTTATTTTTTATTTTTTCGTTTTTCATTTTTTTTAGACTTAAATTACACAACAACCCAATGTAAGCCATATATCAACACAAACTAAAGGGGTCCAAAGTCTGGACAAAATTAGTGATTACAGCTGCCCCCATTTGTTTATACTTGTGGAACAAGAATAAAGCAAAGGCCATAAGCACTAATTTTGTCCTACTTCTCTGTTGGATGGTTCGTTTTCCCAAAGTAGCCATGTGATTCCAAGTAATTCTTATTCCCAAAGCCTTTTGATCATGAATTTTCCCCTCAGGTGCCCCGAACAGGTAGACAGGGAGTTGTTTTTGTTCGAATAGATGGGCATATTTCCATTCTCCAAGTGCCCAAACGGATAGGTGGGTTCTATTCTTCAAATGCCCGAGTGGATGAGCAGACTCCAAATATCTTTGCATTCTCTTCACGGCCAAAAGGCAAACTTGGGCGTCCAATTGGATTTGCTTTCCCTTCACGGCCTCAAAGCAAACTGGTCGTCATTAGATTTGTCCAACTTTCTTGTCAGGCCATTTGCTCTCCCAGAGCTGCAACACGCTAAACCAAGCAACTTTCTCTCTGAAGCCTTAAGAACATGAGTTCTCTCTCCATGGAACTCATTTCCTTGGCATATTCTCCGAGTAGTAGTTCCTTTTATACGGAACTCTCGTCTTTGTATATCTAAAGTCAAGGATCTACAAGTCCCCTCTGCATAGGACCCTCCGCGTTTGAGATCCTAAAGTCGCAAGTTCCTCTTATATAGAACCTTTTCGGACCCTTTCTATATAGGATCATTCATCTTGAAATATGACGACAAGCTTGAAAGCTTTCATCTGAAATCCTTGAGTGGCGAACATGAAGGCTTCACCTGAAATCCTTTTTTGTCCTCGCTTTATTGTTTACTCCTCATCCCGGGAAGTACTCGGTTTATCTTTCAAATATCTGTGAAATAAAATGCTATGATGGTATGAGTTAGCATGCTCCTAACCTAGGGATGCCTAACTAAATATGATGCATGAATGAAGTCTTTTTAGAGACGCGGGGGAAAACCCTTGCTTTCTAGTCGATCACCCTTAACTTCTACGAGTTTTCTAGCTTTGTTAAGTCCTCGTTTCTATATGAAATTTGTCACCTCATGATGCTCTCTCTCATTGCCCCCGTCTTTTCTCATCGGTTCTTCATGATGAGCCATCTGAACCTTCTGAACCCCTCATTTTTCTTTACTGGATCTCCCTCTTTCGTTTCTCCTTGAAAGGAGAACTTATACTAGTTAGAAATCCATTGCCTCTACTTACTTTAAGCTTATGTACTTTCTGACTGACCTCTGGTTAATATCGGCTGGTTTAAATGGTGTATTCTATCTAAAGATGCCACAACTTTTTGGCCCTTGTTCCTCTAAATTTGTGGTCAAAAGCGTTTCTTCTGAATTTCGTTACGTTGCCCCAAAGTGCCTTTTGGGTTTTCGTCTCGGCTTCTCTTCTTCTTTTTTCTTCTCAATCTCCCTTCTTTTCTTAGGCATACTTTCGTCTTCATCGCCTTTTTTCGAGTCGATTTTAGATGATACTTACTGTCTCATGTCGGTGCGTGCTCTTAACGCGGCGCACACGGTCCTTCTCAGGATATTCCTTCCAGCAAGATGCTAGTTCCTGATGTTAAATTATGTTCCTCGATTCTCAACGTCAAATTTTATTCCCTCATGTTCTATTTCAACACTTCTTAGCGAAGGACGACTTCATAACTTGACATTTCAACAAAGACGGTCTTGAAATTTCAACTGGAGACGTTAGTAGCAATGTTTGAACCTCCGAGGGTGCCCCTCCGGGTATTAATGGCTTTACCTCGAATCACGGTCAGTCCGCTTGTTCATTCCCATGTAGGAGACTTATGAAAGTGATAGGGTAAAAATAATTTATTATGTATGAATATAAGTTTTAAATAATCACGACAAGTGATATATCAAGTTTGGGGCCTTTGAAAAAAAGGTCGACCCGAGTGACATTTTTTGAATGTTGCGGGGATACACATATGTGTTTTCTGGTCTATTAGGCTTCCGAGAGGAGCAACTCCCATACCTAGTTTCTACCCAATTTAAAGGTGGCTCTCTTTAACTCACTAACTCACCATGCCCCATCCTTTCCTCTTTTTTGATCTCAATCAGGCATTAGAAGTGTGGCAATCCTTGAAAAAAGGTTAACCTCGATAGGCAGGATGTGATCTAAAGACAAATTCATCCATCCGTGTATGGTCCAAATGGTCTTTTGGGGCTTGTAATGTAGGTTAAGGCTCACAGCTACGAAAGAAAGGGAAAATAGGCCCAAACAAGTGTTTAAGGATGGTGAAACCAAGGATCAATTATTCCAACTGAAAGTCTCAATTATGCTCAGATGAAATACTATTTCCTCTCTTATTTCTTTGGATCGCTCTAGAATGCCCCTTTTTTTCTTGGGTTTTCACCCTAGAGTTCATTTCCTTTCATCAAGCATAGTTTCAGATCAAATTGTGACTTCGTATTGTACTAATGCATATCTTCATTCAATGGCGGTCAATCTTTCACGGCCTTTCCAGATAGCGATTCATTTGGCTAGGGAATTCTCTTATCCCTTTTCTTTATTTGCCTCTCACTCTCTCTCCTTTTACAAATTTGCACTTTTCACTTTAGTGCTTTCACTTTTGACTTCTTCAAATTTTATGTTGGTAACTTTCAACTTGATTTGGTTAGCTCTTTGAGCACCAACTTTCCTTTCATAGTTTTCTTTTGATGTTTTTGTTGTTCAAACTAAAAAATGTATTCAATACATCTATTCTCTTTTATTGCCCTTTAATTCACAAGGTCTCATCCTCATAGCATAATCAAGATCCATTGTCATTTACTTGTCTGCAAACTTCTACCTCATTTGCCCCCGGTGTAGGGGTGATCCTTGGTTTGGGTTCAATTGGGAGAAAAAAGTTTAATAGGCTCAAACGGGGATAACAATGGGTATTTTTTTATTTTCTTTCTATGTGAAGGGAATTGAAGGAATGCCAAATGTCCTCTCATACGTGGATATCAAAAAGTAGTCTTCAAGGAGCGATGTTTTGGGGTTATCGCTTCATTCAAGGACCTTGAACAACAATGCCCGAGAGGAAAATTCACTCAATGGGAGTGGCCCATTATTCTTGAACACTCGTCGTCATTCCTCCTTTGGCCTAAGTAGAACTGATAGTGTTTCCATTTGTATCATTCTCACAACATTCGGGTTTTTGAAGTTTTGAATTAAGGTTATTTTTGCAAAAATATATACATGTAAGTTTTTAATAGAAAAACAATAGGGTTGTAATCATAAAGAACAAATGGAATGTCTAAAAGAAACCAAAGAATATAAAATGCTTGCAAAAGTCTCATTCATTGAAAATAGAACAAACAGACACCACAAAAGCCCTTACAAGAGATGCTAGCTATCATGGGCCAATAGTACAAAGTTAAACATGCACATCAAAGAGGAAAAGATCTGACAACAAAGGTAAGACGCAACAGAAATTCCCCACCACCACGACACCGAACTTTCATCCTGGTTTCTCAAACTCGACCTTCCTTCTTAAACTTAGGTCTTCCATTCTCGAAGGAGAGCACTTTGTTCTTAACAAGTTCAAAGATCCTGCCCTTCAGAAACACGCACTCTTCCGTTGTGTGGCTGAAATTTCCGGAATGATATTCACATAGAACACTGGCACCAAACACATTGGTATTAAAATAGGTGTACCGTTTCGGGGGTGGTGGCCTCAAGAGTTTGTTCTGAATCAGCAGAGGTAGCAGCTCCGAATTGGTCATCGAGAAACACGTCTTCGTCTTCTTTTCAATCCCTCCTACATCGTGCATTTCAGCTTTCCTTTTTTCCCATTTTCTTAGATAAGGCTCACTTTCTTCAATATTATCGGGGTCTATCGCTTTCGTGTGCTCTTTTGGAACTTCTTCCGATCCCTTAAGCAGGTTTAAACCTTCTGTAGCACGATCATGATAGCCACTGTCATTCGTAGATTTCGCCGATGTGTGTGACTTCGCCTTATCCACCTCTTTCACCATAGCAACCTGATCTTCTCCTTGCTTCACCGTACTAGCAACAGTTGGAAACTTGATTATCAGACCCAGACTTTTTGTCTCAAACTCTAACACCCCAAGGTTTAGGAGAACTTGGATTTTGCGTTTAAAACTCGTGCATTTCTCGATAGAATGCCCCTGAATTCTGGCGTGGTAATCGCAATGCTCTTCCTCACGGAACCAACTTGGATATAGGGGTGACGGGGCTTTAACAAAGCAAGGTGCCACCACTCGAGCACGTAGTAGCTTGGAGTACAGCTCTTGGTAAGTGAAAGGGTTGGGGGTGAACTGGTCATTCTCTTTCTCAATCCCTTTCGTCTTCTTCGAACTTCGATGACTCTCGACCATAGTTCGGGGTTGCGAAGTCGTAACGCTCTTCGGGGTTTCCTGGTAGTCTTGTTGCTCTTGAGCCGATTCTCCCTTCGTTGGAGAAGACACGATCCTCCTAAGAGAATCTTTTATCTTATACAATGCCAACTCAACAGGGATTTCTGAAACAGTGCGGTTCACCTCATACTGGCTGATGATGGCTTGTTCTTCTTCAGACAAAGCTTCTTCCATCATGATGTCATGGCCCACATTCTCATTTTTCTCGGGTTGGGGGTCTCCCTTAACGTCGTTTCCTTCGGTCATCACAGCTATCATAGCCCTCCATTCATTGATTTGACCCATCGTTTCATCTCGGAACGTCTTCACATACGTGAGCGTCTCCTTCTGATTCTCAACCAACTGTTCGTGTATCTGTTCAAGCCTGTCCACCCTTGCCACTAGGTCATTCATACTTCTAAAGCTATACTGGCTGGAAACCGTCCTTTTGTACATTTTCTCTCTTTTTCTGACATGAATATTTTCCCCAAATTAGCGAGGATGCGAGGAAAGGCCTTAAGCAACATTTAATATCCAATGAATGCAATGAACGCATTACTCAAACAAGCTTCTAATGGCATGATGCATGATTAACCAACTTAATGTTGTTGGGACGATGCACAAACACATGTTGTGATATATGCAAATGCGTATGCAAGTCAAAGGTGTTGGTCTTATAGGTGATTCCTCTCTGGTCAACTCTCATTTGGACATAAAGAAGGTCTCTCATTGCAAGGCAGTCATAGCAAACTCCTTCAGGTGCTCTTCGGATCGCCGAACTATGTTCAAGGAAATGAAAGTTTCGGCCAAGGTAGCCAAGGCCAGATTTGCTTTCTTCCCTAGCAATTTAAGAACACCTAACACTGCCGGTATCAAGTCTCGGAAGAATTCTAAAAAACTAACTATCTCCTCAAAGTTGAATGAATCCTTTTACCTAATCCATGCTTTTTCTGGCCGCCATTCTCTTTCCGGCCGCCTCTTTGCACTTGGTCGAGTAGTTTCGTAACTTTGGATGTTCGGAGTAGATCTGATCTTGCTTAACTTCCTCGGGATGGAGAAGGGTTGTGCTTTCTTCAATGGTGGGCATTAGATCTTCTATAAGTATGACCTAACACTATGTGTTCGCTCAGTAAGCTGCCCATTTAACCTTTCTGATTCAACTCTAACCGATGTCAGACTTGCTAATTGACATTATCCTTTCTAGCAACCTCTCGTCCATAATGATAGCCCTTGAATTGGGTAAAACCACCTTGACTCAACACCTTTGTGTCATGAAATGCATGCAAGAAGATCATAAGAAAAACCGTTAGTGTCAGATAAACACAGTTAATAAATTACACAAGCAAACAAGCAGTCCTATTTATGTTGTCTAATAAACCTAGGTTGTAGCAAGGCCCCCGGTCATCACCCATTATAGGCTCCTCTCAACCGAGTTCAATTCAAGGGGACCTTTTAGCTATATCCGTACGGAGAAACGATATTCCCACGAAAATATAGGGTATTCGAGTCCTGAAGGTACATGCTAGGCCCATACGGAGGAATGGTATCCCCACGAAAGCACTAGCATTTTCCCCCCACTTAGACAAACGAGTTTATATGTCAATTTTAAATGTGTTTAAAATAAACTCACACTTATAAACAAATATCGATTGATTCGATCACTTTAATTCGCAACTTCTAATATTAATTAAGCGGTAAGGTTTTTGTTTTGGCTTGACTCTCTTTTTTGTTTTTTTTTAAACAAAAATTTTGTCCCCAGCGGAGTCGCCATCTGTAGCGACTAAAAAATTTCAAAATACCTAGGTGTCACTTAGAAGAACCGGGTTTTAATTAGTTTTTGAAAATTAAATCGGATTAAAAGGAGGAGTCGCCACCGGCCATTTAAAAATGGTAAACCGGACACCGAATGTAAAACCAGAGATTTTTTCTTTAAAAATGAGTTCGAGAGTCGGTTACACGCGGGGAAGGATGAGCACCCCCGTCATGCCCAAAATTGGTACCAAAATCATTATTGCTCGATTAATATTAAATTTTGCGGATTAAAGTGATGAATCATATCGAACTTTGGTTATACGGATGAGTAGATTTTAAAAGTCTAAATATTCGAGAAAGAACATCCGAACCACCACCACTACGACTGATACTTGCCTCGTTCATTCCCGAATAGAAAGATGTCGCATTACAATTTATAATTCGAAATACAACTTAACATGGCATATGAGAGTAATTAAAAGAGACATGAAACAATACAAATGAATCTAAAAAGACATGGAAAGAAACAAAAATAAATAAATAAATATATGAACATGGTATTTGAATGCACGAGCGAAACGTGCTAAAACGCTAACAAAAAAAGAAAGGTCAACACAAATAAAATAGCCACATATATACACATAAACATTTTAAAAAAGCAAATGGCATGATAATAATGCATAAATTAAACATGAAAAATAAAATAATATATACAAACATAACTACGTAATTTATATTATATATACACATATGCATTGTTACGTAGAGCGATGCTAAACAATATATATATATGTGGTTGTATAAAAACTTTATAGTATATATATGTATTATTACATAAAACTAAGATATATATATATATATATATATATATATATATATAATTATATATATGGCAACAGGAAAGCCTTATAATATATATATATATATGTAATTATATAGGATCGTACATTACATGTATAACCCGTATAATGCTACATACAAAACCACATAAAATCGTGTAATAAGCAAGTTAATCGTTTCAAAGTAAAATCGACATCACAAAACGAATATAAACAAAGGAGGCTGAAATGTAAACGTGCATGAATTAATGGGGCTAATTAAAACTTTTGTCATTGATTTAGGGATGGGATTGTAAAACTTTTAGGGAATTTCGAGGGTTGAAAAGGGATTAAGCCCCTAAAAAATATCAAGCTCAAATAGTGACAAAATTAAAAACATTTTTAAAATAACAGGGACCAGGGACGTGATTTAGGAAAACGGAAGCCCTTACAGGGACATTTTCAAAACGCGGAGGGGCTTATGGATGATTAAACCAATTTTAAGACGATAATTTGATATAAGAGCTCCCCTGTCCAAACGATTCTTTTTTCTCTTTTTTTTTTAAAAGCGAAACGTCTTTTATTTCGAGATGTTTTCGAACCCTCATCGGCCGGTCGGCGCTGACGATGTCCTCTTTAGGACCGAAGCCCCACTTTTTTACCCCAAAACAAAGTTTTGATTCTTAAAAGAAAACAAAGACGGAATCTTTTTTTTCGTTGCGAAAAACTCGAGAAAACAGATCTAAAAAACCTTTTTTTTTTCTTTTTGAAACCCCACGAAACCCTAATGGCTCACCCGAAAAGGCTTATTGCCAGTCGGAGTTCGAGGCGAAAGGGAAGACACGCGGTCGGAGGGACGAATTGTCGCCGAGGGTAAAATCTCCTATTCTCTTTGATCTTTTTTATTTCGATGCATGTAATGGTAATAAGGGAAATACCTCAAAAAATTTCTTTGTATTGATTTTCTCTCTAGAATTCCGAATCTCGGGGTTACACTTTTTGCCTCCATTTCCTTTTGTATTCGGTTACAAAAATGAGTAAAAGAGAAAATAAAAACCGATCGTTTATCTTTCTTGAGCCTGGTCTTATTTCTGGTTTCCTCAGACGGTGTCTAGTTGACCTTTTGCGCCCATTTTGTTTCGATTGCATTTTTGGGTCTGACTTGCCTTAATTTTGACTGTTGCATGTTGGAAATTCCCGAAATGGTGAGGAGCATTGGGTCAGATGCGGCAGACGATGTAAAGGGGAGGCTGACTCGTGGGCGCGTCGAGATCAGGAGGGTTAGAACGTCAGGCGGTGAAGCTGAAGGGTCGGCACGCGCGCGTGGGCGAAATGAAGAATCGCGCGTGAAATCTAGAGAGTCGGGCGTAGGCGCGTGTCTCTTTTGGAAGCTTCATTCGGCCATCTGGGGTCGTTAGATCAAACTAATCTAACGGCTGAGGTTTTGCGGCGCTTGACGAAAGATGAGCCGTCTAGGGTTTTGGCTCAAAGCGATCTAGGCCCTTGGTTGTGCTTGATCTGATGGCTGAACGGGTGCAGCGCAAGACGAGGGACAGACACCTAGGGCAACTCGCGTCGTGCAATCTCGACCCTTGGATGGTGCGCGATCTGACGGTTGAAAATAGGTGTGGCGCTCAATAATGATATGGCTCCCTAAGGTTTTCATCCATGATTAGATCTGGACCGTTAGATTAACATCCCAGATCTAACGGTCCAAGATGGGTTGTGCATAAGGAAAAGAGGGATTAGGGTTTCTCTGATTAATGTTGGGCTTTTATTGGGCTGATTATGTAATTTTGGACTATTTTTATTTAATTCAAATATAATTTTAGCTTTTATTTATCCATGTGTTTTATTTTCATAATAATAATAATAATGATAATGGTTAATAAATAATAATAATAAAAACAATGCTATATAATAAGTAATAATAATAATTGACAACAACGAAAGAAGAAAGAAAAAAAAAAGAAGGATAATAATAATAACAGTTATAATAGCAATGAACAAATATAAAAACTATAGCAAAGAATAATAATAGTAGGACATGCATAATAAAGTGTCAATAAACATGATGACAATATTTATTATAGTAGTAATACATATATATATATATATATGTTTTCTTTTTATTTTTTATTTTTCTTTTTTTTAGATTTAAATTACACAACAGTCCAATGTAAGCCATATATCAACACAAACTAAATGGGTTCAAAGTCCGTACAAAATTAGTGATTACAGATACTCGTCACTCAAAACGTTAAACTATCAAGAGACAGACTATAACTGCCATAAAAACAGACGAAAAAACTGCCATAAAAACAGACAAAAGAACTGTCATAAAAGCATATGTGAAAAGAATCTAGCAAAGCAAAAAAAATAAAAAGAAAAAACTTGAAAAGAAAATATTCATCAACAAAAATGAATTTTATTTATATACAAAACCAGCAAAACGGCCAAAGGCCGCCACCGGTAAAAAAGAAATATCACGAAGAAGAAGAATTTAAAAAAATTCTTGTAACCCCCGCAGAGCAATTGAGAAGAATGAGAATTATTTCACGATAATTTTTTATTTGTTTTTATTGCAATTTTAGTCTGTCATTGTGACATGTTGTCTTTCTTTGTGAAATTTCTCTCTTTTGAGAAGATCGACAGTCTCTTCACATTCTAATGTCTTTTTTTGTTTGTTTGTCGATATGCTAAGATTTTGCTGATCAAATTTACATAAGTCGTGAAGTGTCTTTAGATTAAGCATGTGGATGTTGAATTTTAGTTTGAAAACTGAGCAAATTCTAATATAAAGTGATGAAATTTTATTTTATTGTTTCTACACCCTCTGAATTTTTATGTCTGAATTTTTATGTATGATTTTTTTAATGGTTTAAAGGTGATTATAGAGTAGTATATGCTTATACATATTCTTAACTCGTGTATGTTTTATTCTTTATGCTTACTAGTGAATAAACACATGATTAATTAATATAGAGAGAGATCCTACTCTTGTAATATGTAAAAATAGGGTTTTTTTATCCAGATAACACATTTCTAACATTGTTTACGTTTCTAACATTCAAACAAAATTATTTTTGAATCTAACACCTATTGTAGGAACTCAGTTCCATTCAAAAAAAATAAAAATTTGTGGATCTGGTCGTACCAACATGGTGAATTTTATGAGTTTTTGCTTTTTTAACTGGAGTTGAAAACGAATATCTATAAAAATAATGAGTTCTATAAATTTTTATTTTTCTAATAAAATTCATCATACTAACCAGAAGAATTCCTGCAAAAGATTATAAACATAAATAATAGTAAAACATAAAATACATGGGTAAAAACACCGTAAAAATAATTTAATTTGAATAATTGTGATATTTTAGCTTTTAAATAAAAACGGAATCTATTTAACTCTATTATTTAAATAGATTACTCCTAATTAGGAAACTAGCCAAAAACATGATGAACATAGAAAGAATTATGACGTAAATGATTGAAATTTAACCAATACAAAAACTTTGACCTGCAGAAATATGACAGCATCAAAGCTATAAATAGACAAAACAGTTAATTTAGGAAGTGGAATCGAATATTATGTTCTATCAAATTAGTCAGACAGATAATAAATATTTTAAGAAAACAGAATCCAAAATATAAGAACAAATCCCGTTTGAAATTTCAGTTTGGGTTGTGATTGAATAAAAGAAACAAATTTATTTTTACCAGTGCATGTGTATCAACCAACCCCTCTGCTTCTTCCTCCATTGTTTCCTTTGATTTATCTTTCTGTTTGAAGGAAGCTTTAATTAATCCCATTTGTTGCTATTTCTTCTCGCCCCATGAAAGCTTGTCTCTAAAGTTCATTCCTTTCTGTTTCGGATCGCCATGGGGATCTGTTTGTCCAACGCCAAAGTCTGCGGCTCAAACAGCAGCGGCGGCGCAGCAGCGGCGACAACAACGACCAATGAGAAAAAGGGGTCTCATAAGCCATCTGCTGAACAGGACCACCACCAGCAGCAACAGGCGAGGAGCTGTCAGAAGCCCAAAGCGAAGGGTTATTTGATGAAACCAGTTGGGGTGGTGCCCTGTGGTAAGCGCACGGATTTTGGGTACCGTAAGGATTTCGACAAGTGTTACACGATTGGGAGATTGTTGGGGCACGGCCAATTTGGTTACACCTATGTTGCCACAGACAAGACAAATGGGGATCGTGTGGCTGTTAAGAAAATTGATAAAGAACAGGTTTTCATTTCATGTTTTATGTTTTTTTTTATAATCCTTTGGTTAATTATGCTTCTGGGTTGTTTGTCCTATTCAAGATGGATTTTTTTTTGTCTGGTAACTTAAAAATAGGACTTTTAGGGTTAATTTGGATTGGAATTTTCGATATTGGGTGAGATTTGGGAGATTTGGCTTGTATTTTGGTTTCCTTATTTGTATGTATATATATATATATATATATGATATAAGATTACATTAATTGCTTATAGTTTATTGCATAAGTTGATTTAACTAGCGGATTGTATTAGCAGAATGTATAATAGTGTTTAGTAAAATTAACTGATAATTGATTATTTGAACAAGCCAAATGATATGTAAAAACATGATTATATTAATACTTGTTTGAATAATTTATTAGTTATCAATATTTTTGAAGGATTTATATAATATTTTTTATTTATATAATTATTTTTAATATAATTTGATTAATTAATAAATTTAAATAAAATAATAAAGGTTAAACTTAAGTTATTTGGTGATTATTTGTAAATTATTAAGGGTAAAAGAGTTCTTATTACTATGTCAAAACTTCTAATTTTAAAAACCTTCTATTAGCATCTTTCTCATGATTATACATTATAAAATAGCGGATTTGATTGAACAAACCTTTAATTTTGACTCAAAACCTTGTTTACCAAACAAGGCCTATATATATATATATATCCTTTGTCTTGAGTATAAAGCATGGCTATGGGATGTTGGGAACCTTTCTCTGTTCTGTTTTTGTAATCTCATGTGGAGAATTTGTTCTTTTCTCCTTTTAGTTGGCCTTATTTAGAAGCATCATTGCCTAAGTATGGGAAAAAATGGTGGGGTATATACCGTAGCCTAGTTGAGCTATGGGGATCTTGCATCTGTTTAGCAGTCTTATTTATTACAGTTTTATGATCTTGGTTTGTAAAATTTGGTTAATATGATTTTCGTGATTGCAATTTTGCTGTAGTTGAATTTGATTGATATCAAAATTTGCTGTTCTAACACACACCGAATTCGGTATAAGCATAGTAGGACTCTTTTTTCTTATTTTAAAACCCCTGGGTTGGGCGCAGATGGTTCTTCCTGTTGCGGTTGAGGATGTCAAGCGAGAAGTCAAGATATTGCAGGCCCTGAAAGGCCATGAGAATGTTGTTCAGTTTTATGATGCATTTGAGGATGTTTCCTATGTATATATTGCCATGGAGTAAGTTTCCACATGTTATCTTTGTTTTTGGATCTTCTTTCACTTCTCATGGTTTTCTACATCTTTTTATATTAATCCTTTTATATCTCGACTATATTACGCGTCGCCGCTATCTGATTCTAGGTTATGTGAGGGTGGAGAATTGCTGGACCGGATATTGGCCAAGTAAGGATACTTTCTATCAGTGTTTTCGATAATGTCACTTCCGGTGATTACTCATTCTTACCATCTTCTATCAGGAAGGAGAACCGCTATAGTGAAAAAGATGCAGCAGTAGTTGTACGGCAGATGCTCAAAGTTGCTGCTGAGTGTCATTTGCATGGCTTGGTTCATCGTGACATGAAACCTGAGGTACTTGCTCAACTACATTCACATGCCTTGTAAAATTTCCTTTTTAGGAAGTCTTGCTGCACACGGTTCTCTTGTTGTTGTTTTTGTGTGTGTGTGTGTAGAATTTCCTATTTAAGTCAACCAAAGAGGACTCACCTCTGAAGGCTACAGATTTCGGTTTGTCGGACTTTATCAGACCCGGTATGTGGCATTTTTGGCTTGCTAATGTCATAATCTTCATGTAACAAACATCAAAGCTATATAATCTTGAACTACGACTAAATGCAGGGAAGAGGTTTCAAGATATTGTTGGAAGTGCTTACTATGTTGCTCCTGAAGTATTAAAAAGAAAGTCAGGGCCGGAATCAGATGTATGGAGCATCGGTGTGATTACCTACATCTTGCTTTGTGGGAAGAGACCCTTTTGGGATAAGACCGAGGACGGCATATTTAAGGAGGTCTAGTACATTTCGGATCTTGATTTATTCTTTTATCGCTGTCTACGGTTAGGCATTCGTGCTATGCCTGTTTCTGCACCATGCACATCACATGAACTGATGGCCTTAGAGATGTTATGTTCTGGTTTTGTTTATTTAATGGACTTATTTTCCGGATAAGTCATATGCAACTGTTTATAACTTCAGGTTCTGAGGAACAAGCCTGATTTTCGACGTAAACCATGGCCAACAATTAGCGACAGTGCGAAAGACTTTGTGAAGAAGTTATTAGTGAAGAATCCCCGGGCTAGACTGACAGCTGCTCAGGCCCTGTGTATGTCTTTAGATCATATCTTGCATGTCAAGTTTACATCTAGCTCCTGAAATAAACATTCTACTCTGTTATCGTTTTATCCTCCGATTTTATCTAGAACATCTGATTTCTTCAGCACACCCATGGGTTAGAGAAGGAGGAGATGCATCTGAGATTCCTGTTGATATATCTGTTCTGAACAACATGCGGCAATTTGTGAAGTATAGTCGATTGAAGCAGTTTGCTCTGAGGGTAACCTAGTTTTTCTTCCTCTACTGGATTATTTTATAGGCACAAGAGGCTACATTTCTCTCTTGATGCATCATCATTGTTATCATTATCGTATAGGCATTGGCTAGCACACTTAATGAAGAGGAGATAGCCGATCTTCGGGATCAGTTTGATGCAATTGATGTGGATAAGAACGGTTCTATTAGTCTTGAAGAGATGAGACAGGTAAACATTTGTATTAGGATACATGGAGTTCTTTTGTTCAGCATAACAAGGATGGTTTCGTGCAGGCTCTTGCTAAAGATCTTCCGTGGAAGATGAAGGACGCGCGCGTCCTAGAGATTCTTCAAGCGGTGAGTACTGAAGGTCATTCTTTTCTCTTTTATCGGTTTTGATTTTTGTGCTTTGATCTCAGATTGATAGCAACACAGACGGGCTTGTTGATTTCACCGAGTTTGTTGCAGCAACTCTACATGTGAACCAAATGGAAGAACATGATTCCAAGAAATGGCTGATGCGATCGCAGGCAGCGTTTGAGAAGTTTGATGTAGATGGAGACGGATTTATAACTCCGGAGGAGCTTCGATTGGTAATTACTTTATTAACACGTTTCCAATAAATGTGAATATTTATGTTCATACTTCATCGTGCAATTGCTTCGCAGCACACGGGCTTAAAAGGTTCCATTCATCCTTTGCTCGAGGAGGCTGACGTCAATGGAGATGGAAAAATAAGCCTCGCAGAATTTCGCCGACTTTTACGAACAGCGAGCGGTCGGTCACGGAATGTACCCAATCGTCATCGGATGCAATAGGTTAGAATAGAATTTTTGAGGGTGAAGAGCAATGAAGATGGAACATTTTCGGGCCATGAGCACAGTAAGGAGTAAGGACCCTCTTTTACTTTAGTTTTGGTCCGTGGCATCTGCTCCTGTGAATTCACTGCTGAGAGGCTGTTTTCGGATACAGGTCCAGGTAAAATACCCAACCAAATCTGTAATGTGATTATAAAAATGGAAATCATGCTCGTGTTTATGTTATCTTCTTAATCGACCTGTTATCGACTTATCGTTACCGACTTATTGCTACATCATTCCGGGTCGGGGAGTCATTCGAGTGTAATAACTGTGGTGGGATGTTTTGAATGGTCCAGGGGTTAGCCCTGATAGTCGAAAGGAGTTGCAATGTGAAAAATTGTTGAGTTCACTTGTTGGACATTGAATTAGGAATTAGGATAGGAGCAGAAAAGTCCTGGTTTGAAGAGCTGAGTACTGAGTCATTTGAATGGGCTGAGCCCTGCTCAGTGCTCATTCATTGCCTTTGGTGGACTGAGTCGAGCATATGATAATCCAAACTCATTTTGGTTCTATTTGTTGACGTAAGCATTTGGAATCAAGTTAATCAGGTTTTAGTAGCACGATGGAACTAGAAAATTTAGATTATAAAATTAAATTTGAATAAATTAATATTGGATATGGGTGCGAATTAGGTGGGAAATATCCGAAAACTGTAGGGATATGAATCGACATGATGAAAAAGAATTAATATTTTCACTTACGAAGATGAGGACGGGATAGTTTTATCACCGAAGTTCATATGGGTATGGGGACATGGATTGTTATATCCGAACCGTGGAGATCCCTGAAAAATAACCCCAAGGATCCTAATATTTTCCAAAATATTTTAAAAATATATAGTTAACTCTCAATTTTATGTATATCTATCTATCTTATTATCAATATTTCAATCCATCAAAATATTTATATTTCTTCTTTAAATCCTATTAAGTTTGGGTGACCTCTCTAGTAATTTACTATTTTAGTTTTTGCTTAATTTTTTATTATTGATGCATATGAATCTATGATATTTATTTTTATATTATTTGATACATATAATATTTACTTTTTATATTATAGGTTGATGACAAGAACCAAAACAAGAATACAAGAGCATCAAGTATTGCATGCTAGATTGATTTCGCTATAAAAAAGAAATTGATGTATGTTAAGTTGTTATTATAGTTTTTAAATGATTTGTTTATTGTTTGTAAAATCAAATTTATTATATATGTTTATAATTTTGGAGATATGATGTTGGGTATTTGTTTTAATATATTAAGATTTGGATATTTTTAAGTGTATTGAATATATGATTTGTAAAATAAAATTGATAATATATTTTAATTAGTAAAGTAGTAAATTTTATTTAATTTTTTTTTGGATGGGATTCCAAACTCGCATAGATACGATGGGTATGTGAACCAGGACACAAAAAAAAACCCAAACATGTAATGAGGTTTCTCCAAATCCATCCCTTCAAGTGTTGTTGATTGAATGAGAAATGCAAAATCGTTCCTGCTTTGTCCAATTTTCACCCATAATATTAGTGTACGCCCAAAGATCAACCATGAGATTATTGTAATCATATACTCATTTTTCATTGATTATTAATATAAGGTGTTTTGTTACTATTTCAGTTAATTTACTTTGCAATAAATAAATTATTTTATAATAAAATCATAAGAATAACAATGTTTATTCTTGAAGAGTCTTTAGTTAAATATAAGTTGATTGATGATGAAGTGTTGTCATTGACATAGAGATGTCAAAATCAATACATAAATATGTGATAGAGAATAATATACTGGATTGAGCCGTTATGTGTTATGAATTAGTTGAATTGGTTAATTAGTTAGCCTGGTTGTTAGTATGGTTAGATTGTAAACAGACTTACTTGGTCTGCTATAAATACATTGTAATAGTGAACATTTCATATATGAAATATAATAATCATTTTTCCCTCAATATGGATTTAACATGGTATCAGTAGTTTTTCCATATTTTTGGGCTTTCGTTTTTGGGCTCACTATCGTCTTCATCTCATTTCGTTTTTGGTCTTCAGTTTCTTTCCCGTGTTCTCAACTTTCCCAATTCCCAAATCCCTAATTCCAGAAATTTGTTTTCCCCTTATCGGATTTCATGGCCGATTCAGAAATCGATTTCTCTCATCCTTTGTTCTTGCATCCCTCTGATACGCCGGGGAGCTTGCTTGTATCTCATCAGCTCACCGGTGTCGTCAATTACAGTTTATGGAGCCGCTCGATGCGTATTGCCCTTTTAGCCAAAAACAAATTGGGTTTCATCGATGGGAGCTGCAAACGTGAGAGCTATGTTGAGTCACTTCGTGCCCAGTGGGATCGCTGCAATGCGATTGTGTTATCTTGGATTCTTAACACCGTCTCTCCGGATCTCTCTGCTGGTTTGGTGTTTACCTCCGCGGTCGTCGATGCTTGGAAGGATCTCAAAGAACGGTTCAGTAAGGTTGATGGTTCACGCATCTTCGTTTTACATCGTGAGATTGCCGTTCTGACTCTAGGTGAATCATCAATTTCTGAATATTATACCCGTCTGAAACTGCTCTGGGATGAGTACGCCGCTTTGGTCCCTGTTTCTTCTTGCACCTGTTCAGCTTCTCAACAAAGCCTTGACCATCTTGCTCAGCAACGCCTCTTCCAATTCCTCATGGGGCTTAACGACTCTTACTCCGCTCTTCGCAGTCAAATCCTTATTATGAAGCCTCTTCCCTCGGTTAATCAAGCCTATTCTCTCATTGTTCAAGAAGAGGCTCAACGTTCGTATTTGTCTGGTATTTCCCCTCTTTCTGAATCTGTTGCTCTTTACTCCTCTGGTGCTCGTCGTTCCGGTTCCGGTGGCCCTCGTTTTTCTGGTGTGTGTGATTTTTGCAAACTCAAGGGTCACAAACGTGACCAATGCTATAGATTGATTGGGTTTCCTCCGGACTTCAAATTCACCAAGCGTCGTGGTCCACAGGCGGCTCTCACAATCGATGGTGACTCTGTTTCGGCTCCTTCTGTGGTCTCTCCGGAGTCCTCTGCTTCTGCCGTACTTTCTTCTGCTCCGGCTCTTACTTCCGATCAGTACAATCAGATTCTTGGCCTTCTGCACAAAGATTCTCCTTCATCCGAGCCCTCTGCCAATTTTGTAGGTATTGTTTCTGGAAGATTACCTGCTTCTGATTCCATCACCTGGATTTTGGACACCGGGGCAACTGACCATATGGTATTTGACCTTCATTGTCTGGTAAACCCTATTTCCTGTGCATCTTCTCGATTGGTTCATCTACCGAATGGTAAAACTGCCCCTGTTTCTCATACTGGCTCGTATATTTTTGATTCTAGTCATACACTTCACAATGTTTTGTTTGTTCCTCATTTTACGCATAATCTTCTTTCTGTTTCAAAGTTATCTGTTGAGCTTCATTGTGCCATTATTTTTTATCCTGACTTTTGCATCTTTCAGGATCTCTCCACTGGTGTGATGAAGGGGATTGGTAGGAAGTCAGGAGATCTGTATGTCTTTGAATCTAAGTCTGGTTTGAGTTCTGTTTCTTCTTCTTTTTTTGATAAGTCTCACTGTAATGTTTCAGTTGTTAATAAAACTCATATTTGGCATGCCCGATTGGGTCATGCTTCTTCTACTACTTTACATAAATTGCCTTTATTTTCTAAAATTTCTCTTGATAGTTCTGTTATTCATGATTGTCATGTTTGTCCTTTAGCCAAACAGTGTAGGTTACCTTTTCCTGTTAGTCATTCTAGGTCAGATACTCCTTTTCATTTGTTACACTTAGACTTATGGGGTCCCTATAGAGTTTCTACCCATAGTGGTTATAGGTTTTTCCTTACTATAGTTGATGACAACACGCGTATGACTTGGGTTTTCTTGATGAAGCTTAAATTTGATGCTCCTCTTAAGATTAAAACCTTCTTACTCTTAGTTAAAAATCAATTTGCTGCTTCTGTTAAGATCATTCGTAGTGACAATGGCTCAGAGTTCTTCAATTCTGAGTGTTCTGCTCTTTTTACATCTTTAGGTATCATTCACCAATCTTCTTGTGTTCATTCACCCCAACAGAATGGGGTGGCTGAAAGAAAACACCGGCACTTATTAGAAGTTGCCCGGGCTCTTAGATTTCACTCTAATGTTCCTGTTAAGTTTTGGGGTGAGTGTGTTCTGACAGCATGCTACCTTATCAATCGTCTTCCTTCTTCCATTCTTCTTTGGAAATCTCCTTTTGAGCTTCTTCATCACAAACCACCTACTTTTAATCATCTTAGGATTTTTGGTTGCCTGTGCTATGCTTCTCAACCTAATTACAATGATAAATTTTCCCCTAAAGCTATCCCATATGTTTTTATGGGGTATTCTCCTACTCAAAAGGGCTATCTGCTTTTTAACCTTCTCACTAAATCCTTCTTTGTCAATAGGGATGTTCAGTTTTTTGAACACATCTTCCCCTTTCATTCTTCTTTTACTTCTTCTAGTTCTTTCTTTCCTAATCAGCCTTTTGTTTCTGATCATGATTTTTTACATTTATCTCCTCCTGCTGATCATACTCCTCCTGATACTCATATTTCTCATGATCCTCCTACTTCTGATGATTCTTTTCATGATCCTACTCCTCATAATGTTACTTCTAATCCTCCTTCTTCTGTTCCTAAGCATTTATCTTCTGATATAGCTTCATCAAGTGACCTGGGTCCTTCTCTGGTTGTTCCTAGTAGTTCTACTTCTGTTTTTCAAGATAATGTTCTTCGAAGGTATTCTCGTGTTTCCAAATCTCCTCATTGGTTCAATGACTACACTGCCTCTTACCAATCTTCTTCTGATCAGTCTTTTTCTTCTTCAAGCCAATATTCTCTTTCTTCTTTTATTTCTTATTCTCATTTGCCTTCTTCTACTCAAGCTTTTATTTCTTCTTCTTCTTCTCTTATTGAACCTTCTACTTATTCTCAAGCCGTTAAAGATCCTCTTTGGGTTGATGCCATGAAAGAGGAAATTCAGGCTTTGGAGTCAAATAACACTTGGTCTTTAGTCCCTCTGCTCCAAGGAAAGGTTCCCATTGGCTGCAAGTGGGTTTATCGGATCAAGCTTAATGCCTCGGGTACTGTTGAGAGATATAAGGCCCGTTTGGTTGCTAAGGGCTACACTCAAAAAGAGGGGGTTGATTACAGTGACACCTTTAGCCCAGTTGCTAAGCTGGTTACTGTGCGCCTGGTCTTAACTCTTGCTTCCATGAATCAGTGGCCCCTTTTCCAGATGGATGTATACAATGCATTCCTTCAGGGTGATCTTCTTGAAGAGGTCTACATGTCATTACCTGAGGGTTTCTGCAATCAGGGGGAAAATCGTGTATGTAGACTGCAGAAGTCTTTGTATGGATTAAAACAAGCATCTAGGCAATGGAACAAAAAATTAACAGATGCTTTAATCCTTGCTGGTTACTTGCAAAGTAAGTTTGATTATTCCTTATTTACTAAGAAGCAAGGAACCAAGATAGTCATCCTTCTTATTTATGTGGATGATCTTTTGATAACTGGGAATGATGATGAATTAGTCACAGAGCTTAAAATTATTCTGCATTCTAATTTCAAGATGAAGGATCTTGGTGATTTGAAGTTTTTCCTTGGTTTTGAATTACTTCGATCTAAAGAAGGCATTCTCTTAAACCAAAGGAAATATGCTTTGGAACTAATCAAAGATACTGGTCTTGGAGAAGCAAAGGTAGCTGAAACACCTATGGAACAACATTTGAAACTTACTTCTGCAGATTATGATTCAGAACTACAAGAAAGTAATGAAGATGTGGTACTGGAATCCGAGAAGCAATTGTTTCAAAGATTAATTGGAAGATTAATTTATCTGACTCACACGAGACCATATATTATGTATTTTGTTCATCACCTCAGCCAATTCATGCAGAAGCCAAAGAAGTCACATCTAGAAGCTGCAATGAGGGTGGTGAGATATATCAAGAAGGCACCAGGGCAAGGAATTTTGTTAAGAGCATATGGTGATCATCAGCTGAAGGCGTATTGTGATGCAGATTGGGCTTCTTGTTTGATGACCCGTAGATCCATCACTGGTTTTTGCATCAAGTTTGGAGAATCATTGATTTCCTGGAAATTAAAGAAGCAAAATACAATTGCTCGTTCATCTGCAGAAGCAGAATATAGAAGCATGGCAATGACAGTGGCTGAGATAGTTTGGCTGAAAGGAATGTTGCAAGAACTTGGTGAGAAAGAGGAAAAGCCAACGATTCTTTACTGTGATAGCAAAGTTGCCTTACAAATTGCTGCAAATCATGTGTTTCATGAAAGAACTAAACACATAGAAGTGGATTGCCACTTTGTGAGAGACAAGATACAAGAAGGAGTTCTTCAAACAGAGCATGTATCTTCAGGGCTTCAGCTTGCGGATGTTATGACCAAAGCCTTGGGAACTCAACAACATAATTTCTTAATTTGCAAGTTAGGTGTTAGAAATATTTTCAAACTACCAACTTGAGGGGGAGTGTTATGAATTAGTTGAATTGGTTAATTAGTTAGCCTGGTTGTTAGTCAGTTGTTAGTATGGTTAGATTGTAAACATACTTACTTGGTCTGCTATAAATACATTATAATAGTGAACATTTCATATATGAAATATAATAATCATTTTTCCCTCAATATGGATTTAACATTATGAGCATGTTTTTTGAATTATTATGTGTTAGTCACAAAATTGCTCATAGATAGCTACATGTATGACCCTCATACTTAAGATTATCATTATTTCAACATTGTGAGTCACATATTTTGATAAGTCAAACGTGTGTTGTAACTGACTACACTATAAAGACTAATATTGGATATGTCACAATTTATATAATAGGATATGTTTGATCAAGATAGAATTTGTCATGTATACATACTAGGAGCAATATCTAAGGCTACTTGATTGAGTGAAACTAAAAATGCATGATCATACTCGAATAAGTTGATATGAAAGATGATAAATTATTCAGTAAACTACACACATACCACTCAACTATGATCCCTGAGTCGAAAATATCACCGAACTTTAATATTTGAGTCGAAAATATCACTCCGCCGTTAACCGTTAACTCCCCCGTTAAGTCAAAACAACGTCGTTTTTGTGCGGTTGTTTTGAAGCCTATTTAGCCCAAAACGACGTCATTTTGCTGGAGGAAAAAATATTAGAACCATGTACTTTAGGGGTTTTGAACTTAAGACTTTTAAGAGAAAAAGTTAAGCCTTAACCACTAAACAAACATAACATTACACAATATTTTACCACAAATATTATATATCTCAAACTACTTTAGATTAATTCAAATTATTTTATGAAATAAATAATATTAAAATATCTTATTTGTATATATAAAATATATATAAATAAAAATATTGTATTGTTTTTATTTTGTATATAATATTTATAATATAAATATATTATTTAAAAACTCTAAAATATACATAAAAATAATATATTTATATTATAAATATTATATAAAAACTTTAAACTCTAAATCTTAAACCTTAAACTATAAAGCTCAAACCTCAAACTCTAAACTTTATAATTTGAGGTTTGGGGTTTATAGCTTTTTCTATATTATTTATAATATAAAGTATATTCGATTTACGTTACCCAACAAATAAATTCGATAATAGTAACTATACCAAAAATATAGAGTATATCATAACAGCAAGTTTAGGTTTTAAAAATGGGAATGGAATAGATGTACCGAATCTATGTAAAGAAACAATTTTTAAATATATTAAGATTTAAAAAAAATATATTCAATAGCGATGTTAGTAGAGCGGATTTTGCAGGGACTCGCCTCACTTCGCATTCAATTGGGCATGGATAATTACAAATTTTGTGGGAAGGTGTGAATATGCCTTTGTACCGCCTCATCTCCACCTGCCTCACATTATTCCCGTCCGCACAAATAGATCTTATAATAAAGTTATTATAAATAATATTAAAAATATAGTATTAGCATGGATCATAGTCAAATTTAAGTTAATTCATATTGACTTGTCTTAGATATTATTGAAAAGTTCAATATATATAATTGAGATTGAGATTGATCAGATTAAATATATAAATATTTTTTAAAATATCAGTTTGAATTAGAGTTAAGTTTAAGATAATTTATATTAAATTATCTTATATATATATATATATATATATATATGTGTGTGTGTGTGTGTTTATTGGTTTCTTCTTTGTTGTTTCCTAATGTTGAGCATTCTTTCTAATATTTGTTTTCTTCTCCTTAGTTCTCACCATAAATATTTTATTTTTCTAATATTGTATGTTATTTGTTCTTATTTTTTATAAGTTTTTTTTTTATTATTATTTTTTTAAGTTCTTTCTATATTGTTTATTTATTACAACAATTGAAATATTATTTTACATGTTATTTGTCTTTGTCCTTTACAATAGACTTTAGTATTTTTTTAGCTCAAACTTTTGTGTTGTAGAAAATTTAATTGTGTATATTATTATTTTTAAAAAATGATGACATTTGGAATAATATCACATATGTGACGGGGGTCTGAATGACAAATATTTCATATTTTTTATAGCAAATTTTATTTATATTTATATAACTAATATTTATAAATATATTATATAAATAAATCATGGGCGGGTAAAGAGGGATTAGGTGGGTCTGATGACCCACGTTGATGATGGGGCGGAGATGATTTTAGTCTTGCGGGTTGCGAGGCAAGGTGATTTTAAATCTTGTATTCGTAGTAGGTCGTGGGGCGAGGATGAAGATAAAAATTCTTGATGGGGAAAGTGCGGGAAGAGTAACCTTCGCACCCTCCCGCCCAATTGGCATCCCTAATATTCAACTTCTAAAAAATAATATGCGATCAAATGTTAATATTTTGATACATAAATTATGTGAAAAAAATATATTACATAATCTTTTTTTAGAATTTAAATTTTAAATTACTAAACTTTAAATCATATAACCTAAAACCTAAACTGTAACCATAAATTTTAAATTTCAAACGCTACAATCCAAACCCTTAAACCAAAAGGTGCGTATTATTTTTTTTCCAAATCAATATTCAAAATTACTCAATCAATTGATAATTTTACATACAAATCCTAAACTTTCATAAGCAATACCACAATCAAAAGAAAACACATGTTACCAAATTAGGAAAGTCGTGTTAAAATATTAGAAGATCAATCACATATTTTATAAAATCTGAAAAAAGTGAGAAGAAATGTTTGGGATAAATGTAATGTATGTTGAAAGAAAATAAAAACATTATGATTTTTTTTAAGATTTTAGTGGGTCAGGAGAATTATTTATTTTTATTATGAACTGTTTTTTATTGAATTTTTTCCAAATATTTTCATGGAGTCATTTTTATTACTTACATAAATTAAATTATATGGAAAGTAAAAGTTACAAACAAAAAAAAACTGTAAAGTCCATTAATCCCACAAATTTTAAGAAGGTGGTTGTTCACTTCATTTGATCCTCACCTGGTAAGCTGATATTATCCATCTTCTACGAAGAATTATCAGAAGAGAATATTTACAGAGCAGAAACATTTACATATCTTCAGATTTAGGAAAATGTGAAAATGCAAGTCATTATTCTCTTCCTCTTACCAATCTTCAATATCATCATCATCTTCACAAATTTCACTTTCTTCATCCATACTCATTCTTTGTACGCTATCATCTTCCGACTCGAGAATTCCGACGTCTCCAGCTTTTCGGTAACCAACCCATTTTAGCACAGGTCTATACTCTGTAGCTATAACTGATACTTCAGATAAGCCTGGCGGTCCAACATCTGTGGTAAATCTCTGCCTTAGCAACTCATTCTGCATCAACAGAAGAGTTTTTTTTTTTTACTGAATGGCCTTGAAACATAAATTCAGAATTACTACAGCTACTGGAAACTGACAACATTTTAACCACCTGATTGTGAGATGATGAGTGATCTATCTGCCAAAGTTTCGGTTTCCGAATAGCATGCCATCTGGTATAAATATAATAGTACAGAGCAAATTGTAAACGCCGTGAAACTTAGAATTTGGTTTAATAAAGTTAAGCACGAAAACAGAACCTTGAAGGTGATGGGTGAAAATTTCCATAGAGAACTCCACGAACTGCAACGGAAGCAGCAGCTGACTGTAGCACATTCTCTGTCTCACTATGTCTAGTTAAAGTCCTTCGAAAGGTAGCAAGAAGCAAGTCGGCATCTCCAAGATATGAAGCCACAGTCCATGCATCATCCACTGCTTCGTCGCTCAGAAAATCTAGAACTGCAGGAGTTGAATAGCGGTAGAATCAGGCATGAAAGAAACCAGACGGAAAACAACTTCCAACACATACAAAGAAAGGCAAGGTCCGCAAGGAACAATGGTAAAAATTATTCATAGCATAAGCAATTGAAGGCTTTTACCATTTTCATGAAGAAAATCTGTAATAGGTCTTGATTGACCATGTGCTTGGCAGAGTATCTTTTCTGGTGAATCCATTTTGAAAGGAAGTCTTGAGAATTTCTCCCCTACTTGAAATGCATTTTGGTCTAGGGAAAAAATCAGAGCTAAATTATTGAGATGTACATGCAACAATGTTCGCATGAAGTAGAAACCGACATTTATAGCTATTCCATAAAGGACCACAAAATATTCTCTTTTTCCTCATAATAATTCAAGACCATATAAAACAAGGTGCTTCAATTATTAAATTATCTATCAAGACATACCTGATGCAACTACATTTTCTGTCTCTCTTTTGTTATGCAAGAATTTCCCCAATGCATGAAAAAGAGTCAGTGTTTCATCTCTGCCATACTGTGAAGAAAATCCACCACTGAAAGTATTGAGCTCATTCGCATTTTCTTTTGGGTAACTGGGAGTAGAATTGGATGAAGATAAATGAAGTTCCGCGTTTGGTTTCAAACAGAAGAGCTGTAAAGATGTAATCGCATGTCTGATGTCACCTCCACTGGCTTTTGCGATCAGATCAATCTCTTCAGCTGCCACATTACATAGCTCCTGTTTGCATATTCTAGAGAGTGTTCTCTTTATGGAATTATTTGTTATAGGATTAAAAGCAACCTGCAATTCCCTGCTTGAAATTAGCAACCACTGAAAAATAAATTATAACCACAATACCAATTTTCTTGTGAGCATAACCTTACTAGCCCCAGCACTCTCGAGTGACAACTGTAGTTCTTCCATCCATCTTGCAGTTAGGTCTGATGAATCTTCATTCCCATAGTCGGTAATCAATATAGCTGTTGGTACCCTTGTTGATCTCGCAAGCAGAACCAAACACCTTTGAAGTCTTTCAAAAGCTGATCTTCCATTAGTTACAGGAAGATCATCAATAACCAATATGATTGAAGACTTTGAGTTCCCATTTAAAGATGAAGAGATCAATCCATAATTCCTCACTCTTTCAACAAAATTTTCAAACTCATCCAACTTAGAAGTGTAACTCATTCCTGGACAACAATATACCATCATCAGCAAGAAATAGTTAATCGGGGAGCTCATAAGAAAATTAGCCTTTAGAACTATAATTCACACCGGAGACTCTAATTTTTATATTTCACTTCCAATAGGTTACCAACCATATCCATAACTATTAAAAACATAATTGCTACATAACAGCTAATAATGAAAACTCCTAGCATCCCAGCCATTGAAATAAATATTTTTTACATCAATGTTTTCATATAGCAAACCTGACTACAATTCTTCCCAACTTCGTCATGAAAGGTGCGCCTATATACCTGCACTTGAGTTATGAACATGTTCTTGCCAAATTGTGGGAGTGGGTGTGTTCCATTCACATAACTGAGCCCCAAGCTTAGATGCAATCACATGGACAGTGGCCTACACATGAGAAGTTCAAATAAACTTGCAGGTAAATGCTGTTATAGTCCTACCATTAACGTACCACATGCATAAATGACAACACAGTGCCTTGGCATAAAATGAAGAAAAAATTATCCTTTGCCACGACAACCTACAGATTTTCCAACCCCAGCTGGCCCAGAGATGACAAGAACAGAGCTACCACCAGTCTCGCCCTGTAATTACCAAAGGGAAGGATATAAATTTCCTCTGAGATGATCATTCGAAATCAATAACAGATAACAATCACAACATCCTACTTTAATACACTAAAACTACCTTTGGAGTCCTCAGTCTTTCCTCAAACCATGACTTAATCTCTTCAACCTACAACAGACAAGAGGGGGAAATGTGGATTATTAGATTAAAGATTTTAATTGGCATTGTATTAAATCAAATTGAGTCTCACTTTTTTCTTGTTAACAGCAAGCTCTTCCAAAGAACAAGGCCTGTGTTTATCAACCCACAATTCCTTAGTATTGCTTTTTCTAGAACCTAGATCATATTCCAGTTCCAATTAGACATACAGTAAAACTTTTATAACGAAAATTTTGCTAAGAGAGGAAATATACACAGCATACCGGCAGAAACCTTGAAACCATTCAAAACTTCATCAAAATCTCTAAAAGCAAGTCTCATCTGCACTAAACAACAAATTCAAAGAAAATATGCACACACGCACACATTAGAAAGAGTACAAAGATGAATTAAAGAAATAAGCATTGATAAAAACAAAAAATGATTTACCTCATCTACATTGCTCGACTGTTTGGCTAAGCGAGAGTTGGGGATACGAGGCCTTTTAGCTCTGCTGGGGTTCGTATTAGTGACGGAGGACTTGGATTTCGGCTTCTCGTAGCTCCGTTTGGACCTCGGAGAAGGCCGGTAATCATCGTCGTCTGATGAGGATAACACGATGGCGTCTCGTTTGCCCATCGCGAGGAAATGGAAGCAGTGAGGCGACGGAGCGGGAGAGGATTTGGCGGAGAATCAAAATGGAAAAGGCGGTGATTCTTTTAGCCGAGAATTAGGAAAGGCGTACGAGAGAAGCTAATCACAAATTTGGATTAAAGAAAGGCTTAATAGCTGTTTTGGCCCATATACTATATTTGAATGATCAGTTTGGTGTTTGTACACCTTTTTTTTATCAATTTAATCCTTTTACTTTCAATCATTTCATCGTGTTTTCCTATTAAAAATTTTTGACGTGTATAATATTATTGAGCATTATTACCGAAATATATCATTTTTTTAATTAATTTACGAAAATAAAATTTTAGATTAATTTTTGAAATGACATTATGGGTCGGGATTCTGGCTTACCTGCACTTAACTCAAAAATTTAATACTTTCACCCACATTTGATTAAAAAATTTAATAATTCTGTTCGATTCGACCCGACATTTTATAATATTTTATGTGACCTGAATTTTAGAGTAAATATTCAAACTCGACTCAGCCTGACATAAATAAAAAATATTTTTTTTATTTTTATTCGATAAAATAAGGAGTTAATTAAAAAATACAAATAGTGATGCATTATAATAATTATTACATTTTTATTAGACAAAATAGGAAGATGATTGAAAATTATATAAGTAGAGGGCATTATAATAATTATACATAAAATTAAATTATTCCTTCGAGCTGAGTCGAGTATTTTTCACCTTAAATCCGAACTCAACCTGACTCTACCTCATTCTAAAAACACTCAACCCAACTCGACTTAACTCAAGCTGAACTCGAAATTATTTTTTAAAAAATAGACCTTACAGGGTCTGGTTGAAACTCGTAGGGTTTGGGTCAAATGATCATCCCTAGACATTCTTTCCTTGATATTTTAGACAAAAATATACGCTGACAGTGTATTTTTTAGGTCAAGACACGTCTTTGTCTTACATGACGATCCGATTAATAAATTTTAAAAATATTAATTCATATGAAAGATGTGTTTTTGTCAATCACGTTTAGTAGAGATTTAAAAATATAATTACTAAAAGTCAGTGCGTTTAAAAAGTTTTTCTCGACTTAAAACTTACAAAATGAGGAAGATGGATCTAATTTTCTTAAGTCTTGGATGGGCGATTTTTTTTTTAAGTTTTCAACTTGAAAAATTAAGGGAAGATAGAAGAGATGAAAGGATCAAGAAGATAAACAAAGCGAACAATGTGAGGGGGTAAGGGTTAAAGCATTTAACATTTGTTCATATAAGGACATTATCCTTTAAGTCTTCCAACTATGAGCAGAAAATTACAAACTATATTTTTTTTATGATTCTGTTCGACAATTAGCTAATAGCTTATAATAAATTACAGTAACTAATAGCTAATTGTATTAGTTAATTTGATTAGTATATTGTATTAGTTAATTGTATAAAAATGTTTGGTAAAATTAATTGATAGTTGATAGTTATTTGGTTATTTAAACAAAAAATGACATATAAGAACATGATTATATTTGATAGTTGTTTGAATAATTTATTAGTTACCAATATTTTGTATCTATTAATATTAATTAGATTATGAAAAATATTTTTTAATATAATTTAATTAATTAATAAATTTAAATACAAATATAAATGTGTGAGAATAAAAAAACAAAAATATTAGTTTACAAATATCACAGTGTAAATACGTGAGGGTGAAGAATTAAAATAGAAAATGTTAAATATAGGTTATTTAGAGATTTTTTATAATTGTTAAGGTAAAAGGGTCCTTATCACGGATAAAAATTCTCTGCCCCTTTTCGGTGCTTTTACTTATACCCCAACACTAGAAAATTAAATTATAAGCCCTAGCCCTAAATTATAAGTCCTAAAGCCTACATCCTCCACCCTAAAAAATACATCATACCCTAAATTCTCTAAACTCTAACCATAAACCCTAACAAAAAATCATACACCCTAAACCCTAAAATTAATTTTGAGCGTGGGGACATAAGTAGGGGAACCGAAAAGGGGTAGAGGATTTCCATCCTCTTATCACTCTTATGCCAAAATATCTAATTTCAAAAAGTTCATATTAACAGTTTTTTTTCAAAATTAGAGGTTTCGACTCAATCTACTATTTCATTCCGCTATTCTCAAAATATCCAAATTAGCGGATTTGACCGCTCAAACCTCTAATTTTAGCTCAAACCGCTATTTACCGAACATGTTTATATTTTATTAGACTTAATTAGGTAACATCATCCTTCTCAATTGCCTTGTTTGGCAATTAGCGGATAGCTGATTACATTAGCTAATAGTTGATTGCATTAACTGATTTAACTAGCTGATTGTTTTAACTGATTGTATAAAAGTGTTTGGTAAAATTAACTGATAGTTGATAGTTGTTTGATTATTTAAAAAACAAAATGACGTATAAGAACATGATTATATTCGATACGTGTTTGAATAGTTTATTAGTTATCAATATTTTGTATATTAATTAGATTATGAAAAATACTTTTTTTAATATAACATTACTAAATATATTTGAAAGATTTATATATTAATTTATTATTTATATAATTATTTTTCATACAATTTAATTAATTTTTAAATTTAAATACAAATATAAATGTGTGAAAATAAAAAGAAAAAAAAACAAAACACATTAGTTTACAAATATCACAAAATAAATACGTGAGAGTGAATAATTAAAATAAAAAAGGTTGAATTTAGGTTATTTGGAGATTTTTTATAATTGTTAAGGGTAGAAGCGTTTTTATAACTCTTACGTCAAAACCTCTAATTTCAAAAGGATCATATTACCAGCTTTTTTAAAATTAGAAGTTTCACCCCAATCTACTTTTCACCAAACATTCAAATTAGCAAATTGACTAATCAAACATCTAATATTAGTTCAAATCTCTAATTTTGGCTCAAACCACTAATTATCAAACAGTCCATTATATTACGGATCAAAGAACGTTTTTATTTAACCCTTTTTACTATAGTATGGAATTAGATATTGTTTCAACTTCTTTTTGTTACATAATCCCTTAATTTATAATTTTCTTTCACTCTATTCCAAAACATTTACTTATATTGATAAACTAGTCACATGACACCTTATACATGCATAGTAAACTCAAAGGGTAAAATACACCCCAGGTCACTCAATTATGTGTTTAATTATAAATGAGTAACTTTTTTTCTTTTTAAATGTTACATTTCAGTCAATTAAAATTTTGTTACAATTTGGTCACTTTGTCTTTAAAATTAAAACAAATGCCTAATGTGACTTGGTATAATAAAATTTTTAGTCCCAAAACTTATACATTATATCAATTTGATCCCAATTCGGAATAATTCAATAAATTTAACCTTTTATAATTTAAATTTCGATTATTGAAGTGATTATGTCTACTAGCATGTGGTGTTAGGGTAATAATGTGTTTGTTTCATTAGTTTATCAATTGTCCAATAGTGAAGTAATTATGTTTTTCGAGCTATCTTATTTGTTGATTATCGAACTGATGGACAATAGCAGAAAGTGCAACAAGTGGTTGGAGAGTGTTGCCAGAATTTTTAAAATATGAAAGGTTAAATTTATAGAGTTATTTCGAATTGTGACTAAATTGATAGAATGTATAAGTTTAGAAAGAGTAAAACTTTTATTATACCAAGTCATATTTCAATTTTAAAAACCCAAATTGTTGGGTGTTACATGTTTGGTAATTCAACAGTCTTCTAAACAAAGAAAGAGATGCTTGAGAGACAACTTATTGATGGTTGTCTTTGCTCTTCGGGAAAGGAAAAGATTTGTTTGTTTATTTCGTTTTCAAGCAATAGCACTATTAAACAAGTGCTTACATTGAGAGAATTCAATTAACATGTAGATATCCGGGGCGTCGTCTACGTTGATTAAACTTTACGAAAATAGATATTACTTTCATTTGAATTTTATTCTCGTTACACATTATATTCGATCGAATCCTCAACAATCGATATTAATAGACTTTGTGAACGCTTCTAAGTTCTAATAAACATATTTATATTTTTACACGTAATTTAACCGATTATATGACAAACGACACTTCACAAATTTCTTAATTTCTTAGGAAGAAATCAAATGTTGGCACGACAAACTTGCTTTCAGGTTATGTTTCCTTTTGATTAGACGGCACAGGAGGTGGGCTTTGGCAACAAAATAAAGTATTGGGGCATTAATTGTTCGGCCACATGCTAGCTGTAAATTGATACAATCCAATGCATTTGCTCTCTAACATTATTGTCAAAGGCCTTATTTATTCCGAACGAGAGTAGCACTGGCTAGCCTTAATTGCAACAGCAAGCAATTCAGCACATAGCTTGGTTTCAGTCTACAACGACAACGTAGGAAGATAGCCAGCAAACATGGAAAACACCGGGAAGGATTACGTAGACCCGCCGCCGGCTCGGTTGTTGGACATGGAGGAGCTCAAGAGCTGGTCCTTTTACAGAGCTCTCCTAGCTGAGTTCGTTGCTACCCTTTTGTTTCTTTACATCTTAGTCGCCACCGTCATCGGTCACAAGAAACAAACCGGCCCCTGCGATGGTGTTGGTCCTCTCGGCATTGCTTGGGCGGTCGGTGGCATGATCTTCGTTCTAGTCTACTGCACTGCCGGCATCTCTGGTCTAAAACTAATTGTCCTCTGCCTTTTCTGTGTATATGTTACTATGTATGTGCTGATCAAATGTAAACTTGGCAAACTTGTACAGGTGGTCACATTAATCCGGCTGTTACATTCGGGTTGCTTGTTGCCCGGAAGGTTTCGTTGGTTCGAGCGGTTGCGTACATGGCTGTGCAGTGCCTAGGAGCTATTTGTGGCGCAGGTTTAGCCAAGGCATTCATGAGGCACGCATACAATCAACTAGGGGGCGGTGCCAACACCGTGGCTCCTGGTATCTCAAACGGCACCGCTCTGGGAGCCGAGATTATCGGAACTTTCGTCCTCGTCTACACCGTTTTCTCCGCCACCGATCCGAAAAGAAGTGCACGTGATTCTCACGTCCCGGTGAGTATTATAGCTAGTAGCACAAAACATCACTAGACTCTTGGAAGTTGGAACAAGTACAACTCCTCTGTTATAACTAAGCTTTTCCGGATGTGGTTTGATAGGTGTTAGCTCCGTTGCCAATAGGATTTGCTGTGTTTGTGGTGCACCTGGCCACCATTCCCATCACCGGAACCGGAATAAACCCGGCTAGGAGCCTCGGTGCCGCCGTGATCTACAACGACGAAAAAGCCTGGGATGATCAGGTGAATTCATGGTTAAATTTCCTTTCTCAAATTTCACCACGTACGGATTAAACATTAACATTGTGTACATATGATGTGACAAAAACAGTGGATATTTTGGGTCGGTCCGTTCATCGGAGCGATTGCCGCGGCATCATATCATCAATACATACTGAGAGCAACGGCCATCAAAGCTTTGAAATCCTTCCGCAGCAGCCCCACAATTACATAAGCTGTTAAATTACATAAGCTGTAACTTTGTACCATTACTGTCTGAAAATCGTTGTTGAATAAAAGTGGGAAAAGTCAGTGGAGTAGGTATGGGAATTTGAATATAAATCTATTAATTAAATGCACCGACATGGACAGGGTGAAAGCTTGGGGAACTCATAATCTTGCATTAGAAGACAGCATTTCCCATGATAATATGTGGTAAAGTCCGACAAGATGAGAAATGAATGCTCACAGGGAAAATCCACCCACCGTTTAACAATATTTACGATAATGTCACCAGTCAACTTCACTTCCACATGCTCTATTTAATTGAATAACCTAACCTAAACGGCTATTTAGCTAACCATATTTTCCATGCCACCTTGGACCATTGTTTTCATTTTCATTCCACTATATATTTTCCATGCAAATTGTCAAAAAGAGCTGCCCGCCCCCACAAAATATTTAAAACCCTTTCTTTCTTAACAAAAATCATCGGTTTTTTAGTGTCTTTATGTATATTTCAACACCTAAAATTTAAATCACACATTTAATTTTAAATCGTAAATTCTAAAACTGAACACATAATTCTTAAATTTAATTCTTTTAATATTAAAACATATATAGAAACAAAACAA
Organism: Hibiscus tridactylites; assembly: GCA_958450335.1. Classification (NCBI taxonomy): domain Eukaryota; kingdom Viridiplantae; phylum Streptophyta; class Magnoliopsida; order Malvales; family Malvaceae; genus Hibiscus; species Hibiscus tridactylites. The sequence goes on along the minus strand of OY288279.1, from coordinate 91,082,498 downwards.
AGAGGCATGATTTCTATTATTATCCTTTTTCATTTGTTGTAATTGGGGATATACATTTATTCCTTGATTCTAGGAGATATGAAGTCGGTCTTACTTTGAACGTTTCTCACTTTAGCCTTAGATCCCCATCTTATATCTAAGTAGTTTCACATCAACTTCAACAAAAAAATATCCAACTGTTAAACCAACATTAAATTTTAAATTTTAATCATTAGATTTATCTCTTAAATCTTAAACTTTATAAATTTAAAATTTAAAATCCTAACCCTACATTTAGTTACATAAATATTAACATGAATGAAAAATATTAATTATGAAATAAATCTTAAAATAAATGAGTAAAACCCAATTAAAATAAAAAGGCTTATTCATAATAAATTATGGATAATTATTCAATACCACTCTTTAATGTTTTTTAACCTAGCTGCTCTCTCTTAAATTTTTGTCGCCTGCAACTTTACTTTTATTCTTTTAATTGGTAGTCGATAACTAATTTCAGTATTGGTTGTCGAACACCGGGTCTATTATTTTTTGTTTTTTTTTTGTTTTTTCATGTTTTAATAAGAATCTCTACTTTTGTGGCACGCGTTTTCTCTGTTCTTGTGACACGTTTTCTTTGATTTTTTTTGTGGTTCGTTTCATATATCCTTGTGACATGATTTTCAGCATACCTTAGCGGTCAGTTGGTGCTCGTACATAGATCTTCACGACGCTAATCTCTAATTATGATTTTATCGGTGGTCTTAGAAAGAAGGGTCCCCACTCGGTTGATGGTTGGTTGCCGATGTAATGAGACTTGGGTAGCGGAGCAATCTGCCTGATAGCTTAGTTCGCTCATCATTCATTTTTCACCTCGTAAAGCATCTCGTTTGGATAGAGACAAGGAGATTCAGGAAGATTTCTGAATTTTGGTATGCTAATCTCGATGTAAGTGTCTGTTTTCTTTGCACCATTGTAAGAGACTTTTAGTGGACTTGTTTTTTCCCCCCTCTTTTTGGTGCATTGTATTGTATCATCTTTCATGGTGATTAATAAAATTCAAATGTCATTGTTCAAAAAAGTTATTCAATACAATGGCACTAGAAACTTTTAGTTTCCATAAACGTTTTAGCTTTAGGGTTTAGAGATTCAATTTAAGTTGTAAGGTTTAGGGGTTTATGTTTAGTAGTTTAGAGTTTAGTGGTTGTGAATAGAATTTAGGGTTTATGTTAGAATATAAGGTTTATAGGTTAAAAATTAAATCCTCAACATATTACTCTAAAACCTAAAATATAACCTCTAAAACCTAAATCCTAATTACCTTAAACCCTAATTTCTAACCATTACCCGTGAATTCTAAATTCCTACACATATAACCCTAAACCTTACACCCTAAACTAAATCCTAAACCCTAAAATTAAGACGCTTGTGAAAACTAAAAGTTTTTACTGCCAATGTATTGGATATATATATATATTAGATTTAAATTAAGTCATACGAATGATTAAAAATGATCGAATAAATTTAACTTATTGGTGCACTACACCAAACTTGTTATATAGCGGCGTTTGGTTTCATAAACGCCGCAATAGGTGTCGTGTTAGCGGCGATTTGTAGGAAACACCGCAATAAGTCTCGTGTTTGCGGCGTTTGATATCAAAAACGCCGCAAGAGGTATCAAGTTAGTGGTGCTTTTTAGGAAACACCGCAAAAAGTCACAATTTAGCAGCATTGGATATCAAAAACGCCGCAATAGGTAAAAAGTAAAACTTTCCGTTTTGACTATTATATCTCTCAATCTCAGAACTTTCATATCCCCAAATTTATCGTGCAAAAATTCCTAACTTCTCCTCTGTCGTGCTGCTTATCACCGTCGATCCTGGCCGTTCACCTCGTCGTCGACCGTCCCTCAGGCCGCTCGGTCGCACCAGCAAGCAAGCCAACACCGAAAGTTAACAAAGCTCGATCGCACCAGCAAGCATCACCGTCGATCCTGGTCGTGCTCCTTGTCGACCCTGGGCGTGATTTCGAGGTCTGTTAACAAATTTTAACATAGCTTTTCTGATGCGTTTTGCTGGATTGAACAATTACTGTTGTATTGGGAAAAATAAAACATAATTAAAATTACAACAAATATATTTGTTTAACAACTATAAGAATCGATCATGATAGTGTACAAATGTACTAAAATGTATTTAAACTAAAATTAAAATGAATCTAAATAAGACCCACGAAGCTCTCAGTTTATTGTATATTTATTCTTATTCCCAAGATTGCAGGCATGTGTTGGGTACCCTTGTAAACCAACCAACACCTCACATGGTTTTCACTCAAAAGATTGCTTAAAATTGACAATTGAACACTCAAATTTTGAATCACTAGAGTCTAATGGCTAGCTTAAAGTAAATTGTTCAGATTATAAAAATTTGAAATGATATGTTTTTGTACGTAACGAAACTTATAAATATGTTTTCATAATCATTTGAACCAAATAAAATGACAACAGGCAAAATATAGATTTTGATATAATAAATTGAAAAATACTTTAGACTAAATTGAAAAGAATTTAAAATATGCTTTAAGTCAAAACAACTTGAAAAATAAGTTTGAGGATGTTTAAAAAGGTTTTAAAGTGTTTTAAAACGTTTTTAAGTAGCTAAACCTGTGATTTTAATGTACCCATTTCAATGCAGGCATATCTGTATCGATGTGTTTTGAAACTGTAAAATATCGTTTCGATACAGGCCTTAGTAGTATCGAAACATCAAGGGTCGTTTCGAAACAGGCCTTCGTGTTTCAATACGCCTACGTGGCAGACACCCTAACGGTCAAAACCCCCAACGGTCTTTTGAATTGCAGACATTTCGATACGGGGCCATGCATTTCAATACAACATATGGTGTTACGAAACGGGATACTGAATCAGACTCAACATCTAGCTCTGAAGAAGGGAGTTTTGATATAGCTACCCGTGTATCGAAACAAACATCACCAGATGGTGGGAAATAAAAGCTTCAACGGCTACAAACTCAATTGGGAGTATAAAAGGGACCTCCAAGGATCAAGGGAAGACTAATGCTTCAATTGTCAACAACATTATGATGAAGAAATTGTCTTAAGGCTTTAATTGTACATTCCTTGTATAGACAACATTAGAAATATGAAGGACTCGAATTATAGTTTAAATTATTTAAAATAAAATTTCAATTAAATTATTTTTCATATATATTATATTTTTAAATTTTTATTTTTAATTAGATCAAATACCAATGATAATCATTCCTTAAATTAAAAAAAGCCCTTATATTTTTCTTTTGAGATTCAGTCGCCGTCGTCCTTGCGTAACCATCGTTCAAAAATATATTCATATTTGGTGTTACATTAATCAGTTGAACTGAGTTTCTGGTTTCGATTTTGTTGTTGCCGGCGCTAACTTGACCCGGTTAACTTGATTTTGCTACTTCATTCTTCGATTGTATTGATATTTGGATTGATAATGCTTATGGTAGCTGGACAGGAAAGGTTCGGAACAATAACAAGCTCATATTACAGAGGCGCCGAAAGGATCGTACTTGGTATGTTCGATACCCAGAAATAAAAGGAAATAAAGAACGAGGAGGAGGAGGCGATAAAAGGAAAATAAAGGGGTTAGGTTTACGATTTTTGATATTAAGAATATTTTGGGATGTTTGGTTTTAATATATCAATTAAAAATACTATAAAGAAATATAAAGGTTTATTAAATCAAAATTTTAATTTTGTAGAAATAATTTTAATTATAAGTCTAGTCTTTAAATTTTTAATCTCTATTAATCAATTTAATGGTATTTAGCGTGTTTAGTGGTGTTCAACGTTAGTGGTGTTCGACGCACGTTGTAGAATTTTCCTAAGGCTTATTCATAATAAATTATGAATAATTATTCAATACAATGGCGGTGAAAACCTTTAGTTTCCATAAGTGCTTTAGTTTTAGGGTTTAGAGATTTAGTTTAGGTCGTAGGGTTTAGGGGTTTATGTTTAGTAGTTTAGAATTTAGTGGTTGTGAATATAATTTACGGTTTGTGTTAGAATTAGGTTTATAGGTTAAAACCTAAATCCTCAACATATCACCCTAAAACCTAAATCCTCAACATATTACCCTAAAACTTAAATTCTAACCTTAACCCATAAATTTTAACCATTACCCTTGAATTCTAAACCCTACAAATAAACCTCTAAACCCTACACCCTAAACTAAATCTTGAACCTTAAAATTAAGGCGCTTGTGAGAACTAAAAAATTTCGCCGCCAATGTATTAGATATAAATATATAAATATTATATATGTATAAGATTTAAATTAAGCCATACGAATGATTAAAATGATCGAATAAATTTAACTTAATGGTGAGAAATAATAACACTAGACCCGCCAAAAGTACATAAGTGCGGAATCTTTATACCCTTTGGATTGAGATAAGAAAAAGGAAAGATAAGGATAGGTTTGTTTGTTATTCAAGAGAAAATAAGGGAAATTGAACATTCCTCGGTAAAAAGGTTTTCTACAATGCATTTGCTTTTTTTTTTGTCCTCTTTATTTTTGAATAAATTATTTTAGGAAAATATTATAATTGTAAAAATAAAAACATTATAAATGTTAGTTGGTCTATTTGTATAAATAAGGATTGAATCATAACCTCGTAATTATGAGATAAGGTGAACGACTATCATACTAATATAGGATAATTTTTATTAATTGTTGGAGTAAGAAGTAACCCCACATTGTATCAAGTTTTAACTAAGTTCCGATGGATTCTAAGCTGACCCGATCATACAGGGTAGGGTTTTTTTAAGAAAAATTTGAGTTCAGGTTGAGTTTTTTTTATGATAGTGTCGGGTTGGGTCAGTTATAGTTTAAGGTGAAAAAATATTTGACCCAATTTAAAATAATAGTTTAATTTTACTTTAAATATTTAGGTATAATTGTTATAATGTCTCTCTATTTATATATATTTTCAATTATATACTTATTTTTGTCTAATAAAAATGGAATAATTATTATAATGCCCCCTTTCTGTTTGTATTTTTTTCAATTTACTCCTTATTTTATCGAATAAAAAACAAAAATAATAATTTTTAATTTATGTCAGGTCAGGTTCAGATTCAAGTTTTTACTCTAAAATTCATGTTAGGCTCAAGTTGGGCGAGACATCATAAAATATCGGATTCGGATTTAAGTGGAGGTGCTACATTATTTAATCGGAAGTGGATCGACCTAAAACCCGACCCATGACCATCCCTAATAAGTAGAATTAATAGTACTTAACAACTCATATAAGATGTCGAAAATGAATTATTAATACCATTCTAATGTAATTTCAACCCTTTTAATTTTTTTTGAAACGCCACCCTTTTAATTCTTAATTTCAGATTGGATAAAGGAATGAAAGAAAATCATAGAAAGGGGGCACTCCTCCCTCACTCAAGAAAAGGAAATATACAACTTATTCAAAACTAAGGATGTGAAATCAGGTAATCATTCAGGTTTCAGGTCAGGTCATATCAAATCAGATATAAATTATGTCAGGTCAATTTACTAGTTCGACTCGGATCAGGTCAGGTCCGGGTCGACTCAGATTTGGGCCATTGTCAGGTTGATTTCAAATCAGATTGAGTTTAGGTTCGAGTCGGGTTAATTTCGGGTCGGGTAAGTGTAGAGTGTCCACGAGTTCTATATTTTGTACACATTCATGCCCTTATTATTGCTATTCTTAAGCTCATTTAGGCATATTTAGATGCACTGCATGCATGACAACAATATTTTCTCTTTCACCATGCTTTTATAGAATATTTTATGTTTGGTTAAGAAAAGATATTGTTTTAGTTTAGTTTTTATTTTCAGGTGCTGTAGCAAGGAGAGGACAGGAAAGCTGGAACAATAGGAGCTGTATTGAAGCAGTTCCAAGATGCCGCCAAGGACGCTACCGAAGCAGCATTGCCGCCAAGTGTCGCCCAGGCAGCAGTTACACCGACTTAGCCAAGATGGGTCGCGATTGAAAGAGGGAAATTTCCTGAACCCAATGAGTCCAATCTTACAATTTTCTGAAGCCTGTAGCAGCCGGTAGAGCTGATCCAAGATTGATAAGTAGAAGCCTTATCCTTACTTGCGGGAGAAGGCAACGTCCAAAGAGTTCACATTTAACTCAAAAAGGAGTATGTATTTAATGTAAATTACTTTAAGAACTTCTACTTCAAGAAGGACTCAAACTTAGGCCATGAGCCCTATATATACCCAATGTATGTAAGGGTATAAGGGCATATCGCATATCGGAAGAGCATATCATACTGGATAGATGGAAAGGTAGCTAGATAGATGGGAGTTGTTGGGGGTCGCGGCCCAACTCTCCTAGGGTTTAGACGCTTGTATGTAAAGTAGTTGTGAGAAACGGTTGTAATAGCGTTGAGTTGTTTTCAATAAAATTTCAAGTTTGCTTAATCTATGCACTTTATTCTTTCAATTAGTCCTAACTAGTCAGTTGAGAGAATCCATTAGTTGGGTACGAAAGTGTAAGGCTCACGAAAGGGTTAAGCACGGTCACAACATGTGGGGGCGTGACTAACTTGGTTCCCAAAAGTTCACAAGTTTCAGCGGCTAAAAGGGATCATCAACCAAATTGACTAGCATGTGTTAGGTTTACGCTGAGATTGCTAGGTATTGCCTACGTCACACTATCTTTCGCGCATCTTTGCCTAGAAATAGGGAGGATCATTGTCGACTATCCCGCCGAACTTGGAATGTCTGCCAGACTTGCCGCCAGGACTTATTCTCATTCCACTTGCCGAGACAGCGAAAGTTGCAGGGGCAATGACCTGCTGCGGCCGCGTGACAGGGTCGTAGCTGCCGCCCGCCATTACCCGCCGAGGCAGCAAATCATGGCAGCGCAAAACACTCTTAGGCTTTACAATGCAGTCTACCAGCTACTGAGCTGCAATTGTCTTACCCAATCTATCATCCAAAACTCTCCCTATCATCCCTCTCATCACTATCTTTATTTTATTTTTGTTTTTATATTTTCACATTTTGAGATTTAATTATGCATTTACTAAATCTTTGTGCAGGAAACCATTCATAGAAGCTGCTTCAATCCCTGTGGGAGACGATATCTTTTATACTATAACTTTACAAGAGTGTGCACTTGCGCTCATAAATAGAGAACACCCAAACGCTCTACAAGTTTTTGGTGTCACTGTCGGGGATTGGCAACAACAATCGTGTTTGAATTTCTGCACTTCTACTTTAGTTTTTTCATATTAAATCTCTGTTTATTTTATTGCTTAAAACAAAAAAATATTTTTATTGCATTAGGATTAGATTTACTTTACAGTTAATTCTTATTTAATTTTTTCTTTTAATTTTATTTTAGGTTAGGAATGAAGGCAAGACCAAGAAAGATGAAAGAATAAAGGAGAAGCCCAACCAGCCGCCAAGGCAGCCCAAGGCAGATGATCATAACGGCTAGCGGCTTCATAATGGCTAGCCGCAACGACTACATTTGCAGCAGCGAGTGGAACGGCTATCTGCGTAACAGCTAGAATCTCGTTATTCGTGCTGCAATAATTGTCGCCCTTGGCAGCGTCCCCACCAAGGCAGCGGAGAGAAGCGGCTATATAAGGCCAACTATTCTCTCCCCATTCTTCACTTTGCTCTCTTTTTTACTCTAAACTATTTTTGCCATCTTTGCTTTCAAGATTTTACTAGTTTTACCTTCTTGCACTTTCTTTTTCGTTCTTTAGGAAATACAACCGTCTCACAGTTATGGTCACATCACAACAACCCGCCTCCACCTCCAAACCAGTCTTCAAGAAATTCTTGAACAAGGATATAGAGGCAATTTACCGAAGGTACTTCGCGGAGTGGCAACTATGGGAGGAAATGAGGTTCCAATACACCAGGCCAGATATGGATTTTGGCCTCGAACCCATCATATTCGAGAGGATTCTTACTTTGGGTCGGGACCTGTTCGCACGACAGCTAGAAGGGATAAACATCAACCAGGTGCGGGAGTTCTACGCCCACAAGCCTACACTGGGAAATCCTTTCGTATATATTCGCGGAGAAGGTGTTAAGTTCAAACATTTGCGTTAAGATCTCGAGTCGAGTTGCCCGCGCACTAATCGAGTCGAGTTAGACTTTGCTCGACTCGACTTATTAAGATCTCGAGTCGAGCGTTGATTGAATTTTGACCGAATTGAGCTTGAATTGTTTGCGAGCTGCTCGACTCGATAAGCACCCCTAATGATTATCGCCAAATAATCAAAATTTTAAGGTTACTGTTTCTTTTGAACATTTTGGGGTTTTCTTATAGAGGTTGGGGTTTGTGGGATTATTTTTGGAAGGTTAGTTTAGGTGTCTTTGTCTATTTAATTTTGGATTGAGACCCCAAATTTGTGATTGATTTTTTGAAACTCTATTTTACATAGTCGTGGGGTTTGGGTTTCTCTTTGGGTTTCTTCCGTATGGTACATGTTTGGTGAGGTTAAAAGACTCTGGCGATTGTATAAAGTTGGCTTAAGTGGTAAATAAGTGTTTAAACTATACTTTTTCTAGATAGGTGTCTAAAGCATTTTTTGGGCCAAACAGGTGCCTTACATTTTCAACGCTACTCAAATAGATGCCCGCCTTGAATGTCTATTAAAAAAATCCTGTTAGCAATAAAAATATGACACGTGGCAGTATTAAACATTTTTTAAAAAATAAATCAAAAAATTTAAAATATCTTAAAATTTTCAAACGATCCTAAAATAGTCCTCAAATCCCTAAACCCCCAAATCCAGCCACTACCATCGGCGTTGGTCGCGTTTTCGGCGACGAACTAAAGCACCCTCCCCTCGCTTAACGACCCACACATCGTTCATCGTCCGTTATGTCATCGTTGATCGTGAATTATACAAATGAACAATTCGAGAATTTTGGCGTTTTGCACGGCGTCGGTCGATTTCTAGTGACGAGGTGGTGCAGTAAATAGTTGTGATTGTCCGGCGACGGATGTGGTGGGCGGCGGCGTGGCAATCGGCGGCGAAATCAGGTCAAATTGAGATTTGGGTTTTGGGTGTTATGGATTTCAAATTTTGGGGCTATTTTGTGAAATAAAAAAAATATTTTGTTTTATTTATTTTTAAATATAACTTCGGAATTTTAAGAAGATGGCACGTGTCACTTAACGGTAAAAATTAGTGGACGTTGACGTCAGACACCTATTTGAGTAACGTTGAAAACGTTAAGCACCTATTTAGCCCGAAAAATACTTTAGGCACCTATCTGAAAAAAAGGTATAGTTTCGGCACTTATTTGCCACTTAAGCCTATAAAGTTTGTATGAATGATGAACACATTGGCGGAACTTGGTAATAGTGTTTGGGAGCCAACGTAAAATTTAAAAAAAATAAAAGTTTAAATTAAAATTTTAAAATAATTTTAAAGGTTTCAATTTACATTTTTCAAAACAATTGCGGTATAACTAAATTTTTTGAAATTTTAATAGACTTAATGGGAACCTTTAAAAAATATGGGGGAGATTTAATTAAAAACATTCAAAAATTTCGAAGCTTAATATGAATTTATAAAAAAATTATGGGGGACAATTTTTTTTTAAAATTTCAAGGGTCTAAATTAAAATTTTTCAAATTTGAGGGATCGTGGCCCCCACACGTCCCCATTGTGTTCTGCCCCTGGATGACCCAGTGATATTTAGATAATCTCATTTTCTCTTTCGTCATACCCAAACTCTTGTCGTGGTGAATTGACGATGTTTGGATAACTTAATTTCTTCGTTTAACGTTTCGACCAAGATTACTTAAAAAAAGACTTACCTTTGATGGATAAATTAGTTGCTTCATCACACCAATATTGATAGTTAGTTAACTAATGATTTTTGTCTAATAGCGTTTTTTGTGTGAAAATGAAATGTCTAGAGATAAAGATCTTTGGAAGAGAAAAGATCGAAGTGATAAAGAATAATTCTGCAGTAAATGACATGTACCGCAATGTATCACTATTTATATGTATCAGAATGTATCATTAACTATTTTAATTAGTTTTAAAAATTAATTTTTATACTAATTTTTCATATTTTCTTTTATTTTTTTAATTTAAAAAATAATTAAACTTTTATTACTATAATAATTCCTACATTCACTTTAATTTAAGGGTAAAATTCAAAAATGGTCACTAAATTTTGATCAATTATTCAATTTAGTAACCAAACTTTCAATTGCTTCAATGTTACCATTAAAATTTTAGTTTTGTTTCAATTTGGCCACTGACCCGTTAACAACTATTAAAATATTTTGTATAATAACACATTTAGTCCTCCATGTTTGCACATTCAAACAATTTAGTCCAAATTTGAAAAAAAATAACTCTCATCATTTACACATTATTTTTAATTAAGTATAATTTAACCCTAAAATTGAAGCCCTAAACCCTTAAACTCTAAACCCAACACTTAAAACTTTAAACCATAAACCCTAAATCTTAAATCAAACTCGATTATATTGTTGTAGTAGAATCGTTTATCTCTGATTATATTGTTGTTATTCAGCTCATTAAATGCATTGTGTTTTAAAAGCAATCCTCTATATTTGATTAGTTTCGCATTCTCTTAGTCTAGTGGCAATGAGAGTGAAAGTGGAACACTGTCAAGAAAGTCTATTAAGTCGAAAGGTAATGACGAGCCTGAGAATAATGCTGCCAGTAGTGATGCCGATGAGCATGATGACAATGATGATCTGATATAGGGGTGTGCAAAATAAACTGTTACCGTTAATTGTAACTGTTAATTGGTATAATTGTTCATTGTATAGGTTAATTAACCTAACTGTTAAGGTTAAATGGTTTCTACTAACCGAATCGCTAAAAAAGATGGTTAATGGTTAACCTATAGGTAATTTTTTTTAACTAAATATGAAGTTTGTGTTTAAAATCTCTCCAATTAAGTATTTCTTTTTTTGAAAATTTTAATACAACATTTATCGAAGAGATAGATTTATAATTCTAAAAAGAAATAATGAACATTTGAAATAGATTTATAATTCTAAAAAGAAATAATGAACATTTGAAAAAAAAATTAATAGGTTATAAGTTAACATGTAACCAAACAATTTCTTAAAGGTTGACTACTATAATTGTTAACCATTTAAAAAAACAACGGTTAACCATTTCTTAATGGTTAGGTTATGGTTAATAACCGCTATAACGGTTAACCAACCGTTTAAGCACACCTCTAATCTGATGAGTCGTGGTAGAAGTGAAAATGGGAGTAGTACCAAGGTAATTGTTAGTAACTTAACTAATTGGGAATAGACGAGGAGAGGAATTATTACTGCAATTATCATTTTTTTGTTTCTTAGCATGTAAGATTAAGGATGTTACTGGTAGTTATGGTTGAACTTGTTTACGTTCTTCCTAGAGTTCATGGACAAAAAGACAGTCGAAGTTGAGAGCTCTCAACCAATGGCTTAGTTTAGGGTGTAGGGTTAAATTAACTTTAATTAAAAATAGGCAAAATCGAAATTAGTGTAAATAATGAGAGTTAAATTTATTATTTCTTTTGAATTAGGACTAAATTGTTTGAATGTGCAAATGTGGAGGACTAAATGTGTTATTATACAAAATATTTTAACTGGTACGTCACCCTTTTAACGATTGTTAACGAGCCAGTAACCAAATTTTTTGAATGTGTAAAATTGGAGGACTAAATGTGTTATTATACATAATATTTTAACAATTGTTAACGGGTCGGTGGCCAAATTGAAATAAAACTAAAAGTTTAATGGTAACATTGAAGCAATTGGAAGTTCGGTTATCAAATTGAATAATTGATCAAAGTTTAGTGATCCTTTGTGAACTTTACTCTTAAATTAAAGTGAGTGTAGGAATTATTATAAAAATAAACCTTTTAATTATTTTTCAATTAAAAAATAAAAGAAAATTTGAAAAAATAATATAATTTTTTAATATTTTATTCTAAAAGGGATAATAACACTTTCGGTCCTTAGGATTTCAAAACTAATTAAAAATAGTTAATGGTACATTGTGGTACATGTGAATAGTGGTACATTACGGTACATGTCATTTATTGTAGAATTATCCAAGTGACAAATATATAAAACCATTATGCCTTAATTTTAATTTTAATTTAATTAATTTCTCTGGGTATTGCCCAGTTTTTCTCTATGGGTACTGCCCAATATTCTTTCCGGCTATGATTCGGTGATTTGACTTCTCTTTACTCTCTCTTGTATTTTTTTCATCTCTCTGATTATTGCGCATATGTCATTCACATGCATTTAAGGACGTTTTAAGTTGGATTTTTAGACTTGAAACTGTCAAAATTGCACTATCTGGTAAAGACGCATCGATACAGCTAAAAGCGTATCGACACGGGAAGTGATACAGGTCAAACTGCATCGATACGATCACGTGTATCAATACGATATTAAATCAAATTTAAAATTAGGGCAAGGCGTATCGTTACGCTCTAGAAGCGTACCGATACGGTTTCGACGGAGAGTTAAGATAGGACTGTTAATTAACAAAACACTTTTACACATACTCTTCCCCTCTTTTTCTCTAAAAACCCTAGCCACAAATACCTATAAAAAACCCCTTAATCTCTCAAATTTTTCACATCAAACTTCAAATTCTTTGAGGGTTTTTCAACAACACATCAAAGCCAAGCTTTGTTAGCAATCTTGTGCATTCACATCACCTCATTCATTCATTCTAATAAATCAAGGTATAAACTTTTTTTTCCTTTTTCTTTTTAATTTTCGTTTGTTTTTACTAGTTGCTTTCACTTAATTTTTGTATAAAACATATATATGTGATATGGGTTTTCAAGTTTTTACAAAAACTTTTCAAAATCCGATTTTTTTTTTCATTCAAATATAATTTTATATCGTATATTTTTGTAAACTGTTTTTCAAAACCAAATTTCACCAATCTTTTCTTTTATACATGTATATATTTTTAACATTAATTTTTTTTCAATACCTTGAATTATTGAAATTTATTGTTGGATTGAATGAGATGATAATTGCATACATATTTGAATTGTTTTGATGTTTTCAAGATTATGGCACCCAGAAAGAAAGCGAAACGATACTTAGCCACTACTTCCAATCCTATCGAGGACGATGAGGGTAATCCTAAACCTAAACTCCCTTACATAATCCAAAATAGTTTTCCACACCCTTCGGATATGTCACGTTATAAACTATTCCAAGGTTTTACTCTTAAGGAAGAACGTGTCGTGTCAATTTCTTTTTTAAACTCTGAACGCTTTAAATTTGAATATCTTCCTTTGATTCGATGATGGAAATTTATAAACTTCTTGAACCTTCCTCCCGTTTTATATCAAAATTTGGTCATAATTTTCTTTTCCAATGCCAAATGCATTCATAATGAATCGACAGAACACGTTGTTGCTATAGAGTCTCATCTTATGGGCACAACTTTTTGAGTCGATCAAGATGTTCTTTGTAAAGCTTTCGGTTTTGAAAATGTCAGGATTGATGATGAGAATTCCTTAGGTCATGGTCCTCTTGGTTTAGTCAATGTTTTAAATGCTCATGATCGTATTCTTCATCTCATTATTTCATGGTTTTTTCGTCCCTCGGGTGGAAATTTTTCAACTATCCGTCAAGTTAACGCTTTTTGGCTTAGGTGTTTTCGTGAGGGTAAGCGCCCTAATCTTTGTCAAATCATGTTCGCCGACCTTGTTTACCTTGTTCAACACCATCACACCGATCAAGTCAAGCCCTTTTACTATTCTACGGCGTTGAGTCATTTGCTCCACTCCCTTAAGATAGATTGCACCCATGACTATCCCGAACCCCTTGGCCTACCTATAGATGAGTGTTTTGTTGCATGCAAAAGTGATGCGCAAATTGCGTGCAAGTATACACGGTGCCAAGTTATAGTATTTAAGATATCGTCTCCATAGGGATTGTGAAAACCTTTCAGAGTTCACTTTTCTGTACAAGTAAAATAAAAACACAATTATCGGGAGTTGGTTTTGATTAAGACTAGGACTAAAACAAGTAAAGTAAATTGAGATATCAGAATGAGAGAATGGGCCGGAATTGGATGTTTCGTAGTGTGGAGATTGAATGTACTGTCTCGGCACAGTTTTGCATATCAACTTAACAACTTTCAACAACCGCCTACGACTATGCCTCAACAGGCACCCGCCTCGGTAGAGACCAAGTGACTACCTGGGCAATTAAGCGATGATTCAAGGTTCGGCAAGGTTCTCTTCTATGACTCATTCTTCTCCCAAAGCTTGAAGTACTATTGGCGAACACGTCTTGGATGATACCTCCCGACGTGAATCTAAGGGTGAACACCAACCAATTATAAAACCTCTCTTAGCCGCTGAACTTCTAAACTTATTCCTAAGTTGAAGTAGTTTTACCCTATGGTTGGATAAAATCGTGTTTACTCATTTCGTGAGTTCAACTCTCCCGATATTGAACAAATAGATTGCCACCCTCTTCTCTCTTGATAAAGATTGCGACAATGAAGAACCAAGAGTAAACAAACCTTGAGTTTTATTACAAAAATTGAAACCTAAACAAATACAAGCAAACTCTCACAACTACTACACAACCAACCCTTAGCCCTAGGGAAAGTTTAGAACATAATGGAGGTTGACGACACTAAGGTTTCGACAAGAAGGAGTTTCTATATAATCTCAAATGTGTTCTCTCCTTCAAGTCGATTACATATATATAGGGGAGGAGCCTAGGCCTAAGTCGGTTTAAGGTAGGAATACTAGTTATAATATGATTACAACTCATTAAAAGATCATTAAATCTTCCTAGATTCTCGTTTGACTTTTTCTAACTTGACTTTGACCTTGGCTTTTCTTTGTATGCTGGGCTCCAATGCACGTACAAGTGGTCTTTAAAAATTGGGCTTGATGTGCTCTTTCTATCGCATACCACTTTGCATTTTTTCACCCTTCCTCGAGTTGTTTCCTCGGCGGCACTCTGTTGACTGCCTCGGAAGAGGTGTAGATTGGTGTGCAGGTGTTGGCACATCTCTTAGTTCTGGTATTCTTCTCCTTGATCAGCTCTCAAAATGGTCCAACAACTTCCTCCTTCAGTTTCCAGCTTCTTTTCTTCCCTTTTTGCTGCCTCGGCGACATATGTCTGGGCGGGTACCTGCGCACAGAGAGAAAACACACATGAGCAGTATCTTTTAGATAAAATCAATTAAGTTCAGCAATTAAGGCAAAATATCTAATCAATGCCATTTTGTGTATGTTTACCTAATAAATGCAACTAAACTAAACTTAAGAACAATAATAATTGAGCTAAACTAGGGCATAAATATAGGACTTTTGCACACTTAACATGTTCCCTCACTCGTGCTCACTTTGCCTATGTCAACAATGAATGGGTTCGTATCCCTCGAGCTCCTCGACAAGATGTTCAAGCCGATGCTTCACAAATTCCTCAAGGCTCTCAAGGTGCTCCTATTGCTTCCTCCTCCATGGACACTCTCATGACGTTCCTTAATGAGAAATTCACAAACATGGAAGCCAGGTTTGTAGCCATTGACACTCGATTCACATCATTAGAAGATCGAGTAAAGGGTCTTGATACTCACTTCACATCTTTGGAGGATCAAATCAAAACCATTGCTCTTCAACAAAATTCCATAGATGTCTCTCTCACCGATTTTCATGGTACTTGGCTCATTCAATCTAGGAGGCATCAACCGAATCAAGATGATGAGGATGACGAGGACGAAGATGACGATGATGGTGGGAAAGAGTAGTTATGCATATCGTCACATATCATTTAGCTTTATTGTTTATGCACCTATCTCTTAGAACTCTATGCTTTTCTTTATGTTGTTAGGATTTGAGTTTGGATTTATATCTTCAAACTATTTATTGCTTTAAATTCTGAAGTTTGCAATTGAATTCAATAATATTTTGTTGCTATTCTCATACCTTGTGCTTTTATGTTTGATCTAACAAAAAGGGGAGAAGTATTCTACAGAGCCAACTTTGAAAACTTGAAAAATTTTGAAAACTTGAAACTTAACTTTGAAAACCTATCTAAAATTAAGGGGGAGTAAGCTTTTCAAAGGTTTCAAAACTTAAAAATTTATATTTGGTTTTTGTTATATCAAAAAGGGGGAGGTTGTGAAACCAAAATTGATTTTGATATAACAATTTAACTTATGGATTAAATTGTAAAACAATAATTTTTAAGTATTTTCAAAGACTCGCATTTTGACAAGCCATTTTGAACCAAACACTATTTCAAGTCAAATATATTTAAAGGTTTGATTTTCACTAAGTCTTTTCATGAGTTTTCAAGCCAATCTTCAACAAAACACCCAGGCGTATCGATATCCTTATGCGTATCGATACGGTTTTTCAACATTAGAATTTTAATCGTTCATAGCGTACCAATATTGTCTAATCACATATGATACAATAT
Source organism: Hibiscus tridactylites (assembly GCA_958450335.1). NCBI lineage: Eukaryota > Viridiplantae > Streptophyta > Magnoliopsida > Malvales > Malvaceae > Hibiscus > Hibiscus tridactylites. Next base: position 91,066,021 of record OY288279.1, on the reverse strand, counting down.
TCACCTGGGCAAGACTTTAAGCTATATCATATCGATACACATCGGAACCGTATCGATACAGTTTTCATATTAAAATAGTTTTTTACTATAGCGTACCGATATGGCATGTCACTGTATCGATACGATATGCTGATCTTTGCAAAATCTTTGCATTTAATTTTCAAACGTTGGCTTGTCAGTTAATTGGAATCCAGATTTTTAAATGACCGTAGAACGGTGTCGATACGCTAAGGTAGCGTACTGATACGTTTTTTTTTATCAAAACCCAATTCAGAATTCCAGTGAGCAAAATCCGTATTGATACGGCTAACCGTATCGATACACCCCTTAATATCGTACTGATACGCCTTTCAAGCGTATCGATACACCCTATTTTTCAGTCACAACGGCTATTTATTCTTTGAGACAGGTACCGATACGCCCACGAGCAGTACCGATACGGTAGGTTGTTGAGGAGCATTTATCGAGAGAAATTGTAGCCCAACATCTCTATTGATGATCTCAACCACCCAAAAGGCTAGAAATCAATGCAAGGGTATAAAAACAAGTCTCAAATGCTACAACAATAACAAAACATTCAAATCCAAATCTTATTCTTTTTAGAGTCAAATTTTTGTACCCAAATCAAGTGTGTTTTTCATTGTAATTTTTATTATGAGTTTGGGGAGTGTTTGATTGTAATTAGGTAAACATTATCCTTAGAGAGGGATTTATAAAGTTTATCAAAAACCCTTATTTGTAAGAGTGAGTGGATTAAACTTTGGGTAGAAAGCTTAATCAAAATTGTAAGATTTCCTCCTCATCCAAGAAAAGGGGAATAATCAATTAGTGGATCGGTTGAAAATCCTTAGTGGGAGCTAAGGTAGTGGATGTAGAGTTCATTTAGGAACTTGAACCACTCTAATTGCCTTGTGTTCAAATTTTCATTCATCAAATTTTTCCCGCCAAATTTTTAATTTCCAATTCACCCCCTCTTGGCCATTTTCAATTGTTTGATCAACTCAACATAATTGCCAAGTGTCCCTGTAACACCCGAGTTTGGGGGTCGGGTGAAAATAATATTAAAATAATGTTTCGGGTTTCCCTTTTCGTTTTAAAAATTCATTTTATATGTTGGATCAAAATTTTAAATTAAATTAGAACCCAAAATTCCATGGATTTTTGGAATATTTGAGATAGCCATCTCATTAATGGCAAAGTTGTAATTTCTTGGTCTTGTAAAATAGAAACCCATTTATTTTTAAAACACTCATTTTAACTCATCTTCTCCCCCCCTTCAAACTTATCCCACGACAAAAAACCCTTCCCCCATTGGAATCACTATTCCATCATCTTTCTAGCTCATTGTTGGAGATTTCTCAAAGGTAAAACCATTTTTGACTTGTCCTTCCTTCCCTCTACAAGCTAGTACCTTTATTTTTCACAAAGCTTATGGTTTTTGTATTATGGTGTTTTGAAAGTTTAGATTAAAAATGTCATCTTTGTTGTCTTTAACATAAGCTTTTGATTTGTTGAGGTTATATGAGTTATTTACAACCTAAAAGGTCCAACATATTCGATTTTTACATGGTTTTGTGATGTTTCCCGAAGTTGAGTTTTGGGGAGGTTTTTGAAGGGTTTTAGGTTGAGTTTTGGGGTGTTAAATGTGTGAATTTGATGGCTGATGGTTAGGCTATATGTAAGGGTTGTTTTGGAGGCTTTAGGAAGTAATATAAGTGTTGGAAACATTGGTTTTAGGTTGTGCTTTAGGGCTGCTCGGGAATGAAGGTTTGGGAGTTGTTCTTAGCTTGAATCTTGTGTTTTGTGCTTGAATTATGTTCCGGGTTTGAGTACATTGAATTATGGACTGAATTATGATTGTTTTAATTGTGTTGGGATAATTAGAAGCAAGGAATTTGGTTGGTGAAACCTTGGGGACGAATCCGGAGAATTTGGAGACTTGAGCTTGGTTTTCGGCTTTCATTTGGTTAGCAACGGTGAGTAGAAATGACAAACTTTGATTTGTTTTCGAAATGGAACTCTTGGGTGTTTGAGTGGGACCTAGAGGGTTCACCTAAACCCGAGTGTAAGTTACTACTCCTACATTTTTGTTATGTGTTGATGAATGGTTATATGTTGTGGTACCATGTGCATCTTGAGTTGTTTTACATCGTTGTTGTTGTGTAGTCGTGTTGAAGTCGAGCCTCACGTGATAGTTGTCTTAACTACGGTGATGAGTGGTCCCACCGGTAGTGACTAGTAGTAGAGTAAGGTGATGAGTGGTCCCATCGGAAAACTACTAGTCGAACGGTGATGTGTGGTCCCACCGTGTGTATGTTGGTTGTGCATGTGCAAGCCATGTGTAGTCTTGTGGTGATAATCATTCGTGCATTCATTGATTTATTGTTAATTATGAAAAGTGTTTTGAAAACTTCATGCTTGTTGAATTATAGAGCTTCTCTCACTAAGCTAGTTAGCTTACGCTCTCCTTATTTCCAACATGCATATCGTTAGAGTTCTGGAGGCAAGTGGGCAAGGGAGGAGCTTTTGGTGTTCTCAAGAAGCTCAAGTAAGATTTATGTATTTGTAATAATGCCTAGACGATGGGGGTGTAGACTTGTAGGAGTTGGTGTCAAACTCCTTAGTTGATGATGTGTTTTGTTGAGCATGTTAAATTGTTGAATTTATGTTGGCCATGTGTATGCCTTTATGTGGTGGATTGCAGACCATGTGTTACTTGATGCATATGTGCCTTGTGCTTGAAGACCTATACTCTTTCCATGAATGTTATGTGTGTTTGTCTAAGGCATGTTATGCTAAATGCTATGTATGAATTCTTATGTTGGATGTTGATCCTTGAATGTATGGCTCTTACATGGTTGTTGAGTGCTAAGCATGTTTGTATAGGGTGCCTTGCATCTAGAATTGATGTATGTTGGTTGTTGGAGGTTTTAGTTGTGTTTTGGGACAGCCTTGTGCCATAAACCAGCTAAAACCAGCCTACTCGCAGAGGGCGTATCGAAATGGTTGGTCCCGTTTCGATACAGTCCCTTGTTTCAGGCCAGGCGTTTCGATACGCAAAGGGGACGTTTCGGTACGGTTTTGTTACTAGAAATATGAGATTTTGCCGATAAATTGAAGTATCGAAACGGGCCTTGGCATTTCGGAATAGTCTTCGTATCGTTGACCACGAGAAGTTGACCGTTGAGGGTGTTTCAGAACGGTTGACCACCGTTTCGATACAGTCTCCTTGCGTTGACTTGGACATGTTGACCTAGACAAGGCGTTTCGATACACTCCTTGGGTGTTTCGAAACGGCCTGTAGTCTAAGATAAAATGGGCTGTTTTCGGTATGCTGTTGGGTTGATCGTTTCGTTTATTGCTTCCGTTGTTGTCCTTTCACATAGGATTAAATTAATCCATTTTAATTAAGATAATAATGAAAGAAATTTTCTAGGGTTGCTAACCGAAGGGGAGCCTTCGTGGGTTTCACTTCAGTTTTCCCCGTGTAGCCTACTCGGACCGGTCAGTCATCTAGACCGGGACGAGGGGGTTACATTTGGTGGTATCAGAGCCTGAGGTTTCTGAGACCTCGGGTAGGTAAGTGAGGTAAGTTTGGGCTGTTATGTGTTGCTATGCCTCGATGAGTGTTTTTACTATGTATTGCATGGAGTTGCTTGCTAGTACGGTGTTTGAAAGCATGTTTCAGTGGCTTTTTCTAGTTGGGTTAAGGGCTAGTCAAAATGTCACCATTGTTAGGTGTTGTTGTCAAAAAGGAAAATTGTTTTGGTTTAACGAGCTTGAGAACCAGAGTCTTTTCCCTTTTGCTAACCTAACATTTTCTTGTTTGTTGTGTGTTTGCTATTTTAGATCTTATTTTGCTATGGTGAGACCAAGGGGGCGACTTAGAGCGGGTGACCAGGCACCCGGAGGTGAGCCTTCTGCTTCTCCTGCTCCCGGTGGTAATGGAGTGGGTGGTGAAGGTGATGTGCCTCAGGCTGGTGCTCAAGTCGAAGGTGATGGTAATTGGGCTCAGGCCGGTGCTAATGTTGGAGGTGTTGGGGCTCAGGCGGGTCAGGGTCCAGCGGGCGCGGACATGACCCATCTAATTCATACTATAGCCGGGATTTTTCAGACAGCTTTGGCCGGTGCACAAGCTGCAGCTCCACCTCAGGGTGCGGGGACAGGATTACTCCTAGAGAGGCTTCGTAACTTGGGGCAGTTGAGTTTCGTGGGTTGACTCTCGAGGGTTCGGAGGGGTGGCTTGAGAGTACTACTCGCATCTTGGGTCAGATGGAGTGTTTAGACGCCCGTAAGTTGGGTTGCATTGTCTCCTTGCTTCAGGGGGACACTTATACTTGGTGGACCACTGTTAATTCGGGGATGGCCGAAATGGATATCACGTGGGAGTTCTTCAGAAATGCTTTCAAGAGGAAGTATCTTGGGGTTCGGTACTTGGATGAAAAGAAGAGAGAGTTTATGGCCTTGGTTCAGGGTAATAGAACCGTGTCTGAGTACGAGGTCCAGTTTGTGAGATTGAGCCAGTATGCACCAGAGTTGGTCCCTAATGAGAGGGAGCGGTGTGAGCGCTTTCGATATGGGTTGACCAGAGATGTGAAGACCTACATGCTTGCTTCTGACTACACTGAGTTCAATGTTTTGGTCTCTAGGGCCAAGGATATTGAGCAGAACTTAGGCTCCAGTGCACGTGCTAGTGGGTCCGATTCCAGAAGGAGACATGCGAACTGGGATAGAGATCATGCCAAGAGGCATATGGATAGGAGGTACCAGCCCGATTCGAGACATAGGGGTGGTAACTATGGTCAAGGCCATCAGGGCCAAGGAGTTGTTATGCACACACCATAGTGCAATAGGTGTGGGAGACGCCATCAGGGCGAGTGTGTGGGTACCTTTAGGCTGTGTTGGAACTGTGGATCCCGAGACCACATGAGACGTAACTGTCCACACCCGGCTAGGGGCGGACCGGCTCCAACTAGGGGTTTTGAGCATCAGAGAGGCCATGGGCGCGGTCGTGGAAACTTTCACCCAAGGAATGAGGGTTAGAGGAACTTGGCTCATGTAGTAGAAGTCCAGCCCGAGGAAGGAGGACCGGCTAGGGTGTATGCTCAGCGAGAGGCTGGGAATGACACAGATGACATTGTAGGTAATTTCTCATTACAGTCTTTGAGTTTGCTTTCTTTGATAGATTCGGGGTCGACACATTCGTATATTTTAGGTGAGCACGCAAGGTCATTAGGGTTACCACGTGATTGGATAGAGGTAGGTGTAAATGTTACTAGCTTTTTTGGTGATACAGTGGTAGTTAGGAAGGTGTATAGAAGGTGTCCCTTGATGGTTTAGGGCCACGTATTTCCAGTCGATATGATGGAGTTACCCTTTTACAGTTTTGACGTGATTTTGGGCATGGATTGGCTCGTAGAGCATAGGGCTAGGGTTGACTTCGAGACCAAGAGAGTCTCCTTGAGGCTTACCGATAACTTTGAGGTTGTGGTAGTTGGTGAGAACGTCAGGTTCTTGTCCAATGTGGTTTCGGCTTTGGAAGCTCAGAAGTTGTTGAGTTCGGGGTGTCATGCTTACTTGGATTATGATATGAATCTGAATATGAGTGAGGTGAGACCTCAGGACATCAGAACAGTATGTGATTTTCCGAGTGTTTTTCCGGAAGAGTTATCGGGTTTGCTCCAAACAGAGCAGTTGAGTTTGCTATTGAGACGTATTCTGATTCTGCACCAGTGTCGATTGCTCTATATATAATGGCACCGAAAGAGTTGAAGACGCAACTTCAGAAGTTGACTGATAGAGGTTTCATTAGGCCTAGTGTATCTCCGTGAGGTGCTCTGGTCTTGTTTGTGAAAAAGAAAGATGGTAGCATGAGGATGTGTATAGATTATAGGCAGTTGAATAAGGTGACAGTGAAGAACAAATACCCTTTGCCTAGGATAGATGACTTGCTAGACCAGTTGAGAGGTGCTTCTGTGTTTTCAAAGATTAACTTGAAGTCCAGGTACTACCAGTTGAAGGTAAAGGATATGGACATACCGAAGACGACCTTTCGTACACGTTATGGGCACTATGAGTTTTTGGTGATGCCTTTTGTGTTGACTAACGCTCCAGTAGCTTTCATGGATATGATGAACCGTGTGTTTCTTGAGTTATTGGATAGGTTTGTGGTAGTGTTCATAGACGACATCTTAGTATACTCTAGGACCGAAGAGGAACATGATGAGCACTTGCGGTTAGTACTTCAGACCCTACTAGAGAATCAGTTGTATGCCAAGCTAAGTAAATGTGAGTTTTGGATTAGGGAGGTAGTCTTCCTAGGTCACGTGATCTCGGCTAGAGGGATTAGTGTGGATCTCAAGAAGATAGAAGCTATGTGAATTGGAAACAACCGAAGTCAGTGACAGAAATCCGCAGTTTCCTAGGTTTGGCAGGATACTATAGAAGGTTTGTTGAGGGGTTTTCTAGAATAGCGGCTCCTTTGACTAAGTTGCTATAGAAGAATGTTCCGAATGAGTGGTTAGATGCAAGACAAGGAGCGTTTGAGAAATTGAAGAAAGCTTTGACCGAAGCTCCTATCCTGATCCAGCCTAAACCGAGAAGAGAATTTGTGATTTTTAGTGATGCCTCCTATGTAAGGCTAGGTTGTGTGCTTATGCAAGAGGGTAAGGTGGTAGCATATGCTTCGCGACAGTTGAAAGTTCATGAGAAGAATTATCCCACCCATGACATAGAGCTAGCCGCAGTGGTGTTCGCATTGAAAATTTGGAGACACCATCTTTATGGTGAGAAGTGCACCGTGTATACCGACCACAAGAGTTTGAAGTATTTGATGTCCCAGAGGGAGTTGAATCTCAGGCAACTTAGGTGGTTAGAGCTACTCAAGGACTATGACCTCACGATAGAGTACCATCCGGGTAAGGCAAATGTAGTGGTTGATGCCTTGAGTAGAAAAGTGGTCGTCGAGTTACGAGCTATGTTTGCGAGATTGAGTAAGTCTAATGATGGTGGGTTGATAGCTGAGCTTCATGTTAAGCATTTGTTAGTTTAGTTAATTCGAGAGAAGCAGTTGAGAGACGAGTCTTTGGCACCTCACGTGCAAGACATAGCCGAAGATAGGCCTACGGAGTATTGTTTTGGTGAGAATGGGATCCTATGTTACAAGGATAGGATAGTGGTTCCGGAGGATGCCGAGTTGAGGCATACGATCTTGAATGAAGCTCATAACAGTTCTTTTGCTATGCATCCGAGTAGCACGAAGATGTATCGAGGGTTAAAAGAAGAGTACTATTGGGTTGGTTTGAAGAAGGACGTGGCCGAGTTTGTAAGTAGGTTTATGGTTTGTTAGAGGGTCAAGGCCGAGCATCACTTTCCCTCAGGTTTGTTACAGTCGTTGAAGATTCGGGAATAGAAGTGGGAACGTATTACCATGGACTTTGTGTCAGGGCTACCGTTGACTCCTTCGAGGAAGAATTCAGTGTGGGTGATAATGGATAGGTTTACTAAGTGTGCCCACTTCATACCAATTCACACCATCTATACCTTAGACAAGTTGGCCGATCTGTATATCTGTGAGATAGTGAGACTACATGGGGTACCGAAATCGATTGTGTCAGACTGAGATCCGAGATTTACAGCTAGATTTTGGGAGTGTTTGCATCGAGCCTTGGGTACTTGGTTGAACTTCAGCACTTCGTATCATCTGCAGTCAGATGGTTAGTCTGAGAGAGTGATTCAGGTATTGGAAGATATGTTGAGGTGTTGTATCATTGATTTTCATGGGTCGTGGGAGAAACATCTACCATTAGTAGAGTTTGCGTACAACAACAGTTTTCAGTCGAGTATTCAGATGGCTCCGTATGAGGCCTTGTATGGTAGGAAGTGTAGAACTCCGATTTGTTGGGCCGAAGCCGGACAGAAGCTTGTACCAATGCCTGATTTGCTTAAGGGCACCACAAAGAAAGTGAAGTTGATATGTGATCGTTTGAAGGCAACTTCAGATCGACAGAAGTCCTATGTCGACTTAAAGAGGAAAGAGGTAGAGTATTCCGTGGGAGATAAAGTGTTTCTGAAAGTCTCACCTTGGAAGAAGGTGATCAGGTTTGGTAGGAAGGGTAAGTTAAGCCCAAGATTTATTGGGCCTTATGAGGTAGTTGAGAGAATTGGCCCCGTTGCGTATAGATTGAGACTCCCAACCGAACTAGAGAAGATTCATGATGTGTTTCACGTATCGATGCTCCGAAAGTATAGATCGGATCTGTCCCATGTAATTCTCGTAGAAGAGATTGATTTGAATCCGGACTTGTCTTACAACGAAGAACCGGTTGAAATACTTGCTTCGGATAGCAAGGTGTTGCGTGGCAAGACCATAGAGTTGGTCAAGGTGTTATGGAGACATAGAGGTGTGGAAGAGGCCACGTGGGAAAGGAAAGCTGATATGCTTGAGCAGTTTCCGTACTTGTTTCTGTCAGGTAATTTCGGGGACGAAATTCCTTAAGTGGGGGAGAGTTGTAACACCCAGGTTTGAGGGTCGGGTGAAAATAATATTAAAATAATGTTTCGGGTTTCCCTTTTCGTTTTAAAAATTCATTTTATATGTTGGATCAAAATTTTAAATTAAATTAGAACCCAAAATTCCATGGATTTTTGGAATATTTGAGATAGCCATCTCATTAATGGCAAAGTTGTAATTTCTTGGTCTTGTAAAATAGAAACCCATTTACTTTTAAAACACTCATTTTAACTCATCTTCTTCCCCCTTCAAACTTATCCCACGACAAAAACCCCTTCCCCCATTGGAATCATTATTCCATCATCTTTCTAGCTATTTGTTGGAGATTTCTCAAAGGTAAAACCATTTTTGACTTGTCCTCCCTTCCCTCTACAAGCTAGTACCTTTATTTTTCACAAAGCTTATGGTTTTTGTATTTTGGTGTTTTGAAAGTTTAGATTAAAAATGTTATCTTTGTTGTCTTTAACTTAAGCTTTTGATTTGTTGAGGTTATATGAGTTATTTACAACCTAAAAGGTCCAACATATTCGATTTTTACATGGTTTTGTGATGTTTCCCAAAGTTGGGTTTTAGGGAGGTTTTTGAAGGGTCGTAGGTTGAGTTTTGGGGGTGTTAAATGTAGGAATTTGATGGCTGATGGTTAGGCTATATGTTAGGGTTGTTTTGGAGGCTTTAGGGAGTAATATAAGTGTTGGAAACATTGGTTTTAGGTTGTGCTTTAGGGCTGCTCGGGAATGAAGGTTTTGGGAGTTGTTCTTAGCTGGAATCTTGTGTTTTGTGCTTGAATTGTGTTCCGGGTTTGACTACATTGAATTATGGACTGAATTATAATTGTTTTTATTGTGTTGGGATGATTAGAAGCAAGGAATTTGGTTGGTGAAACCTTGGGGACGAATCCGGAGAATTTGGAGACTTGAGCTTGGTTTTCGGCTTTCATTTGGTTAGCAACGGTGAGTAGAAATGTCAAACTTTGATTTGTTTACGAAATGGAACTCTTGGGGGTTTGGGTGGGACCTAGAGGGTTCACCTAAACCCGAGTGTAAGTTACTACTCCTACATTTTTGTTATGTGTTGATGAATGGTTATATGTTGTGGTATCATGTGCATCTTAAGTTGTTTTACACCGTTGTTGTTGTGCAGTCGTTCACGTGATGGTTGTCTTAACTACAGTGATGAGTGGTCCCACCGGTAGTGACTATTAGTAGAGTAAGGTGATGAGTGGTCCTATCGGAAAACTACTAGTCGAACGGTGATGTGTGGTCCCACTGTGTGTATGTTGGTTGTGCATGTGCAAGCCATGTGTAGTCTTGTGGTGATAATCATTCGTGCATTCATTGATTTATTGTTAATTATGAAAAGTGTTTTGAAAACTGCATGCTTGTTGAATTATAGAGCTTCTCTCACTAAGCTAGTTAGCTTACGCTCTTCTTATTTCCAACATGCAGATCGTTAGAGTTCGGGAGGCAAATGGGTAAGGGAGGAGCTTTTGGTGTTCTCAAGGAGCTCAAGTATGATTTACGTATTTGTAATAATGCCTAGACGATGGGGTGTAGACTTATAGGAGTTGGTGTGAAACTCCTTAGTTGATGATGTGTTTTGTTGAGCATGTTAAATTGTTGAATTTATGTTGGTCATGTGTATGCCTTTATGTGGTGGATTGTAGACCATGTTTTACTTGATGTATATGTGCCTTGTGCTTGAAGACCTATACTCTTTCCATGAATGCTATGTGTGTTTGTCTAAGGCATGTTATGCTAAATGCTATGTATGAATTCTTATGTTGGATGTTGATCCTTGAATGTATGGCTCTTACATGTTTGTATAGGGTGCCTTGTATCTAGAATTGATGTATGTTGGTTGTTGGAGGTTTTAGTTGTGTTTTGGGACAGCCTTGTGCCATAAACCAACTAAAACCAGCATGCTCGCAGAGGGCGTATCAAAACGGTTGGTCCCGTTTCGATACGGTCCCTTGTTTCAGGTCAGGCGTTTCGATACGCAAAGGGGACATTTCGGTACAATTTTGTCACTGGAGATCTGAGATTTTGCCGATAAATTGAAGTATCGAAACGAGCTTTGGCGTTTCGGAACGGTCTTCGTATCGTTGACCACGAGAAGTTGACCGTTGAGGGTGTTTCGGAACGGTTGACCACCGCTTCGATACGGTCTCCTTGCGTTGACTTAGGCCTGTTGACCTAGTTAAGGCGTTTCGATACACTCCTTGGGTGTTTCAAAACTGCCTGTAGTCTAAGATAAAATGGGTTGTTTTCGGTATGTTGTTGGGTTGATTGCTTCGTTTGTTGCTTCCGTTGTTGTCCTTTCACATAGGATTAAATTAATCCATTTTAATTAAGAAAATAATTAAAGAAATTTTCTAAGGTTGCTAACCGAAGGGGAGTCTTTGCGGGTTTCACTTCGGTTTTCCCCGTGTAGCCTACTCAAACCGGTCAGTCATCCAGACCGGGATGAGGGGGTTACATTCCCTGAAAGTGATCTAAGAATATGTAGAGCTGATAAGTCAGGTTTATTCTCGGTGCGTAGTGGTTATAGATTTTTGTGTGTGGTGAAAATATCTACCCTACTGATAAGCCATCTCCTATCCAACAGGTATTGGCTAAAGTCTATGGCAATATATGGTCTAATAATCTACCAGCAAAAGTGAAGATAGTAGGATGGGGATTTATCAAAAACTATCTACCTATTGCTGTTAATTTAAGCAATAGAAGTCTGTTTGTACCACGGAATTGTTGCCTTTGTGATTCTGCTCCTGAAACAATTTATCATTTGTTATTGGATTTCTCCTTTACTAAGAATGTTCTTTAAGCTCTCAACATCGTTATTCCAATTGTCCCTGTAGAGCAAGAATGGTTACAATGGTTAGTGTAACACCCCGAAAACCAGTCTAGTCGTGATTAGGGTTCCAACGATTAGAAACCCTAGATCGAAAAGGTCCAAATATTGTTTTGAACATTTTATTAAGTCCATTGTTATGTTATTGATCTCTAACTAGACCGAATTACTACACTTGGACCTATTTGAATAAGATAGAAACTTTTAATGGTTAAATTGTGAAAAAATTGAAAATTTGGGGGCAAAAATCATGATTATCAAGAGTTTGGGGACTAACCTCGTGATTAGCTCCTCTTCCAGTTAATCAATGTTTCTCTAGCAAATGAAATGAATTTCCTTCATTTGAAGGAAAGGCCATTCAGCCAATCTATTAAAAAGAAAAGAAAGATTAAAAGAAGCTTACCCGAGAAACTAAATCAAGCTAACACCTCATTTGTTATCTTCATCTTCTTCCTCACCTTAAGCAAGCACCTCCATTGGTGACCTTGTAAAGCTTGAATTCTCTTTAAGATTTTGATATCGAATTGTTGTTCTCTATCGGATAAACTAAAACTCCCAAGTTATCATTGAATTCCATGGATAAACTAAGCTTAATCTAAGCTAGGTTTTGGTCATCCATGGTTATCGTGTTAAGCTATTGATTATCCTAAGTTTAGATATTGATTCCGGTATAGTTATATCGATTTCGATATCGAAATGTTGTTCTAACAATTCCCTATTGATTTTCCTAGCTCAGGAGATCAATCTAGATTATCCATCGACACCATCGGAAGCTAGGAATAAGAGCGTTATCATCCAAGAGCCGTAGGAGCATCGGATTAGCAAGGTGAGTGTAGTCGAAGTCTCGGGCTTAGGCGGGGAGCCTCCCCGAATTCATTGTCATCAATTTTGAATATATAACTAACATTGTTTTTAAGATTATAGCATCGGTTCATTTAACAGACATATTGGTAAGCCTCGATAAGCATTGCATTAATCATCGAATATCGGATATCGATATTGTAATTGTTAATAAGTATAGATCATATTATAGCCATTGTCGTTGTTAAAGTATATTGTCAGTGGTCATTGAAGTAAACATTAGAATTGTCATTGATCTGATATGTCATTGAAACATTAATATTGAATATTGATAAGGACATTGAATCATTGGATACACCGATCATTGTTATTGCTAATAAATATTGAATATTGTCATTGTCATCAGACCTTGGATTCGAAGGACATTGGATACAATTGGCATGCCATAGAATTCATGAGCTCGGTGTACGGGTGGACTACGGTCCTATATTGATTTGGTGAGGCGGAGGGATGTTTGCGTATTGGTCATTTTGGCGAGGCAGAGGGATAAGATCACTCATTGTTTGGCGAGGTGTAGGAATTCGCGTATCCACTACCTGGAATCGATCCAAGGAATTATTGATAAAATATGACTATATTATTATTGAGCATGATCGTAGTGTTGTCATTGGAAAATCATGTTGTGATCATTGTTAATGTTGAGATGAAATTGCATATTACAACAATTTTATTCTTGTGACTACCTCACTAGGCAAATTACGCCTAATACATTTCATTTCACCCATTTTAGGTTAGCTAAGTTTTTGGATCGAGATCGGAGGAGTTGAAGCGTTGCACAAGTCACAATCAAACTATAAGTAATGTATATCGACCTTTTTGAACTTCTAGTTGGTGGCAAGGTGCATGTACTAGTCGACAAAGTCTCTTTTGTTATGTCTATATTATGGTCAAGTGGTAAAAATGTGATATGCCTAATATGAACCTTCCATATTGTGAAAATTTGCCTAAAATGCATATTTTGGCACTAAAAGTTAAAAATCAAGTAAAGGGATTCATTTGACCCTAAAATTTGGTATGCAAGTAGATAGTACATTTATAATGTTGTGTGTAAATTTTCATTGCATTTGAACATCATTTGATTGGCCAAATCAATTAAAAACCAGCAAAAATCTATCATTACAGGTCAGGCCGTATTGATACGGGGTAAAGCGTATCGATACGGTTAAGCATAAATGGACCCTAGGAACAGAGCGTTTCGATACGATTTTAGGCCGTATGGAAACTTTTTGCTACTGGAATTCATTGTTTCCATACGGGTCTATGGTGTATCGAAACAGGTCAAAGTCAAGGTCAGAGGGAGTCAACCCGTACCGATACATGGCTTGCCCGTATCGGTATGGTCTAAAGGAGAAAGTCAACTTAAGTTGACCATCTAACTCTCATTTCGAAACAACCTTAAGGTGTTTCGATACAGGGTTAGTTAAGTTGGTTAAAAGGCATGGATTTGGTAGTTTATATTGTTCATAAAATGGTCACTGAATTTAGGATGTTTAAATTGAATGAGTAAATGAATACCGAATTGCATGGAAATTTACAGACTTGTTAATATTGTGTTGAATTTCATTGTAGTATGATCTACTGCATCGAAGGATCTTTAATTTAGTAGAATTACAGTTTAATCCCTAAAACTTGTAATAACTACGATTTGATCCTAAATGATTAAATATTGTTTTATAAGGGAATAATTGGTTTAAGATGCATTTTGGGTAATGTATCATTGTGTGACATTGTTCAAGTATTAGTTATAAAAATAAAATTTTATTGCACCGTTTACCGTATCGTTCACTTGTAGCACACTCTGACCCGGTTTTCGACTAGGCCGGGAAGAGGGTGTTACAGTCAGCTCATGTTTTCGACAGCTTATCAAGAACAGAAAGCAAATGTCTCATTGAAACACTATGGGCATTATGGACTCATAGGAATAAGAAAATTTATGAAAATGTTGTTCGATCCCCTCTTAAATTAGCCAGTTACGTTCGACATTACATTCAGAAGATTGATGCCACCACTGAATCACGAGCCACAAACCCTCAACGTAACTCTCAATATTGTTGGTTTCCTCCTTCAACTGGGTATGTTAAAGTGAATTTTGATGCTGGGTTTTATGCTAATACCAATTCATCTATATCAGGGATTCTCATTAGGGACTTTGAAGGTTTAATTTTGGCCACCACTACATGCCACAACACCCACATACCCAAACCAGAAATTGTTGAAGCTCGTGCTTGTGACCAGGTCGTGGCTCTTGCCAGTGATCTCAGCTTTCAGAAAATCATTATAGAAGGTGATGTGTTGTATGTGATTGAAAAGGCAAGGGATTCCTCCATTGACGTTTCTGCTACTTTTGGTATAATAAGGAATACCCAAAGAAGATGCAGAGATTTGAGGAGATTCGATTTACCCATGTGTGTCGTCACCAAAATATAGCCACTCATACTCTGGCGAAGAAGGGTCAAAGATTTCCGCACCTGATGGTCTGGATAGAAGAAGCCCCGGCCGCTGTTGAAATCGTGGTCCATTCGGATCGATGGTGGATTAATACGCCAAGTTAGTGATTTCTTGCCCCTGAAATCGAAGATTCTTCAATATTTAAACTTCGGTGATTGTTTCTCTTCATCTGCATGTCGCCGATCTATCTTACTCATGCCCTGGAGTGTTGATATCAGATGTTGTTGATGGTTCACTTTGAAGAAGGTTTTATGTCTTGGGTCGTTACGGCTTCTTTTTAGGGTTCGTTTAGTTCGCGGAAAGAATGATTATTAGGAGTAATAATCTTTTTTTTTCAAAGAGTAGTAATACTATTCCCCTCAATTTTTTAAGTATTACACAATTACTTTCCTTTAGACAGTATTACTCATATGATAATGAATTATGTTCATGTTAATCTTTTATTGTATTTTTAATTAGGTAACTAATTATTTATGGTGTAAATTTATTAAATATTTATATTTAATATTAGTTTAATATATAAATAGAGTTGTATATATTTAGATAATGTTGTAATATTTAATAGTATATTTTATTAATATTGTATTTATGATGTTTCTAGGGTTATAGGATGAGATTGTATATTGCTTAAGAGTGAATGCTTTAAGACTTGATGTTATTAATTTTATTATTTGATTTATAAGATATTTTTTATCTTAAAAAAATCAGTAGGTTAATTTATTTTTATATTTTTTACTACTTTTAGATTTGTTTTATTAATTACTTTAATTTGTTTGATAAATGGTCAAAAGTAATAAAAATTAAAAATCTAAGCATATTAAACGTTTAATATTTTGATGTTCACAAAAATATAAAACATTTTTAAAAAATAATTTAATAATATTAATTATATTATAAATATATATTTTTTGGTGTAAATTTTAGGTTATGTAACGAAAATAGTTCTATAAATTTTTATGCAATCTTTTTTAATTTAATAATTAAAATTTAACTTGTTAAAAAGAAAATATATCATAAAGACAAGTTGGTAAATTTTGCTTCCAATTAATTTTATATTCCTCCAACCAAACACTACAATCTTATACTCTTATCAAATGAACCAAACAAGATAATATAATATTCCCAGTAATATGTCAGGTAATGTTACATTCCGATAATCTTATTTCCAGAGGTAATTTTATATTACGTAAAACCAATTTGTTTCGTTTATGGCTTTAAGTTAAGTTAGGTTTGCAGGCTTTCCCTTTTGTTTTGTCTCTTTCGAATAGTTGTAACCCATTACCAATTCTTTCTTCTTTAATATTATTTCCAAAAAAAAAAATCTTACATGTGTTGCTAAACTCATTCAAAGATGTTAGGTTAATTAAATATTAGTACACCCGTAATTTAGGTTAAAAATATTTACTTGTTTTTTATATAAATATTATGTAAAAAAATTGAATTACATAATATATATTATTAAAAATGCTTAATTCATATTTTATTCTTATATTAAAGTGAAATTCTCAATTTGATCTCTTAAGAAATTTCCTAATTTCATTCCATCTATTAATTTAGCTAACATTTTAAACTCCATAAATAAAATAAATTTAATACATGTATCGTATTCATATTTAAAATTTTAATACATTTAATGATATCTATAAAATATGACATATATATACAACAAACATGGACGGAGCTACTGCAAATAGAGTCCGTCAGATATCGTACATGTTTTCTGATAACATTCTATAATTTATTTTTAAGCTTTGTAATCCATCTTAATTTAAAATTTTGATTTTGATTCTATAAAGTATAAAGGTAATATTAGATTATTTTTTAAGGCCGTGTTTGGTAACCAAACCGAACATGCAGTAAACGTTTTCGGCATTTGTGAATTAGACGGAGAGCTGAGAACAATAATGAAGACCATTATTTCTTTAGTACCAAAGCCCTTGTCTTGTCTTGACTCTTGTCCTTTGCCTTCATATAAAAACATTTTTTTAATTTATGTCATTGTTGATATTTTATTTTAAAATATTAAATAATTTCATTTCGATTAGAGTGGTACCAAATTCCAGCTCATGTAATGAATAATTAATATTAAAATTTATAGCTCATTATGTGGGTTAAAATTAAAAAAAATAATAACCATTAAGAATAACTTCAAAATGCTTAAAATTTACCTTAAATTTTAATTATACGATGGGATGGATATCTTTTGGATGGGTTTAAAGGCTTAAAAATTGTGATTTTCCAGCAATTTTAGTCAGTAGGTTTTGAAACTCAAATTTAAGTATCGATAACGTACATTGAGTTTCGATACCAAGGTCAACTTTAGGTTTTCAAAATCGTATGTTAAAAAATTATTATATGGTCTTGATTCACCACGTTATTTTGATCTCATCTATTAAAAATCAGCTAAGTAAGTTTTATATTTTCCATGTTACTTTTTTCAAAGATAAATCTTCACTTTTTTATGTAAATAAATAGTGGATGGTTACGTAGGAGAAATTATACAATGAGTCATTCCCACCACGTTAACAATGGGACGAACCAATAAAATGTATCTATTTCATTAATTTTTACGTGTCATCTTTTTACCAGTTGAAGATTCACTTAGTAAAAACTGTTTTTAAATTTAATTTACAGTAAATATGCGTGAAGATTCATTGATAAAAAGATGATATGTAAAAAACTAATAAAATAGATGCATTTTATTGGTTGGTCTCATGGATGACGTGGTAAGAATGATCTATGATATAATGTCTCGTTACATAGAAATTAATTATGAATGAAAAAAAATGACATAGAAAACAAAAATTAGTTGACTGATTATTAATAGATAGGTATCATAAATGACATGATAAGCCGAATTTATATAATAATTTCTCCGTATGTCCCGATTCCAATTAAATTTCTTGTAAGTTTTAGAAATTATTATCAAGTCCTCCTACCTTTATTTTGTGATCATTTTAATTTTTAATTTTTTTATATTTTTGTGAATGGTCCATTGGTCTTACTTTATACTGCCCTTTCCCCCACAATCATCCCTATCCGTTTGTGTTGTTTTATGTATAAAACCCATCTCAGTTTTCACGGCAGAATCAAAGCCAAACCCAGATTTCCTTTCATTTCATTTTGCCCACTTCCTTTTCTTCTTCTTCCTCATATTTTCAACCACACAACAACATGGGTCAGGGTAAAAGCTCAGCTAAAACATCTTATTTCCCACTCTCTTTAAATTTCTGACATTTCATATTCCAGGGTAATTCTTAGTAATTTTCTGTTTTTTTTTTAATCTCTGCAGAGCATGGCCATGGCAAATCCATCATCATCCCTATCGTCGCCGCCTCTGTCATCGGAGTCGCCGCCGCCACAGCAGCAGCTTACACTTGGCGGAAAAGTAAACCCGTCGTAGAACATCATCAAAGTATGCTTATTCCACTGTTGGATAGGACCGAGTCCGGCCGTGTTGGAAACCTGGAAAGATTCTCCCACTATGTTGGTAATATATATAAGCTTTGTTTTTATAGACATTTATTGTCTTAATCACGTGTTTTAGTTCTGGGGTTGTGATTTGAAATTAATGCAGCAAGGCAACTGGGGTTTGAAGACGCAAATGAGTGTCCAGAGCTCTGCAAATTGGCCAATAATTATCTGCAAAACCCTAAAGATTGTGAGGTTAAGATGTTTGAATATTTTGGTAATGAAGCAGAAGGTGAGGGTTTGTACGTGAAGTTGATGGAGGAGTTTGAGAGATGCATCCTCTGTTATTTTGCTTTCCATTGGACCCGAGCTTCTGATATGATTACCCAGGTTTGAACCGGGTTTTTTATATCCTCTAGATTTGTTTTCCGGTTCATATGAAAGTTGGTATTCTCCTTTTTTGTATATATAATATTGTCTCATTATTCGTTTAATTAATGAATTGATGGAGTTGGTTGAATTGCAGGTTTTGAGTGTTGAATCTGAGAAGAAAACAAAGCTAAAGGACTTTCTAATGGCAGCTACAAGGTTAGACTCAAACTTCAATTTCATTTTCTTTATATGTTTAATTAAGTAGTACACATAATTATTTTAGCTAAGTGAAACTTAATATGCTTTTGTTTATATAATAAAGAAAGTGAAATAAATAAAGGGTAATTATTTAATGCACCATCAGCAAAAGGTTTATTCCTACCAACGAAGTTCTAAAACTGTCACGTATTCTTTTTATGAGTCTTAAATCTTAATCTATAAACTCTAAACTTTAAATCATGAAATATATTTTCAAACATTAAAATACTAACCATAAACATTAAAATTCTAACCCTAAATACTAAATATGGGTAAAAAATAAGTTTTTCCATAAAAAAGTAATTATTCGATCCACCGCGGATGAAATTTTTTTTCTACATTCATAACTTTTGGTATTTTTACCAAACATCAATGCACACTCTTTTCGTAATAATTGAGAGCACATAGTCATTACTCTTTTCGTGATAATGGAGAGCACATTATCAGGGAAAATACCCCACAGTGTGTACTGGGTAGGTAGCCTTTGGTTGATAAAATATAAAAGTATTAGAATGTAATATTATTATATTAACGTCTAGATAATATAAATTATCCGAAATTAAATTTTATCAAATTATTATTATTATTATTATTTGAAAATTTTATTCTACTTCAACCTAGAAGGAAGGAGAAAATCTAGCTAAAAACAATGTTCCTGAGAGGTCTTGAACTCAAAATCTAAGGAGAAAGGAGTGGAGCAGGTGAGGGTGCTCTAACCACCAGACCGTCATCGCATGCTCTTATCAAATTATTTTTATGATATGCTCTTATCAAATTTTCTTTTACACTATGTAAATTTTACAAAGGTTTATATTTAATATATTAAATAATAATAAAAAACAACTATTTTATAGTTTAAAATGTCAGAATTTGTTCATTACAAATGAAATAGATGAAAATGATATTCTCACCGTTTCAAATAAATATAGTTGACACCGTTAATAATGTATCATTACCATCCATCAGTATATAATATTATATTTATATTTTACATTTTCTATGTTTGTACCTTTCAAAAAAAATTATTTTTATGTTGTATTTTTAATTATTTTTTTAGTATTTTATTTTCGTAGAGCATAATATCCAATTTTTAAACAGGCTATCCGTCAGTCGTGTTGTCCATTTTCTTACTCTTCTAAATTTTATTTCTCCTTTCCTCTCATTAATTTTGTCTATTGTTAATTTTTTAAAAATTATTTTTTAAAAATTTTGACCATGATTATTTTAAATATTTTAAACAATTAAATTTTTCATAATTTACTTGAAGGTTTATAAAGTATATTTTTTATAATTTTTCAATAATAAATTTTAAATAATAATAAGTCAAAATTAAAAGAATTAACCAAATAAAAGTGAACAATGGACAAGTTTAATAAAACAGAGAAGTATTTTTTATTTAGAGATACAGAGACAATTATTCTTTTATATTCACAACATAATTAAAAAAAAACAGAGGGCAGACCCACCAGCAATGCAAGTGGTTAATTAATTAGTTGAAACGTGAATTGATGTTTGATCTCATGATTCATGCGTTTCATTAAAAATACAGACCACGTTAATTTTATCATAAAGAAAATATATAATATATTAGACCTGAATACAAATATAATATTTAAAAACTAATTAAAATATAATATAGTATAAAAGATAATATAGATATATTAAACCATAGTTGACCTAACCAAACCAAACCAGAGTTAACCACACATATAATATATTTTACCCTCCTCTTTCACCCAATTCTCATATGTATGGTTTATTTGTGATTTTTGTTCCAATATTATATTCAACTTTATCTAATCTTTCTACCTTGATTTTACGTAATTGATCATACCACTATTATTAATATTATATCTTTAAGTCGAACAAAAATCTGTTGCTCTTTTTTATGTCTCTTTTTATGTTTCAATATTATAAAAATAAATTTTACAATCGAAAACTGAATTATAAATCCTAAATTATAAACCTTAAATGTTAAAAAATAAATCTTACACCCTAAATTCTAAACTCTAACCATAAACTTTATTTTTTCATATTAAGGCATATATAGAGACACAAAAAAAGAGTAGAGGATTTCTATTTCTTTAAGGCTTTGTTCAGGAACAAAATTAGAACGAAATTTTAAGGGAAAAGCCGTGAGAGCGGTAGTTTGAGAAAAAGCTAAAAAATTCCATTTCCAAAAGCTGGTTCTAACTTCATTCTCGAACGGAGCCTAAGTTTACCACTAATATCGTTACAGTAGTTCTTTTTAAAAGTTTTATGAGGGTCAACGGATAGTTTTGCCATTTTATTAAATTTTGGGAGTAATTTTTTTTTTCAAGTTAAGGGAGCCAAAGAGAAATTTTATGTTTTTATTTAAGAAAATTTATACATTTAGGGACTAAATTAAACTACAACGGTTGTCCCAAGTTTTTTTTTTGAGAAAGGTTGTCCTAAGTTGAGTGAAGTACAAAAATGGAAAGCATGGATTGAACCTTTTTATTTCCATTTTTTATGTTCTGGACATTGAAAAAATCCAAATTAATTTTTTTTTTTAAAATTATTTTTTTAATATATTTTAAAATATAAAAATGGTAGAAAATTTGGAAAGCTATTTCATGGGTATCATGATAATTGTTTTGAAATATAAAAATGTTAAAAAATTGAATTAACAAGTATATAATTTCAACTGACATGTTCTTATAGTGTTACATAATTTTTTTTGAAACAAGAAAAATGGACTAAGGTAACGGTATGAAAGTTCATGGACTAAATTGAACAAAAAAATTATTTAAATTTCAAATTGATAACATGATACAACTTCAAGAAGTAAAATATTGTTTAACACTAATTATAATTATTCAAACAAAAAATAAATTTATCATTTATTTTCGTTAACATTATCCACCTACCATTTACTTTATTTTATTGTTTTTTTTATCAAAAGTTCAACCAATGCTTTTAAGTTTTACCCTCTTAACAATGGGAGTAAAGGGAAAATAAATAGCTACCCCCTAACAAGCACATGGGATAAATGAATCATATATATATATATATATATATATTAAACCATTATCATTGAAGTTGCCTCCTACAAGCAATTAACTAACCACCTTTTAAAATATAAAAGTATATGAATCATCATAATATGTAATATTAAATTATTAAAGGATAATATTCTTTATTCTTATATTAAAATTTATAATTTTTTAATATGGTTCTGAGATAATATTTATTTATTTTTTTTTAATTTTTAATAAAATTTACTTACATTTGTGAATAAAATTGTTCGAACCTAAATCTTGAGATCATTATTCTCTTTTTCACTGGACTATTCCATCAACTTTTTTCTTAGAATGAAAAATTAATAAAAATATATGGTAGAATTTATGAATACATATATAATGTTTTGAAGAGTTTTATGATATGATTATGGTAGGAAGAAGAGATTTGAGAGGGTGACCAAGGATTTAAAAGTGACTCGAGTTTTCTCTACATTGGTGGAAGAGATGAAAGCCATGGCACGTGTGGACGACGACTCTAATTGCACCGACGTCATGGTCCCGGTGGCCCATAGCCAGCGCAGCCCCGTCCTGCTGCTTATGGGCGGCGGTATGGGTGCCGGCAAAAGCACGGCTCTCAAACTTATACTCCAAGAGTAAGCCCTTGTTTTTAATGTGTTGTTTGTATCCACCCATAATCCACTTCAATTTGATTTTAAAAAATATTTTCTAATTTCATTTTCAAAAAAACAATTTTTATTTTTAGTTTTCTAAAAATTAGAAAACACATTTGAAAAATAGAAATGAAAACTTATTTTTAAAAATAAAAATAGTGAATATATGTTCAATATCTATTTTTATAAAAATAAGAATAAACAAATAGTTACGCATTAAATAATTAAATTAAAATATAATTATTAGAAAAATATTATTATATTAAAAATAAAATATGATTAAATAAATAAAAGTTTTAAAACGTTATTAGAAGAATTTGAATTCGAGTTAAATAGAGTTAAAATTTAAAAACTCTTATTTTTATCTTTTCTAAAACATTTTCAATGAAAATGGTGAAAACATATTTTTTTATGTTTTCAAAATCTCACTCATTTTTGTTTTTATTTTTTTAAAAATATTTTTAAAATTTACAACCAAACACGTTTTCTTTAACGTTTTCTATTTTTCAAGAAAATAAAAATAAAAATAACTTATATTCTTTTAAACCAAACGCACCCAAATTTTTAGTTTTTGGGTGAAAATTTAATTTTTAGAGTGAAGTTATTTTTACCCTTAATTATTTAACACTAATATTAATACTAATATATTAAAATATTAATATTAAAATAATATTAAATATAGTAATGATTAAATACTTAAGAATTTAACATTTTAAATAAAAATAATTAATAAAAAAATTTTAATACTATAAAGTGTTAAATATAATAACTATTAATATATTAAATTAATATTTACTTATATTACACTAATATAAAAGGGGAAAACATCCCATGCACTGGCGGTGTAAACTTTTTGTTTCCACAAGCACCCTAATTTTAAGGGCTATATATTTAGTTTAGGAGTTTAGAATTTAATGTTTATGATTAGAATTTAGGGTTTAGAGTTAAGATTTAGGGTTTAGATGTTATGGTTTAGGGTAATATGTTAAGAATTTAGGTTTTAACTTACAAACCCTAAAGTATATCCCTAAGCTCTAAATTTGAACGACATTCCCTAAATTCTAAGCACATAAACATAAACCCCTAAATTATGAACTCTAAAATGGATCTCTAACCCTAAAATTAGGGTGCTTGTGGAAACAATGCTAGTGCATAGTATAATTACCCTATAAAATACATAGTTTAGAAGATAATTTTTTTACTTAATCCAAAAAATTATATTAATTATTTAAAAATATTTAAAGTTTATATTTTATATATAATAAATTACAAATGAATTGTCATGATTTTAATATATATATTTTTTATAATTTAGGGTTATTTATTTAATATATAATAATGTTAATAGATTTTACGATAACAAATTTAAACATCATTTACGTTCATTTATTTTTACTTTATAATATAATGTTTAAAATAAACATTTTATCTTTTCAAAAAGTACTTTTTGACAGCGATGTCAAACACTAAAATCTTAGAACTAATTTTTTAAAACCACTTTCTAACAATACCTTTAAAAAGTAATGCAAAAACACTTATTTTTTTTTATCGGAGTAGAAGAGATTGTTGAAATCCAATTGTTAATATACTTAATGAAAAGTATAAAGAGTAGAGGGGCCAAAGGCAGAAATAGATCTATTCACATTTCGTACGAGTATTTGATGTTGGCAGTGACGGAGCTTTTGAGGGTCCAAGGGTTCTACGCCCCTGTCACTTATTTTAAATATTTAATAAATTTTGATCTAATTATATTAAGGCTTTGTAAAAAAGAAATATATAAATTAAAAAGTTTATTAAATATTTTATCTGATAGGAGTTGAATTAAAGAAAGATGAGTCAATGTCTGCAAATTTTAGTTTAATAATAATTTCGGTCTATATTAGATAAATTATGTATTACTCAGTAAATTTTGAGTTTAAATACTTAATAAATCTTTATAATTTTAAAATTCAATATTTTAACTCCTTCTAATGTTTGATCCTGACTATACCCCTGAACGTTGGTAACGGGACATTTGCAGATCATTCTGGGCAGGAGCGGCTGCAAAAGCGGTGGTGGTAGAGGCGGATGCTTTCAAAGAAACCGATGTTATTTACAGAGCTTTAAGCTCTAGGGGTCACCATAATGATATGCTACAGACAGCTGAACTAGTAAAAAAACCAACTTCCTTTTTTTACTACTTCCATTCAATTTCCTCTTAAATGACTTGCATTTTGATATATATATATATATATGATCAGGTTCATCAGTCCTCGACCGATGCCGCATCGTCGCTGCTGGTGACAGCATTGAACGAAGGTCGTGATGTGGTAATGGACGGGACTTTATCGTGGGTGCCTTTCGTCGAGCAGACGATCGCGATGGCACGAAACGTCCACAAACACCAATATCGAATGGGGGTCGGCTACAAAGTTGCGGACGACGGCACCGTTACGGAGAACTATTGGGAGCAGGTTAAAGAAGAGGAAGGGAATGAACAAGAAAATGGTATTGGGACACATAGGAAGCCATACAGGATAGAGCTGGTTGGGGTGGTTTGTGATGCATATCTGGCTGTTGTTAGGGGAATAAGGTAATGGGGCAGAATAATAACTTTTACCATATTGGCTTATACATACATACATACATACATACATACATACATACATACATACATACATACATACATACGTACTTACGTACATACATACATACATTAAGAATCTGGGGAATTTTACAGGAGATCTATAATGGTGAAAAGAGCAGTGAGAGTAAATTCGCAGTTAAAATCCCATAAAATGTTTGCAAGTGCATTTCCAGGATATTGTCAGCTTGTTGATAATGCCAGGCTCTATTGCACCAACGCTCTAGGAGGTCCACCAAAGGTAAAAAAAACTAATTCTCAGAAAATTATAGACAACATCGAAAACCGATTCGAATTACAGTTTTTAGTTTAGTTCGATTCGGTTCGATTTATTTTTATCTCTGAAGATATGTTGTTGCATATATGTATATACAAATGCAGTTGATAGCATGGAAAGATGGAGAAAGCAAGTTGCTGATAGACCCAGAGGAGATAAAATGCTTGAGAAATGTGAGCAAGTTGAACCCAGGAGCTGAATCTATATTCGAGCTTTACGAAGATCCGAGTGTATTGGAGGAGGCTGGTTCGGTCTGGAAAGACGTAGCTTTGAATCCATCAAGAACAGCCATTGTTTCGGAGCTCAAAGCTTCTATTCAAAGAATCGAAAATGCCAACCATGATGAGACACGGGAACAATCATGACATAAACATGATCCGGTTTCAAGCCTTGCATTGTCTGGTCTTTAAGCTGATGTGGAGTTTAAGAGTGTTCCAACAGGGAGAAACAGTCTCTTTTCATTAATCATGTGCATCTACATGTCTCGTTCCAATTATATGGTTCAAACTCAACGTAATTGTTATTATTATTATTTTATAAAAAAAGTTATTTGGGTAATTAATAGGGGTGTAAATCAACCGAGCTTGAACGAACAAGGATATGTTCGTGTTCGTTTGTTTATTTTTAAAGGTGTTTGTGTTCGGTTCTTGTTCGTTTAATCCCTTTTTGGTGCCCTTTCCATACCCTTACACTAAAAACTTATATTTAAGTTTTAGGGTTAAAGTTTAAAGTTAGGGCTTATTGTTAGAGTTTATGGAATTTAGGGCACAATGTACTTTTTAAGGTTTAGAATTTATTTTTTTAGTGTTGGGGCATGGAAAGGGACACTAAAAAGGGGAGAGGATTTATGTCCGTTTGTATTCTTTTGTTTAGCGTTCACGAATATATTTTTTGTCTAGCGTTGACATAGATGTTTGTTTAACGTTTGCGAACATATTCACCCACATGTTCATTTAGTGTTTGTGAAGAAAAATAGTAAAATTATGCCCTAGTCCTTAAGCTCATCAAGATTCACAGTTTGAACTCACTTTTTGTTCAATTTAGTCCCAACATTCATCAATATTTAAAATGTAGGAAAAGAAGAACCAGATAAACGAGCTTATAGATGAGTCAATAAACGAGCTTTCAAACAAGCTTGTTTGTGAACATAAATGAACCGAACACACCTATGTTTGTTTTCGTTCGTTTATTTAGCTTAATAAACGAGCATAAATAAACGCTAAACAAATTATTCATGAACAGTTCATCGAACGCTCTGTTCACAAACAACGTGCTGACCGAATGAAGGGGTGGTGATCGACGGTGGAAGTTGTAGTAATTTGGGGGTTAGGTTTGAAAAAAATTTAAGGCTTTGGGAACTGTTTTGTAAAATTTGTTGAATTTTGCGATTTTTTAAAAATTTAAAATTTTGGGTTAAATTTTTATTTAAGTTTTTAATTTTTTAAAAATAAAATAAGCATGCCATACATTTTGACTGATTAATGGATTTTTTAATAACAGTTAACGCACCTAAGATTAACGAAATGAAAGGTTAGACATATGTTTTTACTAAAA
The DNA here is from genome assembly GCA_958450335.1 of Hibiscus tridactylites. NCBI lineage: Eukaryota > Viridiplantae > Streptophyta > Magnoliopsida > Malvales > Malvaceae > Hibiscus > Hibiscus tridactylites. Next base: position 91,039,203 of record OY288279.1, on the reverse strand, counting down.
AAATAGTTTAAGAATCTAAAGTTCGTAAGTGGTATAGTTTAGACACTTATATTCATATCTAAAATTCACATATATTTATATTAAAGGGCGATTGGCTTGGCAAGAAACCGTCAAGAACTCCTCTAACTGAGTTTGGAGAAAAATATTGAAGTTACGTGCTGATTTTGACAATAAGAGTGTTTAAGATTAGGAAGGTTTGAGAGACCCTTCGACACAAGAATGAACGTGTTCCCTGGTTTAGACTTGTTTGGGGAGGGTTAGCCATTCCTCACCAATCTGTAATTACCCAACAAATTGAACCAGAAATGTAACAGAAAAGAGAGAGGAATTTCAGAGAGAGAGAGTGAGATAAAACTCTATTCATTCATCATATGAGTCGGTTACAGGGCAAACCCACCCTTTAACCCTAACGGTCACAAGGGACCGCGGAACGACACTGTTCCTTGCTCATAACAGCTGTACAAGACGCAGTGTTTCATTAAACAACGGTAAAAAACGAAAATTTAAACACCAACGGTAAATACTCCCTTACAATACTCCCCCTTTTATAATCCTTGACCTCAAGGATTAAAACCTGGGAATTGTTGTTGAATCTTGTAGAGATTCTCCCACGTGGCATCCTCTGGGAAAGAGTTGGTCCACTCAACTAAGACCTCTGTGACAGCTCTATTCCCCTTTTTGACCATTCTCCTCTCCAGGACCTTCACTGGTTCCTTAGCAATGGCACCATCACCTCCAATTACAGGTAAGTCAGATTGAACAGGGTCAGCTCCCACATGCTTCTTCAATTGCGAAATATGAAAGACCGGATGAACTCTCGAACCAGCTGGGAGATCCAATCGATAGGCTACCTTCCCCACCTTACCATTAACCTTATAGGGTCCGAACCACTTAGGAGCTAACTTGTGATTCAACCTTCTTTGTACAGAATGCTGTCGATATGGTTGCAATTTCAGATACACCCAGTCCCCCAGATTCAATTCACACTCAGTTCTGAGTTTATCTGCTTGCTGCTTCATCCTCTCCTGAGCACGTTTCAAGTAGAATCTCATCATTTTCATAGCTGCTTCCCTCTGTTGCAAGCTTCTATCCACCTGGGCCACTGGTGAATCCCCTGCCAAGTAAGGTAGATGTGCTCTTGGTTCTTGTCCATACAGAGCCATATGAGGGGTGGTCTTGATTGCTGAGTGGTACGAAGTGTTGTACCACCACTCTGCAAGATATAGCCAGGAACTCCACTTCACAAGTCTCTCCTCAGTCATGCATCTCAGGTAAGTCTCCAGGCCTTGATTCACCCTTTCAGTTTGACCATTTGTCTCAGGATGGTAAGCTGTGGAAGGGGTGATGGCTACCCCTAGTTTCTGAAATAACTCCTTCCAGAAAATACTCATGAACACCCTGTCTCTGTCACAAACAATAATTTCAGGTAGACCATGCAACTTAAAAACATGCTCCATGAAAATCTGAGCAACATCCAATGATGTATAAGGGTGGGCCATGGCCACAAAATGCCCATACTTTGTTAATCTGTCCACAACCACAAAGATTACCTCTTTACCTTGGGATTTGGGAAGTCCTTCAATGAAGTCCATGCTGATACATTCCCAAGCTTTTTCTGGGATTGGTAGAGGCTGTAGCAACCCTCTAGGATGCTGTAAATCATGTTTGTTTTGTTGGCACACCTCACATTCCTTCACTAGTTTCTTCATGTCCTTCCTCAGCCCCTTCCAGTACACCACTGCAGCAACTCTCTTGGAAGAAGCATGAGCACCTGAGTGTCCTCCCATAGGGCAACTATGAAAAAACTTAAGGATGTCATTCCTTAACCCTTTTTCCTTGCCCACTACAAGCTTGTCTTTCCTTCTCAATCTTTGACCATCCCATGAATATTTCCCCTGCATTCTTTTCCTTTCCTCAAACTCTTTTATCATGTTCTTCAATTTCTCATCAGAGATCCAGGAGTCAGCTATCTTCTGTAAAGTTTCAGTTGTTGAAGAACTCACTGTAAAAGGAGTGCACTCAATAAACAAGGGGCTCCTGGACAACACATCAGCCACTATGTTATGAATTCCCTTTCTATAGCACACCTCATAATCAAAACCCATCATCTTCACCACCCATTTCTGTTGGGAAGGGGTGATAGCTTGTTGGTTAGTTAAAAACTTTAGACTCTGGTGATCAGTTTTTATCCTGAAATGTCTCCCCAAGAGGTAAGCAGACCATTTCTTAACTGCCATCAACACAGCAAGCATTTCTTTGTCATAAATGGATAAGGCCTGATGCCTAATTCCCAATCCTTTGCTGAAAAAGGCCAGGGGTCTCCTCTTCTGAACTAACACAGCTCCCACACCCAAAGCAGATGCATCTGCTTCCACTGTGAATTCAGCACTGAAGTCAGGCAAGGCCAAAACTGGAGCAGTGTGCACAGATTTCCTCAGCAACTCAAAGGCTTGTTGTTGTTCCTCCCCCCATTTCCAGGCTCCCTTCTTCAGCAGATCATTCAGTGGCTTAGCTAGGATCCCATACCCCTTTATAAACCTCCTATAGTAACCTGAGAGTCCCAAGAATCCCCTCAGTTCCTTTACAGAGGTTGGAGTGGGCCAAGTGGAAATGCACTGAACCTTGTCTTGTTCCATAGAAATCTGCCTATTACATATAACATACCCTAAATACTCCACTTGCTCAGCACCAAAACAACATTTGCTTTGCTTGGCAAACAAGGATTAGGCCCTTAGCAGCTCTAGAACCTCTCTCAAATGTCCTAAGTGCTCCTCCCATCCTTTAGAGTACACCAAAATATCATCCAAAAACACTAGAACACTCTTCCTCAGTAGGTGCTTGAAGATTTTGTTCATGAGGCTTTGAAAGGTTGCTGGGGCATTGGTGAGGCCAAAGGGCATGACCAAGAACTCATAATGCTCCTCATGAGTCTTGAAAGCAGTTTTAGCAATGTCAGGTGGCCACATTCTGATCTGGTGGTAACCTGATCTGAGGTCCAACTTAGAAATTTTTTTTGGCTTCCCCCAATTCATCCAACAGCTCTTCAATGATGGGCATGGGGAATTTGTCTTTCACTGTGAGTTGATTAAGTCTCCTGTAGTCCACACACATCCTCCAACTCTCATCTTTCTTTTTCACCATCACCACAGGAAAAGCAAATGAACTGTTGCTATCCCTAATCACTCCAGTATCTAACAATTCCCTGGTCATCTTTTCAATTGCATCTTTTTGATAAACATGGTATCTATATGGGGGAATCTTTACTACAACATGCTCATCCAACAAAGGGATCTTGTGCTCTTGTCCCCTGACTAGTGGCAACCCTTTTGGATCCTTGAACACATCATCAAATTCCCCTAGCAGCTGTTGTAAATCTGCAGACTTAGTTTCCTTCCTCAGATGCATGTCAAATTGTGAGTCCATCACCAAACAAGCTGTGCAAGGCCCAGCTATTGCTTTCAACATTTTCAGACAAGTTTTGGCTTCTATTTCAGTAACTGGTCTTGGATGTATCCCCACCAAACTCTTGGTCTCTCCTTGCTGTTCGAAATCCATGGTCAAGGTCTCGAAATTCCATTGAATTGGACCCAAAGAAGCAAGTCACTGAACTCCAAGGACCACATCACACGTTTTCAGGGGTAGCACAAAGCAATCAGTGGTGAAACTGTGCCCCTCTGTGTACCACTGCACCTCCTTACACCATCCCACTGTCTCTAACTGCCCACCATCAGCAACAATTACTCTCACAGGGTTCCTTTGTTCCAGCATTAACCCACACTTTTCAACCACTGAGTAATTGAGGAAGTTATGTGTACTTCCTGAATCCACAAAGGCTACAAACTCAGCTCCACTTACTGTGATTTTAATTCGCATGGTTGCACACCCAAGCATTCCCCACATAGCCTGCAGAGATAGTACAGGCTTATCAACTCTACCTAAACCAGCAGGTTCAGCATTTTCCTCCTCACAATCCAGGAACACCTCCCTTTCCCCATAATCCTCTACCTCTTCAACAATTATATGGTATAACTGTGATTTCCCTGCACACTTGTGACCAGGGGTGTACTTAGCTGAGCACCAAAAGCACAAGCCCTTTTTCATCTTATCCTCAATCTCAGCAGAAGACATTGTTTTTCCCATATTTTTCAGTCCCAAAATACTAGGAGCCCGTGAAGAAGAAGGACGACTAGACATTGGGGAAACACTACACGAGCTTTGGGCGGTGCTGGGAGCACTAACATGGACTCGAGGTGTGAAGTTTGGTGTCTTAATCGATGTGGGCAAAGATGGAAGTGCAGTATGTCGGGGAGTGACTATGGGACTATTTTTCTTGGCTCCAGGGAAAAATATAGCTTCTAAATTCTTAGCCATATTGTACGCATCAAGCAACGTTGCAGGCTGCAGCAATTTTAAAAATTGAGAGATTTCTAACCTGAGATGGTTTTTGAACACACTGAGCACGTATTCATCTGGTAGTTGGACTTGATTCAAGAGCTGCACAAAATCTTCATAAAACTGGTCCACTGATTCCGTTTGTCTCAGAGCCACTAATTCTGCAAATGGGTCCTCAAATCCCTCCGGTGCGAAGCGTTCCTGAAGTAGCTTAAGATACTGACCCCAACTGAATTGATGTAGACTGCGATTGTTCTTCGTGATAAACTGATGCCACTGCAAAGCCCTTCCTTCTAAGTGAAGCATAACCAGTCAGATTTTGCACTCCTCTAGGACCCTTTCTGCTTCAAAAAACTGCTCCAATTTCATCAGCCATCCCTTAAAATCCGTTCCATCGAATTTCGGACAAGGTAGCCGATACGCAAAATTCTGCATCACAGTAGTTCCTTCCTTTTGGGTGCCTCTCTTCAACCCAGAAGCTTCCTTGCCTACCACCTGTTCCTCTTCCTCCACAATGATTGTGTCCTCTGGTGGTTGTTGTCCCGAGCTATTCCCAGATTTGGTGCTCGGATGCGGTCCCAAAATGCCACGTCCTGCTTCTGCCGTTTCCTGAGTTTGTGTTGTCGTCGAATCCGGGCTGGCCGTTTTCCTCAACGCAATCCCGATGAATTTTTGAAGTTCCGACAAAATCGCAGTACGCATTTCAGACATCCTTTCCTCCATTTTCGAATCCAGTCTGGAAATGTCTTCCTTCACCGTAGAAATCTCAGATTGCAACCTAGCCGTCTCCTGTCGCCACTGGGGTGTTTCCACAGGGGCCTCCGTCGAATCAATGCCGGCCTGCTGCGCCTGGGCTGCCTGACCCCGAGTACGGACGCCGTCCACCATTCTCTCGTCGATCGAACGAAAGCTCTGATACCCTTATAATTACCCAACAAATCGAACCAGAAATGTAACAGAAAAGAGAGAGGAATTTCAGAGAAGAAGATAGAATTTCAGAGAGAGTGTGAGATAAAACTCTATTCATTCATCATATGAGTCGGTTACAGGGCAAAACCACCCTTTAACCCTAACGGTCACAAGGGACCGCGGAACGACACCGTTCCTTGCTCATAACAGCTGTACAAGACGCAACGTTTCATTAAACAACGGTAAAAAAAAACGAAAATTTAAACACCAACGATAAATACTCCCTTACACAATCTTTCTTGGCTTGGCTTGTGATTCATGATAAGCTGTGAACGAGGTCAATGATGTAGCGATGGAGTTGCAAGTTGACTCACATCGCTTATTGTGTAAAGATGCTATTGAATGTCGAAATCACTTGTTTGCAAAGTGTGTTTTCACTCGGCAAGTTTGAATGGGGATTCTCTTGGCCTGTCACTTGGGGATGCGGTTAGAATCTTGGTTGTGTATGGTCTAATGGTTGTTAATACTGGGCGCAAGGGGAGGTCTCTCGTAGCTCTTATAATTCGTTTGATTTGTTATGGATTTCTCTATTACATATGGTAAAAAAAGAACTGTAAAATGCATGGAAGGCAGCCTCGACAATCTGATGCAATTGTCGCATTAATTAAGGACATCAGAATGAAGCTTTTGGTTATACTAAATTTACTCAATCTTCCTCTACTCTTGCCATGGAATTAGGGGATTGTTTAGTTTTTTCCTTTTCCTTTTCATTAATGTATAGTTTGGTATAGTATAGTATGTTGGTTTGTCTGGTGTTTTTGTACATGATGATTATTTTTGGATGAATAAAAAACTTTTATTTATTCGAAAGAGAACATATATGTGAGTGTGTGAAAGTAAAATGTAATAATTAAGTAAGGACCATACTTTGATACATAAACTTACGTAAATTACTCGTCTTTTAATTTTAGGGTAATTGTTCTATACACAAGCGCTTGTGGAAACTTTTTTACACAAACGTCTTAGTTTTAGGGGTTAGGGACTCCGTTTAGGGTTTAAAGTTTAGGGGTATAAGTGTAGTAGTTTTGAATTTAGGGATTGTTGATAGAATTTTGAGTTTAGGGTTAAAATTTTGGGTTTATAAGTTAAAACCTAAATCCCCACTCATATTACCCTAAAACTAAACTCTAACCCTAAACCCTAAATTCTAACCCTAAATCCTAAATTCTAAACATGAACCCTAAATTCTAAACCTTTACACTAAAACTCCTAAATTCTAAACCCTAAACCCTAACCCTAAACCCTATAATTGAGGTGCTTGTGGAAACAAAAAAATTTCACCGCCAGTGTATATGATATTAATCCTTAAAGTTAAGTATCTAAATTTTAAATTTTATAGGTCTAATACGAATAACTGTGTAAATTTTTTTACCCTTATCAAAATATAACTCATCAAATTACTATGTAGCTATTGGGCTTTCTCGTTGGGGCATCTGAATTTAGGTTTTCGTGCTGTCGGATTCTTAATTCTAACGCAGCAGCAAACCCTACTGGGCAGCATCCAGGCTACTTCTTCAGCATTGTTTTCGTTAAAATTCGTGGGGAAATCTTTTAGTCGATTCGGTTCAAGTTGATCTGCGCGGGAGAAGTTACCAGTATGTTTTCTTGTTTACATTTTGTATAAAGCGTTTCAAAATTGTGTATTCATTTTCAAATTATTTCCTACGCGATTTCGCGTTCAATCTGCTGTGACGGGGGTTTTAAATCCTAATCTATGAATTGGGGCAAACTTGGTTCTGTTTTTGTATATCCCTAAGAAGATAACGTCACATAAAAACGCTCATTGATGTAGACGGTCCTTCCTCCGTCGATGAGTTTTCTCATATTCCATCGCCTTGTGGAGCGGCGTTGCTGCTTTTACCATTTGGGATTTGCCATGAGACGTACATTCCAATTATTTTCTGATTATGTAAATTTACTGATGGTAGTTTGAACATGACTGTGGATCAAAATCCCTTTTTCTTCGATTGGGGAAAATCTATCAATTATGTTTTTATATCCCGAAGTTAACTTTGTCTAGAAATGGTCGTCGATGTTGATGGTACTCTTTTCCGGGAGTTTATCCGTCGATGGTAGTCTCATATTCCTTCGCGGCGTTGCTGCTTTTACTTATTGGGATTGGCCATGAGACTTACATAGTTTTTTTGCTTGTCTTGTTTAAAATAAGGAAGTTGTTTTGATGTTATAAGGATGAGGGCAATGAGGATAGCAATCACAAATTACCATCTTTCGGGACTGAATTGCTTCTAAAGCCTTGTTGTTATTCTGCAATTCTGATGCCCTTTACTGCAATGGTTATAGACTTATATTGAATCTGTAATTCAATGCCCAAGTGTGTTGTTAAATTAACGTTTTTTCTTTGTTTTGAGTCGAGTTTTACTCACGTGGACTAATTGCACATATTATCCATTCTATGCAGGCGTCAAAGTCAGAACCGTTTTTCATTGGGTCGGGTGGATCCGAAATCATGATTCACAGAACAGAAGTGCTATGACTTGTGCATTCACTGATGTTGGCTTAATTACAGGAAAGAATAAGCACACGTTTATGCCCCTCCCATAAACAAAACCTGACACCAAAAAAAGACAAGGCAAAGAAGGGAAATCCAATTTTCCCCAGATGAACTCAACAATGGAGGCAACACAAAATGAGCAAAATAGTGAAGTAAACCCTCCTGATTTACAGCCTCCGACTCTTTCAAAGAATGCCCAAAAGAAGCTTTTGAAGCAACAGAAGTACGAGGCGAAGAAAGCAGAGAAAAAAGCTCTAATGAAAGAGCAAAAACAGAAGGATGCGGAGAGGAAGCGAAAAGAGTGGGAGGATAAACTGGCCGCCTTATCCGAAGATGAAAGGATTAAACTCATAGATTCAAGAAAAGAGTTGAGGAAAGAGAGAATGGAGAAAAGGTCCGAAGAAAGAGGCCAGAAAGTCCAGAGACTGACCCAAGCCAAGGAAACCGGCCAAAACATTGTGGTCGATCTCGAATTCTCGCATCTCATGACACACTCCGAGATCCACAGCCTCGTCCAGCAGGTTGTCTAATCTTTAGCAAATGACTAAAATTGCTCCTCTATCACGTTGTAATTTATGTTGTTGTCGAACCATGCAGATTATGTACTGCTATGCTGTGAATGGAAGATGTAGCGTGCCTGCTCACCTCTGGTTGACTGGATGCCAAGGGGAAATGGAAACTCAATTGCAGAGGCTCCCTGGATTTGATAAGTGGATTATTGAGAAGGAACAACAATCTTATATCGAAGGGTTCTCCGAACGAAAAGATGATTTGGTGTACCTTACTGCAGATTCTGAAACCGTGCTGCATGAACTTGATCCCACCAAAGTTTATATTGTTGGGGGATTGGTGGACAGAAACCGGTGGAAAGGTATAACCATGAAGAAAGCGGAGGAACAGGGAATTCGTACAGCTAAACTCCCAATTGGAGATTATATGAAGATGTCCAGTTCTCAGGTATGCTTTATTTTCGTAGAACAACTGGACTGCAAAGAGTGTCTTGAATTCTTTATTTTGATGCAATTATTTGTTAGCTGCAAGGGAAAGCCGAAAAGGTAATAGGTTAGCATGTAGATTGTAGGTTGTGGACTGTGGACTTTTGTTTCTGATGATGGGCATGCTTGGTAGATCAGACTAATTTTCTAACGAACAATTAAAGAAGCAAATGTTTGTTGTAACGATTTATTCTCTAATTAGCATTTCATTCCTATGAGTGCAGGTTCTCACAGTGAACCAGGTTATAGAGATACTCCTCAAGTTCCTGGAGACAAAAGATTGGAAAGTTTCCTTCTTTCAAGTAGTTCCTCAGAGGAAAAGAAGTGAAGGTGATTCAGGAAACTGCCAAGAAGTGGATGGAGAAGAGTGTGATGAGGAAATTAAGGAATCTGAGGCGAAAAAGAGGTGTGTTGAAGTGCTTTCTCATGACTAGAAGAGCTCCTTGGATTTTGGTTTATGCAGAATAGAAATCCGCTGCCCCTATCTACGCTTCAACACTAAAAGTAAGGTTTTAAGAGTTTAGGATTTATGGTTAGGGTGTAGAGTTTAATTTTTTTAGTGTTAGAGCATATAGATAGAAGCATAAAAAAGGGCAGAGATTTTTTTGTTCTTACATGCAAATCAATATTTATTGGCTTTATGGTTCCATTATTTGCCTCTCCATTTAAAACTTTGATTAAAATGAGAACTAGTGCATATTGTGTTTGTAAGGATGGTTTAGTCCTCGAATTCAAAATAGTTCAATAAATTAACCCTTTGTGTTTAAAAAAGTTATGTAAATTCAGACCTCTTAATTTTGTTCAATTGAATTGAATTCATTGTTAAATGTTTTTTTATAAATCATCTTTCTAAAATTGAGTCATTTTCTTATAACAGAAAAATGTTGGTTTCTCATTGTGGTTTTGTTTTAATCTCAGTTGTGATTAGAAGATAAGCAAGGAGCAACATTCTGTTTATTGTTTTATCCGTGGCCTCTTTGTTAAGCCAAGTCCATGACATAATAATGTTCATGTATATTAATATCATACCCCTTTTTTGTACAATTAATTTCTTCAACATGTGTTGCACTATTTTTTGCTATTTAAATTATGTCGTGAAATTTTCTATATCATTTTTTATAATTTGAGTAGTTATAACTTTTATTGTTTGTTATTATCATAGTTGATAATTAACATTAAGGAACTTTTTAATATACATACAATAAACTAAAGAGTTACTAAACTTTGATGTAGTTTTACCTTTCATTTCCCTAGTCTTTGGGTCTTTTATTTTTTTTATACATTCTTATAATATTTATAATTCTTTCTATAAGTATTGTAAATGTGCAAATGTCACATGACAAATGTTATGCTATAGTAATATTTAATGGCAAAATCATTAAGATTTGATGGTCAGTTTTTTTTGAGTAAAATGACTTAGTTTTTTTTTTTAAGTTCGAGAAGAATTTTGTGAGGAGGAGAGGGAAGAGAGTGAATAGGGTTAATTTGATTGTATGAGGGGAAGAAATTAGGGATAATTAATTTTGGTTTAATTTTGTTTTTTTTAATTTTCAAAATTAAAAACCATACCACGTATTTGTTTATAATTGGATAACAAAATAAATTAACGTCGGTGACAAAGAAACTTATTTGGACCAAAAAATGTATAATTTAAATACTTATTTAAGGTGAAGCCTAATTAAAAGGTGGCATCTAATACAATTTCAGGTTTGGTAGTGTTAACCTTAAAACTGAGTTGGAGGTCAATCTAACGAATATAAATCATCTACCTTTTTTGTGTACTCCTATTTATACTCTCATACTAATTTTTTTATATTTTAGGGTTTAGAGTTTAAGGTTAAGGTTTATTATTAGGATATAAAGAATTGGGCGTAGAGTGTATTTTTAGAGTTTAGGGTTTAAGATTCAAAATTTAAAATTACGTTTAGAATTTAATTTTTTAATAATATTTAGTGTTGTGACATAAAAAAGAAAAAAGACCGAAAGATTTTTGTCCCAACCTAATTGCCCATATCATATTACTCACTTAAATATGGTTCAATGGTACATGAGACCCACATATTTTTCAAGAAAAAAAGATCATAGTGATTCATACATTTTGTGAGATCCAATGTGGCCCTTAAACGAAGAAAAAAATTAACATGACCCTTTAACCAATGAAATTGTAGTTAATCGTTACGATATTGACACTACAATTTATGATGTTGACGTGACAATCACTGTAAATAATGATGTTATATGGAGACTTAATTCGTTTTTTGATTGAGTTTGAGATTTATTTAATCTTTAAACAAATAAAGAAGTTTTTTTAATTTAAAATTATGAAAATATTTTAAAAAATAAATATTAAAAATTACTAAAAGTAAAACAGTTTTAAAATTTTTAAAATATAAAATCAAGTTTTAAACTATCAAAACTATACAATGCTAATTTGTTTTATAAAAAAACAAAATATATTTATAAAATATTAAATTTTTTGAACACTTACGCTGGAAAAGTTTTTGACTGTCGTTCACCACTATCTTGAATATACTGTTATTTTTTTAATAGTATAAAGGTGATTTTAATATAGTATCTGTTCATATATATTTATAACTCTTTAACAATAGCATACACTTTGTAGATAGAGCGATTTAAATATGTATTTCCTAAAATGAATATAATCCGTTTTCCACTGAGACACTTGTTGGGTTCGAATTTACAATTATTTATTACACATTTTCAATCGAAAATATAACAATTATATTTTTATTTTTAAATAAGTTTTATATTTAAAATAATTTATTGAGTAAGAGGATAATAATAAATAAATAATATAATTTATTTAACCCCACTATCTAGTTGCTAAGGCAAAGGCCATGTTTGGTAAAGAGAAGTTTGATGCATAATTAGAGGTTTGACTAGTCAAATCCGCTAATATTGTTGTTTGGTAAACAACAGATTAAAAGAGCGGATTGGGGTGAAACCGCTAATTTTGAAACATCTCATAATAGGATTTGAGATTAGAGGTTTGATATTAAAGTTATAAAGACTCTTTTATCCTTACCAGTTACCAAAAATCTCAAAATAACCTAAATTAAATATTTTTTCACTCTATTTATAAGCTAATCCTATTTTTTTTCTTTTTATTATCACATATTTATATGTGTATTTAAATTTATTTATTAATTAAATTATATTAAAATAGTTATATAAATAATAAATTAATATATAAATCATTTGAATATATTTAGAAAAGTTATATTAAAAATAATTTTATAGATCTAATTAATAATAATTAGATACAAAATATTGATAACTAATAAACTATTCAAACAACTATTGAATATAACCATGTCCTTATATGTCATTTTGTTTGTTTAAATAATCTAATAGCTATCAACTATCGGTTAATTTTACCAAACACTTTTATACAATCAGTTAATACAATCCGCTAATCAAATCAGCTAATGCAATAAGCTATCAGCTAATGTAATCCGCTATCCGCTAATTGCCAAACAGAGCCAAAATATTCTTAGTTTAGACTTTGAGAACTTATTTTTTCTTTGAAAATTTTTAATAATATTTTTTATTTTTAACAAAATTTTGAAAATATTAAAAAATTTTTAAATACTAATATATAGTATGAAAATAGTATTACGTTTTATAAATTTTTAATTTTTCTCTTAATAAAGAAGTATTTAAAATTTAAAATATATAAAATTATTTCAACAATAAAAATATACAAAATTACTATTATATATTCGACTAAAAATATGATCAATAAATAATAATATACTCATGCCGAAGAGAGTCAATCTAAAACTTTTCGGATGAAAGTGTTAAATTTTTAATTATAAATATTTTAAAATTTTGTTTTTATTAATTTATAATTTATCATTTTATAACTTATGACATTTCACCATTTTACTTAATTTTTAAATTTTTTATTAGTATTTCTATTATTACTAATTTTAATATCTATTTTGTGAATATTTTAATAAACTTTTTCGAGGATTGTTATATCTGAACTGTTCAGATAATCGAACTGTAACTGTATAAATAACTGTTGGGGTCTCAAGTTTCTCCACACATTCTTATCTTAGTTTTTTAGATATAAGCTAAAATCGTTGTCTAAATCTTCCCCAAGAGGAATACCCTTTGAATCTTCATTATCTCGTAACTGCTTCCAATCGAAAATTCGAACTTTATATTTTTAACTAAATTCATCATTTATTTTGATTAGTAAAATAGTATTTTTGTTTAATTTTTTAGAATAGAAATTCTTCGAAAACCGTGAGATTCGCAAGCAAAAGATATAGAGACAAAAAATCCCGAAGCATTTAATGAGATTCTCATCCCTATATTACACGTATACTCGAAGTAGTTATAAGAAAAATGACTTAAATGAAAAATAAGAGCTCAAAGTATCATTCTTTTAAATTTTTAAGTGCCCAAAGTATTTTTTTTTTGTAAAAATAGGTGCTCAAAGTTTCAATAGTTACAATTTTAGGTGACCGACAGTTAAAAAAGTGTTAAATTTTTTTATGACCAACACGTGACACTAATTTGTTTTTTTTTTTAATTTTTTAAGGAAAACACCCAAAAATTTTAGATTTTCATAAAATTCTGAAATTTTTACAAAACATTCTCCAAATCCCTAAAATTTTTCAAATTCAAACCCCTAAATCGCCGCCGACGACCACACCCCTTTTGTCGCCGGACCAAGGCGGTCATTTTCCCCAACACGACGTCGCCGGAAACGACAAACGTCGTGCCAACCGAACGTCGATTTTACGTTCGGCGTTTTTGGCGACTCCGTGTTGGGGCAAATGACCGCCTTGGTCTGGCGACCACATGGGTGTGCTCAAAAGCGGCGACCGACGGCGATTTAAGGGTTTGAGTTTGAAAATTTTTAGGGATTTGAGTAATTTTTTTTGTAAAAAATTTAAAATTTCAAGATTTTCTAAAAAGTTTAAAAAATTATAAAAAATTGTTTTGAAGTTTTTAATTTTGAAAAAAAGTAAAATAAATATGACACATGTCAAGCATTGATTGGTTAACAATTTTTAACACATTCTTAACGATTAGACACTTAAAATTATAACATTATAAATTTAGACACTTAAAATTATAACGGTTCAAACTTATTAAACACCTATTTTTATAAAAACAAAAACTTTAGACATTAAAGTTTAAAATAATTATACTTGGTCACTTATTTTTCATTTAAGCATAATAAAAAGAGGTATTCTTAGATAATTTAAATCTAGATGGAAGCTGGAACTTCTTAGGATTGAGCTTGGCAGTTCATTCCCAATTTCCTTTAAAACCGAACAATTCTATTACAAATCCGTGATCGAATCGATTCTCATCTTCTCTCATTCCACACATTCAAAGGTACACAATTCCTACTTCTTTGTTTCTAATTCGGATCTAATACATGCACTTTTTCTGAATTTCCGTTGAGAATTTGATTTCCCGACCTCCAATTCTGCCAAATTCAATGACATCTATTAAGATAATTGTCGTTTGCTTTAGCGTTTATGGTTTCTTCTTGCATGATTTACAAAAGCATGAAGCGAAAATTTAGACTCCGGCGAAGTTTCTCATTTTAGATTTTGATTGATCAATGAGCGAGCAACTGAGAGCATTTCTTGAATGTTGAATTTTGTCCTCTACCGTACATTCAGCTTCCAATAGCACTTAAAGAACGTTTCCTGCTAATTAGCTTCCTGATCTGCTACTCTATGGTTAATAGCTTCGAAATTAGTTTTTCACTTGTAATCTTCACATTGCTGCTGATGTTTGTGGTGCTGTTCTTATACAGAGTGTGATAATGTCCGGGGAGGGAGTTGATGAGGTTATTCGAGTGCCTGGAACTCGGGAAGGTGATTCTTTGAAGCCTGAGACACAATTGTCTGAAAGAAATGGAGAACTTTCCAAGGAAAATGCTGGCTTAGATGCCAACTTGAGTTCGGATGACGCACATGATAAGCTTTTACAGACAGTTACTGAACTCCAATTCGAGAGTGAATTCCTAAAGTCTCAGCTGGAAAGCTTCAAAAATGTCCAATCAGAACATGATGTTCCATCCCAACAAACTAATGTAAGCGGAAAGGAAACTGAGTATTCGGCTAACGTAAAAGAACTACATGATAGAATAGAATCTTTGAGCAGAGAACTTAGTGAAGAAAAACTAACACGAACTGCAGCAGAAGAGGCTTTAAAGCATCTTCGAGAGGTCTACTCAGAATCAGATGCCAAAGCTCAAGAACTCTCTGGCAAGCTTGCTGAAGGTTAGAGGAGTCCATTATTAGAACTCTCGTCTTATTTACATTTTGAAAATATTAAAGGATTTTTCTCTGTAAAATTGGCTCAATGTAAACTTGTAAACCAAAAATTTCTTTTCTATAAGAATATCTCATATAACAAAACAAGGATCACTGTTTTTAGTGTAATACATGTTCTTATTTCTGCTAAGTCTGTTCTGACCCTTGAGTATATACCATTGAATTCATGTTGTAGCTCAACAAAAGTTGGATCAAGAAATAAAAGAGCGTGAGGAGAAGTACAATGAGCTTGACTCCAAATTTAACCGGCTTCACAAGCGTGCGAAACAGCGTATTCAAGAGGTTCAGAAGGTGAATTATGTCCTTTGATTATTTTATTTAACTGCACTGCTTTCCTAATGTTGTTAAATTTCATATCAATATAAATAATGGAAGTAAGCTTCATGTTTGCATGGGAATTAAGTTAGATTTTTGTTTGGAGATTGTTATTTTCAGGAAAAAGATGACATTGAGGCCAGGCTTTGTGAAGTTAATGAATCACTTGAGCAAGCATCATCCCAGCAGTCAGGTCTGCAGCAAGAGCTTGAACGCACTCGTCAACAAGCAAATGAAGCATTGAAAGCGATGGATGCAGAGAGACAGCAATTACGAAGTGCAAACAATAAGTATAATCATTGTTGAACTACATAATTCTAACAACGAAGTCGAACCTAAAAAAAATGAACTTATCCTTCATTGTGAATCTCTTTGTCTTAACACCGACTGATTGAGCCTATCGAGTTTTATTCATTATTTATCACTTTTTTCTAATTCTGATGCCGCAAATACCTAGACTCCGAGACAATATTGAGGAATTGCGCCGTTCAATGCAACCTAAAGAAGATGCTATCGAAGCGTTGCAACAATCAATTTTAGAGAAAGAACAGGTACTATAGCTTTATGTGCATACAATTTAGTGTGTTTGGTTCTGAATAATATATCGTGCGTTCCAATATCAATAGATTTCATGTATGTTTGTTTTCTTTTTGGAAGACTATTAAACAATTCCTTATAACTCAGAACTAATTATCATCAATTTGATCAAATGCTTATACTTGGTAACTTCATGTGTGAACCTCTGAAAATTAAACAGAGTTAACAATGACATCAATTCCTATGGATGGATTTATGTTTTGTTGCTTTGTCTTCCTAGTGTATTTTACTGCCGGAATTCTTGATGGAGTCTATCTTATACATGCTCGCATTTAGATGTTAGAAGACTTGCAAGGACTAGTACAACTTGCAGATGAAAAAAGGCAAGCTGCAGTTGCAGAGGTAGCTTCTAAACATCAGAAGGTAAGTTGCATTCGGATGTATAATGTGTCAATGATGGTTAATATGCAAAGAACTTTCTCTTCTTTCCGATATACCTTGCAAGAATGGTGCTTTGGTTTCGTGATTCTTCTCTCTTCTTCATCAGAATATAGAAAGCTTGGAAGCACAACTAGCAGATGCTTTATCCGATAGAACTAAGGCCGCTGAAACAATTTCTTCCCTGCAGGTAAGATTTATTGTCACAGCATTTTTCCCTAGTTGGAGATTGAATATATTCTTCCTAAGTTTTTAAGTTTTTTTTTTTTTTTGTATGGGTCAGGAGAAATGAAGGGGAGGGGGGATTCTTTGGCTTGTTCTTTTCCGTTCTGTGTGTAATATCTAGGTTGAACAAGCATTATGGATACATGCTTTTGCAGGTGCTTTTGGCAGAGAAAGAGTCTAAAATTGCCGAGATTGATGCAGCTTCGACTGGTGAAGCTGCACGATTAAGAGCTGCTATGGAATCTATTAAAGGAGAGCTTGCACATGTGACACTTGAGCACGTATGAATCAAACTCCTCAAATAAGTAAATGCCATTAATCAAAACAATATTATTACTGTTATTCACAAATATAGTGGGTTAGCATTTGTTTTCCTTATCATCAACAAACCATGTGATTTTTCAGGAAAAGGAAAAGGAGAGCTGGGAAGCTGCCTCTCGGGCATTCAAAACAAAACTGGAAGCTGCTGAGAGTAACTGCATTCGTGCTGAAATAGAAGCTGCTAAAATGAGAAGTATAAACATTTCAGAGAGAACCTTTGTAATTTTAAATTAGTTACTTATCTGCAAGAAAATGAAAATCCATTTTACTTGTTGGATAGGTCAGCTGGAATTAGAGGCATCTCTGCAAACCCAGATACTAAGTACTAAAGAAGCTGACCTAGCAGCTGCCAAAGAAGAGGTTTAACTTTATCTGCAGCTCATTCTTTTTCCTGTTAGTTTTTCCCCTGCAATTTATATTTTGGTTCTGCATGACCTCCGCTAGATGTTTTTGTTGTTTGAGGATGAGATCAATTATTCTCACAACGGACACATAACTATGTAGCAGAATCTTATATGTCCTGCTTCTTGTTTTTCAGATTAGCCGGCTTGAAAGGGAATTTTCTTCTTATAAAATTCGTGCACACACACTTCTCCAGAAAAAGGATGCAGAACTAGCAGCAGCTAAAGAGTCTGAACAAGCAAAAGTGCTTGAAGAAGCATTAAAAGTATAATATTGTAATACAAGATGATTATAATTTTTTTATTTACATTTAATCTCTCTTTAAAGGATAAGAAAAATCATTTCTTTGATTGCTGCAGGAAGTAGAAAGAGAATTATCATTAGTATCTGCAGAAAGGGATAGGGCCCGTCAAGATCTTCAGGATGTTTTATGCAACCATGACAAAGAAATTGCAGAAAGGTAGCATCATAAGTTAAAACCCATGATGAGATGGAAATATGTACCAAACTTATGATCTCAAGAACACTCGTCAGGAAAGAAAAAAAGGATGCCAAAAATATATGTTGGATTTTAGGCATTTGCTAAGTTAGAACATTATGTTCACCTTTTGTGCTTTGAATTCTATACTGAAATTATTCACTCTGCTTTATACTAGAGATGCTGGACTTGACAATGCCAAACAGCAGATCAAAAGTTTAGAGATTAATCTTCATTCTGCTAATTCTCGCCATCAATCAGAGAGCTGCGTGGGAAATAGACCTTAAAAATTTGGAAGAAACTTGGCGATGTAATGTTTCAGTGCATGCAAAATTTTCTTTTTATTCCTTTCTCCTCGAGTGTGCTTCTTTCTTGAACTTTGAATAAAGTTGCATTTATAATTGCTGATTTTGCAGACAGATGTGAAACACTTACTGCTCAAAATGAAGCGTCCTCTGGTGAAGATATACAAAAAGAATTAAACGAGACAAAACTACAGTATAAGCGGTTGAAGGTACCTAGAATTTGATATCCTCCTTGGATGATGACAGGTAACTTTTAATTCTGTTTTTATTGATTGGATTCTTTACTTGCAGGAGGAGCATGCATCATTACGGAATCTTGCTGATAGAATGATTGAGGAGAAGGATAATGAAATTTCTAGACTTTTGGATGACAACAAGAATCTTCAACGATCTCTGGAGTCAAGACAACTGGTATGTTCCCTTTTTTTTATACTTGTAGACCTTACCTGAAACCTCAACATCCTTGAGAGGTGATTTGATTTCGTTAACTTTGGGCTTACAATGAATTGAGATTTTCAGGTTGATCACTCTGAGAATTACAACACAGGTATGATGAATATTTACGTAGTACTACTTGCAAATATTTATTCTACTTCTAGATAGAAACTTTGATTTAAAAAATATATATTTTGTATTTTGACCTATTTGGTCATGGAGCTCTGATATTTACTGTTGGTCTTTTCAGCCATTCAAAAACAAGATGCTCCAAATCTAAACACCTCTGCAGCAGAACAGCAGATTCTGGTAGCATAAATATCTTTTCAACCATATATTAGTGAAATGGTTTTAAATTAACTTTTCCTTCAAATTTAGATATTAGCAAGGCAGCAGGCTCAGAGGGAGGAAGAGCTGGCACAATCACAGCGACACATTTTAGCCCTTCAGGTTAGTAATTTCCATTCCTTTTTAATTAATTTCCAGAGTTCGATTCGTTGATGCATGCTCAATGCAGGAAGAGATTGAGGAGCTCGAACGTGAAAACTGTCTCCACAGTCAACAGGTACAAAGAAGTGTAGACATTCCATGCTGTTTCATTATGTGTTGTATTTGAGCCTCTTTGTGTATGTTATGTGATGAAGACAAGATTCCGACAAGATAGTGAAATGAAATGGATATTCTTGTGTCGCATCGAACCTTTTATTTTCTTCACTTTGAAATTATTATATTTTTCAACCGAGAAGATTACATGCTCTCCTTTGTATGTTTCACAAACACAGGAAGCTATGCTGAAGGAGGAACTTCGTAACATGGAAAGATCAAAAAGGAGAGAAGGTGTCGATATGACGTATCTGAAAAACGTAATCCTGAAGCTTCTTGAAACAGGTACTAACTTCCACAGTTACCGTCAGTCACAGAATTTGTGTTAAAACTTTAAAGTACTGATTTCAAAGCACATTTTTTTTTTGGGACCGTGCTAATTCTTTGAATAGGTGAAGTGGAAGCTCTACTACCTGTTGTAGGAATGCTTCTTCAATTTAGTCCTGAAGAGGTAACATTTTAGTGATGAAGTCTTTCGAGTGTCAATACACGTAAATTACAAATGTACTAATAAAGAATATCTTGTTTTATGGCACCGCAGATTCAGAAATGTCAACAAGCCTACCGCAGCTATACAGATGTTCAATCGAGCCCAGCAAATGAAGCATCACCAACCCTTTCACTTTTCTCAAGATTTTCGTTTTCTTGAAAGTGATATTAAAATTCATCTGCTGGATGGATCTATCCGCCGTCCTTTCCAGCTTCGCCCACAGTCGGAGGCTGCTCAAAAGAGATCACAGCCATGGCGCCACAGCAAAGTATTGTTTTTTTTGGTTTTGTAACATTCAAGTCGTAAATTACGTAAATGATTCAGTTGTAAAAGAACACTCACGAGGAAAAATCATACACATACAACAAAATGTAAAACGTCGAGGCGACTGTTTTTGGCCTCGTTCATTTTTCATATATTTGTTTTCGTTGTTGATATTTGTAATTCAATGCAGAGTAGATCAGGACTGAGATCTATGCAATTCCCGTAATGAAGAATGCGAGTTCTGCTGTTAAAATATATATTTGTAATTAGTTAGTTTTAAGTTAGTTTAGAGTTAGTTTTTATCCAGCTGTATTATTCTTGTTTTATTTTCTTTATTAGTATATAGGTGTTATTTGTAAAATAAAATAGACACGTAAATACTTTTAATTCACAATTAATAAAAATTCTTTTTCCCTCTTTTTTTCTCAAATCGTCCAAACCCTAGAAATCCCTAACACTCGACTTCAACATGGTATCAGATGGTTCCTCTGCCGACGGCCGTGCTTTCAAGAATGAAGATCTTGCCGGCGAGTTTTATATCCATCCGAATGAGAATCCGTCGGTGATTCTTACTTCGGCGTTACTGGATAGTGGCAACTACCATTCTTGGGCGCGTTCGATGCGCATGTCTCTGATCTACAAGAACAAGTTTGGGTTCATTGACGGGACGATTAAGGAGCCAAGCTCGACTGATCTGAAGTATCAGGCCCGGGTTAAGTGCAATAACCTGATGCTTTCGTGGCTTCAACGGGCGTTAACCCAGGATATCGCGCAAAGCGTTTTGTGGATTGACACTGCCTCCGAGTTGTGGCAAGATTTGTACCATCTGCAAATAGACTTGGGAGTTGAAACCTGTAGATCATGTTAAATCTGTTCTGTTCTAAAATCTTGCTCAACCTTCCTGCTTGGAAGTTGGAACTATCAGCAGTACCATTATTATATAGGAAAGGGCATGGAAAAACAAGGAAACCCTAGACCTGTAAATTGGAGGATTGAATTGATTCTAGATTGATCAATTTAGATAAATCAATTGTTTAAAAAAATTTGGGTTATTTTAACTGTGGTTAACTTTTTGTATTTCTATTGTTTTGGGTTGGAGTTGTTTTTTTGTATTTGAGTTTTTAGTTTTCCAGATTAGGTTATTACGAGTTGCATATTCAAATTCAATGCTATTTTAGGTTATTATTTGCTGCTGTAATTTTGAATTTAGTTATTTTAATTTGGATGTTATTTATGCACCTAATTTATTACGCTCACGCGCAGGCCACGCGCCCCTAATTTTTCTCCGTAACTGGAATCCCCGAGCCTCGAATGGAGGAGTGATTGCCGGGCCCGGTGTTAGTGATCAGTGCGTTGAGTGTGCGGCGGTGCCCCTCGAACGACGATCGTGCTCCGGTGACGCAGGCTTCGTCCCCGATCGGTGGTTTGCTCGCGGCGTCTTTTCAGTACCGGAGAAGGAAGCTGGGTGCAGGTCGGTCTTTTTCCGAAGCGTCGACGTTTTTTTCTTTCCCCTTGCCGGTCCCCTCCCTGGTTTTGAACGCCTTGACTGAGGTTGATCTTCCAGTGGCCGCTCGGTGTTGGCCGGCTTTTGGTCTTCAGCTCAACAGTGCACTGTAAGGTTTCTTTCTCTTTTCCGTCGCCCGACTCTCTTTGCTTCCCGCTTCTGGTGGCTTGCTACCCTTTATCCCCGCTGACCATCCCCGTTTTCTGGTGAATTCTCCCGTTCTTCCCCCCGTATTTGCCCCGTTATCTGGTGGACTTCCCTCTTCTTGGTTTGTCTGTTTATCCTTTATGTGCTGGTTTTGAATGTGGAATGTTGTTGTGCTATGTGGTTCTATGGTCTGGTTTTGTTGTTCTTATTGATTGAAGCTTTCTCTGTTTCTAATTTGCTCTGCTTGTGACTGCTGGAGTACCGTCGGTACTGAGAGTCTCTAGGCGCTGCCTTTCCTGTGCCGTTTTTCTTCTGGGTTTTGCTTCTTCGGGTCTGGTTCCGGTCCCTCTCGAAGGCCGGTGCTTTCGTGTGTCTCCTTCTGTGCAGCGGGAGGTTGCTTCTATTGGTTGCTCCATGTCAATCCTAGCCTGGAATTGCCGAGGATTGGGCACTAGGAAAACTGTGAGAGCTCTTCAAAACATTATCTTCAAAATCAAACCAAACGTCATCTTTCTCAGTGAAACAAAGCAGAAGAAGAGGTACTTGGAAAAAATAAAAATGAAGATAAAAATGGAGCTTTCTTTCTATGTGGATCCGATAGGCCTTTCAAGGGGTCTTGCCTTATGGTGGAAGTCATACTCAGACATTACAATTCTGAGTTATGATCACAACCACATTGATACGAAGATCACTCTTCCGGAGGGGGGTGCTTGGTACAACACCTTTATTTATGGTCCCCCTAAAAAAGAAGATCGGAAGGACTTCTGGGGAGGGCTCTCAAAGCTTCGGGAATCTACTCAGGATAAATGGCTGTTAATTGGGGATTCCAATATGGTGACAAGTCAGGAAGAAAAGGAGGGTGGTAATCCCTTCAATCCAGCGGAGGCGAGATGGTATGAGGATTTTATTAATTCCTCCGGGTTGGTGGAAGTAGCGATCAAAGGAGATAAATTTTCATGGTACAATCAAAGGGGAGGAAATAGCGCCATCCTCGAAAAACTTGATCGGATTCTATGCTCTCCGGAATGGAGCTTTGTTTTTCCGAAGGCTCTGGGGGTTATGGAAATGGCTTTAGCCTCTGATCACTCCCCTATTGTCCTTCTGACAAAAGGGCTGCCTAGGAAATACAAGAAGGATTTCAAATTCGAATCTAAATGGCTCCTGGAGGAAGACTGCCCTCAGACGGTGGAGAAAGGGTGGAATATTGCACCAGGAGAAAGAGTGGTTCCTAGATTCCGCAGGAAAATTTGTAACACCAGAACAACTCTTGTAAAATGGAACAAAGAGAAACTGAAGAAGAAAAACGAAAAAAAGCAACTTTTGATGGATAGATTCTCCAAGCTCCAGGGGAAGAAACTATCTAATCAGGAATTGGAAGAATTCAATGATCTGAAACAAGAAATAGATGCTGAATGGGAAAGTGAGGAAAGGTTCTGGCACCAGAGATCTCGAGTGTGTAACCCCCTTAACCCGGTCTAGACGGTCGACCCGAATTACGAAAGTCACACGGGGAAAACCAAAGTCAACCCGAAGGTCAACCTTGATTAACGACCCTTTTTTTTCTTTTTAAACTTGTCTAGATGCACATTAACCTTAGTTGTGATCATACAAAAATCATACTCAAATATCATAAACATCAGAGATCAAACAGGGACCCAATTGAACAATTTACAACGTTAGGGACCAAATTATAAATTCTGATAATTATGTGGATTTAATCCGAATTAGAGTTACCATCTTGAAATTAGTCAGGTTTCATGCTTCTCTGCCAAATTTCAACTCAAACGGACATTCCAAACTCATACAATTGCTCAAACAAGTTTCAGGACCAAAACGCAAACATTCCAAAACATTTAACTGCCAATGTCAGCCCCCAACGGTCGGATGTTCCGAAACAGGGAGAGCCTGTTTCGAAACACGGGGCCGTTCCGCAACGCGTACCGAAACGAGGGCTGGCAGAGGGCTTCCCGTTTCGAAACGGTGTCTCCCGTTTCGGACGCCTGGGCTACTACAAGGCACCCGTTCCGAAACGGTAGCCACTGTTCCGAAACGACCTGCACAGATTGCAGAAATATGCTTGCTTAAACATGCATTTGACCAATCAACCATGTTCCAATTGCTACCAAACTTTACCAGCAACTCATACAACATACAGGAGACATATTTGTATCAACCATTCATCAATATATCAACATATATGAAAAGCCCCAAATCTATAGGCATGCTTCCTACTCAAGCAAACCATTCAAGCATCAAACCTCTAATTCAACCACATAAAGGCCAATTACTTGTTCCAACATCATCAACATCATAAAACCAATCTTATCCAACATTCACAAACTCATTAGCAACAACACAAGAGATTCTTCCCCCCATTGCCTTTATTATCTATAGCTATTAACCGAGACATACATCTCAAGTGGAGCTTTCCTTGAATCCCTCGCTTTCCGTTGTTCCAACTTCAAAGATCTGCATTGATGGACAGAAAAGGAGCGTAAGCACATAATGCCTAGTGAGGAATGCTCAAAACCAAAACACCATCAATGCAGCGAATCATAAACCACTTTTAAAACAAACTTGATTCGATAAACCAAAGCATTGCTTGAAAACCCTTTTCAACAACATGCTCAAAATCATGCATTGCTCAAACATGAAAAACCAACCCTTAGCTTAGAAAAGCTAAGAAAACCTTTTCAAAGCACAACTTGCAAAAACATCAATTTAACCATTCCATGCATAAACACCAAATGCAAAGTTAAATTCAAAACCTTGGAAAACACTTCCACCTCACATCATACCTTTCTCATACTTGATTATCATTACAAGCAAGAAACCTTTTTTTAAATCCATTTACACATTCAATCCAACACATGCATTTAATAAATGCACTTATGAACCACACTATCAACATTTGCATCATATGCCTTTAAAAACAAGTCTTAGCAAGACTTCAATGAACTAAAGAGATTTCATGCACACATGCATCATTCTCAATAGATAATCAACACTTGTTCAAACTTAACAAGTAAACATGCATTCTTAAAACATTACACACTTCCCATGCAACCATGCATCATTCCAAGCATCTCATGCTTCATTATAATCAAGAACATCATATTGGCTTTCAAGTGATAATCCAAATCCACTTTTCAACTCAACATCCAATCGGATACGCAGATCACAAGCGTTGTCCCTACGCTTCATACACACTACCAATCCAAGGTCCCCAAATGGACTTTTAACCACCATTTGACCTTACCATTCACAAGGTTCCCATATATGGACTTTTAATCACCATATAACCTTAAATTTCACAAGGTTCCCATGTATGGACTTTTAACCACCATACAACCTTAACTTCCACAAGGTTCCCATGTATGGACTTTTAATCACCTTACAACCTTAACTTTCACAAGGTTCCCATGTATGGACTTTTAAACACCATACAACCTTAGCTTACACAAGGTTCCCATATATGGACTTTTTAACACCATATAACCTTAACATGCACAAGGTTCCCATGTATGGACTTTTAAACACCATACAACCTTAGCATCACCGATTGGTAGTTGTATAACATCACTAACGAGATCCGGGACACCCTATACAAGATCCACATATGGACTTTACACCACCATTGTGATCTTAACAAGCACAAGGTCCACCAATGGAATTTTAACCACCATTATTACCTTTGCTTACCCAAGGTCCTCGAATGGGATTACAATCACCATTATAACCTTAACCATCTCGTTAGGATACTTGGATGGAGTTTACCGGTTCACTCTTAACCACTCCACATCCAAGGCGACTTTATTCACGGTGCACCCAATCCTATAGCCGGCTAATTATATCCGATCAAAGAAACCAAGAACCACTTACATCACTTGCCAATATAACCATCTTACCACATTAGTCCAATGATTCACATGCATAACCATAATGCAAAAACCATCATTTACCTCCATCAATTCACTGTTTTTAAAGCATTACTCAAGCCATTAAACCACATGCAACACCATGCATCAAAACCACAATTTCCATGTACAAAACCAAGGATCTCTTACCTTGAGCATCCTTCACATATGGCTTTCAAAACCAGCATTAAACCATGCTAAAAATATGCTTTCAAAACAGAATTTAAAACATGCAAACCAAATGCATTGCAACCATCAATCACAATTACTTTTAAAACCAAACTCACAACACCAACCAAGAGCGAAAATCCATTTACTTACTCTTGAGCTTAGCAAAGTTGTTTAGACTTAAACTAAGCTCCCAAATCCTTCAAACCTTGGTTTAAAAGCTGAAAACCCAACTTCACTCACCGATACACAAAACAAGGCTAGCCAACAAGCCTTCCAAGCATCCGAAACCTTCCGCACCACCTCTAATGCTCACGGATCAAACTCCCCTGTTTCAAGCACACAACAACAGAGGATTAATGCATCATTATGCATTAAAAACACCAGCAACACAACTCAACTCGCTGCTCATCACAAATCCAACAATTCGGCTACCAAACACAACCGAAATCACCTCCAAACATTTCCAAAACTTAACCCAGCCAAGATCCATCACTTCTAACCATTTTTAAACATCAAATAACATCCAAAATGATCACAAACACGTCCTTATACCTCCAGCTATAACAGATCATCAAAAACACTCCAAAAACAACCAAAAACTCAAGCAAAACTTAGGAAATTCAACCTATTCGGGATTGCATTGATAAAACCTCAATTCCTTATCAATTTAACATTCATTTAACATCAAATTGACACCTCAAAACACTGCCCAAACAGATCACACGAAATTTCACCAAAAACAAGCAAATCTTGCATTTTAAAGCCAAAATCAAGATTCCAATTGAAAAACCTTTAACAAATCACAAATCAAGGATTTAGAACTTAGGAATTTCAGTAAAGAACTGAGAGTTTAGAGGAGAAGGACATTCTTACCTCCAAACTTGAGTTTCTCCCTTTTTGGAACCAAAATCTTGAAAATCCAAATAGCAAATGGTGAGGTATTGTTGATGAGATGATTAGCAATCAAAAGAGAATTGAAATGAGTGATTTAGATGACAAAATCAGAGGGAAAAATCTGGAGAAATGATGTTTGGTTTGAGAGAAAATGAGAGAAAAGGAAAATAGAAGATTTGAGAGAAAAGTTAGTTAGAATTAGGAAAATATCTTCCCTCCACTTTTCTTAAGTTTAAAAATCAGAAATAATTCATTTAATATCTTAGAAAAATCTGGAGAAACTCCCTTTGGGTAAATAGCTCCTTAAAGATTCAAAGTTTCAATCCTTTCTAAAACAGTCACACAGTTTTCAAAAATTACATTTTGGTCACTAGCCCAAAATGTCACCCTTCCAAACCTCATTTTGTAAAATTGATTTCACAGTCCACTTATATATATTAAAAGAGGATTTTAGAACATTTTTCCATATTTTTAATGCAACCCGAACTAGGTTTTCCTAATTTCACCTTTTATATTCGAACATCACTTTGACCGAACCGGTCAACGCCCAAAACTTCTAAGCCCAAAACCGGGGCGTTACAACTCTCCCCCTCTTAGGAAATTTCGTCCTCGAAATTTCAACTGGCGAAAAGAGCACAACCAAACTTCTCAAGCAACACACAAAACAACACATGAGACTTAACCACCACTGAACATTCTCTCCACAACTCCACCCAAACTCAACACCACCACTTACTGTTCCCAAACTCCAGAACACTCAAAGTTAAGTACAACTTAACCTTTCACAACTCCGGAATACATATAGCCTCATCAACCACCTGAAGAACCTCACCCTTTTACATCATACAACATTTTAACACACAACTCCCAAAACTTGTTCACACAGTGACACCAACCAATTCAATTCAGCCACCATGTAAACCACAACCTTCACTACTTCTAACACTCTTTGCAAACTCCCCAACTTCTTTCAAAGATCTTTTTCCAACAAGCAAAAATTCTTAAGCATCAACCGCTTACCCAAACTCCTCATTATAAAGCTAACAATCCTTTACATCCGCCGCTATCATAACCACAACGACTCGCCAGGACTACTCACCCAAAATCCAAAAAAAAATTGCATCACAAAACCCCAACCTTGACTCCACCAGCCGTTCCACACACCACCAGCTGACCTCAAAAGAACTCACTTAATCACAACCAGCCAACCAACAATGGCCTTCGATCTCCCATTGCCTTTCCACCTCAAGCTTTGACCAGAACACCTGCCTCACTAGAACATCCATATCATCTTCTCAACGCCTCGAAGGTTACTACGAACCCTCACCTACATAAACAACCCTTCTACTACAACACCAGTGCCAAGATACCTCAGCACTCTAGAAACACATTCACTACCTACAACATCACTTAACACCAAGGAACCACCTCTTCTACTAACTATTCAAACCACCTGACCGATCCTAACTTCAACCGGTATTCTTCCTTACCACCAAACCACTAAACTCTTTAAGCATCAAACACTTTCCTTCCTTCAACATGCTATACCGCGCTCACTATTACCAACAGATCGCTTAAAACCCTCCATACCTCCAACATTCTTCTAGCACCCAAACAACCTCTAAAAACCCATCATCCAACCTAACCCAACCACAACACAAACAGATTCGATTAATTATTAGCGAGTGTGAACGTTGTATGCATGGTCACCAATATGCCCTATCAATGCCTGATGTACATGTATGCAAAACCTCTAATGTCATGTCACATGTATGCATGGACCAGTACATATATAATATAGTATATAACGAATGATTTTAACTGTGCATGAATGCCAGTTCACACCCTCCAATAACATCCTCAGAATCAGTCTAAGAACAACCTCCTACCTCCCTTCTAACTTGTCTAACTCCATCATTCCAACAACCATTAACCACAAGATACTCACTTAGCCTACTTCACGCTAAAAATTGTTTCCAGAGCAACAACTTCCACTACCCCAACATGCTAGCAACGAAACCATACCCACTACACAAGAAGACCAAACCACAACCAACAGAAACCAAACCAAGGTAACTAGGCAAAGGTTACTTAGCAAGGTTACCTGAAAACACATCACCACCCTGGAGCTCCAACAGACGAGCTCTCTTCTTCGCGGAACCATTATCCTCCGGCCGCACCGCTGCAGCATCAGCTAACACACTAAGATCACCACCAACCCCTTGCGGTAAGGAACCCTGGGCTGTTCCGAGCCAACTTCAAACAATCACGCCTCCTATGTCCAGCAGACCCACATTTCCAACAGATTTCCTTTCCCAAACTCTTTACAACATTCTGCTCTTCCTGCCACCTCCGAACTTTGCCTCGGCCGTGCCCACGACCCTTCAGAAACCCTTTGGCTACCACTGCAGCTGACTTCACTCCAAGAGGACAATCACGCTTCACATGCTCTTTAGAACCACAGTTCCAACAAGCACCTGCGCCCCAACAACCTCCAACATGGCGCCTTCCACAACGATTACACACCGGTAGCTGAGCTTCCACTCCTTGATCAAGCAGCACTTGCCCCAGATTTGCACTACCTTCACACTGCTTAACCCTTGGGAATTTCTCTCCAAGATACCTTTCATAAAAGGCTGACACAAAGAAGTCCCAATCATTATCATGGATGTGCGATGCCACTGCCACAGACGTCCACCAGGCACAAGCATCCTCCAACATCAATGAAACAACACTTCCCAGCTTACAAGCATAACCACAACCTTCCCGGTCCAAAATCAGAATCACACTGGCCAACTAGGCCTCAAACGTCTCAGGTGTTGAACCATGATATTCCACAGCACCCAAATCAAGCAAACGCTGCTTCGACAAACCCTCACATCCCGCAGCCAGCACATCTACCGACTTTACTTTTACCACAGCCTGAGATGTTCCCAACACCTCTTGAACAACAGGTGATGAACTCCTCATCACAGAACCAACTTCTTCCTCTTGTCTCAATACCTCAACACCAGGCACAGAAGACTGAGACAAAACACCTCCACTAAAAGGTGAATTCCACGCCTTAACAACCTGCCCTAAGGCAGCAACCATCTCACCCAACTGCCATTCTTTCATCGATTTCGCCATACTACTAACAACAAACAATCACAACAAAACAAACAAATCAATTAGACCAGCTTTAAGCAAGGATTCAAACTCCAACTCCAAAATAACACAATAGCTATAGTAATAAGGCAATGGGTATCCCGTATTCTCCCCTTTTTCATGACATAACAGTCAACAAAAACATGGATATCACAATATCACACATATCGTACAACATATTCGATCATGCTTACATCAAACAGCATCCACTCGCAACAGTATAATATCAACATATCATACTCATTACACCTTCATCATTTAAAAAAACCAGCTCACAACATCAGCACACATCCACATTAACTCAACGATGATTCATAACCACAAAGCATGCTTGAAAACATCAACAACTTGCTCAGAAACACGTGTTTCAACCAGCTTTCAACCACACATCAGCATAAACATCATACACATATTACAACAACTTACCGATTTCCCCAAGCATTCGCAACTCAGCTCTGATACCACCAAATGTAACCCCCTTAACCCGGTCTAGACGGTCGACCCGAATTAAGAAAGTCACACGGGGAAAACCAAAGTCAACCTTGATTAACGACTCTTTTTTTTCTTTTTAAACTTGTCTAGATGCACATTAACCTTAGTTGTGATCATACAAAAATCATACTCAAAGATCATAAACATCAGAGATCAAACAGGGACCCAATTGAACAATTTACAACTTTAGGGACCAAATTATAAATTCTGATAATTATGTGGATTTAATCCGAATTAGAGTTACCATCTTGAAATTAGTCAGGTTTCATGCTTCTCTGCCAAATTTCAACTTAAACGGACATTCCAAACTCATACAATTGCTCAAACAAGTTTCAGGACCAAAACGCAAACATTCCAAAACATTTAACTGCCAATGTCAGCCCCCAACGGTCGGCTGTTCCGAAACAGGGAGAGCCTATTTCGAAACACGGGGCCGTTCCGCAACGCGTACCGAAACGAGGGCTGGCAGAGGGCTTCCCGTTTCGAAACGGTGTCTCCCGTTTCGGACGCCTGGGCTACTACAAGGCACCCGTTCCGAAACGGTAGCCACTGTTCCGAAACGACCTGCACAGATTGCAGAAATATGCTTGCTTAAACATGCATTTGACCAATCAACCATGTTCCAATTGCTACCAAACTTTACCAGCAACTCATACAACATACAGGAGACATATTTGTATCAACCATTCATCAATATATCAACATATATGAAAAGCCCCAAATCTATAGGCATGCTTCCTACTCAAGCAAACCATTCAAGCATCAAACCTCTAATTCAACCACATAAAGGCCAATTACTTGTTCCAACATCATCAACATCATAAAACCAATCTTATCCAACATTCACAAACTCATTAGCAACAACACAAGAGATTCTTCCCCCCATTGCCTTTATTATCTATAGCTATTAACCGAGACATACATCTCAAGTGGAGCTTTCCTTGAATCCCTCGCTTTCCGCTGTTCCAACTTCAAAGATCTGCATTGATGGACAGAAAAGGAGCGTAAGCACATAATGCCTAGTGAGGAATGCTCAAAACCAAAACACCATCAATGCAGCGAATCATAAACCACTTTTAAAAGAAACTTGATTCGATAAACCAAAGCATTGCTTGAAAACCCTTTTCAACAACATGCTCAAAATCATGCATTGCTCAAACATGAAAAACCAACCCTTAGCTTAGAAAAGCTAAGAAAACCTTTTCAAAGCACAACTTGCAAAAACATCAATTTAACCATTCCATGCATAAACACCAAATGCAAAGTTAAATTCAAAACCTTGGAAAACACTTCCACCTCACATCATACTTTTCTCATACTTGATTATCATTACAAGCAAGAAACCTTTTTTTAAATCCATTTACACATTCAATCCAACACATGCATTTAATAAATGCACTTATGAACCACACTATCAACATTTGCATCATATGCCTTTAAAAACAAGTCTTAGCAAGACTTCAATGAACTAAAGAGATTTCATGCACACATGCATCATTCTCAATAGATAATCAACACTTGTTCAAACTTAACAAGTAAACATGCATTCTTAAAACATTACACACTTCCCATGCAACCATGCATCATTCCAAGCATCTCATGCTTCATTATAATCAAGAACATCATATTGGCTTTCAAGTGATAATCCAAATCCACTTTTCAACTCAACATCCAATCGGATACGCAGATCACAAGCGTTGTCCCTACGCTTCATACACACTACCAATCCAAGGTCCCCAAATGGACTTTTAACCACCATTTGACCTTACCATTCACAAGGTTCCCATATATGGACTTTTAATCACCATATAACCTTAAATTTCACAAGGTTCCCATGTATGGACTTTTAACCACCATACAACCTTAACTTCCACAAGGTTCCCATGTATGGACTTTTAATCACCTTACAACCTTAACTTTCACAAGGTTCCCATGTATGGACTTTTAAACACCATACAACCTTAGCTTACACAAGGTTCCCATATATGGACTTTTTAACACCATATAACCTTAACATGCACAAGGTTCCCATGTATGGACTTTTAAACACCATACAACCTTAGCATCACCGATTGGTAGTTGTATAACATCACTAACGAGATCCGGGACACCCTATACAAGATCCACATATGGACTTTACACCACCATTGTGATCTTAACAAGCACAAGGTCCACCAATGGAATTTTAACCACCATTATTACCTTTGCTTACCCAAGGTCCTCGAATGGGATTACAATCACCATTATAACCTTAACCATCTCGTTAGGATACTTGGATGGAGTTTACCGGTTCACTCTTAACCACTCCACATCCAAGGCGACTTTATTCACGGTGCACCCAATCCTATAGCCGGCTAATTATATCCGATCAAAGAAACCAAGAACCACTTACATCACTTGCCAATATAACCATCTTACCACATTAGTCCAATGATTCACATGCATAACCATAATGCAAAAACCATCATTTACCTCCATCAATTCACTGTTTTTAAAGCATTACTCAAGCCATTAAACCACATGCAACACCATGCATCAAAACCACAATTTCCATGTACAAAACCAAGGATCTCTTACCTTGAGCATCCTTCACATATGGCTTTCAAAACCAGCATTAAACCATGCTAAAAATATGCTTTCAAAACAGAATTTAAAACATGCAAACCAAATGCATTGCAACCATCAATCACAATTACTTTTAAAACCAAACTCACAACACCAACCAAGAGCGAAAATCCATTTACTTACTCTTGAGCTTAGCAAAGTTGTTTAGACTTAAACTAAGCTCCCAAATCCTTCAAACCTTGGTTTAAAAGCTGAAAACCCAACTTCACTCACCGATACACAAAACAAGGCTAGCCAACAAGCCTTCCAAGCATCCGAAACCTTCCGCACCACCTCTAATGCTCACGGATCAAACTCCCCTGTTTCAAGCACACAACAACAGAGGATTAATGCATCATTATGCATTAAAAACACCAGCAACACAACTCAACTCGCTGCTCATCACAAATCCAACAATTCGGCTACCAAACACAACCGAAATCACCTCCAAACATTTCCAAAACTTAACCCAGCCAAGATCCATCACTTCTAACCATTTTTAAACATCAAATAACATCCAAAATGATCACAAACACGTCCTTATACCTCCAGCTATAACAGATCATCAAAAACACTCCAAAAACAACCAAAAACTCAAGCAAAACTTAGGAAATTCAACCTATTCGGGATTGCATTGATAAAACCTCAATTCCTTATCAATTTAACATTCATTTAACATCAAATTGACACCTCAAAACACTGCCCAAACAGATCACACGAAATTTCACCAAAAACAAGCAAATCTTGCATTTTAAAGCCAAAATCAAGATTCCAATTGAAAAACCTTTAACAAATCACAAATCAAGGATTGAGAACTTAGGAATTTCAGTAAAGAACTGAGAGTTTAGAGGAGAAGGACGTTCTTACCTCCAAACTTGAGTTTCTCCCTTTTTGGAACCAAAATCTTGAAAATCCAAATAGCAAATGGTGAGGTTTTGTTGATGAGATGATTAGCAATCAAAAGAGAATTGAAATGAGTGATTTAGATGACAAAATCAGAGGGAAAAATCTGGAGAAATGATGTTTGGTTTGAGAGAAAATGAGAGAAAAGGAAAATAGAAGATTTGAGAGAAAAGTTAGTTAGAATTAGGAAAATATCTTCCCTCCACTTTTCTTAAGTTTAAAAATCAGAAATAATTCATTTAATATCTTAGAAAAATCTGGAGAAACTCCCTTTGGGTAAATAGCTCCTTAAAGATTCAAAGTTTCAATCCTTTCTAAAACAGTCACACAGTTTTCAAAAATTACATTTTGGTCACTAGCCCAAAATGTCACCCTTCCAAACCTCATTTTGTAAAATTGATTTCACAGTCCACTTATATATATTAAAAGAGGATTTTAGAACATTTTTCCATATTTTTAATGCAACCCGAACTAGGTTTTCCTAATTTCACCTTTTATATTCGAACAGCACTTTGATCGAACCGGTCAACGCCCAAAACTTCTAAGCCCAAAACCGGGGCGTTACAGAGTGAGTTGGTTGAAATGGGGAGATAAAAACACTAAGTTCTTCCACGCCACAACAATTCAACACCGGAACTCCAATTCTATAGTCAAAATTAAAGATGGGAATGGAGTATGGCTGGAGGAGCCGGATGATATTGCCAACCATTTGCTTAGTCATTTTAAGCAAGTTTTCTCCAAAGACAGAACTGTTGACTTCAGTTGTCTTAGTGAATATATTCCCAAGGTAATCACACGAGAAATGAACAATTCTCTATGTAAGCCGATTAGCGAAGAAGAAATCAAGAAGGCTGTGTTCGAGATGGGTGCAACGAAAGCCCCAGGTCCCGACGGATTTCCAGGATGTTTTTATCAGACCTTTTGGGATACGGTTAAGGATGATCTCATTGGGATGGTTACAGCATTTTTCAGAGAAGGTGCCTTGGATCCCTCAATCAACCATACTAATATTGTGCTCATTCCCAAAAGACCCAATCCCACGAATGTATCTCACTTAAGGCCTATTAGTTTGTGCAACTTTTCTCAAAAAGTGATTACCAAGATACTTGCTTCAAGACTGAAAATCTTCCTCCCCAACATTATTCCCCAAGCTCAATCCGCTTTCGTGAAAGGTAGATCTATTCATGACAATATTATCCTGGCTAATGAGGCTTTTCACGCGATTAAGCGAACAAAGAAAGGCAAAAAAGGGCTTATGGCTCTGAAGATAGATCTGGAAAAAGCTTATGACAAAGTGGATTGGAATCTATTGCATTTTGTGATGGAAGAAATGGGTTTTGATGATTGGTGGATTAACAGAGTGATGAGCTGTGTCTCGACGGTCTCCTTTTCTCTTGTTGTTAATGGTGAACGTAAAGGAGAGTTCCGAGCTGGTAGAGGGCTGAGACAAGGGGACCCTCTTTCCCCCTTTCTTTTCACCTTCATTTCGAGCATCCTTTCTTGGATTATCGAAAAAGAAATTGGAAGAGATCTTTTTGCTGGACTAAGAATAAAGAGAAGATGTCCCATTTTGAGTCATCTTCTGTTCGCGGATGATTGCCTTGTCTTCACAGAGGCAAATGAGGAAGATTGCTCCAAACTGCTGCAAATTCTCCAGACTTTCCAGTTGTCTACAGGCCAGACAGTGTGCCATATGAAATCCTCTGTCTTCTTCTCACCGAATGTCAGCACCAGGCTCAAAGCCCATCTTCAAAATGTTCTGGGTTTTAAAGCAATGGAGGAAGACACCAAATATCTGGGTCTGCCCTCCTTTTGGGGCCGAAGCAAAAAGGAAGCCTTGGCTTTTATCAGAGAACGGGTCCAAAATAGACTCCGAGGATGGAAAACCAAATTTCTTACTTGTGCTGGGAAAGAGATTCTTATAAAAGCAGTTGCTCAAGCTATTCCCACCTATGTTATGCAGTGCTTCCTGCTTCCGGTCACTTTCTGTGATGAGATTACCTCTATTGTGGCAAGATTCTGGTGGAATAACTGTGCAGAGAAAGAGAAAGGTATTCACTGGATAAACTGGAGGGATCTGTGCACACCCAAGGAAAAAGGTGGAATGGGGTTTAAGAATCTCAGATTGTTCAATAAGGCATTGGTTTCCAAAGTCTCCTGGATATTAGTAAGGAATCCAGATTCCCTTCTTGCTCAGACCCTCAAAGGCATCTATTTCCCAAATGGAAACATTTTCGACGCTCCAAAATGCTCAAACCCTTCTTGGGCTTGGTCGGGCATAAGGGAAGGAATCAAGATCATCAAAAAAGGCTCTCTCTGGAGAGTTTGGAACGGAAAGAATATCTCAACTTGGTTTGACAACTGGATTCCTAAGATTCAAGGCTACAAGCTCACGACACAGCCGCCGGTAGGCTTTCCTGCTCCCTCAGTGAGTTCCCTCATTAATCCTAACTGGACCTGGAATGAAGCAAAAATCAAAGAGCTGTGTTTTCCCTTGGAAGCAAATGTTATCTTGACTATTCCGATTGGAGGCCCAAACGTCAAGAATATTCTTATTTGGGCTGGTAACACTAACGGTGAGTATTCGGCCAAATCTGGGTATCGCTTCATGGAGGAGGAACCCAGGGACTCTCCCTGTCCTTCATCAAGCGAAAGCACTCTTTCTCAAAAGGAATTATGGAACTCTATTTGGTCTTTGAAAGTCCCCTCAAAGATTCGCTCCTTCTTGTGGAGACTGTGCCATAATATCGTCCCTACTAAAAACTCCCTGAAAGCACGGTTGCATGGAAACTTTAAGGACCCTGATGTGTGCCACCACTGTGAGACCCCAGGGGAAACAGCCGAACATATTCTGTTTTTCTGTCCCTTCGCACAGGCTATCTGGAGGGCTTCAGGTTTTAGCTACTCTCCGGCTGTCGTAGGTTTTCCAGGCTTTCCCAAATGGTGGTGCAAAGTTGTTCAAGACCGCAACCTTGGCCTCGTAGGTGAAGGGCGTGCTCACATTGCTTTCATTCTCTGGAACATTTGGAAGTCAAGGAATGCCAGGATCTTTGAAGGGCGTCGAGACTCTTCTTGGGATGTTTGGTTAAAGGCGGACGGCGATTTCATGGAATTCCACTCCGCAAGTCGAATGGACACATCTGGTAGTCTTGTATATGATTGTATCAATCACAAGTGGAATCCACCTCCTCCTGGGATTATCAAGATCAACTGCGATGCTGCTTTTGATCGCGATTTAGGGAAAGCCTCTATCGCTGCTGTTTTCAGAGATTGCTCAAGCTCTTGTATGTTCGGAGTTTCTGCTTCGTGCATGGCACCTTCAGCTGCCGCAACAGAAGCCAATGCAATCAAGTTAGGATTGTCAATGGCAATCCTCAAAGGTTTTTTTGATATTATCATTGAGTCTGATAACAAAGCTGTCATTGATCGGTTGCGATCGGGGTGTTGTTCTGATTGGGTCTCCTCTGCTATTGAGGAAGATATCCTTTGTGTTGCCAAGTCCTTTGAGACTATCTCTTTTTCTTTTGTCCGTCGTACTTGTAATCAGGCAGCCGACTGGCTTGCCAAGGTCGCGAAGACCGAGCAGGACCAAGTTGTTTGGAACCCTACTGTCTTCCCCTCACACCTTATGTACTCTTGATTTTGGTGCTATGAAAGTTCTTTTGATAAAAAAAAAAGTTATTTTAATTTGAATTGTTGACATTTTATAATTAATGATAAATTATAAAATTTTACTCAACTCACTCCTATTTTAGTCATTTTAAGTTTATTTTTTAATTTAATCACTGATTTTTCAATTTACTTCTAGTTTGATCATTTAGAGGTTAAGTGACATGATAGCTGCATGTGCTAACATATATTTGTTTTTTTGCTGATATGACTATCACATCATTCACATTTTTTTTCTTTATTATTTTAAATTTTATCTTCTTTTTTTAAAGATGAAATTTTATAGCTTCATCTGTATGTCGCGTCGGTGACGAAAGAAATCACCAATATTTTGACATCTTTTTTAACTACTCAAGACACTGACAAACTCATGTTATCATCTCCTATTACTCAATCAGCTTAAATGTTTCAAAAATCATTTAAAACTTGTGAAACTCATCCAAAAACTTGCACAATCCTAAGTCACTCGATCTACAATATTTATTGACCGATCAATGTAAAATTAAGATAGATAGTTTGCTTCCTTCTTTTTCACCTCCTCATCGTTAGGATTTGGAAGAATATAACCCATCGTCGAGGAAACAAAATGAATATGAAATCCAAGTTTTTCTTAAAATGAATAAAAGTAATTTGGGGACATTTCATAATATTTAAAAGATAGATGTTCAATCATAATATATAGTGACTAAAATAAGAGTAAAAATAAAACTTTAATGATTAAATTAAAAAAATTTAAACTTTAATAGTCAAAATAAAAGTGAAAAGAAAGTTAAGCAATAAATAATTTATCCTTAAATCAATTAGATCAAGTTTGAGCGTGGATTCAAGTCTTCAACGGAGAAAGTCCAAGTTAGAATTGACAAGGAAAGGCACGGACTTATCAAACTCCAGTCGAAGGCAAAGGCAGGCGTAGCATTATAGATAGAAGCTCGCATGTTCTCTTGAGCTCAACCATCTTCTCTTCAGCAGCCGCTTCCAAAAGCTGACTCTGAATTCCAATAATGAAGGACAAGGCAGAGCCTTTCCAAAAGCTATGTACAAGAATGCGGTTATGGGAATTCCCTGATGAGTTTGTAATCCAACCCACCGATGGCTCCTCTGCTTCCGCCTTTTCAATTTGTCTTGTCGATGCCTCATTGAAGCTCATTGGTGGGTTGTTTTATTTTCTTTGCCTCCCTTTGGTTTGCTGTATGATTTGCTGATCCTTTATGTCTGTTCTTTAGATAGAATTCCAGAATCCAGCTCCATCCATGTTCCCAGGACTCGGTTGATTTTTGGAGTTGTTGGAATGCTAAAACTTGCAACGGGTATGATAAATTTCTGATTTTTCTTTATCCTCTGTTCAGTTGGTTGATTGATACAAATTGTTGTAGCTTCTGTTCATCTTGATACTTCTTGAAGGTAGTTTCATCAAATGAAAAGAAGAGAAAAAAAGGGTTTAAAAAGAAACCTAATTGATTCTAGAAGACCAAATGGAATGAAAATTAGTTTTCTTTTCTTTCTAATTTGTATTCTCTTCTTAGAATTGGCCTTGTGGTTTCTCCAATCGTTTTGACCTGTTAAATTCTATGCTTAGGGTCATATTTATTTGTTGTAACGGATCGTAAATGCGTTGGATCATACTTGGGGCATCCTATCTTCAAAGTCATGTCCTTGAAGGTTCTCCCCTGTGCTCATTCTGTTAAAAACTCTCCAGCAGAACAGGTATATTGGCTGTTTCCTCGCCTTTTTTTTCCTTCTAGCAAGCTTGATTGTTTAATGCTAGAATCTTGTATACCAACTTCGGCAGAAAAGGGTGGAGAATGAATTTTCTCGGCTGCTAAAAACGGCGGAGAGGA
Source organism: Hibiscus tridactylites (assembly GCA_958450335.1). Classification (NCBI taxonomy): domain Eukaryota; kingdom Viridiplantae; phylum Streptophyta; class Magnoliopsida; order Malvales; family Malvaceae; genus Hibiscus; species Hibiscus tridactylites. The sequence continues at coordinate 90,999,904 of OY288279.1, read as the reverse complement.
CTACCGGACTCTATTTCTCTTATGACACCACTTTAACACTGAGGTGAATTGTTGTATCAAATTAGGCCTTGTATGTATGAACACTTTAAAGGGGTTGAATATGCCATTGTTCTGTGGAGTTCAGACAACACATAGGAAGTGCATTCTTGAGCAACATAACATGTTGTAAGGCAAACCAGGATGCTGGGATTTTGAACATGTTAAAATTAACCATCAAGATTCAAAGTTTTCAATAAAGGACAACAGTAAATGATCAAACAGCTTCCAAACTTTGAATTTTGTATCCTTTAAGAATAGGCCTTTTGGAAATATTAACAATTATATATATAATCTTTGAATATAATTATCCATTTTGCAAGCCCTTTTTTTTCTATATTTTCTTTGAATATCATATTTATGGTAAAAGCAATGGCTATACGATTTGGTGTGCAACAGTGCTCAGCGATTATATGATCTGGGAGATGAATCCAAAATGCTCCCCCTATGGAGACAGGTAAATGTTCATTTTTTAAAAAGTAATTGATGTTGTTCCCTTGTTTTCTATTTTATGAGATAATTAGACGATTTGCAACTGGCTTCAAACAGCTTTGTTTTTACGCTAGTCTCTATAAGTGCGTGTTAGGTATTCATCAATATTTCCATGCAACTCTTCATTCCACTACGTCACTAAGCAAAGAGGCTTTTCCTTTTGTCCCCAAAATGTTTCCCACAGGAAGAACCTAGATTTCTTTGGAACAGTTATATGTTGGAAGCACTTATAGACAAGAAGGTGAGTCTTTTTCCTAAGTAGCCGTTGAGTTTCTATTTTTTTGGATAAGTAGTAGCCTGAGTTTCATGCACCCCTATTCTATCATTTAAGTTTATGCTTGCTAACTACCTTTTTCCTCGGGTTCAATGGCTGCAGCTTGATCCCTATTTGCTTCCAGTTGTCCAAGGGAGTATCCTTTATGGAACAATCAATTTCATTATTTTGTGGCATGATAAATTCTTATTCCATTTTTTAACTAATTCATTCTTGATGTTGGCTTCTCAGTGTTTCAATTTGAAGCATCTCCTTAACTGCAATCAGGTTTTCATAATTTCCGAGATACCATTGGAAAAGAAATTGTAGATGTTACGCTAATCGCTAGGAGATGTACACGGAGAAACGGTATTCAAAGCTGGGACTGCATCTTCAATAAATTTTAGCTTTTTCCATATATACATGCTAACTGCTAACTATATTTTTCTTGATAAATAAGGTGATATGCTATAACTTCTTATTTCAGAACCTTTTTACAGGTTCCAAAACACGTTTGGTATTTGTCCCCGGAGGAGCACCTCAGGTGCCGGAGCATGTGACGTGGGTGATGGGATTTGAACCCATGACCTTGTGCATACTTACCCACACCACTTCCTCCAGGAGACAAAACCCCTCCGGGGAACCCGTAAAAAAATTCCAAAACACTTCTAAGTATCCTTTCTGCTGGAGGGGTACAAGTTCAGTTTTCGAGTGACATGCAAAATAATGAAATTCTAGTACTATTACAAATTGTCCTTCACTAATGAACATTTGTTCTGTGTAATTCTTTTATTGGTTAACTTTCATCATTTATAGGAAGCGTTAAACTACCAGTATCATCTCACGCCCTTTGAGTTTGGGGGGAAAAGGAAATAAATAGTTTTTAAAAATGCAAGTGATTCTTCATAATTCAAAAACTTTTGACCTTGTTTAGACAGGCTAGTCTTACTGATTACTATTTGTATCCCTCGAAAGGAACCCGAATGTGGAGAAGAGGAGCTGATCCTGAGGGGCATGTTGCAAATTTTGTGGAAAGCGAGCAAATTGTGCAGATTAATGGGTTAACTTCATCATTTGTTCAGGTGACTAGTCACGCGTATTCTATTCTTGATGTATAAAAAAAATGAAACATAGTATGCATCTGATCTCCTTTTCAGACCTCAACTTCAGAAGAGAACTATCAAGCAAAAATATGTGGTCTTTAATGCTAAAGTAAATTACTAGAGAACAGTCAGATGTGTAGGTTACATGAAAGAGAAAGAAATGAGATTGTCCAGTGATTCTGCATCTCAATGCCGGAATATGCATCATATCAACTCCATCAGGAATTTAAAAAGTTCACTACATGAAGTGCCTTGCACGTATTTTGTGTCAAAAGAACACAAGCAGTTGAACAAAGTCAAACAACCAAAAGATACACATTTGTAAATCCTTGGAATTTAATAGGGACATATTTGAAAATATTCAGCCTCCACATTTTGGGGGCCATATTGGTCATATTCTTTGACTTATTGGGTCAGGTCGTTATAAACCCCATTCCTTATTTTGTCTTTGCAGGTTCGGGGGTCAATACCATTTCTTTGGGAGCAAATTGTTGATTTGAGTTATAAGCCTAAATTTGAGATTGTGAGACCCGAAGAGGCTGTAAGTGTCTTCACTTATTCCACTATTTCAAATGTGCAGTTGATGACTTGAATCCATTCTACCTTGTCCTTAACTGACTTTGCTGGTATATGACTTATTATGCAGCCACGAATAGCGGAGAGGCATTTTCTGGATCTAAGAAAAATGTATGGATCTGTACTGGCTGTTGATCTTGTCAACAAGGTGAGCATTGGTTGATTATTGGTTTATAGTATGCAATCACACTATTATTGCAATTAATGCTAATTTCTCTTACTAAATTTATTGAAAACACCCACGGGCGGAGCCAGGATTGAATGTTGGGAGGGGCCGAAATATTGAATTAAAAAAAAATACAATGACTTGTTAGAAATCTAAACTCAAAATTCAAAAGGCAATGTATAATTTTTCTAATATTTAAACTTATAAGGACCAAAGTTGACTATTAGGGGTACTATGAGCGACTGTTCAGGGCCCCAACCAGCTTATGGCCCCTAAAAAATTAATTATTCTTATTTTCTAAATTTTATTTTTTTTAATTTATCAAATGAATAAATTAATATAACATTAAATTTTAATTCTCTTTCTCAAATCTCAAAATCTAAATTTTTTTTGTCAAATTTAATTCTCTTATTCTTTTTCAATTTGGCGATAAAAAAAATAGATATACAATATTCTTCAAATTTTTTGTATTTATTGTTCATAATCAAACTCCATATCATACCCATAATTCAATTCCTTCAAATTTTTTAACAAAACAATGAATATAATGTGTTTGACAAAGTTCAATCATGTTTCTATGGTTTATTAATGAAATATTAAATTAATTGTTCAAAGTAACGAGATATGTTTTCGCTCTATAGGGTTTTTTTTCGTTCGGTACCCGAAAATGTCCGAGACGACCCTGATAAAGACATAAATTGTTATTAGACTAAGAAATTTGAGAACAGAGACCCATCATTCTTGGATGGAAATCCTCTGCCCCTTTTCGGTGCCCCTACTTATGCCCTCACACTCAAAATTAGGTTTAGAGTTTAAAGTTTAAGGTTAGGGCTTAAGGAATTTAGTGTAGGGTGTATTTTTAGGGTTTAGGATATAGGGTGTATGATTTAGAATTTAGGGTTAGGGCTTGGAATTTAATTTTTTAGTGATGGGGCATATATAGGGGCAGAGTATTTTTATTCATCATTCTTTGGTTCAGCCCTACTTGATTAAATATTTAATAAATCATTGTATTTTTAATTTAAATACTCATTTTTTGCAGGGGCTAAAATACTATTAGACCAAACTTTATATAATGTATAAAATTTTTAGCGTGGGCCAGGGCCCCTTTGGACCCAACATAGCCCCGCCACTGAAAACACCTTTTCATGACATGCTGACTTTCCCTTGGTAAACAGTGAGTTGTTTACACTGTGAATATGCATGGAATATGCATGTTGATGGGCATAAGATTGTGTTTTTTTAGATCTGAACACATTCATTCATTATTCAAAATGTTTGGTCATACGCCATTTTATCTATTTACCAGCATGGAGGTGAGGGACGCTTAAGCGAAATATTTTCAAATGCATTGCAGCCCATTGTTACTGAAGGTTTAAGGTTTAGTTTTTCTCTATCTAACTCCTTGTTTCTATGTTCTTTAGTTTTGCATGTGGTTACATTTTACACGTCTCTGATCATGTAGATATCAGCACTTTGATTTCACTAAGATCTGTGGACATGTTCATTTTGAGCGCCTTTCCTTCCTCTATGATCAAGCTGCAGATTTTCTTGTGAAAAACGGGTATGTTCTCGTAATTGCACTTTTCTATTATGTACAATTTCATAATTGTTCTTGGAGTTGTTTTGACTTTTGCTTCCACTGCTTATGCAGGGATAGTTTTGAACTTTTGTTAAAAAAATGACTGTTTTGAAATATTATTTCCATGGTAAGAGTTATCACTATAAAATATACCCATTAATTTTGGTTTTGCTTTGTCTGAACCTGATAGGTACTTCTTGTTGAATGAAAAGAATCAGAAAATGAAGGAGCAACTCGGAGTTGTAAGAACCAATTGTATTGATTGCTTAGACCGCACCAATATCACACAGGTAACTCAACTTAAACCAGAGTTGTAAGCACCAGACATTTTCTTGTCGGATAGCAAGGGTATGCTTAGTGCTCACTTTCTGTGACAATTCCAACTCCCCTGTTTTAGCCAAAAAAAGTTACCTTCACTTACCGAGTACTATCTGTTCTATATGGTTGATATATTTCATAAGAGTTGTATTAGGTACTAGAATGAATTCCAACTATTATTACATGCTAGAAGGGTATTTCTCATATGCTTAATGTAACAAAATCAATGACTTTTAAGTATAGAATTTGATGTATGAAGACTATCTTTCTCTCTGACACATGCATACTCAAGAAGCGGTGTCTGCATACGTGCATGTAATTTCCTGTTATTCTTGTTTGCCACAATGTTTATGTTCTTTATTCCCATTACCAAGCTAACATATATTTGCAGAGCATGATAGCTAGGAAAATGTTGGAACTTCAGCTTAGGAGGATTGGAGTTTTTGCTGCTGAAGAAATCATTAGCTCACATCCAAACCTTGATGGAAGCTTTAGAATATGTGAGTATTTCCATTTCTTATTCTATTAATTTGCTTTCAGACGATATTAAATCTTAAATAATTGGTGCTCAGTATTTTGCATATTAATATTAAATCAATTTCCTAGCATGTGAACTGAAATTTACTTCCAAGTCTTTGGACATATTTAGTGTGGGCTAATCATGGGGATGACATAAGCATACAATATTCTGGCACTGCTGCGCTGAAAGGAGATATCGTCAGGTACATCTGTATCTTGATTTTAAAAGTTGATATATATATATATATATATATATATATATATGTAGCAAATGTTCTGAGGCAATTTTGATGCATCTTGGTGCGAATAGCGTTTGTGCTGAAATTTCTCTGCAACAATATCAATGATTGCATAAGAATACTGTCATTAATTTTAAATTAGAATGGCCACTAAAATTCTTCTCTACTATGAATCTGCTCTTTTGGGATTGTAGGTCTGGTCAGCGAAGAGTTCAAGGGGTCCTTAAAGACAGATATATTTCCCTGAAACGCTATTATTTGAATAACTTTTCTGACGGAATAAAACAGGTACAGATACTTTGTTTCTTTAAGTAACGCATGCAATAATTTGAAGGAAAGTTCAGATTTCTATCTTTTTGGCACTTTACATCACCATTTCATGGCTGTGTGCATGTTTTTGGTAATGTTAAGATTTCAATAAAGATCCTGACTTCCTCTAATTTAACGGTGACATGCATGAAGGACGCAATTGATCTCCTGCAAGGACATTACATAGCCTCCACGAGACGGGATATAGGGCCTCCATCTCAAACAGGAGGCCTTGAGGCTATAGCTGTAAGATTCAACTGTTTCATCTTGATGTTGCTGGAACTGTCTCCATGCTGTTATGCTCTCTTTCAATGCTATATCAAACAAGTCTGATTGATATCTTCTTTTTCTGCAGTCGTTTCCAGTAGCTTTATGTTTGATAATGATAGGGTTATTTTTGACAACAATGTCATTGAGGCAAGGTGAGTTGACTTCTGCTTCATCTTATGATCAACAAGTGCAGTCAGAGCTTCATTAGTAGGAAACAGTGATGAACATAAATAAGCATTGTCTTTCATTGTTTGCAGTTGGAAATGATGGCAGGAATTTGCTTTTTTCAGTTGTTTGGGGGAGCATGAGTGTTGGTATTGCAGTTTTTGTGAGGGCTAACGGCAGGATTTTCTGCAATCGGCCTCATCTGCAATTGCATAGTAAACCTGGCTGTTGATACACATAAACTACAGAGTGTGTTTGGTTTGCGAAATGTTTGACCATCTCCGATAATAAATTCGGGTATGTTACATTATCCACCTAAAAGTACTTTTTGATAAATTGTTTTTCTAATATGTACAAGGAAAGAAGTTGAAAATTTTAACATTTTCTTAACTTTAAAACATGAAATTCTAAAGGGACTAAACAGGAAATTATACCATTTGGGAGGGGTCTTGGCCCCAAAACACAAATGACAGAATATAAAACAGTAAGATACTAAACGGGCAAAAACAACAATTTGTAAAAGTTTCATTTCCTTTTCGGATTGAATAGTATAAAATGATGTAAAACAGGAAGAAGTGATGAATTCTCAACTGCATTCACTTCTTCTTGCTGAATAATTTATCTATTATCCAAGCATGCTATAAAGAATGTGTGAAGAAACACATTGTGTAGTTTACAGTTCCCCGGCTCAGGTCATTTCCTTTACAATAGTTATTACTTTACATTCAGTTTATCTTAAGGTTGCCCATTCGAACATCAACGTTCGACTGAACATTCATCTCTTTCTGATGTGAGCTATTGAGATTGAGCCACGGATGTTGCAGACACTGCTGGGCAGTTGGTCGCTTCTCCGGTGCGAAATCCAAGAGAGGACTGAGAAACCCAACAAACTCACGAGCATCACTCTCTGAGAATTTGTATTTATCAACCAAAACTCTGTGGACTGGCCTCAACTTCAGCCTTCGAATCCTCTTTAGATCCCCATGCCTGTCGAAATAATCCTTTGATCGAGCTCCTCCGATGGCAATCTGCTTGCAGAGAAGCAGTGTATCAGAATAGTTTTATAAACAAGAGAGGACGTAGGTAATACAGAAATGATTTCACCTTTTTAGGCATCTTTCCAAGAAGTTCCATCATCAGAGCAAGGTGATCCTAAACAACAACCCAATCAAAAATGTTATTTATTGGCAGTCCTTTTCTCTTTTTATTTGATTCATGATCATTACATGTGTTACTCGGGTTTAAGTGTCAGATATGAATATATGCCGGACATATCTCGTATTCATGTTGTGTGAAACACTACCATGCATGCAAAATATAGGACATATCTCGTATATAGAACAGTGATACCTCATCTTCACTAAATCCTTTGCCGCCTTTAGGGGCAAACATCATGTCACCAGTAGCAAGCTCAAAGGCAGTGCAGGCAAAAGACCACATATCAGCTGGAAAGGAATACCCAGAAACTAGTATCACCTCAGGAGCTCTGTACTGCCTGGTCTGAATTTCTTCGGCAAATGGTTTGTCCGCCCAACACGCATTCCCGAAGTCCACAACCTTGCACCTCAAATCAATCCCATCCATGCATTTCTCCGGTTCCAAATCAGTTTCTCGTCCCATAGAAGCTCTTCTTGCCGTCCTTTTCAGTCTTTTCTCGACGATGTTCATGGCCGGTTTGCCATTTAGAGTACCCCCCTCGGGCCTTTTGAGTATCGGTGTAAGAGCGGACTTGATCGGATCCTTGGCGGGATTAATGGTGGAAATGAGAAGGATGTTTTCAGGTTTCAGATCGGTGTGGATGATGCCGAGTTCCCTATGCAAGTAATCCAGAGCTATCAATACGCATTTGCATATCTCCTTAACTTTATTCAATTCAAGCCCTTTGTAACGGCGGTACCGGATTAAACGGAGTAAGCTATCACCGAGGAATTCGAGGACCATGCAAAGATGCTGGCCATTGGGGCCACTGTGCTTAAAGTGATCAATCAGGCGCACCACACACTTGGAATTTGAAGGGTCAGCATTGGTAATAGATAAAAGCACTTCAATCTCATGAAGGGCAGCTTCAGCAAATTGTTCTGCACTTTTCTGAATCTTTAGAGCAACATATTTCTGAATGACACAAAAAGGATTTAGATAATATTGTTGTGCATACATGCATACATACATGCATAGGAAGAAGGACCTACCGAGGATTGAGTATCGTAAGCAAGCCATACGGTGGAGAAATGACCCCATCCCAGCTTCCGCTGAGCGATGTAACGACCGGCAGCAAAAGGATCTCCGACCCGCACCGCGTGATATCCTCCTTTCCTGTAGTCGTCGGTTCCCTCGTTCTCTCCCTCCGAACCGGATGAAGATGAAAACGACATTTCCAATCACCCCTTTTTTCCCTTTATTTCTATGTTTATGATATTGTTATCATTGGATTTCTCTCTCCGTAGGAGTCTGTTTTGGTTTGTATTAAGATATCTTCTTCTTCTTAAAGTTGTACTTTGATTTGATGGTTTATGGGGGAGATTTGTTAATTTGTGTGGCTTTGAATAGAAAGAATGTGTGAGATGGGGATGGAACAGGTGTGTTTTGCTTTGTGGTTCCCCGCCTTTCCCTGTTTTGGGTTCTCAACTTTCAAATTTACCCTTTTAACAACTTATAAGGGCGAGGCCAGGGTCAATGCTTCAGGAATTCACACTTTCTTTGCAGTGGCAACGCTTCTTAGTACTACTGATTGTTACCGACACGTACGGACGCAAAATTTTATGTAAACTATTAAAAAGTTATAAGAAATGCGAACTATTAAGAAATTATATTAGAAATATAAGAAGTGTGATATGGAATTAGACTATCAATAGAAAATATAAAGGAAATGTCTAGACTATAGGAAAATTTAAAATTTTTAATGGGTGCGACTGCGCTCTCTAGCACCTTTCGGTCCGTCCCTAATTACAAGTTAGTCTACACATTTGACCCTGGATTTCAAGTTTATTCACATAGGTACAAACTCTGAATGCTATCTTTTCTTAAATACTAGTATAATTTGTAATGCATTCCCCCTTATTAAATTTTAGATGAAAGGATAACAATTAAGAACAAACTCTTTTTCAATTTTAAAAGTGTACAATTAAAAACAATTAGTCATGAAGTTGTCGTTTGATGTCAATTTTATTGTTTGGTTACCATAATTACAAATTTAGCCTAACGCGTTATGTTAATTTAATTATAATTCTAAAAATTTCGACAAACTTAGACTCCTATATCTACAGAATGTCTGAATTATATGTTGGAATTTCTATAATTAGAATCAAACTGACAATTATTTAAATATTGGAAAAACTACTCAAATGACCACTCAATTATGAGATTGGTCTCGATTTGACCATTAAACTTGTATTTGCCTTATTTGGATTCGAATCTTGCCTAGGCTATGTTTTCCAGATTTCATTTTTCTCATCCATTAGGTGGTGGCACGTGTCACAACTTGATTGGAGGAGTAAAATAAATGTATTAAATCAATTATAAATAATTAAATTCCTCCAATAAAGTGATGGCATATGTCATTGCTTAATTGAATGTTTAATTTATTTTATTAAATTAAAATTAGGATCAAATTAATAGAATGTATAACTAATGAGGATCAAATGTGTAATTATACAAATTTTTACTAATTATCACGTCAATTCCTCTATTAGATTTTAACGGTAGGTGATCACATTGGGACTACTTGCGTAGTTGAGTGGTCATATTGCCATATAGTGGTCAAATTGAGAAGAGCCCTATAGTTTAGTGGCCATTTGAGTAGTTTACCCTCAAATAGTAAGTGTTATATTTAATATTATAATGATAATCATATTACTATTCAGTCATCGTTGCCATCGTGATATCTATCGAAGGGCTTAAGTAAACCGAAAGTAATAGCCATCGCAATCCATCCTCCAAACACAACTCTGGCTGCCGATACCCTAACCGGGGATCCCCCGATATAAGCTCCAAAACAACCGAACACGGTGAGAGCTATCGACGAAACCACCGCGATCATTACGATCCGAATAACATGTAGTTCGATAAAAGCAGCCGATGCCAGAGGGACGACCGCCCCGCACAAGAATGCTAAAGCCGATGCACAAGCAGCCTTATACGGGTTCGGCAGTGCATGTTCCTTGCCATCATCTTGCACCAATGTTACTACAGGAGACTTACCGGGAGACAGACATTGGGGCAAACTCGGGTCTAGAATTATAACAGGAGACATTCTTTCGAGCTTTTCGACATCATCTCGTCGCATGGCTATGCCGGTTTTCGAAGCCTTTTCGATGTCTCTTTGGGTCGAAACAGAAACGAACTCCCCCACAGCCATGCTACATGCACCAGCAAATGCTCCGGCTAGTCCGGAGAGGATCATGGACTGTCTATCATCATTTGCTGCACCTATACCAAGCATTAGCGATGCGGTCGAAATCAGCCCGTCGCTAGCTCCTAGAATGGCTGCTCGTATCCATTGAGCTCGTTGCAAAAGGTCAGTCCGGTGATCGGTTTCATCGGCTACCGAAATAGTACAAGGGGAAGCCATGAGAAGTGGTATATGGAGTATTGAGATAAACAGCTATAGGAATGCAAATGGAGTGTGGCTACCAATGTTGAGGCACACTCGGAGCACGTGGATATATATATATATATATATGTATTGAAACAGACAAATAGAGATTCCTACAAAACGGGGTTTCATAGGATAGAGAGATTCTTAGGTGTTGTCGTGAAAGATTACAAAAAGAGGGGAGAAATGTAGGACGTTGGGGTCTATAAGATTGTCTTGTCGTGGCCAAGACGTGGAAACATTATTAGTAAGTATTTTAATTGCTTCTTGGTTCCTATCTACATAGGAATATAGGATGTTGTTGCCTAACTGGAATTTGCCACTTCAACACCATTTTTTAACTCTCCTAACCCAGCACATATTTCTTCTGCCGTTTTTGCCTTCCCCTATCCTTATCTACTGTAGTGTGACATGCATGTTATTGGTTCAAGTTAATGTCCTAATAGGTTAGGAGTTTTTTTTTTTGTTATTTTTGAACAAATATATTTATATATATTAATTTCACAAATGATTAGCGGATAAAAAGTTAAAAGATTGAATATTTAGGGATAAAAGTTAAGGGATATAAGAAGTATTTAAATCAAAAGATTTGGGTGTTAAAAGTCTGGTTTGATTAATATTTAAAGTGTAAACTTTACATGTGGTTCCTTTTATTTAGGGGATGTTTTTATTTTGGTTACGGAATTTGAAAAACTATTAAGTAGGTTAATTATATTTTTGAAGTATAGTGTTTTGGTCCCCGAATAACTTCAGTTACTCAAATAACGAAGATCTAATTTGATACATTAACTTCGTTAATATGATAATGTGGCACGTTAATATAAAAAAGGGTAAACTACGCCAGGTACCACTAAACTATAAGCATTGATTTATTTTTGTCATCAACCTTTCAATTGATCCAATTTTATTATTAAATTTTATTTTTCGACTCGTTCATGTCATCACGCCGTTAACTTATTAATGGGACGATGGCATAGCGCACGACGTGATGATTTGGATGCTGGACTAAAACAACATCGTTTTGGTGCTAAATGGCCCAAAACGGTGTCGTTTTGCTGGAGGAAAATGTGAAAGGAATTTACTCAATGGGATTTGAACCAAGAACCTTTAAAATCAAAGACAAACTCTTAACCACAAGCTAACTTAACATCTTTGTTTTATTTCTAACACAAATAATATATATATATATTATTATTTCTAACACAAATAATATATATATATATATATATGACATATTGCGGTTGAGATTAATTCAATTTATCTTATTATATAACAATACTCTAATAAATAATATAAATATATTATTTATAATATAAATATATAAAAAATAATATTAATATACATATAATAATATGTTAATATATGTAAATAATAAATAAAATATTTATATTAAAAATAATATTAAAAATATAAATAAATAATATTTTATTATTAAAATTAAAAAATTAATTTACAAAAAAAACCCCGAAATTTCAAAAATCTACCTAGACATTAAACTCTAACTTATAAATCATAAAATCCTAAATCCTAAACTCTAAAACCATAAACTCATTATCAACGACAATGAAAGGAACTGAGGTTTTGGTGAATTTTAGGTTTTTTTTTAATTTGAAAAGCTCAATTTTTTTAAATTAGTTTGTTAAGTTGTTATAATAATATATTATTTGTTTATATATTTTAATATTATTTTTTATAAATAAAATTTTAAGGTTTATAGTTTAGGGTTAGAGTTTATGGATTTAGTCTTTAAAGTTTTGGTGAATTCGGGGCTTCTTGTAAATTTTGAAAATTTCGGTGTTTTTAAAAAAATGTTTTTTTTTTGTTTTTATTATAATTTATTATTTATATATTAATATATGTATATTAATATTGTTTTTAATATATTTATATTATTTATATACAATAATATTATTTATATGATAAAATAAATTAAATTAATCTCAACTGCAATTTGATATATATATTATTTGTGGTAGAAACAAAATAAGAATGAGTTTGCTTAGTGGTTAAGAGTCTACCTTTTTATACCATTAAACATCAAAAGAAATCGTTAGATCAATTGAAAGGTTGATACTAAAAACGAGTCAACGCCTATACTTTGGTGACATGACAAAATTTACCTTATAGAAATTAATTTTAAATTTAACTCTTAAACTTAACTTTTTCATCGTCTATTTGACTGCTTTAATGCTTCATTAGCATAAGATTCTGTTGCACGGCGAACCAACTCCAATTTGTTTTCAACACCAACATCCCATTTTTCAGTACTCAATGTCATATTCTTCGAAAACCCGCTTTGAAATCTCCTTTTTCGCACCTCTGGAACATATCATCAAGCACTTTCAAGACACGTCTTCCTAAGCTTAGAATGAAACAGTAACCGAAAGTGATGAAAAAAATCAATCATTTGAATCAAAACAAGAGAAAAAAACAAATTACAATCACAAAATCATCATTCATTTTTAAAACCCAGAAATGGTTTCTCAAATTAAAAAAAAAAAATCAATCAAGGGTCAAATTCACACAGAAAAAGAAAACCATTTTCATGAGAACCTCATGAACCATTTTCTTGGCAACCAGTGACTCCATGCTCATCGTCATCAGAAAGGCCATCTGAATTTGCCATACGAAGTGCCGAATTTAGCTGCATCTGTTTCTCAACTGTTGATACATCTATGTACTCATCATTCTCACTGTCATTTGCTGAAACTGACACCAATACGGTTGTAAACGAGCCAAGTCGAGCTCGAGTATCATTAAGCACGACTCGAACGTGAAATGCTAAAGGCTAAGCTCGACTTGTCTCGAAAGCTCACGAGTTTAAAATTATCAAGTTCGATTGGAGTTCGAGCTCGACTTAAAAGTTTCGAGCTTAAAGTTAACAAGCTCGAATTGAACTCGAAAACAAAAATTAGAGCTCGAGCTCGAACTAAACCCTAATTCACTAACCCTTATTCCCCAAAAACCTGTCAACCATTGTTAACCTAACTTCACGCTATATCTCAAACCTAGCTCTAAACCGTTGAATTAACCCAAAACCTAAAATTAAATCATAATTTTTTTTATTAATAACGGGGTATCATACAATAAAAACGATGAAATGTGCCTTGTTAAAAAACCTCTCTAAGCCTAAATAGAGAAAAAGGAGTGCAACGTTGCAAAGTCATTGTGAAAAAACGACTATAAACCAGCAAAATTAAACAGTTCACTAGCCAACAAAACTCGAAAATTTTCCAAACTTTGTTACTACTAGATTCACACCTCGATTGATCCTTTTTTGCCAAAAAAAAAATCTGCCACAACGTTACATTCTCTTGGAACAAACTGGACTTTCCAACCTAGACAGAACTATGATAGGACTAGGTCGGAAGGGCTAGCACCATGCGGCACTTGGTCGAAAAGATGAAGAAAGATGACCAAGTTCAGCCTTGGAAACTAAGCTTGGAAGGCTTGGTTGGGTTGCGGAAGCGTTGGAAAGATGAAAGCGATGGCTAGGCAAAGAAAGAAAGGCAAGACAAGTGTTTATCAAAGCAAAGAGCCAGGTTAAAAACTCTCCCTAAGCCTAGACGGGGAGAAAAAAGTACTCAGTGCTTGCTCTTATTAATACTCAAAGAAGAATGAAAATGTGGAGAATGAGGAATGATTACAAAGGTGAGGGAAGGACTCTATTTATAACATTGACCCTCTCGATCTAACGGCTATGAGTGATTCAATCCAATGGCTAAGGATGAATCCTCCCTCCTAAACATGGCAATACTCTAATGTAAACAAAGTTGCCCCAAATACAAAGATATGACATCACATGATTGTTGTCATGGAATACTTTCCTCGGACAGGCCCCCATGGAAGATATCTTTCCATGTGTGTTGGTCAAAAGATGACAACATGGCTTGGGTCTTGGATGCTTGGGCGGATTGGGCTTGGCATAGCTCGGTTCTTGTGTCCAAAACCCCCTTGGTAGCATGCTAGGTGCTAAGTCGGGCCCTAGGGGTGTGGGCAACTCGGATGGGCATCCCCTAGGCCTTATGATGTGCACGTCGGGTGCAGGCTCGGTCTCTTTGGTGAGCACGTCGGGTGCGGGCTCAGGTTCCATGGCTTGGGCAGCATGGATGGTGCATGGCAAGGTCCCCTCGTGTGTGGACTCGGCCTCCTTGGTGCGGGCTCGGGCTCCATGGCTTGGGCGACATGGAGGGTGCAAGGCAAGGCCCTCTCGGATGTGGACTCGGCCTCCTTGCTGTGCACTTCGGGTGTGGGCTCGGGCTCCATGTCTTGGGCGGCATGGAGGGTGCATGACAAGGCCCCCTCGGGTGCGTGTATTGGTCCCCCTCGGGTCCAAGTCTCATGGGCAACACATGGGGTGCTTGGCAAGGCCCCATGGTGCTCTGGAACTGGCCCAACTCGGCTCTCTTGGGCGCGGACACCACCAAGGGCGTTGTGCATGGCCCCTTGGTGTGTGGCGTTGGCAATAACTCGGGCCCCTCGGTCGGGTGAAAGGCGTGGTGCGCAAGGGTCAGCAACTATGGGTGCGGCTGGCCCGGTCGCGAAAAGTTCCCCCGTGACATTCTCCCCCACTGAATCTATCGACGCCCTCGTCGATAGGCATTGAAGAATCTCGGTCGTTTTGTCATTGAACGGCCTTGGTTCCTTACTCGATCTCTCAAGCAACCTGGGGATGGAAATAGAGTAAGTTAGACTCGAATTTTTAAAATATTTTGGCTCACTTACCCTGGACATAATGTCCTCGTCGGTTGGCTTCACTATGCCTTGTCGATACTCAAGGCAAGTGATGGTGGCGGGATCGTTGAATATCCTCACTTCGATGCTCTCTAGCACTTGTCCCTCGGTTTTGGTGAAGGTTGGAGGCTCTTGACTTGTTCCAACCACCTCGTTGCTTGGTTCCTTCTTTGGCCTCTCGAGCAACCTGTGGACAGAACCACAAAAAGTTAGATCCAAGTTTTGAAAAATTTGATCACTTACCTCGGACGCAAGGTCCTTGTCAGCTCGCTCCACTTTGCCTTGTCGATACCCAAGGCAAGTGTTGTTGGCATGTCTCGATTCCATGGGCTCATGCCACTCGACCATGGATTTGGTCCATTCGTCAAACTCGGCTTGCAACTCTTCGTAGAAAGTTGCTAGCCCATCTCCATCGGCAACTTGATCCGCTTCGGATGGGTACTCCATCTTACGAACCGCTTCGCTCTTTGGTGTCTTCGGCAACTCCAAAGACTTCTCGTCTTTGATCTCTTCAAAGACTTGTCCCTTTGCCTCGGGGACTTCCATGGTCTCGTCATCATTCTTGGGCACTCTCTTGACGGAACGGATTGTTGCTAACGCCTTGGTGTTCTTGTCCGCGACTCGCTTCACTGGCACAACGCATTGTTGGCGGGGATCTAAAATACACAAAACATCCCTCTTGGGCAAGACAAGTGCATCAACTCGTTCAAGGAAAGATAAACTCAAAATAAAATCGTAATCATCTAAAAGGATTACCTTGATGGAAGTTTTACCGTGCCAATCTCCGACTTGAAGGTCCATGCCATTTGCAACTCCCGCAATTGGCTCTTCTTCAGAATTGACGGTCTTGATCCATCCACTTACCTTCTCAACTCGAAGGTTTAATCTCTTGGCCGCTTGCTCGGACATGAACAACTCCGATGCTCCACTATCCACAAGTGCGCTTAGCTTCTTGCCGGCAATTACCACGTCCACGAACATAAGTCCTTTCTTCTTTCGGCCACTCTTGGCTTGAAGCGAACTTACTATGGAACCAAGTTGAGCAAGCTCATCCTCCTCCCCATCTCTTCCTCGGATGGCAGAAAGGTTTGTCTTTTTCGGGCAATCCTTGATGAAGTGTGGTCCCTCGCAATGATAGCACTTTAATGGGCCTCGGTCCTTCCTCTCCCAAGGCCTTGTGAACCGATAGGACTTGTCATTCGATGGCTTACCACTACCATTCGATGACTCCTCCCTTTCACTCGAACGTGGCTTGGGTTTGGGTGACTTGTTTCGATCATTACCTTGATCTTTCAATGACTCGGCAACGGAAATCGCCTTGGAGAGTTCCTTCACGTCTCTCCTCTCTAGCTCGGTGCATACCCACGGCTTTAGCCCGTCCATGAATTGGAATAGGGCATCTTTCTCACTTAGATCGGAAATTTGGAATTGCAACTCGCTAAACTCCCGAACGTAGTCTCGAATAGATCCCTCTTGCTTAAGGTGTCTAAGCTTGGATCGCGCCTCTCTCTCGGCATCTCCGGGACAAAACCGGTATCAGAGCAAGTTCCGCTCCGTACGAGTCGAGATGGCACAAGCAAGAAGAAAGATCGTTGCGACAAAGATGAGCGTGGAGTCACCATACGTCTCGTTTAAAAGCGAGGTGAGCGAATCTGAGTTTTGTGATATTCTTAGTACAAAATCGTTGTTTTATTTTCGTTGCAGTGAACATCACGATGATTGCCCAAAACGGAGGCCGTCAAAATGCTGGAGGTGTGGAGAGCCACACGAGTCTTTCCGATGCCCGGACAAATTCAAGCAGTCCAAGGTACAGGACGAGCCCGACGAGACCGAGGCTTTGAAGCTTGATGCGAGGTGCAATGTGCTACCAATGAGTATGGTAGAGGCGTTCGAGGAGCGAAGCTTGCCCGATGAGACCGAGGCCGTGAAGCTTACCTCCTTGTTCGGGGAACAATCACTAGTGAGTAAGGTGGTTGGGGCGTCAAACTTCAAGAGTGAAGCTTTGATGGAGGAAAGGTTGCCAAGGGGCAACGAGTAAAGCACAAGCTTTTTGAAAGTAGCAGGGGCCTTCTGAGGATGTTCGAGCCAATCCACAATCACTTTGTTATCACTTTCAATAAACAACTTAAGTGATTTCGAACATTGTAATGGTGAGAGTAGATGAAGGGCTTCGTTCACCGCCAAAATCTTAGATGTCGTAGAATCAACTGCACCCATTGATTTAGAAAAATACATCAACGTTTTCTTCTGCTCATTGCGAAGCACTCTTCTGATCCCAACAGTGCCGAAGCTCCCTTTAACGGCTCCATCTGTATTAAACTTAAAATAACCAGTAATAGGAGAGCACCAAACACTCGACTTAACCAAATTTTGGCTAAAGAACAATGGAACCAAAGTAACTAGGATTGTTAATTATATCACCAATTGAATTAACATCTAAAGGCCAATTAGCTTGGATCACCAACCTAAACACAATATGCACAAATTGAATAACCGGCTGCTGTAATTAAACAATATAATATAATATATTTTTAAGTAGTTCGCAAGCTTTGACCAAGTCAAATTTAAATTGTTCGCGATCTATCTCGTCTCATTTACCTCCCTAAACACCACCCAAGTCAAAAATATACCCACTCGTCTATCCACTCTGTTTCGTTTTAATCACTCTTCATCAAAATCAGTTTAAGCATGACGATGAATTTAGACTAATATAATATATGTCTCATGTTCGATCCTTAAAATTAGTTGTTTTATTTAAGAAATGTATTAATGTCAAACTCAATTAAATAGACGACATTGTGCACTAAAACAACCAGAATTAAAATATTTTAATCTTTAAACATAATAACTCAAATAGCTTCAAATCAGGACAGAAACAAAACAGAATGCTTCAAGCAAAACATATACCAGAATCCACTTCAGTAAAGATCTGGAAACAAAACTCAAACCATGTCTAGTAATGGAGGTGATGCCAAGTTTCAAACAGAGGCCTTTCAGGGGTTCCTAGTGGTGGGGTAATGGCCCTAAGGTTTACTCGTCATCCTCATCATCATCGCCATCTCCCCCAGAAGCCTTCTTGGCAGCTGCTCTCTGGTTCTTTCTCTTCACTCTTCCGGGGCGGCCACCCCCGAATGGACTTGTGAGAGAGAAGTCAATGTGTTTTTGAGAATCAACCCTCACCATGAAAGATGGGATGTTGACCACCTGCCTACCAACCCTATCAAGGAAAGAACAACAAACATTCATGTCTCCATATCGTGAGATGTTTTTTCAAAAGTTCAGGTTGTTTCTCAGAGTCATGAATTATGGCATGTCTATAAAGCATCCATAAATTAACTTCAGACAACAAAAGCATGTATCCACAAATATATTCAAGTAGGCTACAAATATATACAGACAAAAGTAACCTTTACCTGATATGCCTTTGCCTAATCAAAACACGAGCATGGTGAATCGACTTGGCCATACCAGACTTGAACACTAGCGTTTGCAAGCGACGCTCAAGGAAGTTCTCAACAGTCAAGGCCAAGACATAATCAAGCTTGTTTTGGCTCTCATCCAAAAGTCCAAACCTGTTCATCCTACGAAGCAGTGCTTCACCTTCAAAAATACGGCGAGGGTTCTTCTCATCAAGAGTAAGAAGATCCCTGGCAGCATTCCGAATACGGCTCAAAGCATACTGAACCCTCCACAACTCCCTCTTACATCGGAGTCCATACTCTCCTACAAGCCTCAACTCTGCATCCAATCGCTCCTTTTCATACGGACGCCTTGGCTTCTTAAAGGTCTTCCCATCTACAATCATAAATCATATTCATCAAATAGAATAATGTGAGTCCACAAATTAAAGAGTTGGGGTCCAATAACACAACCTCAAATTAGCACTAAATAATCATAAGGCTTTCTCTCTTTCTTCAATTAAATAAAGAAAAACACCAAAATCGTAAATCTAAACAAGTAGATTTGCACAATTAGGATCCAATAATATCAAGAAATGAAACAACAAAATTATACTTTTATTTAGGTCATATGATCTACAAAATCGTAAACAATACTGTCAAAGTTAAATCGAAACCCCGCCATTGCCAAATTCAAACTTGAAACTTCAAACATGGAATCTTTCTAACTACTTAAATCAATTATACTGTAATATCCTCCTTAATTACCAAAAGTGTATTTGGATTGAATAAATCAACAGATAAACAAATAGATCAAATCGGTTCATAAGAACTAAGAATGAAACAAAATCCAAGGCAAAAGATCTTTGCTAACATCCTAATCTATCTCAAACAAAAACAACGCAGATTATTAATTAAAGGCCAGAATTATGGTATTATGCTGGCTAAATACAAACATCCATTTCTGAGAACCCAAAAATAATATGAAAATGGTAAAACTAATACAACACAGTTGAAACTAATGATTACGTTAGAAACACCCAAAAAATGAAGGCAAAGTGGGGAAAGAGACAACAGCTTACAGTTGCGGTAGAAACTGACGTGAACCATGACGACGGCGGTTTCTCGTCGGAGGCGAGAAAGAGAAAAAAAGTTAATAGAAAAAGGAAGAAGCCGAAGTAACAAAGAAGAAAAAGGCGCGGCGTGATCGTTATATATACGGGAACCCAAAACCCTAATGTTTTCCTCATCCTTTTTAGGGCTTCTAACGGGCTTTTTTTCGTTAAATATGGACTCAACGTCTTCTGTTTTGGGCCTTTCGGGGGGGGGGAGGGGGTTAAAGTAAAAAAACAAATCATACAAATATTTTTTTAACAAAAAAAATATACTGAATTAAATTCAAAGTAAAGAAGATAACAAAATGATCACACCACAATCATTGAAAACTTAATGTGAAAAATAAATACAGTAAACTTCAAAGGGTATGAAAGATATACGAAATAAAACCCATTATTTTGTAGAAAAATTTGCACAATCTTCTAAATGAAATCCAGCAACGATATATTTTGACCAGAAAGCTTTATGAATTAAGCATTCTTCCATTGCGAGTTCTTGGCACATCGACAAACTACCATACATGAATCAGAAAAATATCAGACCGTCGATCGTCTTGTAACTAGAAATACTCGATAATTCTTGTTATTTGAATGATAAATTGTCATAATAACAAATAATATTGTCACAAAGACAAACAAACCTACAAAAATATAGACAAAATACTGTCACACTAGCAGACGAAAAAAAACAGATGTAGAATGACTCTGACAAAGTAAAAGAAAGAAAAAACAATAAAACTAAAAAAGAACAAACGATTCTTCATTAAAAGAGAATAATATTATTTATAAAACCAGTCGATGTATAAAAGTCGTCGTTGAAAACGACTTCAACGAAGAAGAAAAATTTAATAAATTTTTTTAAAAAATAACTTCTTTAGAGAAAATAGAAGTAAAGAAAAATAGGAAAGTAAAAAAATAACATACAAATACCAAAATGTTTTAACACCTATACAATAAAAATTTACAATGATAGTCGGTAATCAGAGTACCCTCATCTGCTTTATCCCTTTCTCTGGTTCCTAAGTTTTAGTTCAACAAGAGCAGTCCTAAGTCCTGGCCCCTGGGTTGCATACCATTAGGAGTATTTTGTTCAAAAAATCTATACAATAAAAATTATCATCGTTAACATAATATCTATATAGTGGGAAAGAGAATGTTATTTTTCCTATGAGATTTGGTTTGAACAATTTTATCAACAAAATATATATGAGTTTGTACGGATTTGAGTCAAATTCGAATTTTATCAATTTGAAAAAATTGAAAACCGAAATTTTAAAATAAAAATTATTTTGATCTTTGAAGATTAAATATTTCAAAACGATGTAGTTTTATACTTCAGGCTTAATTTCCCAAATTTCACTTAATCAAAGACGTCCATACTTAAAAGGTTAAATCCTTAACTCACTCTTCTTTCATCAGAAATAGGGCGAGCAAAACTTGGCTCGAGAAAATAAACTCTTGACTCGACTCGACTTGACTGGAATTGAATCGTAAACTCATAAACTCAACTCGAAAATATTTTAAATAAAGTTTGAATTATAACATGAACTTTTTAGTAATTAGTTGATCGATTTTTAAATTTGAGTCGAGTCTCTTAATTTTGTTTTATATATGTATTTCACATGTGAAAAATATACATGTATATCATATATGGTTGTATAAAGTTGTTTAAATCAGTATCAATTAGTACCTTAACATTATAAACAATTATAATTAAATTTGAATAGAAACTCGAACAACTCAACTCAACTTGACTCAAAAAAAAAATCAAACAAGATTTAAGTCGTAAAATGAGACTCGTGAGTATAGATTAAATATTGTTTTGGTACCTACTATTGAGGAAAATGGGAGTTTATGTCATTCTTACGGTGTGAAAAATATCTTCAACTTATTATATGGTGTAATATTACTTTACAAGCAGTCTAAAATAGATTAAATATTGTTTTGGTCTGTTTTTATCCAAATTTATCCCTTTACTAAATGAATTCAAAAGACAAAAAAACATTGTAATCATCTACCAAATGTATGTGTATGGAAGTTACTGTTATACATTTAGGACTCTTCTTCACAGTCAATAAGGGAGATAAAGAAAGGGAAAGTGTATACTAAACACCATTAAAATAATCCCTTCAAAATAAAATTATATAGTAAATTAATGAGTCAGACTTATTAGGATCCTATTAAATCCAACGAAAATGAATATATTGAAAAAAAAAAATGAGCATCCATAAATTGAATGGACGACAACAAACCAACCTCTAGAGAAAAAAATCGTAAAAAATAAAATTAAAGTACGATACAAGATGAAAGATCCATAATTTTTAAGAAAAGAGAGATTTATAAAAAAAATCTTAGATTCATAAAATAAAGATAGTTGGTGGTCAAATCGAACTTGATCAGCTCAGCGTGAGAAAAGAAATGAAGTAGTGGGTTAAATAAATAAAACGTGAAAAAGAAAAAAAAAGGAAAATGGAGGGGAAAAGAGTGAGGTTAAAGATGTTGTCATAAATAAAAATTCTGTATTTTTTTAGTGTTTTTATTTATATTTTTACATTGAAAAATTAAATTTAGAATTTTATTATTAAAGTCTAAGGAATTGAGAAGATGATGTACTTTTTAGAGTTTAGAGTTTACATGCTAAATCATAAAATTTAAAATTTTAATAATAAAACATAAAAAGAGATACTAAAAAAAAGTACAGCAGATTTTTGTTTAGGTTTTCATGGCCTAAGGGTCCATAGTCCACGATGACAACTAATTAGAATTGTTGCCCAAACATTAGAAAGAAAACTAATGATTTTAGTACACTTATTGAGACTTAACTTACGATGCTAAACAAACTTAATAGTTACAATTTTTTATCCTACATATAGCCTATCAAAGCTTATATAAATATGAAGCAATGGTTTTGTACTTTATGAAGAACAAAATTAAAGGTTTCAATAATGTTTATTTTAGGTATAATGTCAAAAAATGCCTCTAATGTTTGACTGAATAGTTATTTTAGCCTCATTTTTGAAGCAATTTAACTCTCAAAGTTTTATTTTGGGTCAAAATGGTCCCTCTGTGAATGAAAATCGTTAATCAACTAACGATAAACAACTTGAAATGACTTGACAGAATGACACGTCATAATGAAAAAATATTTTAAATTTTATACACTTTTATAAAATTATTTTTTGACTGATATATCATTATGTAAAGTGAGTATATTTCACTATATGACAGTGTTGCGGCGTGCACTGCCATGCATGGGCGGAGCCACCTAGTACTTTAGGTGGTCATATGACACCTCAAAATTCTTGGGGAAAAACAATTTTTATATAATTTATATATAAAATATTTAAAAAATAAATAAATGAAGCTCATTTATATATAATTGACACCCCTTAAATATAATTTAAGAAAAATGATACCCTTTATATAATTTTCTAGCTCCGCCCCTGCTGCCATGTAGGTTTGTCGCGTTATTCCAAGCCATTTAACGCCAGTTTACTAATAATTTTTATCCGCATCGTGGCCATTTTGACTAAAATAAAACATTAAGAGTTAAATTATTTTAAAAAATAAATAAAATAACTATTCAGTCAAAAGGGCATTTTTTAATATTATGCCTTTATTTTATATTATAAAGGATATCCTTATCACTTTATCCCAACTATTAAAATACAGCAAGCACTCGAATACAAACATCCAAATACCACATTATCCCCATACCCTAATAAATTATAAAAGTCTTGAAATATACATGAATGTGGAGCTAAAATATTAGGATAAAGCTAATGAGATATTATTCAATAATCTTATACAAGATTTTGAACACTTTCTGCTTCTTCTTCTGAGACATAAAGATCGAATGCTCGTGCTGCTTCATTTTTTTTTATTTTTTAATATATATATATATATATATATATATATTATAACAATATGTTAAATAGAGGTAGTTCTAGACATGTACAATAAATATGATTGTACAGGTCCCTGAAAAAAAAAAGAAAACTTCAAAATGAGTTCTCTATTACATTAATATATATTTTGAAAAAAAAAATACTATAATATAAATGATAATTTTTCTGAAAAAAAAATGAGAGTGATCTCTTCAAAGAAGTTTATATTAGAAGTGTAGTAGACAATTTTACTTTAAAACATGCAATAAGAACAACATATTTTTAAGTAAGAATAAGAGTAATCTAACATTTTTTGTATTAAGAAAATTTTATTTGAAAGTTTTTTATATCTCTTTCGTATTATAAATTTTTTTGAACATTTTTTACATAAGAGAAGGGAGGAGAAATATAGTCATAATGAGTATTAAACTCACAACCTAGAAGTAGGACTGTAGAAAAATGATGTCAACTAGGTGACTTACCGAATTTTTTTAAGTAGTATTTTTGTCCGTCGTACGGTCTAATTTCGGGATGCGAAGCTGCATCTCTCAGTATTGTCGTCTCTAAAGTTAGAACTCGTATATTCTCCTTGAGAGTACAATATATTTTATTAATGCACCAAACACTTGGTATAATTCATTGAATCTTTGAGCCGTTCCTAATGTTAAATTAAGATTTAGTCGACAATCATGTATTATTTTTTTTAATACATAAAAATTAAAAAAAATAAAATTCACATAAATTTAACACTTGAATCCAAATAACAAGGCAGCATAGGCTGATGGAAGCTATTTCTCTCTCCTTCTCCCATCCTTTTTAAATCTGTCTGAAAGAGCATTATGGATTCAGAGGTTTAAGTTTCCATCTTCTTTTTACTGTCTGGAAATTACAGAAACCATGGAAGTTTGTGATCCCAAAAACCCAGAATTTGAAAGACATGGTGGAACAAACAAAATGATCAAAGGAAAAAGAAAATTAATTAGACAAGTAAAAAAAAGGTAGAAATACACAAGATGAAAGCACTTAATCACATCTTCAGCAAAATCAAGAGGATGATGAAGAACCATTTGTTCCGACATGAGCTTGACGATCAGCAGTTTGGAAGTGATGGATCAGATTCGGATTCTGCCCATTGCTGTTGATGTCATTGTTTTTGTCTCCATCTTTCTTCCCAAAAGTGTTCTTGTTGTTATGCATCCACACTTTCAGCACACCTCTATGGACCCCTACTTCATTGCAAAAATCTTGAATGAGTTGTTCGTCTCTTTTCTGAATCCTCCACCCGATTTTCTCAGCGAATTCCAGCATCTTGTGTTTCTGCAACTGACTGAACTTCGTTCTGAATCTTTTCTTCGAGTTGGAACCCAGATTTGGAGTGTTTGAGGGTAAATGAGTGTTGTCCGAGAGAGCTAAAAGCACGTGGGGAGCTGAAGGGTAGTAGGACGACGAGATCGGCGGTGGAGAAGCTGAGCTAGGGCTACCATGTGGCTGAGTAGCCGGAGGTGGTGGATGGTGGCGGTGTTGAGGGAGGTATTGGTATTCTATCGTGGGCGTGGGGGGTGGGTCGACTTCGGGTTCACGGCGGTGGAAGTTACGGTGGCAGCCACAAGCGGCGCATTTGAGGGAAGTGGGGTTGGCTGGGGTAGATGTCGGGGAAGGCATGAATTCGCCACAGCCGTCGAGAGCATGGCCACCCAAAGTGGCTGCATGGTTCTTGAGACACTCTTTGTAGGTTATGACAATTGGTGGCGCGTGGGGGTTGTGGTGGAGGTGAGGCTTGTGACGCTTGAGGACACCATTGCTGAAAGAGATGGGCTTGGCCGGTTGGATCTGCGACGGCGTTTCGCTCTCCGGCTCCGGTGATTTCATAGTGCCACTTAGTGGAGCGGTGCTCGTGGGGCTTATCTCCATCTCTCTAACATCTAGAGTTAACCAAACAAACAAACAAAAAAGAAAACACTTTAAAAATTAAAGAAATTAAACGAAGATTGGTTTTTTCTTAGAAATTAAGAAACTTGGAAATGGATAAAAAGAAGATTGGTTATTTTTTGAAGGAGTGTAGAGGAGCAGGATGAGCAGGGATGATTGTTGATAATAAAACCAAGAATCTATGCCTTTGTGGTTGCCCTTCTTAACCCTAGTTTTAATCCATGGTTATTTTCTTCACCTCACTTGGAGTTAGACAATGTTTGATTTTGTGTAATAAAAATGTATATATAATTTTCTAACTAATATATATGAATTATTACCCATCTTTTTAATTTTATAAACATATATTTTACGTATAAAAATTATTTGTCCTTTTTTGTGACTAACACTAAAAAAAATTAAATTTTAAATATTAACTTTAAATTATAAATCATAAACTTTAAACTTTATAAACCTATTTTTTCAATGATGATACATAAGTAGGGGCACAAAAAAAAAACATGTAATTTCTGCTCATGTTTTACACCTAAAATCCTGGAATAAAAACCCAATGTACCTTTTCGGTGTTTCTGCTCCAACACTAAAAACTAAACTCTAAATCATAAACCCTAAAAAATAAAGTCTGCACCTTATACTTTACGCCCTATACTTTAATCATAAATCTTGCATCTAATTTTTTTAAGGACTACATAATTAGAGGCATAAAAAATGTCAAAGATTTTTGTTCCAAAATGTTAACTTGTATAATGTTTGGGTTGCTACTTTTCACCCTGCATTAGTGGCGTTTAAAAATGTTCGACCCGACCGACCGATATGGTTATTCATTAATCTAATTCAAAAGTTCGAATATTTGATTTGATTTTTATTTTCAGATCAGATATTCAATTCAATTTAAAAAATTTTAAATCGGATACGGATCGCAATATTTCAAGTTTCGGATTATTCAAAAATCTGAAAAATAAAAATTTCATGAATATTAATCTCATTATATTTAACAATTTGATGCTTGTTATATTCAAAAATTAAAAAAAATCAAAATTTTCATAGATGCGAATCTTGTTATATTTAGCAATTTGTTGTTTGTTATATTCGAAATTCTGAAATTTTCATAAATACGACCTTCAAATTCAACAAATAGTTAAATCAAATTATATTTTCGGATAACCGAATATCCAATATCCGTGTATCTTATTTTTTTCCGGATCAAATAAGAATTACTATATCGCCGATCCGAAAAATCAAATATAAAAAAACTCAAATCGAATTCGATCTGATATGCGACAATGAACAACCCTACTCTGCATGTCCCGGGGTTAAATATTATGGGGGGAAGCAAACTTAAGTTTCAAAATTTTTCATCCAATAAGATGATGACAAATACATCGCTTGATAAGATAAATTTTTATTAAAATAAATAAAAATTAATAATAAAATCACTCAATCAATAAGATGTGACATATGTCACATTTGGCAATGTCTCAATGTGCCATTATCAAATTTGATGATGAAATTTATTAAATTAAACTAAATTAAAATTATGACCAAATTAATAGTATATGTAAGCAACAAGGATAAAATGTATAGTTATACAATTTTTCGTTAACTGTCATATCACTTTTTTTATTACGTTCTAATGACAAATAACTTACTTGATATTATTTAAATAGTTACGGGGTCTTAATGATAAAACTGAAAGTATAGTGATCATTTTAAAGCCACCACATAACTAAGTGGTCATTTATATAGTTTACCCAAAAATTAATATGAACTGATTTTATAGTTTCATCGTAGGTTTTTGGATCCACATCATTAAGAAAGCATAAACAACATAATCGTAAATCAATGTGAGGTATTACTTATTTACATTATCAACACATAGAACTTAAATCATAACATATCCTGATAATTAAATCTTATCATTTTGGCTTATTTAGAGAAAATGTTATTATTTTAAAAAAATAAAAATGGTGCATATAAAATTATTTAGAGAAATGATCGTTTTTTACAGTACCAAAGGGGAGTCTTCAGGGTGTCTTGTCTCTTCTTTTTTAAGCCTTTAGCAGGCGATGACTTTCATGGGGTGGGGAGTCTTTGGGCCAATTTTTGTATTTTTTTGGACTAAACAAATAAAAGTTAGAGGGACTAAAATGAAAATATTCAAAAATTGACACAAAATACTATAATTTTGTAATTATACTGTATTCAAAAACTGTGTAATCTTATTGGATTGTGAAATATTTCATTTTAATATTGCGGTAAAAGTGTAACGACTAAAATGAAAAATTTTATAATATAGTAAAAGTACACATATTAAATATGTATGAATGATGATATAATATCTGAATAGAATAAATCAAAATTTTAAGCCAGATAGGTTAAAAATATTCGGAGTTAAAAGAGTTAATTTTTTTTAATAAAAACTGAAAATTTCAAATTTGAATGTAAAATATGGTGTTTTCTTGGTTAAAAACAGCGACAAGGGGACTTTATCTCTTTACCTGCATGTAGATGTCGAAAAAACTATATGAATAAAAAAATTGCCTCAATCAGACACTTGAGTACAAAGGTATGGTCTTTCAAATTTTTGTATTATACTCATAGTTCAAACACCAGTTAAAATAATTTCTGAAAAATTCTATTTTACCCTAAAATGAAAAAAAAATCAATAATTATGGGAAACATATCATTTAAAATAAAAAGTGAAAACACAGTTTTGGTTTGACTGTTTATGTAAATTTTCATTTAATCCCTTTAATTTTAATTATTTTCATTCTAGTCCTTATAATTTTAATTCTTTTTTTTATTCTTGAAAATGCAAAAAGAAAGAGAGACTTAAATCATCGGCAGTTGCCCTCGACTCTCCCCACCCCATGAATGTCGTCATCGGGTGAAGACTACTCCGCATTTGTACAGCGAAAAATATTTTTTTTTCAAAATAATTTTTCATATGTACTATTTCTATTTTTTAAAAAATAATGGAAACCTATCATTTTAACTAAAAGTCTCAAACCACATTAATCTTTTCACTTCGTTTTTTTTTTCATTTTCTCACTTCATTTCCAAAGAGCCCATTTTCCAAGTTCCAACTTAACAGTTTCTAATCCAAACTTTGTTTAGCATAAATTTATAATCCAAACTTATTATGATAAAATCGACAATTCATAAATAATCATATTTGATATTTGAAATATCTATATAATGTATTTTTTATACATTTTGCATCCAAAAACATTAGTATAAAAACGTGGCTCAACAATAAATTAAGTGTTCAAACTATGTCGTTTTTTGCAGTAAGTGTTTAATTTTTTTTTGTCTGAAATAATTGTCTAATTTTTTTATTTTTGGCTAAAATATATGTCTAAAGTATTTTTTTGTTGAAATAGGTGACTAAAATTTTATTTTTAGCTCGTTTTAAAGTCAAACTGACGCACATACTTTGACCAAAAAATAAACTTTAAACACCTATTTTAATCAAAATAATAATTTAAACACATATTACAAAATAATTATAGTTTTAGCAATTAGAATAAGTTAAGCCAAAATGGATTTATAATAACCAATATAGTAAACCTGCAAAAGTCTGAATTCTCAGACAATGACTGTAACCCATCTTAAATATGTCAAGTGGCAGCATGGCTTGCTTCCCCTTTAACAGTTACCTACCCTCTCAATTTCCATTCTTTTGCTAACTCCCTCTGCTCTCTTTTTTTCCCTAATAATTGTTTTGTAAATTTGCATATTTGCCCTTTGTTTTCACAGATATTTTTTTTATTTTAAATTATTTTCACTTGATATATTATAATTAAAATACCTTTTTTATATCACATAAATTTGATATATTTATATATTCATATTATTTTCTACTTCTTATTTTTTTACCGTTTCTTATTTATTTTAATAGAAACAACTAGATTTATTAAAGAGAAAATATCTAAAATCACAATAATAATTAACAACTATCATCGTAAATTAAATACATAATTTGAATATTTTCTTATAACATTGAGACATGAAACTAATTACTTTAAATCATACAATTATCATACATGAAAAAATGTTAAAACCCCAACTAAAACATTTGAACAAAATATAAATACAAATATATCTAACTGTATCAGCAAATAAACTACAAAAGTGAATCAAACTACCAAAAATTTATCGACAACAGCAAATTAAAACTGAACGTCGTGAAAAAAATTATTCACGAATGTAAATCACATATTCTAATTTAATCTAAGTATAAAATCGAATGGGGATGATGATTGGTGGTAAAATTGTCTTTTGGGAGGTAGGGAGTGAATCAACCAAAATCATTGGGGTTTTTTTTATAGGTAAGTAGAGTGTCCTAAAAGTGAAGTTATCTTTGTCGGATTACATTATCTTCGGACGTTCTGAAAGGTTTTGCGTGTAGTCTAGTCTTGAGGGAAAATACCATATTTTTTTTTGGATTTTCTTATCAAAATATCACCATTATTATTATCCGTAAATGGCACATTGAAATGTTTATTTCCTTAAATGATGTATCAGACTTCATTGAAAAGTACACCCAATCAATCACAAATTTAAACAAAATACATAGACTTCATTGAAATATATGAAAGACTTTATTGATTAAATGTACCTTTCAGTTCACAAGTTTTTTTTTTTTATAGAAAAATGGTTTAAATTTCGATGACATAAATTATTAAGAGTTAGTTTGGTATTATTTTTAAAAAGTGATATAAAAAATATTTTTGAATTGTTTAATTTAAAATATGTAGTTTGTTATTGTTGTTAAAAAATATTTTTAAATAGATAAAATGTTTATTTTAGACATTCTTTTTAAAAATTGTAAAAGAATTTGTGATATAAAAGAGGATAAATAAGTAGTTTTGTTTAAATATACTTTTTGGAAAAACTACAAACTAGAAAATTTAGGGTCCGTTTGGTTTTAGAAAATATTTTCTATTTTCATTTTCATTTTTCTAATAATTAGAAAACATGCTTGGTTAATAGGGATGAAAACTTATTTTTTTAAAATGAAAATAGTGAAAACGTGTTTGGTATCTAACTTTTCAAAATAGAAATGAATAAATAATTATTAAATAATTATAATATAATAATATAATAATAATAATAAAAAATAATAATAAAATATGAGTAAATAAACCAAAATTTTAAAAAATGACATTAAAAAGATTCAAACTCGAGTTAAAATTAAAAGACCTTTGTTTTCATATTTTCCATTTCCCCAAAACATTTTCAATGAAAATATTTTTTTATGTTTTCAAATTTTCACTTATGTTTTCATTTTTTAAAAATTATTTTCTAATTTTTCAACCAAACACGTTTTCTTCATCGTTTTTCATTTTCCAAAAAAATGAAAATAAAAACGGGCTTCATTCTCTAGAACCAAACATATAACTTTTGAAAAACACTTTTTATATCAAGCTAAAAAATACTTTTAGTTTAAAAAGCTACATGTTTTTTAAGCTAAAATCGGTTTTTGCCCCCAAAATACTTTTGAAAAACATTACAGAACATGACCTAAAATGTACTTTTTATTTCCATTTTAAAATGAGCTTTTCAAACCAAACTGAAAAACACTTTTAGTTTAAAAAATTACATATTATGCGTTGTTTTTTTTAATCTTAAAAGTACTTTTATCTCATATTTTTTTAAAATAAACTAATAATTAAACATTTTAAGTTAATAAAATTTTTATTATTAAACAGATTTTTTAAATTCTCTGCAAGTTTGTTTATATTAATTAAAAAGTTTTATAATTTCTATAATAATTTTAATTTTTTATTTACAAATTTACTAATCTTTAAATAATTTTTAATATTATGAAAATATATATAAAAAATTATTCATGTTGAAAGCATAATAAATAAGTTGTTTTTACATAATAAAGCATAAGCACACAGGAAATGATATATATATATAATTTTTTTATTATATAATTCATTTATGTGATTAATTATAAGCTTTGGTTAAATCAATCAACACCGATTTTAAGTTTTTTATTCTTATGTTTCATGTGAGTGTATGATTTTCTAAATTATATGTTATTAATTATTGATGTTTGTCGCGACCATTTTTAAAACTGCGTGTAAAAACTAAAAATAGCCTAACGATTATGGTTTTAAAATCGGAGTTTCACCATTTTCATTTGATCTTGAAATTAGGGGTTTTTCATATTAAATAAGGTTACCTTTTATTTATTCTTGAATATCAATTTGGAGTCGCCACTGATCACTTTGGTAGACCGAACACCATAAAAACGGACCATATATTCTTTTTAGCAAAATTTGGGTTCGAGAGTCGGTTACATGTAGGGAAGGGTTAACATCCCTACAAACACCCGTTATCGGTACCTTATTAATTCCACGTGACATTTTGACATTTCGAACATTAATCTGAATTTAATTAAATCTTTAATCGTTAAATGAATTTCATTTCGAATGGAGATATCCTTTTGTAAGAAAATACATTTTAAACGAATATAAGTTTTGAAACGTCCAAATACTTTAGGACACTTTATGTAACCCCCTCGTCCCGGTCTGCTCGGATGACCGGTCCGAGTGGGCCACACGGGGAAAACCGAAGCGAAACCCGTTAAGGCTTCCCCTCGGTTAACGACCCAGAAAATTTCTTTTAAACTTTAGTCTTATCTAGATGCATTTATAGTTCCTATGTGAAGCACTGCAGCGGAAGAAACAAACAACGTAACATTCACCGACCAAACAAACATAACAGTCCATTTTACTTCATTTCAGCAGGCCGTTTCGAAACACCTATATAGGGTGTTCCGAAACGCCCTGACCTGGTCAACGGGCCTGGGTCAACCACAAGGTGACCGTTCCGAAACAGGGGTGACCCGTATCGGAACGACCTTGACGGTCAATATCTCGTGGTCAACGAGATTTGACCGTTTCGGAACTTCAAAGGCCCGTTTCGGAACGGCTTCATCTCGCCAATTTCTCAAAATTCCAGTGGCGAAAACGTTCCGGAACGACCCTCATCCGTTTCGAAACGGCAGGCCATTTACGCAGGGGCCGTTTCGGAACACGGGGACCCGTTCCGAAACACCCCCTGTCTGCAGACTTTTCTGGGCTGTTTTGAGGCACAAGGATGCCCCAAAACATCCCCAAAACACCATACAACAACCAATCATTTAAACCCAAGATATACCAACATACTAGCATGCTTCAACATGGTTTAGACATGTCTAACTCTAAGGCAACATTCCCACAACCATGCATTCATTCAAACATAGATCAAACACATATATATAAACTCCTAATGCATAAGGCTAACATGCAAGCAAGCAATTAGGCATGAGTTAACAATCAACATGGCAATACAACCATGCAAAAGCAAGATACTAAGGAGTCTACACATGCTCCAAACAACCAACAACAATCCAACAACCATACATGTCCCATTGCTCAAGCTATTACAAGTCTAACATTTGAAATCCATACTTGGTGAACTCAAGTCCCAAAAACCACACTTGGAGGCCCTCCACTTGCCCGAGCAACCCACGAACTAAGGATCTGCAATGTTGAACAAAGAGAGCGTAAGCAATGATGCTTAGTGAGGGTAAGCTCTAAAAACAAACCTCAACATTGCAGGGTCCGAGCACGATCTAGCCAAAGCCATATACACTTACCAAGGGTCCACAAGGTATAAATGCATGAGCAATGTACCACATGTATGCCTTAATTATGAGCTCAATACTACCATACATGCAATCACATATAAACATACAAACAACTCATATACCTCAACACATTGATACATATATCAATCAACATTGGCACCTAGTTAAGACCCGAATACGCGGATAAACATGTCGGAAACTCAAATCCAACAACCACATTACCTCGATGGGATTCCACTCATCACCGGTCTCGCGGAGGGGATTCCACTCATCCTCACGCCCCGTCGATGGGATTCCACTCATCACCGACTATATTCAATTACAATTCCGGGCGAACCCGTACTCCTCCTTGGTGACTCAACGCCACCAAGGCCACGCGCGACTTTAGACTCATGTGTACACACTAACATCCTAATGATCGATCATTTGTATCCAAGTTTACTAGTGCCAATATTTACCCACATCACAATACTCATTTCATAACCCTTGTGCTTAGCACATACTCAACAACAACCATCATTATGCATGTCTCACTCAAGCATCATAAGTCCCATCTCATTTCACATGTATAAGGCAACATACATAGACATTCATATCGCAATTTATGCAAGACATACACAACCACAAAGTGAGTTCAACCAAGGGCTCTAGATCAAGCTTAGGATTGGGCTACCACCCTAATCCTAACTCTAGGTGGGTCTACCAAGCCCAACCTAGTTCGTATACCCGAACCAACCAAATTAAAACCGTTTAAAACAATTAACCACTCACCTAAGCTTCCAAGCCCAAAGACCAAGCAAGCACAACCCTCAATTTCCCGGATTCTCTTCCGATGTTCCACCGATGCCCGAACTTGATTCTAATCACACAAAACACATACATTACTTCTCAACCAATGCTAATTCAATCACTAATCCACTTTGCAACTCACAACCCATTTCCACAAATTCCAAATCACATAGCATCCCAAAAATCCAAATTTTCGGACTCCCACAACCAAGGGCTGAAATACCCAATTCCAAACACCCAAATGGTTTCCAAAACATCCCAAAACACCCTCCTAACATAGGTAGACCATCAGCCCTTCAATTCCAACACAAAACCTCTCAAAAACCCAATTTTTCATACCCTAAAATTGGCCTTAAAGACCCACTACGAAAATTCACCCAAAATTGACCAGATTCATATATGTTGTGAGTTTCATCATGACTAAGCATAACCCCAAAATAATTTTTCAAAATAGATTGAAAAGCCCCATCAAAACCCCAATTTTCCATAAGAACCCTAATTCTCAAAACTCATTATTTTTGAAATCTAAAACAATAGGTGAGTAGAGAATGGAGAGGAGGTTAAGAATTTATGTTTACCTCTTGATTTGATGATGAAATTGATTAGCCAACCCAATGGAATAGTGAATAGGGCTTTAGGAGAGTTTGAAAGTGGGGAGGGGGTTTTGAAATTGGTAAAGAGGAAAAGATAGAGGAAGATGACAACTTTTATGGAAAAGTTGTCTTCCTTTATTTTTAAATGGGGTAAATCACAACTTTGGTCCCTCCCTCTTTATTTAAATTCAATTAGGTCATTATCTAAGTTTGGTTTATTTTAATTAGACTTTATTTGACTCGAACAACAACCCGGCTAACTCCCAGGCCCAAGACACGGGTGTTACAACTCTCCCCCACTTAAGGAATTTCGTCCCCGAAATTACCTGGTGGAAACAAATATGGAAACTGCTCAACCATATCCGCTTTCCTCTCCCACGTGGCCTCTTCTACACCTCTATGTCTCCACAACACTTTGACCAACTCTATGGTCTTGCCACGCAACACCTTGCTATCCGAAGCAAGTATCTCAACGGGCTCTTCATTATAGGACAAATCCGGATTCAACTCTATCTCCTCAACGGGCATTACATGTGAAGGATCTGATCTATATCTCCTAAGCATAGATACATGAAAGACATCATGGATCTTTTCTAACTCAGAAGGTAACCTCAAACGATAAGCTACGAGCCCAATCCGCTCAACTATCTCATACGGGCCAATGAACCTCGGACTCAACTTGCCCTTTCGGCCAAATCTCATTACCTTCTTCCACGGAGATACTTTCAGAAACACTTTCTCAGCCACTGAGTACTCAATCTCTTTCCTCTTCAAATCTGCATAGGACTTCTGACGATCCGAAGCCGCTTTCAAACGGTCACAAATCAACTTCACCTTTTCTGTGGTTCCCTTAAGCAAGTCTGGCATAGGTAACAACCTCTGACCTGTCTCAGCCCAACAAATCGGAGTTCTACACCGTCTACCATACAAAGCCTCATAAGGAGCCATCTGAATACTAGACTGATAACTGTTGTTGTAAGCAAACTCAACCAACGGTAAGTGCTTCTCCCAAGAACCCTGAAAATCAATCACACAACAACGAAGCATATCCTCTAGAATCTGTATCACTCGCTCTGACTGCCCATCGGACTGCGGATGATAAGATGTGATGAAGTGAAGACGACTACCCAAAGCACTATGCAAACAACTCCAGAACCTCGAAGTAAATCTAGGATCCCTATCTGAAACTATAGACTTTGGAACTCCATGAAGTCTCACAATCTCACGAATGTACAAGTTTGCCAACTTGTCTAAGGAATCCGTAGTGTTCACTGCTAAGAAGTGAGCACACTTAGTGAACCTATCAACAATCACCCAAACTGAATTCTTCTTCGAAGGTGACAAAGGCAACCCCGATACAAAATCCATGGTGATTCTCTCCCACTTCCATTCCGGAATCTTCAAAGGCTGTAGTAAACCTGAAGGAACCTGATGTTCTGCCTTCACTCTCTGACAAACCATGCAACGGCTCACATACTCGGCTACATCTCTCTTCAACCCTACCCAGAAGTAATCATTCTTCAAATCTCGGTACATCTTGGTACTACCCGGATGCATAGAAAAGGGACTCGAATGCGCTTCGCTCAAAATCTGACGTCTCAGCTCAACATCTTCCGGTACCACAATTCTATCCCTAAAGCACAACAAGCTCTCACCACTGAAACTATACTCAGTCGGTCTTCCTTCGGCTATGTCTTGAACATGAGGAACTAAGCTCGCATCTTGCAACTGCTTTTCTCTAATCAACTGAATCAAAGAAGGCTTCATTTGTAACTCGGTGATCAAACCACCATCATTGGACACACTCAATCTAGAAAACATAGCTCTTAGCTCAACTGCCACTTTTCTACTCAAGGCATCGTCTACTACGTTTGCCTTACCCGGATGGTACTCAATGGTCAAATCGTAATCTTTTAACAACTCTAGCCACCTTCTCTGTCTCAAGTTCAACTCTTTCTGTGTCATCAAGTACTTCAAGCTCTTGTGATCGGTGTAAACAACACACTTCTCACCATACAAGTAGTGACGCCAAATCTTCAATGCAAACACAACTGCGGCTAGCTCTATGTCATGAGTAGGATAGTTCTTCTCATGAATCTTCAACTGTCTAGAAGCATAAGCAACAACTCTCCTATCTTGCATCAAAACACGTCCTAAGCCTACGTAGGAAGCATCACTGTAAATCACAAACTCCTTTCCTGAAACAGGTTGTACTAGCACTGGAGCATTTGTCAAAGCTTCCTTCAACTTCTCAAAGGCCTTTTGTCTTGCATCTGACCATTCAAACTTGACTCCCTTTTGCAACAACTTAGTCAAGGGAGCGGCTACTCTAGAGAAGCCATCAACGAACCTCCTATAGTAACCGGCTAATCCTAGGAAACTCCTAATCTCGGTCACGGACTTAGGTTGTTTCCACTCGACAATAGCCTCAATCTTCGATGGATCAACTCGGATGCCTTCGGCCGAAACAACATGGCCAAGGAATACAACCTCTCGAATCCAGAACTCACACTTACTGAGCTTCGCATACAACTGATTGCTCAACAATCTCTGCAAAACAAATCTCAAGTGCTCATCATGCTCTTCTTCTGTCTTCGAATACACTAGTATGTCATCAATGAAGACAACCACAAACCGGTCTAGATAGTCTCTAAAAATTCTGTTCATCATGTCCATGAATGCTGCTGGTGCATTCGTGAGCCCAAATGGCATCACAAGAAACTCATAGTGACTATATCTAGTCCTAAAAGCTGTCTTCGGAACATCACACTCTTTCACTTTCAGCTGTTAGTATCCGGATCTCAAATCTATCTTCGAGAACACTGAAGCACCCCTCAACTGATCAAACAAATCATCTATACGAGGCAACGGATACTTGTTCTTCACGGTCAACTGATTCAGCTGTCTATAGTCAATACACATGCGCATGCTACCATCCTTCTTTTTTACAAACAACACTGGAGCACCCCACGGAGAACTACTAGGCCTAATGAAACCACGGTATAATAATTCTTGCAACTGACTCTTCAATTCTTTCAACTCTTTCGGAGCCATACGATACGGAGCTATCGAAACTGGGTTAGACCCTGAAACTGTCTCAATCACAAACTCAACATCTCTGTCAGGAGGCAAACCCGGCAACTCTTCAGGAAACACATCTGGAAAGTCACACACTGTTCTGATATCTTTCGGTCTAGCTTCACTCATATCCGAATTCATAACATAAGCCAAATAGACCCCACATCCAGAGTCCATCAACCTATGAGCCTCTAAAGCTGACACCACATTAGACAAGAACTTAATGTTCTCGCCCACTACCACTACCTCGTAGTCATCAGAAAGCTTCAAGGAAATTCTCTTTGTCTCAAAATCCACACTAGCCCGATGCTCAACCAACCAATCCATACCCAAAATAATATTAAAACCGTAGAAAGGAAGTTCCATCATATCAACTGAGAACACATGACCCTGAATCTTCAGTGGACACCTCCTATACATACGTCTAACCACAACTGTCTCACCAAAAGAACTAGTAACATGCATACCTACATCTAAGATCTCAACAGGAATATCTAACTTCTGTGCATGCTTACTCAAAATGTAGGAATGCGTAGAACCCGAATCAACCAAAGAAAGCAAGGACATAGACTGTAACTCAAAATTACCTGCTATCACATCGGTGTCGTTCCCGGCCTCTCTCTGAGCATAGACCCTCGCTGGTCCTCCCGCCTCTGGCTGCACAGCCACAACATGTGCAAGGTTCCTCTGAGCATCTACCCTAGGTGCATCAGCCCTCGGCTGGAAGTAGCCACGACCGCGCCCACGGCCTCTCTGAAAATCATTACCTCTCGCAGGAGCCTGAGCTATGTTCGGTGCCTGAGCTGCCTGACGTGGACAGTCCCTCCTAAAGTGGTCCCTCGAACCACAGTTCCAACAAGCATGAAAGTTACCCCAGCACTCTCCAGTGTGCTGTCTCCCACACTGTGCACACTCGGGCAAGCGCCCTCCTCCTCTATGGCCCTGATGGCCCCTACCATGGTGGCCACCGCCACGTCTCTGATCAAACTGATGTCCGCCACCCTTGTGTCTCTTAGCATCTCTACCATCAAAGTGGTTATGCCTCTTTCCAGAACCAGAACCACCAGCTCGTTTGGCTGAACCCAAACTATGCTCCAAATCCTTGGCCCTCGCGACCAACACATCAAAGTCTGAGTAGTCAGAAGCCAACGTGTACCTCTTAACCTCTTCATTCAATCCGTATCGGAATCGGTTGCAGCGTTCCACCTCAGTAGGAATCAACTCTGGGGCATACTGACTCAAGCGAACAAAGCGGATCTCATAATCAGTCACAGAAGCATCCCCCTGAGTAAGAGCCATAAACTCTCGCTTCTTCTCATCCAAGTACCTCGGTCCCAAGTACCTCTTTCTGAAAGCAAACTCAAAGAAATCCCAACCTATCTCGGCCTCTGGAACCCCGGTAGTGATGGTGACCCACCAGGTGTAGGCATCACCCTGAAGCAGTGAGATCACACAACCCAATCTACGTGCGCCCGCACAACCCATCTGAGCCAAGATACGAACTGTCTTCTCCAACCATAACTCCGACCTCTCCGGAGTAGATCCTCTAAACTCCTCGGCTCCTAGGCTACGGAGCCTCTCCAAAGGTAAACTAGCATCATCACACCTAGGCTGAACGGCAGCCTGAGCTCCCGCCACTGCGGCCTGAAACGCTCCCGCTATCGCTTGCACTAGCGGAGTCATATCAATTCCAGCTGGACCTTGGCCACCTTGAGGTCCCTCTCCTCCGGCTCCATCCTCGCCCCCAACTCCCGGTGGAGGAGGTGGTGGTGGTGGTGGAGGAGCGCCAACTCCCGCGGCCCCCGGTCCCTCTATGTGAGCTCCCGCACCAACTACCGGCTCAACAGGAGCTACAACTCGCGGTTCCTGACGAACCAACCTCGGTCTACCTCTCGGTCTAGACATTGCTCTCTCAGATATTAACTACAACCACAACAACAACACACAAAATGGGTTAGCAAGGTGAGGCTCCCAAGTGTCCAAGTATGTTTCCTCACTTAAAAATCATTTTTCCAATGTAATAGTAGCAATGGGACCCACACACACTTGCTTAAAAGTAAAACAATCAGCATACTTGTCACATAAGCAACCATTCTTGCAGAACAAGCAAACACCGTGCAATTCAACTTAAAAACTTAAACTTACCTCACTTACCTGCCTAAGGTATCGGTAACCTTAGGCTCTGATACCAACAAGTGTAACCCCCTCGTCTCGGTCTGCTCGGATGACCGGTCCGAGTGGGCCACACGGGAAAAACCGAAGCGAAACCCGTTAAGGCTTCCCCTCGGTTAACGACCCAGAAAATTTCTTTTAAACTTTAGTCTTATCTAGATGCATTTATAGTTCCTATGTGAAGCACTGCAGCGGAAGAAACAAACAACGTAACATTCACCGACCAAACAAACATAACAGTCCATTTTACTTCATTTCAGCAGGCCGTTTCGAAACACCTATAGGGTGTTCCGAAACGCCCTGACCTGGTCAACGGGCCTGGGTTAACCACAAGGTGACCGTTCCGAAACAGGGGTGACCCGTATCGGAACGACCTTGACGGTCAATATCTCGTGGTCAACGAGATTTGACCGTTTCGGAACTTCAAAGGCCCGTTTCGGAACGGCTTCATCTCGCCAATTTCTCAAAATTCTAGTGGCGAAAACGTTCCGGAACGACCCTCATCCGTTTCGAAACGGCAGGCCATTTACGCAGGGGCCGTTTCGGAACACGGGGACCCGTTCCGAAACACCCCCTGTCTGCAGACTTTTCTGGGCTGTTTTGAGGCACAAGGATGCCCCAAAACATCCCCAAAACACCATACAACAGCCAAGCATTTAAACCCAAGATATACCAACATACTAGCATGCTTCAACATGGTTTAGACATGTCTAACTCTAAGGCAACATTCCCACAACCATGCATTCATTCAAACATAGATCAAACACATATATATAAACTCCTAATGCATAAGGCTAACATGCAAGCAAGCAATTAGGCATGAGTTAACAATCAACATGGCAATACAACCATGCAAAATCAAGATACTAAGGAGTCTACACATGCTCCAAACAACCAACAACAATCCAACAACCATACATGTCCCATTGCTTAAGCTATTACAAGTCTAACATTTGAAATCCATACTTGGTGAACTCAAGTCCCAAAAACCACACTTGGAGGCCCTCCACTTGCCCGAGCAACCCACGAACTAAGGATCTGCAATGTTGAACAAAGAGAGCGTAAGCAATGATGCTTAGTGAGGGTAAGCTCTAAAAACAAACCTCAACATTGCAGGGTCCGAGCACGATCTAGCCAAAGCCATATACACTTACCAAGGGTCCACAAGGTATAAATGCATGAGCAATGTACTACATGTATGCCTTAATTATGAGCTCAATACTACCATACATGCAATCACATATAAACATCCAAACAGCTCATATACCTCAACACATTGATACATATATCAATCAACATTGGCACCTAGTTAAGACCCGAATACGCGGATAAACATGTCGGAAACTCAAATCCAACAACCACATTACCTCGATGGGATTCCACTCATCACCGGTCTCGCGGAGGGGATTCCACTCATCCTCACGCCCCGTCGATGGGATTCCACTCATCACCGACTATATTCAATTACAATTCCGGGCGAACCCGTACTCCTCCTTGGTGACTCAACGCCACCAAGGCCACACGCGACTTTAGACTCATGTGTACACACTAACATCCTAATGATCGATCATTTGTATCCAAGTTTACTAGTGCCAATATTTACCCACATCACAATACTCATTTCATAACCCTTGTGCTTAGCACATACTCAACAACAACCATCATTATGCATGTCTCACTCAAGCATCATAAGTCCCATCTCATTTCACATGTATAAGGCAACATACATAGACATTCATATCGCAATTTATGCAAGACATACACAACCACAAAGTGAGTTCAACCAAGGGCTCTAGATCAAGCTTAGGATTGGGCTACCACCCTAATCCTAACTCTAGGTGGGTCTACCAAGCCCAACCTAGTTCGTATACCCGAACCAACCAAATTAAAACCGTTTAAAACAATTAACCACTCACCTAAGCTTCCAAGCCCAAAGACCAAGCAAGCACAACCCTCAATTTCCCGGATTCTCTTCCGATGTTCCACCGATGCCCGAACTTGATTCTAATCACACAAAACACATACATTACTTCTCAACCCAATGCTAATTCAATCATCAATCCACTTTGCAACTCACAACCCATTTCCACAAATTCCAAATCACATAGCATCCCAAAAATCCAAATTTTCGGACTCCCACAACCAAGGGCTGAAATACCCAATTCCAAACACCCAAATGGTTTCCAAAACATCCCAAAACACCCTCCTAACATAGGTAGACCATCAGCCCTTCAATTCCAACACAAAACCTCTCAAAAACCCAATTTTTCATACCCTAAAATTGGCCTTAAAGACCCACTACGAAAATTCACCCAAAATTGACCAGATTCATATATGTTGTGAGTTTCATCATGACTAAGCATAACCCCAAAACAATTTTTCAAAATAGATTGAAAAGCCCCATCAAAACCCCAATTTTCCATAAGAACCCTAATTCCCAAAACTCATTATTTTTGAAATCTAAAACAATAGGTGAGTAGAGAATGGAGAGGAGGTTAAGAATTTATGTTTACCTCTTGATTTGATGATGAAATTGATTAGCCAACCCAATGGAATAGTGATTAGGGCTTTAGGAGAGTTTGAAAGTGGGGAGGGGTTTTTGAAATTGGTAAAGAGGAAAAGATAGAGGAAGATGACAACTTTTATGGAAAAGTTGTCTTCCTTTATTTTTAAATGGGGTAAATCACAACTTTGGTCCCTCCCTCTTTATTTACATTCAATTAGGTCATTATCTAAGTTTGGTTTATTTTAATTAGACTTTATTTGACTCGAACAACAACCCGGCTAACTCCCAGGCCCAAGACACGGGTGTTACACTTTAATTTATATTCAAAATGTATATCAACACAAAATGTTTAATGCATATCCAATTATTGTCTTGTCATTTTTAAGTTAAATCCTAATTAGTATCCATTGATTCAGTTAATTAAGGAACTTATGATTATTATTAAGTTTAGGGTTTATGTGATAACACTCAAATAATTGAGCACTATCCATATTAGACCATAAATTAATAAGGGAAAACTACACCAGTGACCACCGAAGATATTGGGGATACCTATTTGAACCACCGAACTAAAAAAAACGTCAATCACACCACCAAACTTATTAAATCAACCTATTTTGACCACCGCCGTTAAAAAATTAACGGAGGGGTGACGGATGTGCCACGTGGCAGTTAACATGACATTTTGAAAATTACATGTTTAGTCCCTGTTATTTACTTATTAAATCAATTTGATCCTAATTTTATTTTAATTAAATAAAAATTAATCAACCAATCAAATTATGACACGTGTCATCACCCAATTGGATTAATTTAATTTAATTTATTTAATATTTAATATATTTTTTCCTCCAATCAGGTGGTGATCACCACCTAGTTAAAGGAAATTTAAAGAAGAAAATGAAGATGAGGTTATGGTGGTTCAAACTTGGGACCAAGAGGATAAAACCCCCAAGCTTTAACCATTGAACCAAACTACTCTTAGTGCTATGGTTTGCTCCTTTTATATACATAACCTATAATTTAGTAAAAGTTAGGGGGTGGAGGTAAACACTCTTTGCTTAATGCGCCAGATAGTTCGAGCTTTTCGCGGTAAACTACTTGTTTCTTTGCACATACAGGTGTTTCAAAACCTCTGCTTGGAGATGCACTTGTCATTGCTGGCACACTCTTCTTTTCCATGAGCAATGTTGGTGAGGTCGGTGAATTTGTCTTGAACACCTATCAGTTCATGTCTAATGGTTTATTTTATATCAGTGTGATAAACCATGAAAGCTATAAGGTTGTTTTACTTGAAATACCTTTGAACCCAGAATTTTACTTGAAAACGGATCAAACCTCACATTTTAACCAAATTCATCCTTCGTTCTTTGATTTTACCTAGTTTGATCCATAAAACCCTATCGCCGACCAAGCCCAACTATTATCCGGCCACCACTCCAAGCTTTGGTCATCCCTTACTTTCTGCCGGCCACCGTGGGAGATTTTTGGCCGCCGTGTCGCCCGGCGACCGAAACTCTAAAATACTCCAAATTTCTTATTTTTTGATCATAATCCCTAAAATAAACCATGATTTGACTGAATCAACCCTCTTCGTCTGATCTACAAGCTATCTACCCATTCCCGATTCCCTATTCGACTCCAGCCGTAGCCCTAAACTCGCCAGCAACCAAAAAATAACTTCAATCTCTTCCATTTCCCGATATGCTTTCAAGTTTTTTGTTTCAGTTTTCTCCTATATTTCATTTCGATCTAACATTTTCCATATTTATTTTACAAGAAATTAAAGGTCGGTGAAAGGTGTACCTTTCGGCAGTGTCACAGTCTCTTTTCCGACGAGTTCTCGACGTCCGTTCGCACTCCAGCAACACGCTTCGCGGTGGCTCCACCAACGACTCCTCCTCTCCTGGCGTCAGTTCAATTTTCAAACGGCGGTTTGATTTCCAATGGTTGGTAAAATTCCCTAAAATGCCATTTTCTCTCTCTATTTTATTATATTTTAATTATAGTAATTATTAGTGGTCATTAATTGTTCTGACCTTTTCTCTTTCTCCCTATTTATAAGGTGATGCAGGCGCTGATGTAAGCAAGATTGAATCTGCGTGAAACCACTTTGGACCAATGGAAAAATGCCACGTGGGCTGGTTTAGGCGGGAAAAGGAAACACATATTGGATTTGTGTTTGTTTGGACAATTTTAGCTTGGAAATGGGCGGGAAGAAATTGTATTTGGGCCTGAATTGGGCTTTTTGTTATGTATAAAGGAGTTTTGGGTATTTGTGATGTAAATAGACTGTAGGAAAGGACTTTCAGAATAATGTATGGGATTTATTTATTTATTATTTATTTTTTTGGCTTTATTTATAAAGATATTTATGTATATATGTGGGTACCCGGACAAAATTTAGGTATTATAGTTG
The DNA here is from genome assembly GCA_958450335.1 of Hibiscus tridactylites. Taxonomy (NCBI): domain Eukaryota; kingdom Viridiplantae; phylum Streptophyta; class Magnoliopsida; order Malvales; family Malvaceae; genus Hibiscus; species Hibiscus tridactylites. The sequence continues at coordinate 90,955,017 of OY288279.1, read as the reverse complement.
TCCCTCTTTGCTCATTGTTGTGGAATAGGAATATGGCAAAGACTGAAAAGACACAAATTTTGTCCGAAGTTGCCAGTTGTTGCTCTAAGCTGTATGGTTTTATTCTCAGGAACTTTCTTTCCTTCTTCCCCTCTAGAAGCTTGAACAAGTTTTTCTCATTTGGAACCTCCCAATATTCCTGTCAAGGGTAACCGTAGGGTCTAAACTAGCTCTTCTAATTAAGAACTTTATCTTCTCTTGGCGAACTCTTCTCATTAGGAGTTCTTTATTTGCCGGGGATGAATTCTTCTCATTAGAAATTTTTTCTTTGCTAGATGAACTCTTCACATTAGGAGCTATTTCTTTGCTGGGCGAACTCTTCACATTAGGAGCTTTGGGTGAACTCTTCTCATTGAGAATTCTTCAGTCTTCTTGAAATATTGATCCACCTCTATGCAAATGTGTTGAACAAACGAGTTCTTCTCATTAGGAATCCTTTGCTCTTCTTGAAAATGTTAATATGACCTGTAAAAGTTGAAACTATCATTAATCTTTCAGTATTAATCATGAGGAAAAATACGAATAAAACTTTGAATGCTCCTCCGACAAGCGACACTGGAACTTTTTGCCTCCTTTGAACATTGAACAAGCTCTTCTTATTATGAACTTGGAAATCTTTTTGCATAAGCTATCTGTTATGTCTGAACCAGTTCTTCTTATTATGAACATCATTCATTCTTCTTGGAAGTGTTGAACCATCTCTTAGCGAGTTATTCTCTTATTAGGAACCCTAAATTTTTTACTACGAACATAAATTCATCATTCTTCTTGAGAACATCTAGACTTGAAGCACCAAGATTCATA